>JAUESP010000311.1:3372500-4572500 GCA_030914335.1 Drosophila borborema | reverse complement strand
TTGCTGCTGCCTAGCAATTCCCGTTAAATGCCTAGTTTCTAAAGAAACTAAAGCAACGATTCAATGGCCAGGGTCGCACTCTCGCTCTCCGAATGTGAGTGACATGGCCAGCAAAGGACTTGCTGCGTACCGACTGATTGACTGGATGCTTGTCGGAATCATATTATGTTAATTGTAAGCCATTCAAAGCTTATTATTGAACTTTGGCTCTTGTTGTCTGTGACATTTAAATTTTCAATAATGTAATTATCTTGTGAATTGCTTAGTGCAAGGCGCAAACTTCTGCACAACTTTTGTTTTCCAATATTAGCAAGCGAGAGTTGTGTAGTCGAAACGGCTTGACTAAAAGATGCCCTAAGATGTCCAGAGATGAGTTTATAATCTAATCTAATGAATATATACATGCACACACACACACGCACATACATACATATAGGCACGCGCTCTTACTGCGCAGTTTGCGCTTTAGCATTTTTTTTTTATGGGATTTTAATTGTTGAATAACTTTTCTTCTTGACGGAATTCCTTAATTAAATTTTTAGAACAGGATTATGAGGTTCATATTTTTAGGCGCGAGTCTCTTTGTCTTTAAAATTTTGGGAAACTGGGAAGACGTTGCAAAAACAGAAATATACAAAGTCTTTGTATTCATTTATGATGCCATAAAAAATAAATATGAAGGCTTAAGTTTTATTTAAATTATGCTTAAAACAGGTAAACCAATTAACGAGTTTTTGCGATTATATAGATAGCCAAAGGTATTTATAAAAAAATATATATATTTAATGATATATATAGCTTTAGCTGCAAACGCATACAGCTCGTCACCCTGATCAAGAATACATATATATTTTATGGCATCGGCCACACCTAATTTTGCCTGTGTCATACACATTCATAGAATCAATATACCCTGATTGACCATTCTCAATTGGTTCAGGGTATATAAAGTTGATCAAGAGAGAATTCTTAGCTGACAGTTGGCATTATCCTTGAAGCATTTAATTTCCACTTTAGAAAAGTTTGTTTTTTCGTGTCCTTTGTTGCTGCTGTCAAATGAATGCAATTGACTAGATGAGGCATAGCCGCTGTACTCAATAAAATACACAAAATAGAAATTCTGGATTCTATGATATTTGTGCTCTCAGCTATTCCGACATCTTGCCAAATTCATTATTTGCGAGGACCACATTCACATTAAGCACTTAGAAACACTTGAACAAAAAAATGCGCAGAGTATGTATGTATGTGTGTGTGTGTGTGTGAGTGTGTGAGTGTGTTAGTGTGTGTTGAGGTGTTGCTTCGAACCGCTCGAGTTGAAAATTGCCGCACAACTGAACCGAATTGCAGGCGAGTCAATGGAAATTCGTTTCGACTGCTTTGTTTGCTTTCCGTTTTCTGTCTGTGTGTGTGTGTGTGTATGTGTGTGTGTATTTTTTTCCATTGCTCATTGCGTGAATTGGCTGCTTTCTTTGGGCATTGTTGTTGTTGTTGTTGTTGTTGCTGTTGCTGCTTAAAAATTGATTAACGCTTTGCCTATAACAAGTTTCAAATTACCAAAAGGCGTCTAACTGACGCTCAGCTGCCAAGTCCCAGTTCCATTTGTCAGTTTCTTTTATTATTATTTATTTGTTGTATGTGCATAGCAATTTAGCACCTGTGCGCTGTGTGCGTGTGTGTATGTGTGTGTGTGTCTGTGATTCTTGACTTGTTAAAGAATTTCTATTGATGATTTCTGGTTTTCGGGCCAATCGTCTAAATGGCTTCTCATTGCCACTTGGCCGTGTTTATTGCCGCAACTATTTAACACTCACTTGGCTACACTGTGGCCACAAGCACAAGCGGGTATACTTGGCAGAGCCAACTCAAACACTCGATGGTTATATCACACTCTCAGGTGTCTATGCAACTCCAAGATAAATAGCTTCAAGCAGAGTATGTTAAAACAGCTTTTTGACTTGTTTTTCGTTCACATTCTCTATTTACTCTAAACAAGCCACATACTACAATATATATATATATTATATATACTATATATATGCATATCTGTAGTGCTTGTTTTTTTGCCAGCCTCGTGTTAAATGCCCTAATTTCTCGACCACTTTGGCCCTGTGGTCGCTGACGCTGCGACGCAACGTCAGCTGCTGCTTTAGCACCTCGGTGTGATTTGTTCAGCTTGTTTATGCTACACTCCAGCGCCATAGCTACTGATGCGATTTGTTTTGGGCACTGTCAATGTACCGAGGCTCATGTATCCATATGTACCCACGCCCACGCGCTGTCATTTAGGCCGGTGTCATAATTGCAAGCAATATCTGCTAAAGATTGAGCTCTGGCTGCAGCAGCAACAGCAGCAGCTGAACCTAATGCCTAATATGCTGGCACTTGAGTGTCTGCCAGACGCAGAATATGGCTCGGTCGATGTGTAATGGGTGGCTAAATGTGCCTAATGTGCGCAAATCATCAAGGATGTCAAATACAAACAGACTAACACCCATACGCCCACACACACACACACACACATTTACAGAATTCCTGTTTAAGTAGATACACACGCTCAGACATGCGTGTTCGTATTTATAAATGAGTACACACACGAGCACTGCGTGTGCTACGTATGTATGCGTGTGTGTGTGTGTGTGTGTGTGTGTGTGTATGTGTGTGCGAGTACTTATACATACGCGCATAGGCAGCACATCATCATCCGATTATGAACTCCAGCCATGCACACGTTTCGTTAAATCCTTCGAAATTCCGCTGAAAATTATACTTCAAGCCGTTCAGAATATAAGATCAAGCCAAAGCCAACTCTTGACTTCTGTTCGAAATGCGTAGATACTTTTCGATATAGAATTTCTAGTTTATAGAGTATATACCCAATGCATGCGACATGACAGGGTATTTGCTTAAGATATTGGGTATAACATATATTTATATAGATTTTCTTGATCAAGTGCAGAGATTAATTAACCTGATGAATTGCATTTTATAAATAAATAAAAATTTAAAAAAATTGTGCCATAAGCCCATAGTTCATCAACATTTTCTATAGGGTATTTGAGCGTCAATCAATGCACTTACTAATCATACAAATCTTGTGCCCAAATTATAAGTCCGGCGTCTTATGCAAAGTCTCAAAAAGTCGATAAAATTGATAGGAGAAGACGCATGGTGCGGGGTTGGGGTGAGCACAAAAAAGTTTCAATAAAATGTTGTTAAATATTTAAAAGCAACGCCGCTTTTCCGGTACCCAGACTCTGATGCTGCCCTCGCCCCTTCAGTCTTGCTGCTGGCTGGTGCGTGCTTGTCGATGCTTAGGAAATAGCAAACACGAAATTCATAAGGCAAACAAAATGAAATGTCGGTCAGCAGCTGCTAAGGATGTGAACTCGGGCAACTTTGGGTTAACTTCGTGGCCAATGGGAGGAGCAGGCGGAGCAGGCCAGCACAACAATGCCCCATGGCATACTTTCGGGCGGCACAGCTATAAAACACACACACACACATAGAAATAAAAAAGTGAAACAAAAGCACAACTGTACAATACAGTGATCACAGCAAGCACCTTCGATGTCACTGAATAGGCGCAAAGCAGAGTTAAAAGTCATTGATAAACTTTCAAACATGTCGAGACGGCTGTCAAATTGTCTGTCGGCAATATTAAATGTGAAATATAAACTTTCAAAGAGGCTAGCTTTTAGCAAAGTGCAGCGAGAACATGGCTCAATAAATGCTATTTGCCAGCTTTAAGTATGATTCCATATAGAAATATATTGCAAGTATGCAAATCTAATATAATTCAATTTTACTTTACTTTAACACTATGCTCGCTTTCCAACTGTCTGCTGTCTGCTGTATGCTGCTATTTTGGGCTCTGCAGTCAGTTTCAATAATTGTGAAACGCAACGTTGCGCTTGGCTGCGCTTTTGTGGCATACGCAAATCGATGGCGACACTAAAATTTCACACTTAACCTGCTCCACTAGCCACCACGAGCCAACACAGCAACAACTTGGCATCGATTCACTCGATTGAAGCCTTTGGCCGATTTTCAAGTATGCTGAATGCCAATGCGGCAGCAGCCCTTGGGCCGTCTGCTTCGGCTTATGTTTGAGCATGCAACCTGGCAGCTCTTGAGCACTCGCAAACCTTTCATGCAGTTCGCACACTCTGCTTGCTCTGAGTGTTTAGTTTTTGCTGCGCCAAATTGTGCTCAGGCCCAGGTTCAGTGGCTTACAACACTTTAGCTGGCTAAGAGAAAGGCGGTCAAGAAGCAGTGCTTAAATGAACTTTATATATACATATGTATATATATATAAATTTGTATATATGTATATATGCAGAAGTATTACCAACAATTGTGAAGCATGAAAATTTTAAAGCTAAAGTTGCAACAATTTTTATATATTTCATGGCTCAAATTTTCCTCAGCCTGATCTATGATAATCAAGGCAAAGCGGAAAACTCTTTAGAATTCTATTAACTAGATACGAAAATATATATATTTTGCTCACTCTGCTTGAGTTATTTACTTAGTTTGCACTCAGAGCTAAGTGAGTAGCCAAACACAAAGCGAATCTTCAAGCCTTAGCTAATTTACATAACTAACGAATTTCAAGAAAATATTTTATACCTGCCCGATATATTTACTTTAATAATGTGAGCAAAACTCTATTAAATATAATCTACAAAATTCGATTAGAGATTTTTTATATTCCCTCAGCCAGATCTACTCTCTTTGACTGCCGGAGCTCTCTCTCGCTCATGCTTCTGTCACCTTCCAGCTCATCCATGTTGCTCTAAAGTCAATCATATATTTTTGTTAGCCAACAATGCTTCGATTAAGCTCTTAAGTACCAACTTGGCCTCAACTTTTCACTTCTTGGCCTTAACAGCAACGTATCGTGCGCTGGCTTCGACTCTTGAGTGGGATTGCAACAGCAACCTAAATAAGTATATACTAATATATACAATCAATTTGGCATCAGGGCTCATGAGGGCGCAGCAATACAAATTTTTCTTTTCTGGCTAATTTTTCGTTACATTTTTCGTGCTTCTTCTTCTTCTGCTTCTTCTTTTTTCTGTTTGTTTGTTTCTGGTTTTTGTTGACATTTCTTGAGAGTTTTCACCCGCTTTGGCGACCTGCTGCTGGGCTTTTATGACATTGCGTTCATTGATAAAATACAAAAAAAATGAAAAAAAGAAGAAAACACTGGAAAATTGTTTCTGTTGGCCCGCTTGTTGTTATTATTGTTATTTTACTGTTGTCTTTTGCACGTCCAACCTCTCGACACGTGTCTACGTGGCCCGTGCGCGTATCGAAAAGGCACAAAAAATGAAAAGAAGAGAGAGAAAATAAAAGGAAAACTTTTCCCATTCGCTTTCATTTCCAAGTTTATTTTCAAGTTACCTTTCACTGACTTTTTCCCATAACTTTCACCCGAAACTTAGACCAAATATCTGGCGCAATGTTTTGCATTTAAATATTTTCTTTTTTTTTTTTTTGGCAATTTCAATAACATTAGCACTCGGTTAACTTGCATCGAAACCCGTCCTTTTTTTGCTCAACAGTTAGCATTTTCTTTTGTGATTTTTCGCATGGCAAATGCTCTCGCTCAAAACGTTTCGTGTTTATTAATTTCCCCAACAGCTATTAGCTGCAACAAACCACTTTTGGCACTGACAAATAGCGGCAAATTATGAAGTTCCAGTTCTATAACAGCGCGGCCAGTGCGACCCGTGGCCGGAAATGACCCAGTGCCAAAACAGTTCAGTTAACGTCGCGTCGTCCCACCGAGCCACCCCGCCCCGCTCACATCTGGCTACCGCGCGAAAAAGAAAACAAACTTTTTGGAGAATTCCTTTTTTTTTTTTTTTTAGCTGCGCGCACCCACAATTAATTGAAATTAACATATTTTGCTTTTATTTAAGGCAACTTATCAGGCGAACTGCCACCCGAATGGGCAACCAAACCACTTTAGCCCAAGCTTATGGACCCAGCTCCCAGCTCCTACCCAGCTTCTACCCTACTCCGATCCTATTGCTTCTCTCACACCCCGTCGCGCTCATATTTCAGCTGTCATGTCGATTTCCATGGCTGAATTTCTCTGCAATGCAAAAGTTTTAATTTTTTGAAGTTCTGGGCATACTTTTCACACAGGCGTCAAATTGGCAGCCATTGCGGACAAACCCAAGTCCTCCAACCCTTATCCAAGGGTTGGCTTATCGAGTCTATTTTGCGTAGGCGTGTCAGCTGTTACGCATTTCAATCAGCATTCATAGCTACTTCGCTATGAGCTCGGACTTTAAGTTCAGTTCAGCTCGTTTATGATTTTATATCGAGTTTGTTTATCGATAAAGGTGTAAATCGATAGGCAGCTGTCTTTGTAAGCCATGAGACGGATTTCGTCAAATTGATAATTTGACATTAGTTATCGATTATCTTAATCGAAATATAATTGAATTTTGGTACACCCTAACACAACATTTCTTTCTCTTTTCACAAGCTAAATATGAATTTCAATAATTTCCTGCATATATTCTGCTCAAGCTCAAACTGAAGTTTTTAGCCTCCTCTTCTGTATCTTAGGCTAATTTCCCGAAAGCTCCATATGCAAGCATTTAGCTTTTTAAGCAGCTTTTCATAGGATCATAAAAGTAAAGCTTTCACATGCCTGAAGAGCGTGAAAAGCTGTTAATGAGTGTTGACAAGATTGTCGATTTAAGGAGCTCACTATGAAGAGCATTTAATGCGCTCTTAGCTTTTGCTTTCACATAATAGGCATAGCTTCATCATTTCAGCATATAAATCATAGCAAATTTGAGGAACTGATTGTAGTTACAACATCTAGCGTCGTCTCGCAAGCTTCGTTCAGCAAATTGATTGAGCTCTCGCTAGCTGTTTCTATAGACCACCTGCCACACTTTCAGCAAACAGTTTACGCTTCAGCTAGGGCAGAGATTCAGCCCGCTCAAATCACAATTCCCGACGAGCACGCCAAAAGGGGCCAACTGGCTGGCTGGCTGGCTGGCTGGCTGACTGACTGGGTTGGTTCTGTTGGTTGTTTGGGTTTGTAGGCAGGCGCCATTTCCCAGGCATCACAACTGCCATATCTGCGGTCTCGGCTGCATGATGTGGACATTGCTCATACGCCACCGATTCCCTAGTTGCCCTATTTGCTTGTGCTTGTGCTTGTGCTTGTGCTTGTGTTGGGTTTGTAGTTAGTATTTAGTTTGTGTTATTGTTTGCTCAGCTCTTGTTGTTCGCTCTGCCCTTTATGAAAAATTATACGAAACTTTTAACTTAGTGTGCGCGCAGCTTAGCAATTATGGGGCCAGGTTATGGGGTCGCATAGGTGGTTACGCGAGCCCAAAGCCCATTGCGGCAGCTGCTTTATGTTCAAGTCGGCCGAGACAGCGGGGGGCGGCCTTAAAGAGCTGTGTTCGATGTGTCTGTGTGTGTGTGTGTGATGCGTGGCTTAACAGCAAATAAATTATGTGCGCTCTGCACGCTGAGCATTTCATTGGCCTTTTGAGCGAAACCAGCCGTTGAGAGAGCTGAAAGCAAATCAGGCCAAGCAGCGTAGGCCAATGATTGCATTAGAGCAAAACTGAAAGTTGCAATTTGCTGGAAAGTCTGCTAAAGTTTCCTTGCAAGCGAAACAACAGAGAATTGAAAGTGAATTTATAACAATTGGATTTTCCGCTGAGGTACTTGCTCTATAGTTGAATGTAAACCAATATGCACAGATTTCCATGCAAACCTCAATGTCAACTCGCAAATTCCATTGCTGACACATGTCACAGACATATCTGGCGTCATTCAAATGTGTATCAATGTGCATTGCTGTCATTTGTGGACTGGCCGAACAATCCATTACTGATATTCGACTCTACCAGCACCGCCTAAAAGTAGGCAATGTTTTTTTTAACTCATGCTTACAGAGCTCTGTACACGCCCACTTTTCCAAAAATGTTTCCTAGGGAATACATAATAATAATTAAAAAACCTGATAAAAAAATCTGGCTTAGTTTTCAAGTTATTAATTTATACCCGATAATTTGGAATTTTCCCCATAGTGCAGAGGTGAAACCAATCTGTGCTTTGTGCTCGCCTGTGTCTCGCGATAATTACGCGCTGCTCAAGTTCCGGGTGGCTGCCTATAACGGCAACAGCAGCAGCAGCAGCAGCAGCAGCAGCCATCGGGGCGGGCTTGGGCGTGTGCTCGTTGTGGGCGTGGGCGTTGAGCAGGGCTAGCCATGAGTACTACGCATTGGTTGAACTTTCGGCATTTCTGTGGAATTCAATTTCAAAGCTATATCATTTTCATTTAATTTCACGCTTTCAATTTGCCAACCGAGCAACGACAACACACACACACACACACACACAGCTACAACAACTAGTGCCGTTTGTTGGAGGGTCTTGTTGGCTATCCTTTTTGACTGCCGTCTGCACCGAGCCGCCCTTTGCCACAATTCCTTTCACAGCGTTTTTCTATATAGCTCTAGCTGTGTATGTGTGCGTGTGTCTGACTGTGTGTGCGTCTGTGTCTAGATGACCTCGCCCGTGCCTCGCCATCGGCATGCCATAATAGATTTTTGCACCTATTGTCTGTAAATTGAAACCGTAACGAGCTACTAAAATCGCTGATACCCTTAATATGCATGCGGAAACACATGCATACATGCATGCATACATACATGCATATATATGTATATGTTTTGCTTTACTTTTTGCCAGCCATCAGCTTGATTGACAGGCAACAATTCCTCGCTGTGTGTATATTTTTTTTTCGCACTGATTGCAGATATTAAATTCGCATAGATTTGTGCGTGGCATTGCAAGTGCAGTGCATTGAGGGCTATGCATTGCCCGATTGGATGCTCTTTTGATTCAATTTGTATTTATGTATTTTTTTTTTTTTTTTTTTTTTTTACTGTTGGCGTTGATCTCGCCTACAAGGATCAGATGTAAACGTTTCCTATTCACTTGAGTTTCTAAATTTATTTTTCTAGCCAGAGAAGTTTAACTGGCAGCTTCAAAGAGCTCGTCTCATATTCATGAATTGTTTTATAAGTTGTTGCATACTCACATATACATATATATACTATATATATATTTGTTTTACTTTTTCTTTTCATTTTGTTGAGGAATCAGCAAAAAAAAAAAGAAAGTTTGCCCAAGTAAATTCAATTTTAAAGCTACCTATTTTCAGACCCTAATAAAGGCAGCAGCTGTGCATGTGAGTGGGTGTGTGTATGTGTGTGTGTTGTATAAAATTGTAGGTTGGTGAGTCCAAATTGAGTTATTATTGAGGGGAATAAGAGGGGAAGCGGGTTTTTGTGATTGGTTAAATGATGATGAAAACTTAAATACTTTATATTATGAAAAACTAACGTAATCAATTCTTGCTTTCTCTTTCTCTCTCTCGCGCGCGCTCTTCTGGTATTTGCTCGCACTTTGGTTAATTACAATATATAGCAAAAACTTTGATTAATTAAAAGTAAAGCCAAGCGCAACAACAATAGGAGCAGCGCCAACAAAATAAAAAAAAACAGAAAACAGCTCGCGCCACAAAAGCAACTCGATGCGGAGCAGCAATAAGCAACTCTACGTGGACTTTTTATGCGTTAGCCTTGTGCAGCCGTTTGCCAAGAACATCGTTCAATAAACAACAAAACGAACAAAGAGCGAGCAGAAATACAAAAGAGCAAAAATAAAACAAAAACAAAATAAGACGAACTTAAACAAATTTCCAGCAAATCATCGAAATGGAATTGAGCATCGGAATTGCCAAGCATTTAGCGAGCTATAACAACAGCAACAGCAACAGCAACAGCAGCAACATCTGCAGAAGCAACAGCAATAGCAACCAGATCACTATTAGAAATTGTTCCAAAACTGTGTTGAACAATCGCTGCAACAAAAACAACGATAAACAGCAACTGAACAACAAGAGCGATAACAACATTAACAAAATCAACTATAGCAATAGCACAACGATTCCGATATCCAAAACAGCAACAACAACAACAACAACTTTAAATATTACTAACCAGCTAGATCAAGCAAGCGATACAGAAGCAACAGCAACAGCAACAACAACAACAACTGAAGCTGAAACAGCAACAGCAACAACAGCAACAACTGCAACAACAACGACAACAACTTTGAAAGCTGCAGCAACCGTCCATCAAGCAGCTGTCAGCCTCAGCAACAACTACAACAACTACAACTAAATCGGCAATAGTAACTCTAACAACAACAACAACAGGTAACAACCAACCATCGGCAAGAACAACAACGCCCAGCTACAACAACAACAACAACTAACACCCAAGAAACAACAATCAACTAACAGAGAACAAACAACATGCAACGTCTACGTACAACATTCACCCGTTCGCGAACGCCAACTGGCGCCGAGATGAAGATGCAGAATAGCCTCGAGGTGCCCAAGCAGGTACAATGTTCATGGCAGATGCACATATCGATTAATTATCGAACATTGATAATTGATTGCGATTATTGCGTACATATATTAGCTTATCGACATATTTGGTGGCCTATGTGCAAGCATTTTTATCGATAACTGCTCATATATGTTGCGATACTTTTCTGTGTTGTATTATCGTTATCGGTTTCTGTGCATGTTCCCGTTATGTGTGTTTGGTTGTTAATTTCTTTCAAATGTTACAAACGAAATTCGTCTACATTTTTATTAACGTTTATCGATCTTTTTTTAACTTATGCGAAGCTTTTCGTTTGCCTATCGATAACCTGCAGCATACTAACGCAGTCAATAGCTGTGCTGCTTGTTCGATAACTTGTATCTTTTGTTCTTGTTTCTGTGCTTTTGTGTTGTGCCCTTGCTCTCCTCCACTTCTCGGTGTCCATTATAACAGAGTATTGAGTAGCTCTCTCTCCCTTTCTCTCTCTCTCTCTCTCTCTCTCTTTGGTTCTGTTCGTGTTGTTTATCCGTAGGTGCGCTCTGCCTCGTTTGACGAGATGCAGCTGGAGGCGCAGCGCATGTCAGCCCATCTGCTGAAGCAGCAGTCATCGTCGTCGGCAGACGAGAGATCATCGGAGGGCGGCTATTTGCAGGTGCCGCAGGCAGCGCATGCGCAACGTTCGCACAGCTTCGATTCGGCTGCAGCCTCGGTGGGTAGCGATGATTCTGGCGCCTTCTTGGAAGTGCCGCGTCGTCTGAAGACGCGGCGCAGTTCATCGACCAAAACACCGCCGCCTTGCATCCATTGCTACTATGTGGAGCAATACGAGAAGCAGATGAGCGCCGAGCAGCGCTATTTCATTGACCATCGTGAGCTGTCAACGCTCAGCTATAGCAACACCAGCTCCGAGGCTAGCGACGATGAGGACGATACCGAAGCGCTCGAGGATGACGAAGATGAGGATGGGGCGGATGGAGCGAATGGGCCAGCAGATGGCGAAGCAGAAGGCGATGCAGATGCTGATGCCGATGCAGATGCAGAGGCAGAGGCGGAAGCGGAGGCGGAACCGGATGGAGATGCCTGCGCTGAAGCAGATGCCAGCGGTGGCACAGAGCTAGATGACGACGCGGCCGCCGAGATGGACATACGCATGTCCAATCTGAGCATGGGCAGCAGCATCGAGGAGTCACGAGCGCGTCTGCCACGGCAAATGCGTCGCCACACGATCGGCAGCTCGGTGACAACCTCCGAGGATGAGGGCCTGGAAGGCTCGGACCATGGCTCGCCGCACTTCGGCAACACGCTGCTCCCACCGCAACCGACTACGCCCTGTGGCATCACCTTCACGCTCTCGCCGACCAATGGCGACTATCCGCCGTTTCCAAACTATGCGTTTCCCATTGATCCCAGCTCGCCGCCCGTGACCCCAACGCCTGCATCAGCGGCCATGGTGCGCTCTAGCCCGCTGCTGGAGCTGCCGCCATCTGCGACCAGCCATCTGCACATGAGTGCAACGGCAGCCGCTGCAGCTGCGGCCCTGACCCTGCCCGCCGTCGGCAACAGCGGCGGCACCACCATCAATGCCAGCCCCATTTGCATCAGCGCCGATGTTGACGAAGCCGGCGTCGCGATGGGCGTGCCACCGGGTCGGGCGCGACGTCGCTCCATATCGCGGCAGGAGGCGATCTTTGTGGAGCCCACTGGCAACTCACTGGAGAATGTGTCGCACGAGGAGGTGGACAACACCAAGTCATCGGTAGACACGGCAGATTCGCTCGACGAGGCATCGATCATGGCCACTTGCGGCTCCCCAACGGCCGCCAATGTAGCAGCTGCGGCAAACGCTGCGGCGGCTGGTCATCATGCTGGCTTCGTGGTGCGGGACATTTATCTAACTGTGCCGGATCTGAAGCGAGATCGTGCCGCCTCGGTGGACTCGTGCTTCACGAAGCTCTCCTCAGGCGGCAAGACCGAGGAGCTGCAGCCCTCCGCCGATGGCTGCTTCCTTACCGTGCCCAACATCAATGCAACTCGATCCCGTTCCGTGGACATTGTCCTGCCCACCGACGAGCAGGCGCGCTACAAGGCGCTCGCCATGACAGGCAGCGGCGGCAGCGGTGGCAGTGGAGCAGCCGCTGGCCTCTATGCGGATGGGTAAGGCGTTCTCTCTTAAGCTCCATACATTGTTTCTTTGTTTGTTTGTTTGTTTGATTGTTTTTATTTCGTGTTGTCTTCGATTTCGTTCTGTTTGCTTCAGTTTGGGCGATTTACTAAATGCTTAACCTATGAAATAACAATGCAAATTACCTATCGATATATCGATATAAATCAATAACAAACTTGGCAATAAACGATATTTGGTGTTTCTATTTTCAGCGAGATAAATGTAAAGTGAGCTGAATAATGTTTGATTATTATTAATTTAATTAGAATTACTTATCGATAGATATCGATATTTTTAGTTTTTATCCATTTCATTTCGTTATTTTTATACCCTAGCTAATCGACATTGAGGTCGATATATTTTTGTTGAGCTTAGCCTAGTCCTATTAGCATTATCATCTTAGCTCGACACGTGTTTGCCCCTGTGATGCCTGCGCCGAGTGGGCGCGGTCTTGCGGCTTTAAGCCTAATTAGAAAAGAGGTTTTGGTTAACTGCGAAGCAGAAAGTTAGAGCCGCATTTCATAATTCACAGGCGGCGCACGGTCATTGACTGGACGGCTGGCTGTGCTGGCAGTGAGAGCACGAGGCGCACAGGGTGTTTCGGCTGACGCATGTATAAATTATGGCGGCTGTTGTTGAAAAAGCGAGTCAGCCAAGCGATTTCCTTGAATTACAACAAAAGTAGCCCATAAATAACATTCAAACAAAGTGTCCTGTTGCCTAAAATGACAGCTAAACGAACAGACGGGTGGACGAACGGACGGACGTACACCGTACACCCACCGCATAGTCAGATAGTCCGGACAGCTTGGACAGGCAACCGCTTCACGCTGAGTGTCGCCCGAGTGTGGCCAATTGTGGGCAATTTGTAAGCGGGCGAAATGCTGAGCTTGTGGGCGTGGCCGCCGCTGTTGCCAAATATGGTTAAGCCGTTGTACAAACTTGTTTAGATAGATTGATGATTATGAGTTTTGCGACAGCCATGCAAGTTAATCAGCCTGAAAAAGACACAACTTTCTGATGGATAGCCAAGTTAAGCGACTAGTTCTTTTTTTTCTTTTCTGTATTTTTTTCCTGTCCTGCTTTGCCTGTGTCTCTTTTAGACATATCTGGAAAAGTTTTGCCGACACATAGATTTTATACTTTTTACTGAATCGTAGTTATCGCATCAAATCACAGCTGCGTCAAGTGAGGACAAAGAGCTTGCAGCTTTAAGTGAGATTAATTGTATGTCGAGCTGCAAATTAAAAACATATTTCGAGTCGTATATATAAATGCAAAGCACTATGTTTCTTATTTAGACTAGGAGATTTTTAAAGCTTAAAAGCTTAAAGATTGAATTAAATTTTATTAAAGCTCAAATTTCTTAAGCTGCCAAATTCTAGAGCCAAGTGAAAGTTCGGGTGTGAGCTTTAATATTCCATTGTAAATATCAGAACAAATTTATACAAATGTAGAAAATCTAGAGCACTCAACTGTTTGCTCTTTACTCCAGAGCCTAAGCTAAGCTCAACTAATAAATGACTTTTCTTTAATAATTGCAGCTTTTTGTGTTCGTTTCTATACATATTTGATATTTATATTAATTTCTTGACTTAAATAAATTAAATTATATTTATATGTATATACTATTTCCTAATGCCTTGTCAAATTTACTAAGATTTCTCTTTCATCTCCATTGCAGGTACGTATATCGCATGGTCAACTGAATTTATATTGCCTATAGCCTGGGCAGAGTAAAGAAACCACAGTCAATTTGCACAGATAAGTATTGAAAGCTGTTAGCCTTAAGCCAGTACCAAAAACAACAAGAAGCAGAGCAGAGGAGGGAAATGCCTCTCGGTATTGTATTTACACACGAGAGATTTCCTTTTTAATTTCCGATTCATGTGGTTACGAGCCCACGTGCGTAGGCTGGGATGGATGGGTATGGATGTTCATTTATGAGCGGATTTCTATATAAATATTTTCTCATGTTTTTATTATTTTTTTTTGTAATCTCGATTTGTTGTTGTTGGGTCTATTAACAAGCATTTGTTGGTTTGCTTGCGCCCCGGAGGGGATGCCAATGGCCAACATAAAGTTGATTTTTGATTTACGATGTCAAAGCGTGACATGTTATTGTCTATCTGCACCACCCGTGGGTGGGTGGGTGTAGCCCTCCAGCTATTAACTGGGCAATGATATGTTTAATTTGTTGACCTTTTGCTCAATAAAATGGAAAATATTATAAAATCATTCAATCATGCGGCGCATGTCGACATTGCAGCCAGCCATTCAGCCAACCAGTTAGACTGTTAGCCAAGCTGCCTGGCAGCCAGTCAGTTGACCATTTAGTTTTTTCTTTCTGCTTCATTTGCCTTTTTTCGGTGGCTATATGCGGCTCATTCATGCGATTTCAACGGCCATCATTGTGGCTGCGTTTTTTTTTCTGTTTACGCTCCCTTGGGCAGCCCAAGCAACAGCAACGATAACAATAATAATAATAACAATAATAATAATAAGAAGAAGAACAACAACAAGAGCAAACAGCAAAGTCAAGTTCACTTTTATGACAATGGCGAAAATAATTTTATGAAAATTCTCCCCAGAGGCGCAAAGAATTGCAGGCATCTAAATTACCATAAATACCAGAGGCGCTATGGGAGCATTTGAAAAGTGGGCAGGTTTATTATAGCTGCTGACCCGTCTATTAAGAGGGCACTTAGAGCCCAGAGCATCGAACATGGCTCAATGCTGTTAATCAGTTAGTCGCTGCTCACAGTGCAACAGTTGTAAATAGCCGAGAAGTGAGGGATAATCGGCAATTTGAAACGATCAACTAACTAATGTAAATCTAGATGACTAGCGTATGACTCGGCTCCTCATTGTTAAAGAAATCGATCTGAGCAATGTGAGTTAAGCGATTATTAGGCAGCCCAACGGATGACTGAGCCACAGCGAACAATGCTGCACTCAAATAAGCCAGCTACAGCGATCAAGGCTAAACTCTTTATTGCCCCTAAGAGAGACGTCTATTATTTGAAATGCTTGGCTAATGGCTTTTTCGTATTACCATGGTCTCTCAATGCGTGTAATTGGAATATATGTATGTAGGACAGAAGAGTTTTTCGCATATTCCCAAATCTGACATTCAAATAATAATAAATAATAAAAAATAATACTATTAAATAAGAAGAAATTGATATTTAAATAATAATTTGATAAGCATAAACCTCATATATAATATTAATTTAAAGTAAGTAAAGAAAAGGCATTAAAGCAAAGAGTAAGACTTTAAAATACCCAACTGTAAATGAAATATTTAAGTTCTATACACCTCATAGAAGTCTTTACAAATTACCTTAACATTTTACAAAAGAATTCGAGTTCCCAATGTAATTGCTAACATCGGATACTATAATCGATGTTGTGCAGAGTCATTAGTAAAACTATATCTAATAATTAAAAAAAGAATATCTAAATTATGGCACATGCAGAGCTACGCACAATATTGATTTATATGTATATTTATATATATACATACATATATATGTTTATACATATTTATAGATTTTCTATAATTACATATTCGTTATAGTTGAGCGATCTTTGAAATATTTTGCATTGGATCTAATATTTAATAATAAGCGCGCAAATGGTTTCGCTTGACTGTGAGAGATCATGTGATTCGAGTATAATTTATAGGCCCATAATATTCGCATTTAAATCAAATTTTCGGTGTGTTTCACTCGAGTGAGTAACGATCTATAATTCTGATGCGATACGTTTGATCCATCATTAGATTTACGGAACCAATGATTGACATGAATTCGAAGAACCTTAATGCAGAGCTGACGTCACATATCAAATATTTCCCAAACATATATATAATGCATATAAATTTGTGAATTACATTCGTTATTGTGTGAAGCGTTAATCTGGATCGTATGTGAGTTGATCTGCTTGCTGCATATCGCTGCACTCTAATTGACTTCTGATGGCCACTCAATTTTTCGGCTAGACCATAAAAATGTCGATGCTGTTGTCCATGCCCAGGGCCGGGCAACGCAGCGCGTGGCAGGGGCATGGCTGTGGTTGGAGTTCCAGTTCCGGATTGCTGACGCACACCGCAACAAGAGGCAGCTAAAACAACAAGCAGATTTCAGTTTTTTGCTAGTCCATACCCTAGACTCATATTGAGTGCCACAGGGAGTATTGAGTCTTGAGAAATGTAGCTGGAACATATTGCTTAGAAATATTAGAGATTAGTTAGAGTTTCATATCTTGGCTGGACATAAAGATATGGAATTTCTTTACAATTCTGACATTGAATACCTCATGAGCAACAAGTAGCTAGGCGCCTGTTACAGGGCATCTCTTAGTCCGTCACTCTAATGACATTGCGCGCCTTCACTTGTCTGGCAACTACGTCATCAACAATCGTCAATCGTCAGTCAGTCAGTCGTGTGTGTACGCGCCGTGGCGCGGGCAGCGGCGTCGGAGGGTGGGGGACAAACGCCAACAACAAAGGCAACAAAAATTGAAATGCAAATTGAAGGCACAAAAGCGAAAAATGCCAGCGAACAATCAAAGCGAGACAAAAGCAGCGCAGCGCAACGCAGAGCGCGAGCAGAGCTAAAAATGTCACCATGGAAATATGAAAGCAGCAGGCGCAAGAGATCCCAACTACAAATTCACAAATGCCCCCCCACTCACTCTGATCAGCCACCCACACAGGCACTCACACGATCACACACACACACACACGCACACGGCAGCCACTAGAGAACGTCACACAAAACTCACCACAAGACGGAGGTGACAAAGCGCGCAGCTTGGCGGTCTGCTGACGCTGCTGCCGCTGCTAGCGTCGACGTCGACAGCACTGCTTGGCTGCTGCCGCATCAGCCGCTGCTCGACGGCCGATCGCTGCCTCAGTTGCCGTGTGTGGTTGGACGCCGCCAGCCAGCGAAAAGAACGTGAACGTGAACCGTAAAAAAAAAAAGTCGCAACGAATTAACTCACGCATCCACGCACGCACGCACGCACGAGGCACGCGCCGGCTAGTGAGCATAACAAAAGAAATATCAAAAAAGTTCTAATGAATATTGATTTGATGCATAAATCATAGTGACAAATGTATGAAGTGTTTGCGGCAATTCCCAATAATTATTTATCTTTTTTTTTTATCTATTATATATATATATATATATTTTTTTTTTTTTTTTGTGCAGTGACTGCGACTGCGGCAGAGAATTTGTGAGCAGTGCAAAATTTAGATAAAGCTAAACCAATTTTATGCAGTTTTGTAATCAACTGTAGTAGTAATTATTTTATTATTGTTGTTTTTGGTTTCAATACGCTTAAGTGAAAAATGTCAAATCAAAACAACAACAACAACAACAACTAAAACAGTGGGCGTTTGGGGCGTGCCGCTTGCTGTGCTCTGTTTAATTGACAAGATATTCAGCATTTGATATTTCGCAGAACATGCGGTCAATTGACTCGCTTAGCAGGGGCAATGTTTAATTTAATTAATCGATGAACTTGAAAACAAGAAAAAAAAAAAAAAAAACAAAAAAACACACGCACACCTCAGCGCTTACTCTCACTAAAAATAAGCAGATGAGTCGTCGTCGTCGTCGTCGTCAGCGCCGAAGACATGTAAACAAACACGCGCACAGTGTTGTAAAGTGTCTTTGGACACTGTTCCCGCTGAAATGGCCACATTAGCTATATGCCAGACTTTTATGGAATCAAGTGCGTTAGGTAGTTGTTGTTGAGCCTAGAAGCCTTTTAATCAGCAGCCGATACAGGGCTTGGCCATGATTGGTTCATTCAACTCTTTCTGAGAACTCTCTGTGTTTGTGTACTTCAATTAACTTGAAAAACAATCATTATAATCATTACTGTATTGTATTTGTTTAGTCGATGAAACAATGAACTCATGCAATATTGTTCATATTTTATATATACACAAGATCCATTCAATAATTTAGAAAATGCTTTAACACTTTGGACTATTTCTAAAATTCTAAAATTCTAAAGACTTTTATTATAGAAATGCAAAAATTAAATATATTTTATAATAAATATACAAATATTTTGAACAGTTGATTAAAAATTAAAAACAAAGTATATAAAAATATGAAAATAAAATATTATAATAATAACAATGCTTAAGCTTAATGCTTAAAGTTCTTATTTGAATCGATTTGAACTTAATTTTTTGTAAAGCAAAATTAATTTTTACTTCTCTCAAATTAAAAAAAAATAATTATTTTTTGATTATAAATCTTACAATTTCTTAATTATTGAATCTTTAAATACTTATTTAAATGCATTAGAATTTAACCTTTTTATATTTGTTTTATAACCATAAACAAAATTTATAGAAAGATTTTTAATAAATATTAAAATTCATATTTAAATATATTAAAAATATTCTTTTGTTAGTTAAACTAAAAACTGCAATTTCTTAAATATATAATTTTGTTTGATATACAAATTTTTTTAAATTGTTGCATAAATTTAGCGAGAGCTAAATATATAAATATTTTGTAATATATATTATATGTAATAGGTTTTAGAATTTTTATAAAAATCAAATTGCTGTCAATTAAATCAATTAAATATTATATATATTAGATCTTAGAAATGTTATCAAAATCAGATTGCTATAGAATTTTGCCCTGATCAGACATAAAAAAAAATATAAAAAATTTGCTCAAGTTTTTTCAAAACTGTTATAAATGTTCACAAAAATTTCGGTGACATTCAAGATATTCCGCTTAATGAACTAAATTGCATTTAAATATTTTCATAAACTAAAACAAACTCTACAGACTTAATTCAATTCATTTCATAAACATTTCCATTAAATTATATTTGTTTGTTTATATTTGTAATTAGTGAATTCCTAAACTTGATGCATAAAACAAACAAATTTAGTGCTCTTAATTAATAAATATTAAATTGCATTCAAATGTTGCCATAAATTAAGTCGAGCAGCTATAAAAACAGATTTCAACTTAAATTTCTGCACAAATATTTAACACAGAAAATATTTTCTTCTGAAATTTAATGAATTAACATATCCAGAGCGCATGTGTCATATATCTATGGTATATCTATGGTATATCTATGGTATATGCGTATATATGTATATATATCTTACAGCAACTCTAAGCACTTCAATCAATTGTAGAGCAACAATTCGCTAGACTAAAGTTCAAGGAGATTCAACAATTGTCTGCATAGTTCAACTCAGGTGATTTAATTTTAATTTAGCTCAGGTGTGGCACTATGTAGCATGTTACATTTTACCTGTTGTTGCTACTGCTGCTGCTGCTGCTGTGGCTGAGAGTCTGCAACACTTTGTGGCATGTGTGTGGCGCAATGCTGCTTTTGGTTGGCGTCGCAATAGTTTTTGCTGTTGGCTGGTGGGTGTGGCACTTGAACCAAAAGGCTAACTGCCAGCCATGACATTTCGAGAATTTCGCACTCATTTAAACGATCGCAGCAGCAGCAGCAACAACAACAACAACAACAACAACAATTACGTCGCGTTTCATCTATTTGGTTTGATTTATTGTGTGTGTTTTTTTTACTTTTTTCTTTCTTGTTGCTTTTGCCTTTGGCGCTCGCTGTTGCCAGCGTCAGCATCAGCATCAGCGTCGCTGTTGCTGCTGTTGTTGTTATTGTTGGTGGTGTGATGGCAGCTGCGCCAAGGAAACATCAGAGAGGGCAGCCAGCCAAGTCGAGCACGCCCCTTACATTTTCAGTGTGGGGCGCATCGCTGGCATGGCAGCCAACCGGCATATTGCGCATACGCCCAGCGAGCCAAATATTGTAAATGTGCAATTTATGGCCAACTAATATCCAGCGGCAATTTATGACTGCATTAAATTGTACATTTTAATCAAAAGAGCGCTCGTTTTTGTGGCCAACGACGGCCGACGGGCCAAGTGACCAGGCGACCAAGCGACGAAGCGGCCAACCGGCACAACGCTCGCTTCCACCTGCCACCGGGCCAAAGCCCAAAATTTGTGCAGAAAGCAACGCTCTCTGCTGGCAAACAGGAATAGAAATGTGAAAATACAAAAATACTGAAAATTATGTTAAAAATAAATATCAAGTCACACACATGTTTTAGATTTGAAACGTTCAACTTGCTGTTGTTGTTGTTGCTGTTGCTGTTGCTGCTGCTGTAGCTGTGGCTGTGGCTGTGGCTGGTGTTGTTTCTTATAATTAACTTAAGTATTTTTAGCAAAAGAAATTAACAACAAGAGCGACGGCGACGGCGACGGCGACAGCTACAGCAGCCGCAGCAACCAACAACAACAACAACAACGTGAAAGCAGACATCCGAAAAGAAAAAAAAACACAATAGCAGCAGCAAGAGCAAATCGCAAAAGGCAAATCAAGTATTTCAATTAAAATACGAAAAACGTAAATTCAAATACAGCAGAGTAAAGCCAAAGCAAGTAAAAGCATTTCAGACAAGTCTGCTCGACTAGCCAATACCCTAATCGGTGCATATATCATACTATAAGCCAACTGAAAAAGCAAACGATTTAAATTCAAAGTCAGAGCATTAGGCGGGGTATACTTGACTAGCTAATGCCCTAACTGGCAGATGTTTACATGTAAACGAAATAAATTATTTGAGCCTGAAATTGGGTTTACTTAACGATTTATATCGTCTGCAAGGCAGGAATAAAGGTAAAATATCTGAGTTTCTATTTTCAATTCTGTGAAAGATAAGGTAATATAGTACATACAGTGGCTCACAGCTTATTTGATTAATTCACAAACTGTAAACAATATCGAATAGCTGTAAATGTCATTTTAAAGTGGACAATTTCTAGTTTTCCCAAAACAAAAATAATAGGAAAAAATATAATATTTTTAAAAATTTCCCTCACAGCTTATTTGATATGAGTATTAGTAAAATGCCAAAATTTATATTTAGTTCTTATTTGAATATTTGGTGTGCCTTCCATTAGATTTTATCACAGTCAGCAGCCTATTTGGCATTGAATCCATCAGATTTTGAGTGTAGCTGGGAGCTACTCTTTTTGCCCATTCCTCTAGCAAGGCTTTCTTTAGGTCTTCTATGTTATAAGTCGCTGTTGTTATATGTTAGTCTCTAATATACCTATCGCTTCTTCTATCACTCACTCACTCTCTCTCTCTCTCTCTCTCTCTCTCACTCTCTCTTGAATATACGTTATCACTTAAATCACTTACCAAACATGCCTTTACATGCCTTTGCAGCGACCATTTATACCCGTCGCTTTGCATTTTTTGTCATGTGCTCAGTGTACAACAACCAGAAAACATTTTGTTTTTTTTTTTTTTTTTTGTTTTTTTCGTTTAACGTCGCCAACAAATTTGCAAAACGCGCCAAAATAAAACGAAATAAAAATCATCTACACACGTAAAGCTCTCACCCTTTCTCTCTCTCTGTGTGTGTGTCGAAATTTTACATTTTTTTTACTGGTGTGAAATACTGCAAAAGTCCTGCTCCTGCCTAATCCTGATGCCTTTGGCGCTTTGTCCATTTATTTATTAGCCAACTAAAACCCTTTACATGTCTCTATGCGCTGCACTCTCTGCCTCCACCTCTCCCCCTCTCTCTGTAGCTTTGTCTATTTCTCTTTTAGGAACCCTGGCGCTCTCTATCTCTCTGCCTTTTTTGATTTGTTTGCTCGCCGCTTAAAATTCATTCATAAATTTTCCAGTCTGTGATAAAAATTCATTGTGCAATAGATTAGAAAACTGTTTCCATGTTGACTTTTCAGCTGGCACACACACACATGTACACACTTGTATATATGTGTGGATACACACGCACACACGTACTCAGCCAGTTTAAACAAATTTGAATCAACAATTACTAGATTAGTTTTTTAGCGTTCCCCTTGCTAGTTTGTTCTATGCAAAGGTTTATCGGGGCACAAAACAAAATTGTTTCACTGTTTGTTTGTCGCTCGGGCTTAGACTCTATTTAAAGCTGTCAAGCATTAAAGTTCTGTGAAGGGTGTTAGTTCTCTAGCCAGTTAGCTGTTAGATCACTCTTACTCTTGACTAGGATCATATATAGCTGAGGCTGATCAATAGAGAGAGAAAGAGATGGCTAGAGATGGGTAGTGATAAAAGATGGATAAGTATAGAGCTGAGAATTTTACTGTTAAGTAAGGTAAGACTTTTCAGAATGCCTAAAGACTTATATCTCCTTAACGATTCGATTCTAATGAAATAATAATTAAAAGTTTTAATATGCAAAGCAATAATAAAATGTGTTTAGCTTAAATGTGAATTTCCCTTAAGGAAATATAACTTTAAAGCCGCATCAATTAAGCTTTGTTGATAGATAGATATATGATACAGATACATATATATATATATATATATGCAGATATATATCTGTGTATACACATACATAAATTGTGCAAAAGTTTTTAGCCAGTTTGTGCTTCACACAGGCAGAGGCAAAGCATTTGTACTTGGGTAAACGTTGCTTTTCTTTGGAATTGGCATATTTATGTATCAACAATTTGATTATAGAGACTTTTGGCTGCCATTACTTAAAGATCAACATACACAAACTGATTTGGCCCACTTCTGTGTCGTTTCTGCTTCTCTGCTCTCCAGCTGCGCCCATTTTCAAATTTTCTTTGAGTTTTGCTAATTATGGTCTAACTTTTTGGCACAACAGCAGCAGCAACAGCAATATTTCAAATGGAAAATAAGAATGTCGCCTCCATGGACAGCTGAAGTGGCAGTAGCTCGACCCATCCAATGCCGTTCCAGCACCCAGCTCTGAAATTTACCATATCCCACTTCACAGTTGCCACCTGTGCTTCCTGCCAGTGGTGTCCTTGTCACCGGCATTGGCATTGGCATCGGCAGCTGTTTCCCATCAGTGCTCCGCTCTGCTTCTGCTTCTGCTTCTGCTTCTTCTTCTTCTGCTTTGGTTTGTCTGCAAACTTTTGCTGAAAATCTGCGCAATCGCCCGACGTCCTGTTCCCTAAAACCCCAAAAGCCAACTGTCTCACACTGGCTACCCACTGGGTTGGCATCTCAGCCCCAAAACCTAGACGCCAACGCAAATTTCCGTATTTCTTATTGAAATGTTTGCAATCGTTTTGCGTGCGTCGCTGCTCGCTGCTTCGCTGTTTGTCCTTGGCCGCGTCCTGCTGCCCGTTTCATTTTCGAATGCTTTTCCAGCCAAAACGCTTAATGCCAATTAAGAATATTAATGTCATTGGCAGCAATGCTCGTTTATTGTTGTGTGTCTCGCGCTTGCAATCTCTGAGCACTTCTATTCCAGAGCGCTGCCTGGGGCCATCTGCAGGCAGCAGATGCATTGCTGAATCTTGGGATGCTGGCCAAGCTGTATGGCAGCTCTTCAAGCTTCTGCGCCTTTCACTCGCTCGCTCGCATTGTTAATATTCATTAGCCTCGAAATCCTTTCTCGAGTTGTTGCCATTTGCACGAAAGCTTAGAGCTCAAGTTGCCAGTTGCCAGTTGCCAGTTGTCTGTTTCCAGTTACCCTTTTTCGTTACCCCCACCCCTATCCACGCCCCCCACCAGCGCCTGTCCGCCTCATTTGTGCTCCTGCTGGCTCTGTCGTTTGGCACGTTCTCCCACTCCCGACAGCCACCAATTGAATACACAGCGCACCATTAATCGCAATCACAAACGAGAAGACGTGCAGATAATTTTTCATTTTGCGCAGCTCGAACATACTTTTCATTGGCCAAATAAATTATATACAACCTTATATTTAACTGTATTTCTATGTATATGAATTTATACATGCTATGAGCGCTTACTTATGCCCATAGGCTGTTTACTTTAGAGCTGTGGCCGGTTATTAATAGCAGTGACTGTAATTGTATCAATAAGCAATCCAAGCCACATCAAATTCAATGCCAAAATGGACTTCAAGCTGTTGCGTGCGCAACGTTGCGTATACGTTACTTCATTAATTAGACAGCATAGAACGAAGAAAGGGAGAGAGGGAGAGAGAGGGAGAGTAGATATACAGAGTGAGTGAGTCGATACAAGGGTGGCAATAGCTTAAGCAATTTTCCAAGTATTTACTTCGTTTCTTCTTGCAGTGTAGAAAGCAAAAGCTCTTGCCAAACTACATACGACTGAATAATTTATACATTTTCATGCACAGAAATATTTTATTGAGAATTTTACATGACATTTGCAATGCTTTAAATTCGACATTCTCAATGCCCTAGTGACTGCAGATTTAGCTATTTTTAGAGTAACTCTTTGACAGCTTTGCTTTAGAAAGTTTATAATACCAAATAGCATCAAAGCTAGTTTTAGTTTGACAAACAAATTTTACTAAAATTTGATTTGCTCTGTAGGATTTGTACATATATGGATCAAATATAAATATAAATATATATCTTTTATAGAAAATATAAAACAAATGAATGGTCGAATATTATGCAGATGACAAATTATTCGCAGTTTCTTTTTTTTTTAATAGTAAATATTTATCCATTTTATTTAAATGACACAATTATTATTATTTCCATGCGATATTATACCAAATTGCCACAAAGCCAAGTTTAGTTGACGAAATAGTTTTGGTACCCTGACAAATATTTTTAAGCTTTCTAATCAACGTTATATTAAATATTTTTATTTATTATTTATTTATTTTATGAAATATTTATTTTTATTATTTTTTTTTAATATACATTATTGTTTATTTATTTATTTTTTAAATAAATTGTTTATTTTTTTTTTACTATTAATTAATTTATTTATTTTTTATTTATTTAATATTAATTATTTCATTACAAATATTACAAAAATGTGTAAAGCTTTCTAATCAACGTTATATTACATTTATTATTTATTTATTTATTTATTATTATTATTTATTTATTTATTTATTATTTATTTATTTTATTATATATTTATTATTATTTTTTTATTATATATTTTCGTTTATATATTTATTTTTATTTTTTAAATTTATTATTAATTCATTTTTTATTATTTTTTTATATATTATTAATTATTACATTGCAGATAATACACATTTTTTAAGCTTTCTAATCAACGTTATATTACATATTTTTATTTATTATTTATTTATTTTATTAAATATTTATTTATTTTTTTTTTTAATTATTTTATTTTATTTATTTATTATTAATTAATTTATTTAATATTATTTATTTATTTTTTTTTTAATTTAATTTGTTGTTTAAGAACAAAACAAAATTGAAAATAAGAAAAATCCAATTCTATTCTTCTATTCCATTATATGGAAAATATGCAAAATTAACAAAGAATGTGAAAGCTACACAAAACTGATAAAGCGCTGTGTATATCTCTTGGAATATATGAACAATTGTCGTTTGCCTTTGATTTCCTGCGGTTGTAACTTGTTTTGAGTATGCTCTAAATTCCAAATTCCAAATGTCTTTCGTCTACGAACACACAAAGGAATATGCATATAAAAATATATATTCTATATTGTATATTGTATATGCATATATGCAATGCGACTCTTACAACAAAGTCATCATATTATTGGCAAGATATCGCGATGTTCCCGCAGAAAAATTCTTTTCATAATCATTTTGGGTGCTTGCACACACAGTGAGAGAGAGATAGAAAGAGAGAGTGGGAGAGAGAGAGAGAGAGAGAGAGGGGGGAGGGAGAGAGGGAGAGAGCTAAACGATAATAATAATATTTTTATTATGTCGCAAGAGTCGACGAGTGCTCGCTGAGTGAATTTCTAGTTCGTGGCGCAAACGTAAATGCAAATTTTGTAAATTGCAAAGTGTCATTTATTGAAAAGAGTACGAAAATGTTTTCAAGGCTTTTATTGATTTTGTCATAGCGGACAGCTGTAGTTGGAGACGCAGAGGTGGCCCAATTGGCATTGAAAGCGATGCGGTCGGTCTCTGATCAGCGTCTAATCAGCTGGCCCCGACACAGTTAGAAGGACGGACAGACGTGAGTCCCTTAGCCGACGGCGATTCAAGACATTCACATTCAGTTTCAGTTTCAATTTCAATTTCAATTTCAGTTTCAGTCTCAGAATTGGATTCCGATTCCGATTCCGACTCAGCTTTAGCTACCTGTTCCCCATTAGCATATGCGCTTTGTTCGTTCAGCCAGCTTCAAAGGCGGACATCTAAATTAATCGCATTTGAATGAAAATTACGTATCGAACCATGTTTGGTCCATTGGCTAATGATAGCGGCCAAAATACTCGGCTATTTGCTTGTTTGTCAATTGCTTGCTTTTATGCTGCGCAATGGCACGGCGCGTGTTTAGATGAGCTGTGCTGTGTAGTGCGACAGGCGATTATAGTCGACATTATATATATACATATATATTTATATTTCCTTTGATCTGATTATAAATGAGATAGACAGAGACAGAGACAGAGAGAGTGAGGGGTAGCCATACAATTTGCAAGTGCTTTGCATGCTATTTGGCTCTCTGATCACAACTGATTGCTATTTCAAATCAAATAACCTTTTTTTTTTATAAACAATCTTTATAAATGTAAACAGGTATTTCCGTCAATTTCCAATTTACTACCGTAAGCCAACGGCAGCCCTCATAAGCCCCTAGGGCAGTGCCCGTGTAAGCCTCTGGCTCAACTATGCCAAAGTGCTAAAAATATCTGCAAATGCATCAAAAACTATTAAATTCCAAAACAAAATGTGCGCTGCCCAAGCTGCCCATCTCCGCATTGTGGCTGGGGGCAGGAGCTGGGACTAAGGCTAGAGGCAGCTCAGCTGGTGTAAAAGTGAGTCAGGGCATGAGCAAAGCCCACGTCAATTGCAGCAGCACACAAACAGAATGCACGCCATGTTTAAGTGTCAAATCAAACAGGGTAGCCAACTAAAAAAAAAAAAAAACAAGGAGAGAAAAACTCGAAGGAAGAGAAATACAAAGTGGGCGTGTCAAAAACAGGCTCTAAAATCGCAGCCACAAACGACAAACGCAGCGCAGAGCAGAGGGACGCGTACATAGACACACAAACACACACACACACCTGCATTTGAATGTATATGTATGTGTGTGTGTATATTGAGGCATCGACAAGGAACAACAAATGGACATGGGACGTTTGTTGCTTCAGTGTTTAGACACCTTAAACGCTGACAATTGACATGCAAATCCAAGCAACAAGCTGCAATTTGCTTGGCCAATGTCAACGAGGATAGGGGTCCACTTACTTAATTGCCTTGCCATCATACAGCGAGAGAGAGAGAGAGAGTGAGAGAGTGGGAGAGCGAGAGAGCGAACGACATTGCTTTTTATTATTATTTTCATCTTGGCTTTTATTTTGTTGTTATTCTGTTTTTCATCTGAATCTGATAAGAATTTAATTACAATGCATACAATATACAAAATGTATACAAATGTATTAAGCACGCACACAAACAGAAACAAACACACACACACACACACACGCACACGCACGCACACATGCAGACACAGAGCACGCACAGACAAGCCTCTGCGTTCGTGTTCTGAATAGCAGCGAGTGAAACAATCACAAACTGAGAGAGAAACAAAGTGACAAGAAGGCAGAGAGTGAAAGGAGAAGGAGGAGGAGTAGGTGGAAGCAAAGTCATGTCAAATAAATTTGTTAAGCCAATAAAAATAAATATAAATATAAAAGTAATTATATGTATGTATATATAAATGCAAAGAGTAACGAACGCTGCAGTCAGGCAGCAAACTAATATACCCGTCTCGCATGGAGCGCGTGTATTCGTTCCATTGTTTCAATATTCAATTGTCTTTTCTATCTGCTAACAATGACTTCTCTCGTCATTCAATTTTTCACTCATGCCATTTCCGTTCAGTCTCAAAATACTTTTTGACATGTTAAAACAATTATGAAAATGTTCCAACTTGACATAGCTGGAATGAAACTGAAATCTATTTGTAGTTAGTCATTCAATTGCTTATGCATATATATTGAGCTGTTCCAGCTCCAAGCGTTCCAGACAGTTGTCAAGCTGAATATGGAATATAAATTACGTGATTCTGACTATTTCTATAAGCATAGCTGATGTTGAAGAATAGGAATACTTGAAGAGAGAGAGAGAGGAGAGAGAGAGAGAGAGAGAGAGAGAGAGAGAGAGAGAGAGAGAGATAGAGTTGTGCAGCTGTTCCAATTCCGACTGTTTCTATGAGCATAACTAATGTTATAGAAACACTGAAATGCAGTATAAGCATAGTAATTCCAATTCAAATTGTTTCTAAAGGCATAGCTGATGTTGTGGAATAGGCAGACTGGAACAGAGTTATGCAGCTGCTCCAATTCTGACTGTTCCTATAATCATATCTGATGTTAAACCAATACTGAAATATATAATATAAGCGGAAGAGAGAGTTGTGCAGCTGTTCCAATTCCGACTGTTTCGATGAGCATAACTAATGTTATAGAAATACGGAAATGGAATATAAACATAAGAAAGAGTTTTGCACTGCTCATGTACCATATTCTGATTCTGATTGCTTAGCATCCAAAACTGATCAACTTTTCATACTCACCTCGCTTAGGCACGATATCTGTGTTAATTTCACATTACAGTTGTATCTTTGAGCTCCATAATGATAAGAACAGTCGCTGCTGACGTCACCGTCGCGGTCGCAGTTGCAGTCGCTGTCGAGGCAGGTTAGCCAGGTGAAAAACTATGCCACAATGTGGTCCACGAGCAGCTACAAGCAGCTTAAACTTTACGCAATGCCAAAATCAAATGCAAATATCAAATCAAATGCCAATCTAATGACTAATCCAAGTGAAGTGAAATGAGATCGTAGACGAAGAGAGTGAGAGCGAGTGAGAGTGAGTGAGAGAGAGAGAGAGAGTAAGAGCGGCGGTTAGCCATGTTCATATCTTATTTGAACTGTGACAGCGACGGCAACAACAACAACATCATCAGTAGCAGCAGCAGCAGCGCTGCGAGCATCGCAACGCCAACGACGACGCCGACGTCAACGCCGTTGCTAAGCATGGAGCGTTTGCTGCATGTGGTGCGTGAGGAATTCCAAACGGAAGATGAGGAAGAAGAGGAAAAAGCTAATGCGAGACGCAGCAGAAGCAGCAGCAGTAGTAGCAGCAGCAGCAGCAGCAGCAGCAGCAGTTGCAGCAGCAGCAGCAGCAGTTACTCTGCTTTGACGTCAACGTCAAATCAGCAGGGCGAATTCATTGTCGCATCGCCTGCATGCGGTGGGGCGGCGGGAGCGGGCGGAAGTGCGGTCGCAGTGCGTCGCTTTCGACGCTCATCAATTGGCATGCAGCGAAAGTCGGCTTTTCGTCAAAGGAAACTCGACTCGCTGGGGGCATGGCGGCGCAAAAGGTGAGTCCCGTTTGCTGCACGCGCCGCACCCAAACAGGAATTTTGGGGAATCGTCGTGTGCCATTGTGCCAGTGTTGCCAAGTTTTGTTGAGCAAAAAAGCTGTTTTTAGTGGGAACATACTTTAAAAAAAAGGCTGAAATTTTGTGAAAAAAAAAATCGGTTAAAAAGCTGAAGTTTTTGTCTCATTTTAAGATATTTTTCTTTTACGAATATTTCAGTGTTTCGTCCTATTGGTGACAATTATTATATTATCATATTTTAATATATATATATATTATTTTTTTTTTTTTGACAACTCGTAGTCACGGCAGCATTTATTCTACACTTATATAAGTATTCGTCAAATCAGAAGGCTTTGTATCACCAATATCGGAAGCAAGGTTATACAAAAAACATTTTTAATAATGATTGAACATTTGTTTTGTGAATCTTCACAGAACTCCCATATCTACTACTAAAATATTTCAAGAAATATATAAATATATATATCAAAAAAAAAAAAAAAAAAAAAAAAAAAAAAAAAAAAAAAAAACGGAAAAAAGCTGATCTGGCAACACTGCATAGAACTGACATATCGCTTGACTTTCCAAAATAAACGCTGAATAAAAAGTATTCCAATGAAGAAATGTTCCCATTGAGTCAGATTTAGTAGTGAATTTTGAATGTAGCCAAGGCAGCTTTAAAGGGTTTATACAAATTTTAAAATAATTCAACAAATTCTTTAAAATTAAGGGCTATTCATTAAAGATATGCGGTTAGTAAGTATATTAGTAAAGGATGTAAAACAACAAGGCAAATAAGCAATATATAAAATGAGAACTTATATTTTAATCCCTTCAAATATATTTTGTTTATCAAATATTCTACATAGAGTGCAATTGACGTGGTTTCAGGAAAAACAAATTCTTTAAAATTAAGGGCTATTCATTAAAGATATGCGGTTAGTAAGTATATTAGTAAAGGATGTAAAACAACAAGGCAAATAAGCAATATATAAAATGAGAACTTATATTTTAATCCCTTCAAATATATTTTGTTTATCAAATATTCTACATAGAGTGCAATTGACGTGGTTTCAGGAAAAACAAAAGTATTTCAAAGATATATAATATATATGTAATTTGATTATAAAATATATACCTTACTAATTTATTTCAACTCCAATCTTAATCCACATCAATATAGACGTACGGCCTCGTCAAGCAATGCCCGTAGACCGATACGTATTGTGCCCGATTGGACGGAGAATGCGGTGCAGGGCGAGCATTACTGGAAGCCCACCTCAGCCTCGGGCGATCTCTGCTGCCTCAATGAGGAGTGCATTGTAAGTACACACACAAGCATACACGCACAGTTAGTCAGTTGGGATTCGAAATGACGATATTGGACTGAGTTTTTTTGGGGCTTACATCTAATTCAATTACGGTGTGGAGAACAAAAAGCGAAAAGCAACAAGCAGAATGAAACTTCATGTAATCGTGTAATTTATTATTTGCGTGCTTGTTCCACATACACATATGTATATGTACCATATATGTACACATATGTAACATATATATAAATATATATATATATATCTGTAAAGTATACAGCTTTGCACGCACTCGATTGAGCGTCTGTGGCTGGGGCTAAATAAATGTTTTTCCTCTTGTTTTTTCCTTTCCATTCTTTTTTTTGTTTTGCTGTCAAAAGTTATAAGTAGTTTGTCATTAGGTAAATATAAAGGTAAAGTTCTGCAGCAGTTGATTAAATGAAAGCAAGAAACTGAATTATCAGCATGTGCGGAAAGCACATTCACGATATGGTTTCAATAAATTTGATTAGATCTGAAGCAAATGCATGTGATTAGGTTAGAATAAAGGAAAGCATAATCACATTGACTAACAGCTTGAAGACAAAGAGCGAGGGAGAGGAAGAGAGAGGGAAGGGGTAAGAAGGAATAGAACGAAAAATTCGTAAAATAAAACAATTTATATATATTATTTTATTTAATATTCACAAATTAAAAAGAAAAAGTAAGAAAAATAAGCTGTTGCATTTAAGAAGCTTTGAAATATGACTTGCAGCTTTCAACAGCATGCAAATGCTTTCAAAGCGCCTTAAAGCTAGCTCACTCAAGCGTGCAATAATTCCCGAGCTTTCACGAATTCTTCAAAAAAGCACATTGAATCACATCAATATCACATATTTAATTCAATGCAGTTTTCAGTGGGTTTCAAAGTGCAACGTGCAAATGTCAACTGCATTTCTCTTTAAATGGAGCTCAAAGTGAGCTTTTTTGTGGCCGTTGAAAAAATAGCACACACCTTCCACTTGTCGTGGGCACTTGCAGCCTCTGTCTGCACACAGCTCAAGAGCAGCAGCATGCTGCTGTGTGCGTGCTGCGTGTGACAGATTGACTGACGTACAATTTGAGCTGAAATTAATTGCACAAGTTTATTTAGAGACAAGTGGCTGAGAAGCTGCTCAATGGGCCAATGGACGTCCAGTTGTCTGGCTGGCTGTCAGCTTAGCTAACCAATTGGCCAATTGACTGAAGACAAACTGCGCTTATGCGTTGATAATGTACACACCTGTTCCTGTCCTTGTCTCCCTCCCTCTCCCTCCCTCTCCCTCCCTCTCTCTCTCTCTCTCGCTGTCTCTCTGTGTTGCCATCTCTCTGTCTCCATCACTAATCCAATTGTATCTCTGTGTGTGCCTTTGCAGAAGAGCGGACAGCGCATGAAGTGCTCGGCTTGTCAGCTGATTGCACATCAGAACTGCATTCCAATGGTGAATGAAAAGACTCAACTAGCGTGTAAGCCAACATACCGGGATGTGGGAATCAGGCAGTATCGGGAGCAGACGACCACCCACCATCACTGGGTGCACCGCAAGCTGGAGAAGGGTAAATGCAAGCAGTGCGGCAAGGTGAGTGCCATCATCATCATCGCCATCAATGGGCTTTATGCGAACTAATAATCATTGACATTACCATTATCATTATCATTGCATGCGCACTCGCTCATTGCAGGCGGTGCAGAGCAAGCTTTTTGGATCAAAAGAGATTGTGGCTTTGTCCTGTGCGTGGTGCCACGAGATATACCACAACAAGGAGTCGTGCTTCAATCCGGCCAAGATTGGGGAGGAGTGCCGCCTCGGTAAGTTTAGTATTGCCTGCCCATTGTCTTTATCGATGCCCAGCCAGACGCTGCGGCCGCCATTGTTCGCCACTCTCCATTGTCCTGTCTGATTAATTACGTGACGTGAATGCAAATAAATTCCGGCCCGTTAACTTAATTAAAATTTGTGCATTAAAATAGCGCCTCGCAGTAACCCAGACGCCGGCCCAAGTCCATTTAGCCACAAGGTAGATTGCGAATCCACCTCTCGACCCTTTTAACCCATTCCCCGCCGCCAGCTCACCCGCTCAGTGGCTGCCCATTGTCTTAATTAACAACAGCAATGCGTAGTTTTTATTTTTATTTTTTTGCTGCTTTTTTTTTATTTATATATATTTCTATTTGCTTTTAAATGCGTTTTACACTAAACTACAGGGTATGGAGCATTATTATTTGCTTAAATGATGTTCATGACAAATTTATAGAGCTCGAAATAAATTACAAAGACGGCAAAAGCGCAAATTCTCTCTGTTCTTGAATGAATAGTATCTCTTTGGGTTTTCATTATCATAAATATTACTTTCTCATATAACTATTATTATAATCAGAGCTCACAAATATCTGTTGATCGTTTCGCAATGTCTCTTTCACTCAAACTTTGAGAAAAAAAAAAACTCAGAGAGCAACCGATAGCTTCGTTTCTTCACGAAGTCGTTCGCGATCAGACAGAAACTTTTTTTTTTCTCTTTTTGCGTTGAGTTTTATGAAGCAAAAAAGTCTTTTGGTGAGTATGCGAGGCAAATCTTTAAGTTCTTTGCTCTCTAACTGACTCTCATTGTACGAACAACAATCGTATCGCTCCCTAAGCGATGTTCGTAATTCATCACGAAGCGCTTAACCGAAATAAGCCTCAGGCTCTTGCTCAGAGCGAGGGCGAGTGAATATTCTTCATCCCAGCTGAACTCGTAAGCAGAGCGTAAAGTTAGTTGTGAGCTATGATTATTATCATATGAAGTATTTCTGTTTAAAACATTTTTTCCATAATATTTGTTGTCTATCATCTTTTAATATTTTTTTTTATTTATATTCAGGTAATTTATATAATTATCTTAAAATTAGTTCGATTGGCTCTTTCATTTCCATAATTTTCATTTTTCTATCATCTTTATATATATATATATATAATTATCATGCAATTAGCTCGTCTATTAGTGAACCTAATTAATGCATTTTTGAACACTTTAATTTGCATCGCTTTTCCTTTTCCATTTCCCTTCAAATGAAAAGTTACCTTTTCACTTAGTTAGCGCATAAAACTTAGTTTTTCTTCGCTTAGCCTCCTGCACAGCATCTCATCATGCATCATGACCATTTGTTAGGCCCTAAAGAGTATTTCCGCTTTGCTTAATTTCGTTTCCGCTTTGGCCTCTTTGACAGCTGCTCGTCTGCTGGATTCTCTGTTTTCTTTTTGTTTTTGCTTTTGGGTCAAGTTCTCAGGTCATTAGCATTTATTTCGCGGAATTGACAATTTGTCAAGCTCTCAGCTTGGACTCCGGCTAAGTCAATAGATGAGCGTAATACGTGTTCTATGAATCTTGCCGTAAAAAGCCCGCCCTTCCTCTGCCTTGTGACGTCACGAACGCACGTAATTAGGGAATCGGCCGACCCTGTATAATTGAAATGCAAAACACACACACACACACACACACACGCACACCTCCTCGCACAGTGATTGAAAGTTTTGCCAACTGAACTACAACTGATTGGTCCTTTGAATAGCCTGCGTAACGTCTCTTCTATTGATTGCCAGCTGTAAAATAATTCTAAACAAATAGATGATTTTTATTGTTTTGCTTTATTCTTTCATTTTGTTTAATTGAAAAATGCACAAAAAAAAAAAAAAAAAAATAGCTCAAACAAAGCCAACTCGAACGGGGATTCTCCTATGTTGCTCAGCATCCATTTGCATAACGGATTCTATTCATTGTCGCTGTACACAATTGATTCAATATAGAGTCTCAGCATTTCTAATTGAAAGCATGCAAAATATATATGTATATAGCATTTCTATGAATACAGAATGCAAAGAGCTTAATAGATTTTTATAATATGTTTGATATCTTTTACGGCCACATGGATTCATTCTGCAATCAAATTGAATTTCATTTTCAAAATGCTTTTTCATTGAGCAAGATTTTTACACAAATTTAAAATCTTCAATCACAGGTGAAAATTTCTTGAAAATTCTTGTGAAATTGTCATTGACATTGTCAAAGCCTTTATTATTTTGCGTAAATTGAACAGATTTTCTTTATGATTTCACCTTTGGCTAGTTTGCATTTCACATAAAATAACTAAAAATTGTAATTGAAAATGATTTTATAAAACAATAAAGCTGCTGATGGAATTCCAATTCGAATTCGAATTTGAATTCGCCTCAGTCTTGCATCTCTTTAATCCAATTGCAATATCCAGGCCCAAGTGCTGAGGCCGTGCTGAAATGTCATCCATGGGCAAGGACTGAGTGTGTCCCGGCCAGATGACAATGGGCCTCCAGCACGCAACGAAAGTTTTGCAGTGGGCTGCACTTGGTGTTGGCCAGCCTTTAAGAGGTGTTCTTGAGCAGTTAATATTGGAGATGCCAAAACTTGTGACTGTCAGATGAAAATACTTGCTGCTGGCTGCTGTGGCTGTGGCTCTGGTTGTGGCTGCAACAAAAGGAAAGCTCGGACCGGCAAAACAATTGACCATGGCCAGCTCGGCCAACTCGATTGTGGTTGAATTGATGAGCATGGAGAGAGGAGGCGGGCTGGTTAGCTGGAAGCCATGATGACCCCACGCACAATGCATGGGAAGTGCGTGTGCTGAAATGGAGGCTCTGCATGCTTTTTATAAAGTGTCTCAATGAGCGTCTTGTTAACACACTCTCCTCAGCATCGCATTACACTCACACGCACACACGCCGACTGTGAGACAATGGCATTTGCCACAGGACAACGAAATAAAGCGCAAAATACAATTACAGGCGGGCATCCGTAAAGCCTAGAGCACCCTTAACATCACCACATATTTCCACACATCCCAAGCCAATGCTGTCGCCTAGCCTGGCTGGCTGGCTGGCTGCATTGCATATCTCAGCTTGATCAACTCGGTTGCTGGCATTGTTTTGCTGCCGCCTTGGCCTGTCTTGCAAGTCCTCTCACTCTCGCTCTCTATCTCTTTCTGTCTCTCGCCCGCCCGCCCCATTGTTGTTGTGGTATTCATAATTGCGCCTTGACTTGGGGTAAGGAAGGGCCTTGTTACGTCAACTCTGTGCCGTGCTCCATGCTGGCATGTGGCTTCATCTCAATTTCTTTTGTTTGCCAGTGGCTCGTGACTGACTTCTGGCATATTTTCTATGCTATTAACTTGCCTTGGCTCTTGTTGTTGTTGTTGTTGTTGTTGTTGATTGCTTTGAAGGTGGCAAATGGAATTTGCTGCTCGTTGTCATTTCTTACTTACTCTGGACGAGCTCTCAATTAGCCGTACTGGCAATGAGCTGGTCAGCTGCCAATGTTGACACGCATCTTAACGCAATCGACCATTTACCAGCTTAACACCAATGTTGCCCTTCCCCCTTCCCTCTCTCTCTCTCTCTCTCTCTCTCTCTCTCTCTCTCTCTCTGTCTCTCTCTTTCTTTCTTTCACTCATCCCGCTGCTTATCAGTTTGAGTTAATCTAACGATTTCTTGTGCTTGCAGGCAACTATGCGCCCATCATTGTGCCACCATCGTGGATTGTGAAGCTACCGAGCAAGGGCAACTTTAAGTCCTCGATACGCGTAAGCAACAAGAGCGGCTCAGCGGGCGGCACTGGTGGCGGTGCTGGTGGCGGCGGTGCTGGCGGCAAGGGTAAAAAGCATACCCAGAAGCGTCAGAAAGCCAAGGAGGAGAAGAAGGAGCCGCGCGCCTTCATTGTGAAGCCCATTCCATCGCCGGATGTAATTCCGGTTATTGTCTTTATCAATCCCAAATCTGGTGGCAATCAGGGCGTCAAGCTATTGGGCAAGTTCCAGCATTTGCTCAATCCACGCCAGGTATTCGATCTGACGCAGGGTGGTCCCAAAATGGGGTAAGTCTGAATCCCACATACATACATCAGATATATCCAATGATCAACTTCTGTATATGCTAAGTGATCATTGGTTAGTTCAAAACAAGAGAAAGAAATATAAATGGTACTAGTTCATTAGCTCAATGAACTAACGAAGGTTCAAGTTAGCTTTACACGAACTTGAACTAGTTCATGAATCATGTTCATAGATAACAGACGAAACGAATCTAGTTTAGTTAAAAATGTTTATATCAAAATAAAAAGCAATTGGTATGGAACTAGTTCAAACTCAGTTCATAATTGAATTTGGTTAAAACAAGTTCATATATGAACTATTTCAATACAAGTTCTTAATTAATTAGTTAAAAATATGTTCGTAATCGAACTAGTTCAAAACAAGCTCGTAATTGAACTAGTTCTTTTTATAATTGAACTAGTTCATGAACTATGCTGAGAAAAAGAAAGTGAAATGAGCTCATAAATTATATTAATATAAGAGGCAAATGCTGTGGAACTAGTTCATTAAGCATGATCTATAATCTACACGTATATCTCTTCACAGCTTGGACATGTATCGCAAGGCTCCAAATCTGCGAGTGTTGGCCTGCGGTGGCGATGGAACTGTTGGATGGGTTCTATCCGTGCTCGATCAAATCCATCCGCCGCTGCAACCGGCGCCTGCCGTGGGCGTGCTACCCCTGGGCACCGGCAATGATCTCGCTCGTTCACTCGGCTGGGGTGGCGTAAGTAATCAATGGAGACTTCTATTTGAATCAGTTCATAAATCGTATGTGGCATCTTTTCCGCAGGGCTACACGGATGAGCCCATTGGCAAGATACTGCGAGAGATCGGTATGTCGCAGTGCGTGCTAATGGATCGCTGGCGTGTGAAGGTGACGCCCAACGAGGATGTCACCGACGATCATGTGGATCGCAGCAAGCCGAATGTACCGCTGAATGTCATCAACAACTACTTCAGCTTCGGCGTGGATGCGCACATTGCGCTGGAGTTCCATGAGGCGCGTGAGGCCCATCCGGAGCGATTCAATTCGCGCTTGCGCAACAAGATGTACTACGGCCAGATGGGTGGCAAGGATCTAATCTTACGCCAATATCGCAATCTCTCACAGTGGGTGACACTCGAATGCGATGGCCAGGACTTTACTGGCAAGCTGCGCGATGCCGGCTGCCATGCCGTCCTCTTTCTCAACATACCCAGGTAAGGCGAGCATCTGCCCAGCTCTAACTTTCGCTGACTGATTATTGATTATTGATCAACAGCTATAGCGGCGGCACACATCCCTGGAACGACTCCTTTGGCCAGACCAAGCCCACCATCGAGGACGGCCTCTTGGAGGTCGTCGGCCTGACCACCTATCAGCTGCCCATGCTGCAGGCGGGCATGCACGGCACCTGCATCTGTCAGTGCCGCAAGGCAAAGATCATTACCAAACGTACCATTCCCATGCAGGTCGATGGCGAGGCCTGTCGCGTCAAGCCCTCCATCATCGAGATCGAGCTGCTCAACCAGGCACTGATGTTGTCCAAGCGCAAGCACGGACGCGGAGATGTCCAGTAAGTAGAAAGATATCAAGAACTGTACTTCATGCACTCTTATCCACTGCAGTCAAGGTAAAAGTTTCCTGCTGTGTGCTTGAGTGAATTTATGATCGATCCCTCTCACACTCTAGCTCTTTACCTCTCTTCGTATAGCTGATAGTCTACAGCTGACTGCCCGACTTACCTTCACTTACAAGCTTTATAACTCCCTTTCCCGCTTACAGAGTCAATCCGCTGGAGAAGATGCAACTGGCCATACTGCGGGTAACCATGCAGCAGTACGAGCAATACCATTACGATAAGGAAATGTTGCGCAAGCTGGCCAACAAGCTGGGCCAAATCGAGATCGAGTCGCAATGCGATCTGGAGCATGTGCGCAACATGCTGAACGCCAAGTTCGAGGAGTCCATATCCTATCCAAAGGTCTCGCAGGACTGGTGCTTCATTGACTGTAAGTGCTTTGCCAGCGATTTCCATTGGCTGCACAGATTGCTAACAAGACTTGGCTCATTTTATTTGCAGCGTGCACCGCCGAGCATTATTTTCGCATCGATCGCGCCCAGGAGCACTTGCATTATATCTGTGACATTGCCATTGATGAGCTGTATATACTGGATCATGAGGCGGCCACCATGCCACAGACACCCGATCAGGAGCGCTCCTTTGCGGCTTTCTCGCAGCGACAGGCGCAGAACGAGCGACGCCAGCTGGACCAGGCGCAGGGTCACAACAACGGCAACACGGGTAGGCTTCTGCTATCAAGCTGTTGGCAACGCGCGGCGGCCCAATCGCCGCCGCCAGCGCCGCCGCCCCCAGAGCTGGCGCTGCAACAGCGGCTACAGCTCTACCAGCAGCAGGCGGCCGAGCAGCTGCCCTATATAGATAGGCGCATGTTTTGTCACCTCTATTATCGCAAGAAGCGCATCGAGCTTTAAGCGACCAGCAGCAGCAACTCCCACTGCCCAAAAAAAAAATAAATCAAGCCCCTTCTCTCTCTCTCACTCTGTCTCACACACTCTCTCTCACTCTCAATGTTGTTTGTTTTTGTTTTCGTAAGACTTTTGGTGTTTTGCCTTTTTATTTTTGCATGTTTACTAACTAAACTAAGTCACTAACACTAACTGAGACACACACACACACGCACTCACACATACACACACCAAAAGCCCCTCACCCAGTGCTCACGCCGAGGCGGGAGCGAATACAGCTTAGTCCTTGCCACGCCCACATGTAAGTAACGTATTTTTATATGAGTATTTTCAATATATTTGGTATATAATTGCCGCTTACGTTAACAGTTACGCGTAACAGCGACAAGGGCTAAACCGTATTCCGTTCTCGTCCACAAAAAAAAAAACCCTCACCACCAATAAAAAAAAAATCAACCAAAAAATACTCCAAAATCCAAACAACAACAAAAAAACACAATACCAGACCACCTACTGCTCTCAATAGCAATTGGGGTAGGTTTGCCACGGCGTTTATCAACGGTTTAACCGATTAACAAATTAACCAATTAACCGTTTAACCGATTAAACTTAATTTATATATTTGTGTTCTGCTTGCTGCATTCCTCTTGTATATATATAATCGATGGTGGTAAATGGTGTACTAACAATTTATTCATTTCTTTTTGAATTTTGAAACATCAACACACACACACATATATATATATATATATAAATATATATATAACTATATATATAAACACACACACATATATATATATATATATATATATATACAAAGATGAGGACTTGCAAATTGGTTCGAAGCCCATTAAAGTGATGAAGTGGAAGAGGTAAAAGGCCATATAGACAAATTAAGCCTCAGCAATCGCAATCGCTAAAATCATTCTTCATGCGCCAAAGAAATTAAAATTGTCAACAAAATCGCAGCGACAAAAAGCTGTTTGCTATATCACTGCATAGCCAGTACTCTCGCTCTCTCTCTCTCTCTCTCTCCCTCGTGCTTTATTAGCGAATAGCTTTTTGCTTTGAATTGGCTGTGCTGCTCTAACAATTGGCTCTTGCATCACTCCAGCTCACTCATACTCAGCACACACACTATCTCTCTCTTTCTCTCTCTCCCTCCCTCTCTCTCTCTGTCTGTCTTTTCATTCTATCTGCAACACTTGCTTACTTTTCTCATTGAAATTAACAACTTTTATTTTGTTTGCTTCTGCATGCAGCAACAAAGATCGTTTATTCAGTTTTAACGAAGATGTTTTTGGTTATGGATTCAGGTATTCTGTGTTTTCACTGTTGCACTCTAGCTCTATCTCTCTATCTTTCCATTCGACATTTATAAACTATATATTGATAAATAAATACATACTTATCTTCTATCTCTATCTATCTCACACACTGATCATTTCTTGCAGAGCTCTTAACATCGTCGACTTGATTTAATTGCAAATGAATCGAAACTGATGCTTGAATTTTTCTTTTTATTTCTCTACTTTCTATGCACACACACACACACACACACATACATACACACATCTACTTGTGCACATATATACATAAACAAACGTACAAACGTACAACTAATAGCCCTATACTGGAGCAAACTTCCGATGCCGTACTACTAGCGGCCCAGAGCGGCGATCTGAATATGGTAGCTTTAACTTTTGTGTTCTTGTACCGATTTTTGTCTCTTTGTTTCGTCTGCCTTTTTGTGATTGTGTGCGACGCGCCTTGTAGCTGTTGCCAGAGCCTATTCCTCGTTCTCGTTTTGCGTGCTTCCCTAGCTATTGTCTCTCTCTCTCTCTCTCTCTCTTGCTCTCACTCTCTTTGTCTCACTCTCTAATGTGCTATGTGCTTTGTATGTGCGTCTCTTGCAGTTACGTGCACTACATGAACAAGGATACTCATTACAATCAGTGAACAAGAACGGACAGACGGCGCTGCACTTTGCGTGCAAATACAATCATAAGGACATTGTCAAATACATCATTTCATCAGCCACACGACGTGTCATCAATATGGCGGATAAGGAACGGTAAATTGCAAATTTCCTCTCTCTCTCCCTGTGTAACTCTCCCTCTCTCTATAACTATATCTATCTAACTCTTATTCTATCTCTCACTCTCTCTCTCTCTCTCTCTCTCTCTCTCTCTCTCTCGCTCTCTTAGCGGTCAGACAGCATTGCACATTGCCGCCGAACAGAATCGCCGCGATATCTGCGTTATGCTGGTGGCAGCTGGCGCCAATTTGCAATCACTCGACGCTGATGGTAACACGGCCATGATGGTGGCATTCAATAAGAACGCGAACGAGATTGCCACCTATTTGGAAAGTAAGCTGCAAGCAGATCTGGCCAGCGGCCGGCTTACCCAATAAGAGATAACTCACCAACCAACCAACCATCCAATCCAGCACAGTCCATGTAGTGCTCGAATAGAATATCCATCTAGCATATTACCATTTCGATTTCGATTTCGATTTCGATCTGTCTGTGTGTGTGCATCAACATTCGAAATCCCAGCTGCGAATCGTGTCCACGTTAACATTTCTAATGCGCAAACACTTTACTCTTTTGCTGCCCACCAAATGGAAACACGTCTGTGAATTTAACAAAATGTTCAACTGATTTAAAACTCAACAACAACAATGAAACCAACTACAACAACAAACACTCAATGCGAATATCAACATTCCAACTCAATTCCAAATGCGACAAAACTGAAACAATTTGCTGCTGGCCAAAGGTCAAGAGCGTTTCATGCATTTGGAGCTGCAAACCAGAATTTAGTAATAAGCACTCAAATGAAGATGAAAAATGAACAACAAACCCAAGAACAACAACAATTATTCGAAATTCAGCCAAATTGCAAAAGCTAGTTTCACGAGAAGAATTAAACATGATAATGAAGAAGTTGATGAAGAAAGTGTTGCCTACTTTCAGGAGCACGAAATTAATTTTCCGTTCACAAGTTTTGTTTGTTCAATTTTTTGCTTTAGTTTGAGCATAATTAAATAATATACGCATATATAAATATATATATAAAAAACTATATATATAAATATTTATTTTCTTTTTGTGTCTATATTCAAATAATGGGAAAAGAAATGCATAATTGCATTCTAAGCGAAAACCGAAGAAAAAAAGAAAATGAAAAAATTCAATATAAAATTAATTTTAAATTTAAGCAAATCAAGAAAAAGAAAATACAAATCTCAACACAAGAAGGCGTTGCTTTAGCACTTAAGTGACAATTTATTTTATGCAAGAAAATACTGAAATAAGTAAATGCAATTTTCCTCCCCCCTTGCACACCAATACACACCAAACACACATACATACGTATTTTTTTTTAAATTATTGTTTGGCAAACAAAATTAAAAGATGATTATATTGTGATATCTAAATTTAATTGTACTAATACCCACAAAAGCAAAAAACAAAAAAAGCAAAAAAAAAAAAGAAGAAGAAGGCGAAGAAAAACCCAAATAATTCACCTGAAAACTTATGGGAAATGAGCGAAGGCAACGGGCCCAAGCGGCGTATGATTGATATTAAGCAAAGCATTTGCTTCACATACGAATATGAAAGCAAAAACAACAACAAAGTATATACATATATTCGCGTATAAATTATATAGAAGCACATACCTAACCGTATAATACAGTATATGTATACATATATGTATATATATATATATAAAGATTTTTTTTTAACTTAAATAAAGTTAAGTGCAGTAGAAAGTATGTAAGAAAAAGAAAAAGAAAAAGAAAAAAAGAAAATACTAATTATAAACTGTTGTAAATCGCAATACAAGCCAAAGCAGAGAAGCAGCAGCAGATGCTATTTTGTTAGTTACATAGATGCGGACAGGCATTATTGTACACTAAACATATAGTCTTATCCAATATATATCTGACACTAACACACTCACACACAGACATAGATGACACAAACGTATATAGAGTCCCATGCGCACACTCTATTTAAGCAATGCACAACCCAGAAAAAGTTCCGCGTGTTCTCTGGCTAAACAACATATTTCTTCACATTCTCTTAAAAATACATGCATATATATGCATATTTACATACATGTCTATATACATATAGTAATCATATATATACATATATATGTATAGTATATATGCATATATCGATGTGTTTCAAATTCAATCAAAGACTTTCACAGAGACTTAAGCGCCCGTCCTCACCCGCCCAGACCCTCAGGCTGCTTAGAGGCCCCAACTATCCTACGAACAAAACTACAACAACAACAAAATGATGATATACCTTTACAAACACCCATATATATATATATATATATATATATAAGACTATTGGAAACTTTAAACGACTTTGTAACACAACTAACTACCACAACAGCAACAACAACTACAACAAGAACAATGAACAACAGGAATAGCGAAATATTTATACACAGCTCTATAAATCTAAGATTATACACAGATCTATATATATATATATATATATATATATATATATATATATATATATATATATATATATGTATGTATACCTATATATATATGCGTAACTATTTATGAAAATAATGAAACACATTTGCATAACAAATATTCCAATAAAAAAAAAAAAAAAAAAAAAAAAATTATTAAACAACAAATAAGCAAAAATCAATAAAAACGTATGTCAAATATATATATATGTATATGTATATTCTAATAGTTTATTGGGAATTTTTTCATTAGATCACCTTTCGCTAGTGCTTTGAATGTAAAACGCGCTAAAGTCAATTATGTTTCGAAAATTTTGCAACCCAATTGGTTTAAGATATTGTTGAAAACAAAAACAAACAAAAGCAAAAGGAAAAACAATAACAAAAAAGAATAAAATCAAATCTCACTATCGAAGATAAGGCAAAGTAATTAAGTAAGCAACTCAAATCCTTAACTACTGTAAGCCCTAATCATAGTTAGCTCTAAGTCTAATTTTAAGTACACACACACATATATATATAAAAGTATAAACCAATATACATCTATATATATAAACAAACATTTATATCACTAAGATTGAGATTGATGCGAAAACTTTGACTGCCGCCTGGTCTTGGGCAGATCCAGGCTCGACTTTGCTGTGAGGCAATGGACGGCAGTCAGATTTTTCGACTGGGTAATATGTTTTGGATTTCATGCATATTGATAGATACGTATTGACATATGAGAGCATGTATGTGTATATATTGACATATACATAAGTGTATGTCTAATCTGTGCTGAGTGCGATCGCCAAGTAGTATAATTTGTGGCAGCTCGCTTTGGATCGTGCTGCTAAATGCCCCGCTGTCATGTGCCCGAAGGCTGCCACAAATTGTGCCAATCGAAGCGCACTCAGCGCAACGAGGGAAGAAGGAAGTAGGGGAAGAGCTACGAGAGAAGAAAACAGAATAATATTTAGCAAATGACAATCTAGTGAATTTAGTAGAGAACACAATACGTTTGCTAATTAAACACAGAACAAACAAACAAGAAACTAAAATATTCAACTTAAACTTAAACTTAAAAAAAAAAAAAAGAAAAAAAAAAAAACTCAAATAAAATAAGAATTTCAATCAGCTTTCTATTTTCTTTGTTCCACTCTCAGCTGCGAACAGAAATTGTAATTGGAAACTCTTTCCGCTATCGCTTCACAATTTGATCAGAAGAATAGAAATTTGAATTGAAAGTGAATTGAACTTGAAATTGAAATTGAAATTGTAGTTTGAGGATATATGAAATGAATACAATGCAATGAGAAACAGTGTTGCCATGCGTTGCAAAACAGTGTTGAGTAACGCACTGTAAGTGGGTTTAACAAACACCTGTTCGGAGAACAACCGGGTCCAAGACAAACTAAGGAATATATTTTCATGTACTTTGTATGAATAACGAAACAAGTCAGATACATATGACACCATACCATATTATATTATGAAATCAATGCCTTGACAACACCTACACAGATACAGAGACAGACACCCACCCACCCACACACACACACACACACACACACTTAAAAACACTCACTCACACACTCACTTACACTTGTAACAATAACAGACAGACAGACGCAAATAACCTGATGAATGTTCTACAGATAAGCGAGAAATGCGGGATAATGTATATGTGTGTGTAGAGATGATCATACATATATACATATATATGTATATACATGCACATATATATAGTATATAAATATGAATATATAAATGCATAAATACATAAACATTTAGCTATAGAGAAGCTAGACACTTACACACAGACATACGGAAACACATAGCATATTTACAAGAATATATATTTTTTTCTATGCATATAAGGGAATTGTTGAACAAAATGGAAAACAACATGAAACGCAAGTCTTATGAAAACCTAGAAACTAAGGCAACAGAAATTGTAAAGGAAGTAACAGCAACAACTAAGAGAACTACACAATTTATTGGATTGTAAAGATGAATATAGAATATATAAATATATATATACTATATATGTATATAGAAACTGTAAAGAGCAAGATGTGTGCGCGATCTACATACAACCATATACATATATACATATATATATGTATATGTATATTTATATGTAGGGATAGAGGTAAACGAGAAAATGCTTCTAGTGAATACCTTATTCTAGTTGTAATTTATTTATTTATGCTATAAGAAAACCACACACACACACAGATACCAGTCTACACATACACTGAGAGAATAAATATATTTTATTTTCAAAAACAATTCAATTCTTAGAGCATGAATTTAAGTGTGTACATAATTTCTTTTCAGTTCTTTGCCACCTTTAGCTTTTGCTCCATTTATGATTCGTTATTTTTTTGATTTTGCAGCTATTAACAATTGGAAAGCATCGAAACCAAAGACAACTACTTTTCCTTTAAGTATACAACTTACTATATATCTAAAACTAAATGTTGAAAATGAAAATGATACAAGAAAAAAAAACTTACACAAGTCTGAAAGTATTTCTATCGAAGAGTTCTAAACTGCTTAAACTGTAAATTGTAAATAGTAACTGAAACTAGAAAATTCTTCAACTAAGCGCTATTGGCTACTTATATAGAATTATATGTATATATATATACATATTCTTTACGCAATGTAATATACTAAACACTCACAGACACACAAGTATATATACACTATTATTAAAAAAAAAACTACATATAAATATATAATATTACGTATATACAACTCTAATACAAAAAGTTAAATTTTTTGGTAGCTCTTAAGTGAAACATGAACAGACAAAAAGCAAAACAAAAACTAAGTACGGTATGCACTGCAAGCACTGAGGAATTTGATTCAATTTTACTTAAGATTAAACGAAAAGAGAAATTGAAGTAGCATTAAAAACAAAAAAAAAAAGAAAACGAAACAAAAATTTAAATTTAAATTTAAAGTATGGCATAACATATGAAACAAAAAAACATATTTGGGAAAAAAATTGAATTTTTTGAACAATTTCGACAACCAAAACTGAATGGAAACAGATGAAAATGATCAAGCAATAACATCAGATTGGCAATGGGCAAGCAATGAATGAGCCAACATACATACATACACACAAACACACTGATGTACCCATGTATGTATGTTATGTATTTGAATGGATTTGCTAAGCAGAAAATGGCTTTGGCCTAATATCAAATAGCTCGTACTCACACACACAAACACAGTTTGAACAGCATCAATACCAACAAACACACACACATACACACACACACACATACACACTAAGCAGGCACTTCCGTCTCACTCTATCCATATCTGTCTTTCTGCACATTACAAATATCATCAACAGCAACAGTAAGAATACAATGAATATATTAACTACAGAATAAAGACAAAATATTTAAACTCAATGCAAAATTAATAAGCTTAACTATGTTAATTAAAAGAAAAAAATCCATCTTATGCCCAAAACCTAGCTACAATTTTAATATATATGTATATACATATATATTTATATATATATATGAACACCATAAAAAAAGAGAAAAAAAGAAAAGAAAAAAAAAAAAAAAAAAAAACAAGAAATACAAATTGCTAATCAATACATTTTCGGATACTCTATTATAAAAGAAATAAAATTTTTTTTGGTAATTCAAACTTAAAAAAAAAAAAAAAAAAAAAAAAAAAAAAAAAATGATTTTTTATTGGAATATTTCGATTGGCTACGCGTATATTCATGTGATTGCTGGCATTTTGACTTAGCTTTATTTTCACCAATAAAATTGATATATTAATTCTATATATCGGATATTTTTATTTAGACTGTAGCAACTGAAATCTGACAAAAAAAAAATAATAATTTACTTTTCATTTCAATTGAAATAGATGTTGATGAAATAATATGAAATATATGGCAAAGAATTGGGTGTATAAACGTTTGAGTCTTTACAGTCTGATCACGAGAGCAACCGAAATAAATCATGCTCACTCGCTTTCGCTCTCGCTCTCGCTTCCGCTCTAAGCAAAAGCCTTCGTTTCTTTTCGTATTGGTCTTCGGTTGAGCGCATTGCGTTGAACTGTTCGTGTTACGCTCTTTTAGCGAACATCGTGTAAGGAGTGATACGATTGATGTTCGTACAATTGGAGTCAGTAAATGAGCAACTAGCTCAAAGAGTCTCGCAGCTGAAGTGCTTAGCGAAGTCGTCTCAATACATACACAACATACTTTTTGCTTCATTGAACTCTACCAAACGTCCGATCGCGAACGAACTCATTGACAGTTATTTAGAGACATTGAGAGCAGATCAACAGATATTTGTGAGAGATATTAAATGACGTTAATGATTAAATATGATTTTGTTGCTGGGAACCTCCAAACATTTCTGTTTCATGTTCCCATTATACGTATTGGAGGCCATGGCAAAAGAGTTAATTTTTTAGGCAGAGGCATACTTTTTTGATTCTTTAAACTTGCAATGAGAACTGCAATCCACTGCTGCACTCAATTGAGTGAACTTATAAATAGCTGAACTTTTTCTCTGTGCATCACACCAATAGAAAATACTCAGAGCAGCTCAGCGGCTCGGCTTGTACTGAAATCATTTTACTATAAAGAGCTACTCTTTTTATTTTTTATTAAAATTTAAATTCAATAACCTATGTATGTCTATTTCCATGGTTTCCCACTATGTATAATGAGAGCTGAGAGCAAAGACATTTGTGGCTCAATCCGATGGACTATGCAGATGGTCATAATTGTTCCGTGCTCTCCAGCTATTTGCTTGAAGACATCAGGTTGTGCTTGAATAATGCCTAGAGTTGGTTTTCAAGTTTTATATTTGGCTATCAGAAAGTCTTGATAGATTTATATACTTTAACAAGCAGGAAGTGGAAGAGAATATTATTTGATACAAAATATAGGGGGTATATATGTATATATGTAATTCCAGAGATTCAGGACGTATGCAGATAAATAATTTCAAATCACCTAAAAGTATGCATACCTAACTATATCTTTATATAGGACAGCGCAAAAGTATATATGGTAATTGTACAGGCAAAAAAATAAATAAAATAAAACAAAATAAACGAAAAACTACGGAAGAGTTAATTGATAAGCATTTTTATTGCGACGTTTGGCCAAACTAAGTTTTAATTGCTTAAATTGCTTATCAATTTATCAGCTGATATGGCCAGGCCCCAAAATGTAGCCGAGCAAATGCCTGCAGCTAGCCGTGCTCATCAGCTCAACAGCAATTGGCATTGGCATTGGCATTGGCAATGGTATTCGGTATTCGGTATTCGTATTGCTATTGGTATGGGTATTGGTATAAGTGGCTAGATAGGCAGCTCGATAAACAGGCAAGCTGGCTGTCTTAACAGTATTGACTTCTTAGGCGTTATCTATTGGTGCAAATGGTTGCCGGTAGCCGCTACCATTCTAGTGCAGAGCTATAAAAGCGCCCAATCCATGGCGCAGACCCAAGAGAAGACTTTTGTTAGCCTCAACATGAAGTTCACACTATTTGCTCTGCTTGCAGCCTTCTGCGTACTCACCGTAAGTATGGAGTAGCTAGATAAGGGATTGACTAGATGGTGAATGTCTTATGCGTTTACAGGTAAATGCCGGCACCTGGCAACCGCTGAATGCGGTACCCGAGCCTAGCCTGGAGTTCGATCCCAGCGACTTTGCCGATATCGAAGGTGATGTGGAATTCGATCCTGAACTCTTCAGCTTCTTCTCGGGCGTCTGGTGGACCATCAAGGCGGCACTGCGCAGCGTTAAGGGCTTCAACTGTGTCCTCAAGTGGGTTGTGGGCATCAAGGCGAGCGCTCTGCAATACAATGCCGATATCATCAACTGCGGCGTCTCTGCCAGCAAGGAGGTGACCAATCTCATCAATGCCAACCTGAAGATCATCAACACCGCCAGCAACATCATCAATCTGAAGACCACCATCTGCGCCAGCACTGATGATGCCGAGCAGCCGTCGATCACCAACAGCTGTGCTGTCAAGACCCTGGCACAGGTCTTCAGCCTGTACAAGCAGGTGAAGTCCGCCATTAGCTTGGCCAAGAAGATCCCCCAGACTGGTCCCAATGCCCTTGCTTGCGTCACCGATGCCACCAACAACCTGACAAGCTACTACACCCAGTTCCCCTCCAACATGAAGAGCTGCTCCAAGCTGACCAGCAACTAAGCGCAGCGATCTTTATGCTTTCTTTCTTTTTTTTTTCCCCACTTAATACTTAAGTCAAGCAAATATAATATACATATGAAGCAATAATGAAGTTGTAATCCTTTTGGGTATATATTTAATGATAAGAGCTCTATAACTCACGAGTCTAAGTTCACTTTCTATATTTGCTAAGACATTTAGATTGGCGCTGTTAAGCTCTCTAAAGCATGTACTTTAAATATTCCATTACAGCTTACAATATTTTACCTTGAGTTGCATTTGTTTGCTTACAGTTAACAGACTTAGATATGACAATGTATATATGTTGGAAAGAAGTAATATTTATGGTCAGCTAGGCAGCATAGGCTCGACTTATTGAAAGAGACTCATAAAGCTAAAGTTCAATTGAATATATTATAGAAGATCTTCCCGGCTCAGTAGCTCCGATCGTTCACGTAGTTCCAATGCAGTATCTATATGCCTAGCCAGGCTGTCTAGCTTAGTCTTTAGTCTAGAGAGAGGTTCCTCAGCATTTTCGCCTGAAGAATACGCAGCTTATATATGTATGTACAACTTAGCTACAATTCCATGCCCAGAGTTACTCAAAATTTATTATTTTGCAAAACATATCTTAAAATATATTAAAAAAAATTTGTGTTTGATGAACATATTCCACATAGTTTTACAAGAAATCAAAGCAGGCATTTACTTTGGGCACAAAGTTGTCGTACTCAACCTTAATCTCATCGGTGGCATTGACGAAGCAGGAGCTGGTGTCGCCAGGTAGCTTCTCAATCTGCCTGGCGGTGGTTCTGATTGTTCTGGTCAACCTTACGATAGCATTGAAGAGTTTCCAGAAGCACTGCTTGGGGGATAAAGTAGGGGACTTGGGCTGAGCATCGATGGCGCATAGTTTGCTTTCCAGATTGATGATGTCCTTGCAGATGGCAATGATAGTCTTGCAGGACTTGACAATGGCAGCCAGATCTTTGGTCAGAGTCACGCTGCAGGCATCGATGGTATCCACATACTTAGCTGTCGCATTTAGTATCTCGGCAACCTCTTTGACAGTGCAGTTGACACCGCGCAGTGTTTTCAGCGCCACTATGAGGGCATCGCGCACCGTCGCGATAAGGTTAGACTCCTCAACATCCACATAATCATCGTCCAGCTCATCGATCAAATTTGCCAAGTCGACAGCGTCGTAGTTAACATGCCCGGCTGTTGCTGCCTTGGCCTAAATTAGGATATAGATCAATTTTAATTATTGGCAACTACCAATCGAAGCACTTCTTATCGCCAGGTTGTTAACATACACTCGAGCCGATCAGGCAGCTACTAGCTGCAACGAGCAGCAAGAGACAAAGAATTACGCTTCGCATGTTGCTTGACAATCTGAACTTTGCTTATTCTATGATCGATGATACCGAAGTCTCTTCACTTTTATAAAAATTGACTTGTTTGCCCGATCTATCATGCCCAGGCCCAATTTAACTATGACCAGTCTTATCAATATCAACATTTCGCACACTTTCTTTATCAGTAGAACAATGTGTATAGACAGCGGGCAAGCCGTTCTAATTAATCACTCAAAGTCGGGCAAATTAATCAATTCCGATTGCCTACAAATTTAATTTCATCCTGATTGAAAATATACTTCGATATCTCAATGATTGACAACTCACATTATCTCCATTGAGTGCATACTGGTCCAAATGCCAAAAATATTGACACAAACTATATATTACTAAATATATATCAATATTTATTTGTAAGCATGCGAATCTTATACCTTCAATAGAGTATTACATTTTTTTTTCAAGAACTTTGACTTCTGTGGATCATTAAAAAAGGCGTGGCTCGATAGCTCTATAATTTGTATAAGACTTTATATGTACAAAGATCTTTATTTTAATTCTGTCAAATTCTTTGGCATTTGGACCACTGTGCAGCGATAAAAAGAATGTATAAATTATCTTTTTAACTTGCTTATAAGTATTCTACCTACTTGACTCATCCGATGATATCTCATGATCGACTTAAATACTTATAAGTATCCATAAATTGGGAATTCCATGGAATCATCAAATAGATTCGAAAGCATCTATCGTAGACTCGATTTATCTGCAAAATTTATATTCGCCCATCTAATAAGAAATGATTGGAAACTCCTACTAAAAATAGCAATGAACCAATTAAAAATACGTATTCGTATATTAGTTTTGTGAATATATGTATATGTAACGGAGGTATGGAGCTGTGCCAGACCCCGTAAAGTTTCGATAAAACCTTAATCAGGACGACGAGCTGAATCGATAGACACATCTGTCTGTTCGCCTGTTTTCCCACCCGCCAGTCCCTCAGGCCGTATGTCCATTCGCATGTCTATTCATCGAGCACTCTCGTCTAGATAACTCTTACGTCATATAGCATATGTATAGATATATATATTTATATGTCTTCTTGACTAAATGAAAAACTCCATTAACCCTTATATGTATAGTAAAATTTTAATCATATTATTGAGCCAAGTATAAAAACAAATAACAATGATAAAAAAAAAATAGAAGCTTAAAATAGATAATTATATATCAATTCGATAGTTAGATAAAATCGTTAATGTATTAGAATAATAATCGATAAATGTTCATCGCTGATCGATAATCGATAATCGTTAATCGAGACTCGCACAACACCCAAATGGAATTTACTGCAAAGGTTTAAATAATTATGAATATGCATGCAAATCGATTTCGATCGCTCGATTGTCTGTCGTTCTTTAACATAGGAATAACAATAAAAAAAAAGTTATATGCGTATATTAATCATTTCTATATAGTACATATACAATGCCTTGATCATACATATATATGTTTCTTTCCATTCTTGATTTTTTCTCAATTTCGTTTTGATCTAAAGCTTGCCTTGGATTTGGAGCTGGTTGAAGGAATCGTGCGGCACTCCTCTGTAGTCCACCGATCCGTTCACCATATTACAAATAAAGATTTCTTAAAATTACATGATATATATATCCATTGAATACGTATGTATATATATATATATATCCCTTAGCTTGTGTGATTGCACGTTCGTTAAGTTAAGTATTTTTTCATGATGGAGATAAAAAAAAAACAAAAAAAAATTGGATAATTTGAAAAAAAAATGCACTACAAGAGACTTAAACGCGTACTCGGCTGCCACTTAGATCAAGCTCAGGCGACTGTTGGTCTTACGCAACTGTGCCCGCCATGGAATGATGTTGTCGCTGTCGTCCTGGTCGTCGTCGGCTTGATCAAGTGCATCCTGTGCATGCTGCTGCTTCATCTGCTGCGGCTGCTGTTGTTGTTGTTGTTGTTGTTGCTGTTGCTGTTGTTCTTGCTGCTGCTGTGGTTGCTCACAGTCAATGGTCTTGGCCGCAGCAGCACCATCGTTCTGATTCTCCTTGTTAAAGTGGATATTTGCGTGCGGGATTATCTGCACCTGCTGGTAATAATGCTCAACATTGCAGCTGGCCAAATTGATGTTGTCGATGGACATGGCGCGATTCTTGAGACGCCAGGTGTCTGCGACACGGTTATTCTCCTCCACCTTGGGCGTGTAGATGGCCGCTCTGCAAAATGGCACAGATGGCGAGCACGGGTCAGATATTGTGTGGAGATATGTGATGTGGTGTGGTGTGGTGTCGTGTGGTGTGGTGTGGTGTGGTATGTGGAATCCGATGCAGCTGCGCCACAAGGCCCCCTAAAACAAACAAACAAACGGAAGCCCGCCCACTTACTTCAATTTGTTTTCAGTTTCTTCGCGACGCGCTAGCAGGTCGCGTTTCCATTGTGGTATCTGTGAGAGGCGGCGTGATTCCGCCTCCTGGGCCATGCGGTCCTCGAAGTCCTTTTTGGCGCGTTCGGCAGCCTTCTTGGCCATCATCTGGCGCTTCCAGTCGGGTATGACGTTGCCAGCCTGATCCTTTTCTGGTATCTGCAAGTAGATCTTTGATACGTATGACAATCCAGCTCCAAGTCCCCAACCGCCACGCCCACATGGTCGACCCAGTCGACACCTGCGACTCACCTGATCCACATAGTTGTTGGCCGTGAACTGTTTGGTTATCTCCATATAATGCTCAGAGTCGATGCGATTGGCCATCTGCTGTTCCACCTTCATTTTCTTGATGCCGGGTATGTCCTTTGAGATCTTGAGCTCAGCGATCAGATCGGTCTTCAAGTATGTATCCGTACTGCTTGTCAAGCACTGCATGCTCAGACTCCTAGCGGGCATCTGATAGGGCTTCGGCACCTTCTGCGTATCCGTGCGGCGCAGCTGTATGGAAAGTGCAGCAGGATCAGCACATAGTTTCACATGTACACAAAAAGAATTTCCACTCATGTCTAAACTAGCAGAGCTGCAATCTTTCTAAACTAGATTAGCCCTAATCCTCTCTTTACTCTTTGCTCTCGAGCGACACCTACAGCAACTGAATATTTTGATTATCTTCGCGGTAATTCGATATTGGACTGTGTTCAATTCGTGTGTATTTTCGTGTATTATTTTGTCGTGTTGTAATTTGGAAAAATTGAAAAACAAACTTATTGGAGTAAACTAGTGAACTCAATGAATGTCGGAATACTAAACATTTTCCATTTCGAACAAGCTTTTTGGTTTCTCTCAGCTAACTAGATCTCAACGCATTGCCTTCAAAAAAATGTTGTTTATCATTTTAAATTGTGCAAAATATGGAACTCAACTTTCTAGAGATAGTCACTAGACGATAGCATCAAAAATAAATCTTAGTAGAAATTGCAAAATCTATTGCAGCTCTCAAACGCTTGCCAAAGAGTCGAGCATAGAGTGATCAAGCATCTCAATGGAATGTAGCTCTGAGCGTCTTTGACAGCGAAGAGTAAGACAATAGACAACTAGACTTTCGCAATCGAGTTTTAGCTCAAAGTAACATATAAGCTTGTATATTCATTAATTGATTATTCTTAACACTCTTCCCTTCGAATAGGAGCTTACCTAACTATGCTTCTAGAAAAGTTAGTCTTCTTCTTCTAGCTAGTCTTCCTAATATTTAGGAGTCAATACGAAATCCTTTTGATCAATATTTTTTCACTATCTGAACATTATTTTTAAGCAATTTGAAAAAATGAAACTGAAGGCGAAAATTGCATCCTGCCCGTAGTCTTTTACGTCCTTCAGATCAAAATCTCTGAAAAGTTTTCTTCATGCTGTGAAAGTTCGTTGTCCGATATCTATAGCCAGAGCAGAGAAATGCTCACAGTTCAGCTGCTGGCTTTATATTTACATAAACTCTAGTTTCTTTGCTTTCATTCTGTCCTTTATCCTGTCTGCTGCACTCACCTGTACGCTGTTTAGATCCTGTATGGATATAGCGGATAGCGGCTGGTGCTGCTTGCGCGTGGCCGTATCCTGGCTGCTGGGCGCCGCTGAACCGTGCGGCTTCTTGGGCTTCTGTGACTTGCTGGTGGCATCGCCAGCTAGCGGCGAGAGCAGCATCGGCATGGGTGGCGGCATCATGTGGGGCAATGGTGGTGGCGGCGGTGGCAAAGGTGGCTGCTCGCCAACGCCCAGAGCATGAGAATGATGCGGATGCTGATGCGAATGCTGGTGATGGTGATGATGCTGTTGCTGCTGCTGGGCGATCTGGATTTGCATGTAGTCCTCTGTATCCGTGGAGCTGCAAGGAGAACACACACAGAATATTTCATGAATATGTATTGGTGTGTAAGTGGCTGTGAGTGGGTGTGTCTAGTGTGTGTGTGTGTGTGTGTGTGTGTGTGTGTGGGCCGCACCTGCGCCAAGCATGTCGTGTGCGCAGTATCATCTTTGGATTGCAACTGACTTTAGCGAGGCGCAGCAGTTAGCAAAAGCTGGCCTGGCATGAAGCACGCATAAAATTTCATGCACTCTTGAGCCGAGCAGAGCAGAGCTGAGCTGAGCTGAGGAAGTGGCTGACTTGTGTGTGTGTGTGTGTGTGTGTGTGTGTGTGTGTGTGTGTGTGGTGCTGCTAATTGCCCCGCTGCAGCCAGCGATCGGCGTGAGCATGCGCTGCATTGTCTGCTGGCTGCTTAATTAAGGCAACTGTACTTCTGCCACTTTTGGTGGTAATTACTTATGTTGCCGCCGCACGAGATGTGCAGCTAAATTGAAGCAAGTGCAAGAGCAACAGCAGCTACAACTACAACTACAACTACAACTACAACTAAATTTGTTGTCTGTTGTCTTAGCGTGGCTTTCTTAACTTACCGGGCCGAGGATGGACACGAACGCTTATCGCTGATGCTCTTCAGATACTCGGACGGCTTGATGAGATGCGTGACGCCGTCTTGTGATTTGTTGGGAAAACTGGGCGGCACAAATGGCAGCACCAGCTGCTTGTTGACCAAATTGGGGCCACCGGAGCGCACGCCAGCGCCCTCGCCATTGTAGCTGCCGCCATACTGCGACTGCTGCAGCTCATAGTGATCCTCGGCAGATGAACCCACGCCATAGATGCTGGGCGCATAGATGGATTGTTGCTGCTGCTGCTGCTGCTGCTGGTGATAGTGCGAAGGCTGGTAGCTGCTGCTGCTGCTGGCGCCGCTGCGCTGCTTGCCGCCAGGGCCCTCCGCATAGCCATAGATGCTGCCATTGGCATGCTGATAGTGCGGCTCAACATTGCCAGAGGCTGCGGCAGCAGCGGCGGCGGCAACTGCTACGCCAGCAGAGGCGCCAATGGTCCCGTTGCTGTTGCCGTTGCCGTTGCCGTTGCCGTTGCCATTGCCATTGCCATTGAGGAGCTTGGCTTTCTTGTTCGCTGAAATTGAACAAATTTATTTATGAGATTTAAGTCTTGTCTGCGTTAACTACTTATTGTGGGTTAGCAGTTATCCCAGCTCTTTGGTCACGCTAGCTTGAGCTACATTAACAACAATATAAATATATATATATATATATATATATATATATATATTTGATACAACTCATTGCGTATGCAGCGTGTGTCGACGCCTTTCACCAAACACAGCAGAATGGCGCTAATGGATTTCAGCTGCGTCCTAATCAAATGAAGAGCTCCAAAATGCAATTGCAGTAATTGAAGCGCAAACAGCAAAGCAACGTGTGTGGGCGTGTCGGGGAGTGGGTGTGGGGGCAGGCAGTTAGTTAATCAAGGATTTCGCACAGCTGCAAGCATTTGCCTTAGTCAAATGCAATCAGGACTAATTAGACTGCGCGAATTCAACTCAAGCTAAAGCAAATTGAATTCAAATGAAAAGCCATTAAGCAACTGTGGCTCACACAAATATTTGCCTAGCTTAAGTTAGCAAATAGAAACATTTAACATTTAACTTGCACAACAAATAAATGAGCCATTAAAAGGTCAGCGAGTGGAAAGCATTACGGCAAATAATAATGCAAACTGCAAAAGAGCTAAGGAAAATTCACAAAAATGACAGCTCGCATGATTAGTGGTCAGCGAAGCGAAGTGGTGCACATGTTGGCAGTTAATTGGCCATCGCACCACTCGGCCCGGCCTGTGTCCTCGGCATTGCAACTTTCACGGGGCTCAGCAACCCGTTTCAACGACTTTGGGGGGGCAGAGCACACGAATATCTATACTAATATGAAAAGCTAACTGGCGTATATGGCCGTGATCATTATAATGGAATCGGGTCTGGCCAGTTTGGCCAAATAAAACGCGACAACTATTGACTAAAACGATTGCCGACTCTTTGCCGACGCTTTGCCAACTCTTTGCTAGTATTTTTCAACAATTTTTGAGAGCAGTCCAACTGGAAGCTGGCCATGGTCTGCATTTGGAAATGGAATAATTTGGCTGAGTCCAGTTTGAGCCTAGGCAACAATAAACTGGTTTCAATTTCATGGTGAAATTGTCAAAGTAGATCGTTTGCCTGATAAACTGCCAGAGCATAAGGACGCACATATGCATATGAGAGAAAAGTGGAATTGATTGAATATTAAATTATAAATAAAATTGAATAAACAACAATTTGCAAAAATGTGAGAAATAGTTCAATTAACAGAGTCACAGCTCCATAAAAAACATTTTTTTAAATTTATACATTTACACTTTTTTTTTTTAATATTAAATATACATTTTTATAGCATTGATTACTTTTCACTGCATCTCGTACTTACAACGAAATATATCGAAACGTTGAAAGCTCAGCGTGAAATAATTGCGTCGCGTATTCTTATGGATTTTCATCGAACCCGCCATATTCATGGCGTCTGAGCATGAACTCTGAACCGTCGAACTGTTAACACACACAGCAGCTCGATGGCAAATCACATGTTTAACAATTGCACAAATGAACATAAAACAAATGAAACACAGAACAAAAAAAAAAAAAAAAAGTAGAGGGAAATATCCCAATTGATTTTCAATATATTCGTATAATTTGCGAACTGAGAGCTGAGCTCTGCACGTTGACGATGTTGACTGGGCAAGCGTTGATGGCAGCCTGATGCGAGTTCAAGCTATTGCCAAAGTTATTCACCCAAAGCGCCACAACTCGACTCGAGTCGACTCGACTTGCTCCGCCGAGGCTGTTGGCTGTCGCAGCGCGAAGTCTTGTCAATGGCTGTGCGAAAGAAACACGTTCACTTTCATTGGGTAAAAGTTGTGCAGAGCGGACTGTGCGGGTGGCTTTGGTTGCCACAACCCACAGGCCATAATTGCCATGGCATTGTGCAGCATGTGGAAGGGGGCGAGGGGTCGCTATCATCATAGGTGCCCCGTCAAATAGCTTAGCTTCTGATGCTTCCGCCTTGGCCAATGACAGCGCCTAAAGGATCGCTCAACTTGACTGAGACAGGCCACAAGTTGTCAATGTCAAGTGGCGACAGTTGACCCATGGCATAGGGTGACTACTGTCTTGGGGATTCACTCAAAGTCTATTGCTCTATCGGCCCTGTACTAATATTTTCCCAATGTTTTCAGTTTTTTTTTTTTCTGTCAGCTTTTCATTTGTTAACAACTTCCACATCTTTGTTTTACAATACAATTTTTTCCGCTTTTTAAGTCTATTTTTTTTCCTGCAACGTGTGAACTCTTTGAGCTGAGTTTTGTTCAGCTGTCTAATTCATTTGTCCAACTAGTTCTCTCAGCAAACACACATAATGCGAATGCATCAGCCATTTGTGTATGCATATTGCAAGTCAATGCATGTCAAATGTCTGCCACTCCATTGTCTTGGCCAGGTTAACAAACTCGCCAGCTCTCTAAACTGATGTTTAAATTGCTGGCATGCGGCAGTCAGTCTAAACGAAAATTTCAAACACTTGTAACAGGCTCGAAAAAGCCATTGAATTTATTATAACTAATGTGCGATCATCAAACTAAATCGAATGACAGCAACACAGCAGCTTATACTTGTAATGGAATGCATCAGCATGATCAATGACTGAGGCTTTCTATTAAACAGAGCTATTAGATTAGCTTTAAGAGCGTGTAGCATCTAGAAAGTTTACCTGTAGAGCCTATCAGTTTCTCTATATTACTTTCTTAACTTCTGTGATAAAATTTTATTGCAAAATCAAATCTGCTACCAATAAAAAAATTAAATTAAATTAAAATTTACTGTGAAGCCTATTAATTTATCTATATTTCTTTTTGTGGAATAAAGAAAATGTAAGAAAAAAATTAAAACTAAAAATTATATTACAAAACAAAATTTGAAAATTTAAAATAAAAATAAATAAATAAAACAAAATTAAATTAATTGAAACAAAATTATGCATTTATGCAATTATTTAGAAGAATAAAAAAAATGTTTTTGTAACAAACAGATTATATTTTGTCATATTTAACTTTTCTACTTCTTTTTGTGCAAATTAAAAATTTAAAAAACAAATAAATACAAAAATTATATTACAAAACAAAATTTGCTACATTAACATAAAATAAAATTAAATTAACAAAAATTATGCAGCTATGCAATTATTTAGAAGAATATAAAAAAAAAAATTTCTGTTTCTTTTAATGCAAATCAAAAACTAAAAAAATTATATTACAAAACTAAATTTGCTACATACAAAGAAAATTAAAATAAACAAATAAAATTAAATAAAATTACTTGAAACAAAATTATGCAAATATGCAATTATTTAGAATTAAAAAAAAAAAAATTTTTATTTGATCTAGCAGATTATATTTTGTCATAACTTTATTATTTTTTTGAAAATTTAATGACCTATAGACTTTCCTACAAAATTGTATTAAGATTGAATAATTAATAGATCCTAAACATATCTCAAAATCGATCCATTCAAGATTATATCAAATCTGATTTGACTAACAATGATCCACACTTTTGCAATAAAAAATATATCTTTTTATATACATATAATTTATCAATATACTTCTATATCAATGCATTCATAACATATCTATATATCACTATATCTCTACATCCATAACATATCTATATATCACTATATCTCTACATCCATAACATATCTATATATCACTATATCTATACATCCATAACATACCTATATATCTCTATCTCTACACACTTATCATATTTGATTTCCTCTTCTACATAAACCTGCTGTGGCCAGTGCTCAAACATTACCCAAGATCTTTAAGTGATTTCCGCAGCAAACCACTTGTGAGTCCAAATATTGATCTGTGTTTCAATTTTCAATTGGCAGAGCTACTGCTATAGCTATAGCTATAGCTATTGCATGTTTGGCCACTTTGCCAATTTGCCAAATGGCAAACAAAAAGCTGACCAATGCCGCACAGTTAGCCAAGTCTGTCTGGTTGGTGGTTGGGCAATACCAGTTTGAGGCATGCTTGTGCCGCTAATTGATCAATCAATATGTCTAACAGCCCCGTCGTTACATGTCAAAGACCCCCCCACCTGTCAGTCAAATAGGAGTGGGCTACAGGATGGAGCTGTTGTTGATGAATGCGTGCAATAGGGCAACGGTCGATTTTACTGATTGAACGAATAAGAAACTCGAAAACAAATGCAAGTGTGGAGTTCCTTGTGCGTGTGCCATGGATGCGACGGACTTGAAGCTATTTATAATGCAGCTTGTTGCGCTTCTTCTTGCCCAGCTGCCTGACACATCTCATCTTGGTGTGGTATCGGCGACTTGCCGTGGTTGCCGTTGCGCCCGCCGTACTGGTACAGGGCACATCTCCATCGAGCACATTGTGCATGCCCATGGTCAGGATGTCGGGATTTGGCCAGAGCGGTTGCTCCGGATCAGCAACCTTGACATCCAGCAGATGGCGATCGAGCAGCTGAAGCTGTGGCTCCGTGGCATATTGGGTATCCAGTGAGCTCATCAGAAGTGTTGAATTGCCAACACTGTAAATGACATAGGTGTCCTTCAGATTCAAATTCTCTGACAGCTTGCCAGACAGATCGTCTAGGCTGGGCGCCGCCGACATCTGCTCGGCAAACTCTGCCATCGCCTGCATCTGTTTGGGGCACACGTTTGCCGTCGTCATCTCGTCCGAATTGCTGCTCAAAGGTCGGCTGCCGAACAGATCGGACCAATCCAAGCTCGAACCATTTGTGCTCATGGCTCGCAACACCCGCCGCAATCTGATTGGGACTTTGGTAGTTTTTTTTTTTTTTTTCTTTTTATATATATATATATAAATATATATATATGTATATATATGTATATATATATATATATTAGTTTTGTGTATAAATTTTGCTCTAGTCGAATTTCGTAATTTGTGAATTAAAAAAATTTTGAATACCGAAAATTATGTTGTGTGGCCGAAAATTGATTAATTAAACTATCTGAATTGACATTAAGTCAAATGCCAGCTGAGCCAGATGAAAATAAATTTCTATTTCTATAGAATCCTACTTCATGTATTCATGCAAAATGCTTACCAGATATCGTGGACATGGTGCGATTGTGATTGCCACGCACCAGCTCCGAGGGACGTAGACTGGGCTCCTCCACAACCTCCAGACCCGAGTCCGAGTCGACGGCATCGTGTGCACCACTTGTGGCGGCATTTCCTGGTGTGGTTGCAGCATTTGACGTTGGCGATGTGTGGCCAAAGTGATTCTTCTTATAGATACTGTTGTTGTTGTTGTTGCTGTTGTTATTGTTGTTGGTATTATTGTTGTTGTTGTTGCTAGATTGCTCGGCATTCAAGTTGTTGCGTTGCACAGGAGCACGCAGTGGTGGCGGCAAAGGCGGCGGCGGTGGTCCATTGACTAAGGAGACAGAGAAAGGGAGAGAGAGAGAGAGAACGAGAGGGCGTGAGATGATAGGACATTCAGAACTAATATTATAGCCATATATATACTATATACTATATATACGTATGTATTCTACGACTATAACATGAAATCTTTGACTGGCATAAAGCTATGGAAAGTCTTATTTATATATTATTTATTTTATTATTATTTTTATTTTTTTTTTTATTATTATTTTTATTTATTATTTAGTTTTAATGTGACATGCATCTATTTTTTATAATAATCTATTTTTTGCTTATTTATTTATTAATTATTATTTTAATTATTTTAATTTATTCATTGATTTTTACTTATTTGATATTATTAACTGTTGAGTCTGTGTCATTCATATATATTTATTATTATATTTTTATTATTAATCATTATTAATTTATTTTATTTTATTTGTTTATTTATTTATTTTGCTTATCTATTTATTATTTATTTATTTTATTTTATATCATTTAATATTTATTTTTATATGTATTTGTTATTATTAATAGTTGACTTCATGTCATTAAAAAAATATATATTTTTTTATTTTATTTTATTTTATTAATATTTTTTAATATATATTTTTTTAAATTTTTATTTAAGTTTATTTTATTTCTTTCTTTCATTTCAATATACATTTATTATTATTTTTTATTTTATTTTTGTTAATGTTTATTTTATTTATATTTTTATTATTAAGTGCTCATTCTATACCAATCAAACTTTGTAGTCATATTTTTTGAGATTGTGGACAGATATTTAACATTTATGTAGATTTAACACACATTGATCTTGTTTTCAAGTTGAATTTATATTAAAAACTCTCTCTCTCGCTCTGCTAACAATATACTCTCACTTGACTTACCCACGGACAGATTCTGCATGGGTGGCGCCGAGGAGACACGCTTCAAATTTCTGTTCATGTTGTTGTTGCTGTTGCCGTTGCCGTTGCTGGCGCCATTTTGATTGATGCTGTTGCTGCTGCCACTGTTGATGTTGCTGTTGCTATTGATGTTGATGTTGCTATTGCTGTTGTTGTGGTTGTTGCTGCTGTGCATCGATATATTGGGATTGCTGCTCAACAGACCAGCATCCGCCAAATTATTGCGTATCATGGAGTTCTTGTGCGTCTGCTTGGTGCGCTCGGCCACATCCTCGGGCGGGCAGACGCTCTCGTAGGTATCGCTCTTGATGCCGCCATTGAGCAGCTGATTCTTTAGATTCAAATTCACGTTCTTGGCGCTGTAGCTATCCTTTAGGCTGGAATCGTACTTGCTGCTGTGCAGGCCAATCATCGAATGCGATTTATTGCGATTCAACAGGCTTATGTTGCTGTTGCCGTTGTTGCTGTTGTTGTTGCTGTTGCTGCTGTTATTATTGTTGTTGTTATTGCTGCCATTGTTGTTGTTGTTGTTGTTGTAATTGCTGCGCTTGTTGTTCAAGTGCTGTAGGAGAAGCATAGACAAATAGAGAGATAAATATATCGACACGAGTCACCTTGTTAGCTGCTACTCACATGATTGCTGTACTGCAGCACAACATCGGTGCTGCGCGTGGAACTGGCGCTGGCCGAACGCGAATGGGAGCCACTGTCACGGGAACGTGATCTGCCCACGCTGTATTTGTGCTGCAACTGTTGATGCTGCTGTTGCTGCTGCTGTTGATGTTGCTGCTGTTGCTGTTGCTGCTGTTGTTGCTGCTGTTGCTGCTGCTGATGCTGATGCTGATGCTGATGTTGCTTGCGTGACTCCTCGCGCACCAAATATATATCCTCGTAGTCATGATCGCCATTCTGATTACCATTGCTGCTGATGTTGCTGCTGCTGCTCTTGTGCTGCTTGTAGGCGCTGCTGTTATTGCCGATATTGCTGCTGCTGTTGTTGTTGTTGTTGCTGTTGTTGTTGCTGTTGCTGTTGCTGTTGTTATTTTTAAGGTTGCTGCTATTGCTAATGTTGCTGCTGCTGCCATGCCTATTGAAGCTCTGGCTGCGCAACTGTTGCTGATGCTGATGCTGGTGATGATTGTGACTGTGATGATGACTGCTGCTCTTTGGCGAGTTGAAGCTGGACGAGATAGAGACGGACTCATCGGAGCCGCTGCCGGCGCCACTCGAACTGGAGTGGACATCGGCCTGAATGGTCATGATTGCATTGCCGGCCTTCGATTGCAGCGAGTGCAATGGATGCGGCATTTGATGCTGCTTCACGCTGCTGCAGTCCGAGTCGACGAACAGATCGCGCACCCGATTGTAGATGATCTCCTGCGGATCGTGCAGGAAAAACGACTCGCCCGATATGCTGCCGTTCGGCGAGGGCGTGGCATACATGCCCCCATTGCGCATTGGATTCACATAGAGCCCATCGTTGGGCAGCATTGCACCGCCGGCATTCGAGCTGCCGCCCGCAACGCCTCCACCCGCGGCTCCATTGCACCCATACAGCTTCTCCGAGGAGCTGCGCGACTGCTGTGAATACAAGGCGTCGCTATTCTTACGCGTAATGCCAACGCCCAGGCCGACGCCCGCTGCTGCCGCTGCTGCTGTCACAGCTGGCGGATGCAAGTAGAAGGGCTCCACATCGGAGCTGAGCGTGGATGAGGATTTCGATTTGATCGTGTTGCTGCGGCTCGTCTGCTTGCTCGAATTCGTGTTCGAATTGCAGCTGCTGCTCATGTGCTGCAACTGTTGCTGCTGCTGTTGATGCTGCTGCTGCTGATGCTGCGACTTGTGTCGCTGTGTGTTGTGCTTGTTGTTGTAGTCAACGGTGGTGCCGTGCTGCACGAGCACATTGAGACACTGCAAACAAAAGGCAAGGCATTGATTAAGAGATTCGCTTTAGCCATTGCCAGCTGGCTTCGCTACTCACCTCCACCTGCTGATTCTCGGCGGCATCATTGATCGGCGACTTGCCATATTTATCCAGTGACAATTTGGCTCCGTGGTTGAGCAGCCATCGCACCACCGACAAATGGCCACGCGAGGCGGCAAAATGCAGTGGCGTGGCACCATCGCCATCACGCAAATTGGGATCCACGCCCTGATCCTGGACCTGCAGCAGTAATTGTAAATTTATCATAAAATCAGGAAATGAATGGTTGTGCATCTTAATTAAATTTGGAGAAAGATCGCATAGAAAGGCGCTGCATGAAGTCAGTGACCTGAAGAGAGACAGCGCCAGGCTAGACAGTTGACAGAATTGGTGATTTGAAGCTACAGATTGATAATATATAATATACATATGGGCAATTCTCTAGTGTCGAATGTGACATTTCGTACGCATTTAGAGTAAAGAAAAACTAATGCCAAAACAATTTTTTATTCTGACAAATAGTGGATCTTATAGCTCTTGATGAGCACTATTATTGGTGCTAAGGGTGATTTTGAGCAAGTATTAATTTTCAAGATAATTACAAAAAACCAAGCAGGTCGAACGTGACAAAAAGTGGAAGTTGATTTTGAAATTAACCATTCAATCGCAGATTTTAGCGAAACCTTAAGTGATAAATTATTAAAATTAATTTTAAATTATCAGAAATTGACACATCTTAATAATGTTTTTTATTTGATTCCAAAATATTGAGTAGTTTATTTTATTTTTTAGTTTTAATCAGGGTCGAACGTGACGTGTCGAACGTGACATTTTTTCCACCATACTTTTTTCTTTTTTTTACTTTTTATGTAATTGAGCATGTATAAAAGAAATAGAAATAATTTTCAATATATTCTATTTATTCATTTTTTGAAAAACTTAACAAAAAAAAAAATACAAAAAAAAAAAAATAAAAATATTCTGAAAAACAAAAATACGTTCGTTCGACATCGCAGTTTCTACTTTTTAACTGCTTTTGTCAAGCTTTGTTTACATTTGTAAGGATAGTTTGGATTCTGTCGTTCAAATTTGATTACATTTTCTATCTTTTAGTTTTTTCGTCTATTTTGTTGTCGTACACGATATAATTTTCGTCTCTTTTTGATCAGACTTTCATGTTCATCATCCAGCCATCTCCTCTTTTGTCTAACACTCTGCATTCTTTCAATGTTTTTCAATTTATAGTTCTCCTCATTCATTACATTCTCTCTCCATCTATGATCATCTATAATCAATAATTATATTTTTAATTTCAATATTCACAACCTGGGATGCAAATTCACTTTAGTTTATCTAAAATTTTTCTTTACCTTTTTATGGTGTCGAACGCTACACACTTTAAATTTAATATATATATTGAACGGATTGATATATTCGATTGATTTTTTTTTAATAAATTCGCAATTGAAAACTGTGTTTACAACTGAATTTTGATGTTTGTTGCTCATATACATTTGATTTACTGATAACAACACCTATTTTTCGGTGTCGAACGTGACGTCGAAATATACGGTGAAACAAACGAAAAAATTTACCGTTTAGGTTATTGCATCGTTCCTTTTACATTTTTCTCTTACTATTTAAAGGTAAACGAAGATAAAAAAAAATTTTTTTGTTGCATAGTGTCTCTCTATAAGAACATAAATAAAATCAAAATGTGCAACAGAAATGCTCAAACCAGAACTTCTGCACTTGTTCAGCTTTGGGTGTCAATATTTCGAGATGGGTTATGAATATATATAAAATTAGTTTATATTAGTTAAATTTAATATATTCTCTATTAAAAAATGTTATAAGACAATGCATTTATTGACTTTGAATTTTTCGGCTGTGGTTGACTTTTCTAGAGAATTGCCCATATGTATATATGTATATTAATAGAGAATGGGCAAAGAGAGAGAGAGAGAGCGAGAGAGAGAGAAAGAGAGAGAGAGAGAGAGAGAGAGCGAGAGAGAGAGAAATACAAAGAGAGAGGTGAGTTGGGGATAGAGAGAAATAGGGAGGGAGAGAGAGAGAGAGGGAGAAAGAGAGAGCCTTTTATGGCATTTTCTGGCCATTTCTAGCCTTTTCAAAAGCTTTTCTTTAGCCGTTTTTAACATTTTCTCGCGTTTTTCAAAGACGTTATATAAAGACGTGACGTTATATAAAGAACTCTCTTCTTAGTAAGGCTCCTAGAAAAGTTTGTTCTGTTAGCTCTTTAAAATTCTCTGAAAAATAGAGTAGAGAGACAGTCGAAGTTGTTTCTTTCTCTTGGCTTGTCATCTGCTCTACAAGGATCGATTGAGCAATGTCAATGTTGTGACGTGTTGTCGTGTGATGCGCTGCGTGGACACAGCTCAGGCAAAACTCAACTCAACTCAGCAGCACACATGAATGTGGAAAGTGGTCGACTTGCTTGCATGTATGTGCGTCTCTCCCTCTCTCTCTCTCTCTCTCTCGCTCTCACTCTGTATGTGCTATTGCAATGCAAAACTATTTAGCTCAATTTAGAAAGGTGATTTTCAACTGGCACCCAAAGTCGCCCTGGCAAGATGTCCAGTTTATGTCGTTGAATCTTAAAAAAAAAGACAGAAAGAGACGGCCCACGCTTGCAGCAATCGAAGTGCGAAGAATGGGGAGAGCAAAGTAAAAGAGGGAACAGTGAAGAGTGCAGAGCGAACAATAAAGAGCTGCAACATATAAATTCGGGCACACAGTGGATATAAAGAAAAATCAAAGAACAAAACTTTAAGACTTTGACTTTGACTTTGACTGTTGCTAGTCCAATGCGGGAATCTGGTTAGCGGCAAATGCTAAACGGCTAGATAAATTGCCTAGGCCAGGCGACAAACGAGTCTGAGAACCGGGAACCGTTAGTTGAGCAAACCGAAACCAGGACAAGAACCAGCTAGCTAGGTAGCCAGCCAGCTGAAGGCCATGCGCCTAGTGCGCAGCAAACGAGTTCAGTTTTGGCTGTTGTTGTTGGCCCCATTTTTGGCACATTTGGCAATTGCGAATCTTTGCTACAGTTTCGGCAAGTTTCGCATGTGTATATATGTATGTATGTATGTACATCTGTACTCACCATCCATTTGAGGCAATCCAAGCAGCCCATTTGTGAAGCGGCATGGATCGGTGCCATGCCGTCGCGTGCGCGCACATAGAGCGAGCCGCCAGCTTCAAGCACCAGAAACTTGAGCACCTCCAAATGCCCCTCCTGGGCGGCCAGATAAACGGGCGTGACATCATTGTCCATTTGCGTATTGGCGCTGCAAGGCAAAAACATTTAGAATATATTTAGTTGGATCTCCATATACATAGATAAATGAAAGGAATCGCAGCTATGTTATCTGCGTTTAATTTCAATTAGTTAAGGCCAAATGCGTTTGCAGTTGGCTAATGAGCAAAAAGTCATCACAGCCAGTTCCATGCCCCATGTTGCATGTACTCCTCGCCCCCTCCTCCCCACTCGCAGGTGGCATTCACTTGCAGACAAAGATTTCGCAAGCAGTAAGAAATATATATGAAATGCCTAATGGCTGCCATATAGAGAGACTGCTATAGATAGATATAGATACAAATTAAAGTATCATCAATGCAAACAAATAAAAAATAGAAAAACTAAATGAAAAAGCAAAATAAAGAAAAAGAAAACTGCAAACAGCAAACGAGTTGACAGCTCTTCTGCTTTTTTTGTGGCCCATGATAGATGCACGAAAGTGAATGATAGGCATAGCTGTGATTACATATGTATGTGTATATCGTATATAGTATCATATAAATATATCATATATATTATAGATATTATATCTAACATTTAATGTATATCATATATAGAGCTTCATGCTTCTAGAAGTACTAAAGTGACTGATAAATAAATGCTAAATGTCTGATATATATACATATATCATGATCATATATCCTAGATATCTTATATATCATATATCATTAAAGTCGTTTGTGTCAGCTATCATATATAAAATATATTGGTTCATACTGATAAGTATTTGCCATAAGTCCGATATTTATGTATATCATATATATGAGTTTTAACATTTAGTATGTCATATGAATTACATATATCATATATTATATGAAACATATATCGTATAACTCAAATAAACAGCTATTTGTAGTATATCATACCACATTTCATGATGTTATTATATAATATATCATATTTCATAATACTTGCTCATTTCGTTTGCCTTAGAGATCTCATAAAATGCATTAGAGTTTGCTCAGCAACAGCTCTCGAGCTTTATTTGGCTGTAGCTCAGGTACGATCTCAACTCTTTTCGTATTATCAATAAATGCAATAATTTGTAGCAGCTCGAAAAAATAATATTTGTATGCTGGCTATTTTTGAATACATTTGCTTATCTAAAGAGATAACAAAATATATTTATATATATTATATACTTTCAATATTAAAATAAAAAAAAAAAAATTATTTAAAAATATTGAATAAAAGTGCATATTTATAATAACTTAATCAATTCATGCTTCAAGCCCACTCTGAATTGCATCTATGCAGATCGCAATGATCATATCCCTATCAATCGTATTAGCTGTTTGTAAAGTTGCCAATCTTTGATTCGAATTAGCAGCACTGCCATCGTTGTTGCTGCTGCTGTTGTCTCACCTCACGACGCTGCGTCGATTGTTCTGCTCCTTGCGACCCTGGCCAGTGCCTGCGACTAGCATGGGCGTGGCCTCGTCATCATTGGAGTCGCCGTTGCCGGCAGCAGCTGCAGCTGCAGCCGCGGAGACCTTGCGCTGATGTGCCTCCATCATGCGCTCACTGAGACTGCTCAGATTCTCGCCGAGCTTGCTATCCTTCTGGCTCGGATTTTGGTTGGAGCTGTGTGCGTTCGCCGAGTCGGGCCCGGGCTCGGCATCAGGATCGTGACAGTTGATGCTGCTGCTGCTACTACTGCTGCTGCTGCTGCTACTGCTGCTGCTGTGACTGTTGCTGCTGCTAAGTATGGCAGTCGTGACGCAGTTCACTTCCGTGGAGATGATGGTGTGTATATCATTGTTCGATTTGCTCTTCTGCTTGCTGCGACGGTATGAAGTCAGACTTGTGGTCATACGGCCCAGCAGGCCCTTCTTAACGTTGATGGTCGAAAAGTAGCTACAGAGTGGGAGTGGATTTTGTTTGTTTGTTTTTTTGTTTTCTCTCTTGTATAACTGCAGCAGGGCGTGCCAAGTGTGTGTGGGTGTGTGTGTGAGTGTGTGTGGGCATTTGGTTCGGTGCTTGCTCAAGGATGTGTGGCGCGAGCGTGTTTCAAGTATTCATTGTGCATGGAGTAGACGTCACGACACGACGCGAGAGAAATGCATTGCGAGTGCTCAAGTACACTAAAAAAAACAAAAGGGGGCGGATGGGGCAGAGTGGGTGTAGGCGTGGTTGTGGTGCAGTTGTTGTGCTACTTTATTGAGAATACTGTTGAATGCCTTTTGCTTACCAACGCGCTGCTATTGTTACCTATGTATGTGACTTTCGCTTTCACGTCGCCTATGCGATAATATATATACATATATAGTTCAGGTCACAACAGAATCAACTGGTTTTCGTTGGAGTTTTCCCCAATACCGTTACCGTTACACGCGCGCACATGCACAGAAAAAAATACATAAATAAAATGCAGAAACGGTTAAAAGAAAAATCACTTTGATTCGATTTCGTTTGGTTTGTTTTTATTTATTTATTTTTCTTTTTTTTTCAAACTTTGACTTTTAACTGTTTTCGGCTTCCGTTTATTTGCATTTCGAGTTTTGGGGCCCGGGCCTCATGCATATTTCGGATATCAATCTAACTAGCTGCAGCAGCCGTCGCAGCCGTCACTCGAAACCGAAAGTCTGAGTTGTTGCCGGGCGCATCAATCTGCATCTGCAACTGCAACTGCAACTGCCACGGATGCCTCAGCTGCAACTGACTCTCAGCGGGTACGCCACGCGATTGAGCCAGCCTCGGCTGCCAGCCTCAGCAAACTTCTAGCGCATTTTGTTTCGCTTTTGCCCCAGCTGCTGCATCTTCTGCTCTTCTTCTGTTTCTTTTTGTGTGAAATTAACGCTTAAATGCGCCAAATGCACAACATACAAAAAAATACAACTAAAAACATTTTACAAGAAAACTAAAAAAAAAAAATAGCAATACAGAGCAGATCACCGACTTTTCTCTCTCCCCGTGTGTTACGCCCGGGCGAAGTGGTGGAGCTCTCTCCACGTCGCATCTCCGCCCGGCTATAGCAGCCGCTGGCTATGATGCGCAATTGCTACCATTTGTCTGCAATATTAGCCACAGTACAGTGGGTCTAAGTTTAGAAGAAAACTAAATATATTTTAAGAAAACTAACTTTAACTAGTGTCGTAGAATTAATATTCTTCTAATTATTGTTTAATAAAAAATGTTTTATGCTGATTTTAGGAACACATTCTTTTATATTAAATTATTTCAAATCATCTATATCAAATATGCAAATAATGACGAACGTCTATAAAGCGTTTGAGGGTTCGTTGTCTTCTATAAGACAAAAACTCTAAGCAGTTATTCTAAACAGCTCCTAAGAGATTTATTTATAATAAAGTATTTATTTTAAATTAAAAAAAGAAAATTTCAATAGATTTTTAAAATAAAATATATTTTTAAATAAATCTTTTAAATAAAATATTTGAATTATTTTCTTTAAATTTCATCAGAGTAAAATTCTATTTTAAAAGCTAAGTCAACATTGATTCATAAATCTGCATTGATATATTTCAAGTCTAAATGAAAGTTCTTTCAAAAAGGCTTGAACTAAGCTGTCTGAAATAATTATATAATCATTGTCAGTATTGTGAATATTATAATATATTACTATTATGATTCTAATATTAATCTTATAATTTTTATTAAATAATAAAAAGTAAAAGATTAATATTATACAAATATTAATTAAATATAAAAAATAATAATAAAAAACAATGTAGTTAGCCAAATCGATTCATATTTTCAGAATCCTGATTAACCTGATTAACGTATTCCTAATCTCTAGCTCTACTCATTCATCTATGTCATTTATATTCTATAGCTCAAACATCTGAGACGCATCCAGCCTGAAGAACCTAATAGACCGCGTAATGACTTGAAGTCTATAAAATATTCCCTTAATGTACCCATAATGACTTTAAGTATACAAAATATTCACTTAAACTAAACCTATGATAGTTGCCCCTCCCCTTCGCAGTTATGCCTAATCCCTAACCTAATGTCTTCTCTTAATTTCTGTTTAGAATAAGCTACCTCTAAGCTAACAGCACGTCAATCAGTAACAAAAAAAGTCTGCTAAATTTATTAATTTAATGTCAATCTGGTCCCACTGTGCTTTCCCTAATTCACGTTGGCGTCGCTGCTTTAGGCAATCGACTGAGTTCAGCTTGACTCAGCGGCGGCCACCGCCGCTGCTTCATGGATATTGCACAGCAGACACTTCAACTTCAGCTCGAGTCTTGAGATTGGAGCAAGCGCAGCTCCGACTGCTGCTGTTGCTGTTGCTGCTGCTGCTTTCTTCTCGAGCGACTTGGCGACTTGTTACATTTTCCAGCTTTTCGCTACAGAAATGAATTGTAAACCAATTAAAGTTGATTTTTCATCTTCATGTTGTGCTTTTTTCTCCACTTATTTCGCGCTGCTCTCATATATATATGTATATATATTATATATTTTAGATTTTATAGTCTGCCTGCTCCTCCTCCTGCTCCGCCTACCCAGCCTATCCCCATCCACCCCGACATGCTGCTCGACTGTCCGTTGGCAAGTCGCGTGATTCTTCAGCTTCTTTCTGGCTTTGTAGGTGAAAATACAGTAAACAACGAGTACATCTAAAGTAATCCAAATTTCTTGTGCTCATTTTATAATTGCAATTTAATAATTATAGCATTTTTTTTCTTCTTCTTCTCCTCCTTAAATATTGTTTGTTTGTAATTCCTTTTGTGTTTAATATTTTTAATCGCAGCTCGCACAAGTGGAAATAAATTGAAACGCAAGTCTCGAAAGGCCGTCAATTATGTCGAGGCTGCCTCATTACCAGCTCAGTTGACAGTTAGCTAAGAGAACGCCATAGACTTCCATAGATCTTGAGCGCATTTAATTGAACATTTGCGTACCGAACGAAAGCAACTCTCGACACAAATACGCCAACGGGCTGTCTCACAGAACTGAGCATAGTTAGACGAAAGCATTTCTCAAATCAATTAGTCGATTCCCAATATATATATATAGATGAGCTGGCTCTCTGTCTGTTTGTTTGTCTGCGAATTTTTTAATTTGACCAACTTTCTATTCTTTCATCATCTTTGGCAATATGAAATAATTAATTTTGACGTCTATTTTCAATTCCCATGAACTGACTATACAATTCGAACGTAGTTTATCTAACAAAAATTTATAAATGCAACATATTTCGATTCTGTCTTAGTTTATCTATATGAAAATATATTTAAATTAATGTTTTTTCTATGTATGATATTTGTGCTATAGCTGATACAATATTTCCTTTAAGATACCTTTTCGATAAATCTTATAAATCTAATATATTTATTTTTTGTTCTTTTTTATGGTATTTAATCTTTCAGCTATATTATCTATATTTGAAGCTAACTTTAAGATAACTATACAGAACTTTCATAAACATATTTTTACTTCGTTTATATTCTATTCTATTTATTCTTTCATCTTTCTATTTAATTTCTATTTAATCTATACATTGATATATTCCTTTCTTTATAATATTTTTTGCCTCAACATTTTTCTTGTTTAACATTTTGCTAACTTTTCATTTTGTTTATTTTTTTTATCTTCTTATTCTATTCCGAAAGTTCCTCTTTCCATATATAGTATATATATGTATATATATATATATATATATGTTTATATATTTTTATATACTTTAGTTCCTACAAGCTATCTTTATAATAATTTTTATTTTTTTATATTTTTTTTATTACTTTTTATGCCATTTATTCGTTCCTTTCTTGTATGTTAGTCATATATAATTTCATACATAAATCCAATATATATTTATTTTATGAACGTTTACTTCTTTTTGAGCTATTTTCCTATTAAACTATTCAAATTTCAATGGAATAATTTCCTGTTTCATATTTTCCACATATACGCAAACCTAAATAATACTAATTTCTTATCTAGTTTCATAATAGTATTTCAAATCGAACTAATATATATTTTAAGTGCTCATTACCCTTAGTTATGATTAAATATTCTTTATAGACACGCCCAGCTGTCATTTAATTTATTTGTTTATTCATAAAATTATAAATATATTTATATAATTCCGTTATTTGCAGTTAATCTCAACTTTTGTTGACCGATTTTTTGTATTAGTTATATATTTAATATAGATTTTATTATTCGCGCGTTCGTTTCATTTAATCCATGCACAATTCAATTTGTCATTGTCGCTGATTTTTCGTGGGTGTTGGCCTCCATTCGCCGCACACTCACACACACACACACACACACATATTGTTTTGTATCACAGTAAAAAAATATATATATGTATGTATATAAAGAAGTTGAAGATGGTCGTAGACAAATGTTAAGGGAAAACAATAGCAACAATTGCTATGCGGATCCGAATGTTGCTCCGGCTTTTGGCTATTTGGGGGGCAGCTGCTCAGCGCTTGGCCAATTGATTATTGTAACTGACGCTCGAGCTACCTTTTCATTGTTGCGGCTTGTGGCACACAAGTTGTTGCTACTGTATCTTCTTGTACGTTGCTGTTGTTGTTTACGTTGTTGTTGTTGTTGTTGTTGTTGTTGTTGTGGCTTGCAGTTCTTTGGTACACTGAAACTGTTAATTAATTCGCGTTCCGATTCGTTAACTGCATTCGAAACACTTTGAAGCGCGAAATTTTGTTTGCTGCTGTTGCTGCTGCAGATGTTGTTGTTTCTGTTTGCTGACCAACGCGGCGCGGCGCGTACTTTCAACGGCATCAAGTGGGCGGGTGGCATGCGGGGCGTGGCCACATGGCAACGCTACAAACACTGCATTGAGCATTAAACTGCAACTCCACTTAACTAAAGCCACAAAACAACAATAGAAAAACCAAAAAAAAAAAAAAAAAAAAACAAAACAAAACAAACAACAAAACAAAATCAAAATTCAAATTCGTCTATGCGTCGCATGTTGTTGCTGTTGATGCTGCTGTTGTTGTTGTTGATGTTGATGTTGCTGTTGCTAGTAACGGTTGTGCGATCGGTCAGCGCTTGGCAAAACGGTAACAGCGTTGCTAGTGGAAAGCAAAGACGGCCACGGTAGACCACGGACAGTTGCAGCCGATGCCAGACGAAAGCACCGTTCACTTCGAGTAACCAAACGCGAATAGAAGACACCGCGGCCACCGGCCAGCAGCCAGCAGCAGTTAGCGACGACAGCAGCAGCTGCAGCAGCAGCAGCAACAGCAGCAACAGCAGCAGCAACAGCAGCAGACGAAGCAGCAACACACAACGGCAACGGCCGTCAAGAAGCTTAGAAACCCGCTCTGCCACAAACGTTTTCTTGGCCACAAGACAGAGCCAGAGCTATCATCAAATGTTTAGTATATGATATTATCCAATGGTCTCTCATGCGATTGGCCCCAGCGTGGGTTGCCACACAAGATCACACTGATGAGCAGAACTTGAGCGTAATTACAATTGAAGCTAACAACAAAACTCAATAGATATATGATAAATATTAAAACTAATTGCGTAAAATTTATATTTTTATAAATATAATAATGTAAATAGTTTATATTGATATTGCTTAGTTGTTGCATTAATGAACTTATAGTTATAGTACAATCAATATTAGGCGATTTCCAAGTAGATCAAATAATAATGAAGAAATATGCATTTAATTTGAGTTCCCACAATAGCTCACTCCATATCTCTACCGGTCTCACTCCATCTCTGTCTCTCACTATCTAACTGTCTCTTATATTGTTACTATCTCTGTCTCTCTCTTTATCTCTATCTCACAATCTTTGTTAGTTGTCACTCTATTTATCTCCACATCGCTCTCCGTCTGTCGGCCTTTCGGTATCTTTATCATTTTTTTTTCACTTTCTCTCTACCTTACCCTTTCAGTCCTTAATTCTTACTCTGTCTATCAGTCTCTCTCTCTCTTTCTCTCTTTCTGTCCCTCCTTCTCTCTCTCTCGCTCCCCCCCCCCTCCCCCTCCCTTTCTATCCTATCACTCTCTTACTCTCAGTTTTCCTGCTCTGTCTAACAGTTTCTCTCTCTTTGTCTGTTGACTTCCTGTATCTCTGTTTGCCTCTATCTCTGTCGCCCTCTGCCTCATTTCCTCACTTATTCTGTATCTCATTCTCCCTCCCTCTCTCTCTCTTTCTCTCTTCCATCTCTATCTCACAGTCATACACTCATATTTACAATATGCCAAACATATTGAAGAACTTATTGGGCATCCCTCGTAAATGAAATGGGTATTTATAGCACTTGTTGTTGCTGTTCTTCGAGCCGCCTGCTATCATGTATGCCGCTGTGTCAGTTGTCATGCCAATTGAACTGGCGTGTTTAATAAATATGAATTCTGAAAGAGAAGACCCCAAACCAGCTGGATCAGCAGAACAGCGCTCGGAACAGAGCTCCAAGCAGAGAGACAGCTCTGCCTGGCCAAACCAGACCAGAGATGAGGCCAAGCCAAGTTGGACTCCTTGTGTAGCTGCTCCACTTGCAATTGGCAACTAGTTGCAACGGTTCTTTGTGCTTGTCTCCCTCTCATTATCTCTTTCTCTACTTATTAATCTCTCTCTCTCTCTCTCTCTCACACACACACTCTTTTTCTCCTGCTGGCATCCAGTTCGATGGCTGAGAAATAAATAGCACGCCTGGATGCCTGCTGGAATAGCTGGTTAGCTGAAAAACTAGCTAAGCTAACTGACTGACTCGCTAGCTGGCCAGCTAGCTAGCCTTGGCTAGTTTTAATGAATCAACGCTAAGAACGCGTGCTTCATGGCGGTATTTGGGTGATCGCTGACCAAAGTTGAACACCAGCAGCAGCAGCAGCAGCAGCAGCAGCAGGTGGGCACCAAGAGCTGGAAAGCGATCTTGATCGGTCATGCGTTCAATCCAACAGTGATCGCATGTGCTCCACTTGCCTCCAATGGCGTCTTGTTCTCCCATTGTTTGCAGCTCTAATTACCAACTCTTCAGCTTTAATCATTACATTTAATTGCCCTGGCCGCTGACTTGGCTGGCTGTATGCCAATTCTATAGATGTACAGACACTCGATCAGTTGGCCAGCTTAAAGCTGAGGAGAGATTTAGCTGGCTAATCAAGAATTTGTGGCATATCGATGACAATCACAATTTCAAACAGCCAAACGATCGCCGATCAATGGATATGATCAATAGCAGCTGCTGTAATCTGGCTTTTTATGTATTAGTCAGCGAGTGAAGGCTAAGCTAAGCTAAGCTAAGATTGATGGATTGATTGAATATGATAGCTCATGCTAGTCTTTAAGTAATTATTAAATAAATAAATATAAATTTAAATATTAGATCTGTTACAATAATTATGTTGAATGTAGATAAAAAAAAAAAAAAAAAATATATATATATATATATATATATATATATATATATATATATATATATCTTATTATATATATATATTATATATATATATATATATATACTATATATATATTATATATATATATATATATATATATATCAAATAAGAATAAAAATTAAAAAATACAAAAAAAAAGAAAATTAATAAATATCTAGGAGCAGCTTCAAGCTCGGCAAATTAACTGAATAATAATAAAAAAAGATAAAGAAATAAAAAAATAAAAAAAAAAAATAAATAAATAACTAGAAAAATAATTTAAAACTCAAGCTCATCTACTGATCTACATAATCTTTATGATCTTCTGCAACAAGTTAACTGAATGACAATTGAAAATAAAATAATAAAAATAAAATAAAATAAAATAAATAAATAGAAACAGCTTCAAGCTGATCTGCGCTAAACAAATTAAATAAAAATGGTAGATAAAAAATAAAAGAAAATATATAAATAGAATCAGTTTCAGGCTCAGCTAACATTATATGCTGCATATATAAAATAAAGAAATAAATAAAAAATAAATAAATTATTAGAGTAGAGATCTAGCTGTACTAAAGCATTATTCCAATTCGAAATCTGTATCTACATTGTTGCTCAACAAACTCTTTTTATTTCATTCAATTTGAAGATCTAGTTGAACGCACAAATCTGTCTATGCTTGCGTATAAATTTTTATGGTTATGATCAATAGAAAAAGTGTGCATGAGAGGGGAAGAGCAAGCAGCACAGAGAGATGGAGAGGGAGAGAGAGATGCAAAATATCAACAGTTGGCAAATACGCTAATGAAATGGGGCAAGTGAATGCCATAAAATTGCATTAGCCGCAAATCACAGCAAAGCCGACAGCAGCATTAGTAGCAGCAGCAGCAGCAGCAGCAGCAGCAGCACCACTTCAGCCACTTAAGTGGGGAGAAGTTGTGCATTGCAATAGCTCCGATTCCGTTTTGGCGTCAATGTTTGTCGCAATCATTTAAATAAGCACAGATCCACAATGTGGCCGACTTTTACCGCCCCGGCTGCAGCCAATCCCAATTGCCACTTAGTGGCGATAAAGAACAGAAGCTTTCACCCCAATCAACAGCCGCCAGATCGCAGACTGCGCTCGGTGCCGGAGTTTGGCTTGTGTGCGACTTTTGCTTTTAATTCTTCGCCTAGTTAACTAAAATTGGCTAATCATTTGCGTGTTTACTTACCAAATGTCTACAGATGCGGCTACCAGCAGCTGAACGCAGTCCAGGCAGCCTCTTGCCGCCGCATAATGCAATGCCAATGCGCCTCCGTTGGGCCTTTCGTTGCCAGAAATCGAACCCGGATGCATTGGCCCGGGCATGTTCAGAGCGATGGGCATTCCCGCCAGATACGAGTCCAGCTGATGGGCATGCATTCTGCTCAGATTGTGATTGCTTTTGCTCTTGCTAATGTTGCTGTTGTTGTTGTTGTTGTTGTTGTTGTTGATATGACTAATGTTGTTGCTGCTGTTGTGCAGCTTATTTAACTTAAAATTGTTGTAGTTGTTGTGACTGTGGTTCGTGTGCTTCAAGTGCTGATTCGAGCTGAGCGCATAGTCGTTGATAGTTCTGCAAGAGAATTAAACAAATTTGATGATTAAAATATATCATAAATTTAAAATATATTAACATTTTACTTTCCCAAGCACAAGTGCTCAAGCTAAAAGAAAAGAATAGTAATAATATACAAAAAAATTTAAATAAATACAAAAGGATGTGCTTCATAATATTATTATAAATATTTTTCCGAAAATTAAATTCATGCTTTCATTCTTTACTTTTGGTAATATATCAAATTGGCAAGGCTTAAGAATATATTTTGAAGAGCAAATGAAAATAAACAAGACCTAAGTTAAATAACTTAAATCGGTATTTAAAATATGTTTATATGGAAGCTTATATATTTTAAATAACATGTACAAATTGTATATATATATAAGCTTACATATGTGTGTACATAGTTATATTAAAAATGAAATGAAACAAATGTTAACTTTCAAAGCTGAGCAAAGATTTGTCTATGAAAGAAGCCTTGGCTGGTTCCAGTCTAATGAACAAATATATAAATATTTCCTTTAAATCCATCTATTTGATAAATTCGCATCAAATTTTCAATATAAATTTCAAATTAAAATAAATTTCTTAACTCACAGATTTTTATATATTTATATGAATAACTGCATATATGAATATCTTGTTAAGTTTAACAACAACTATATAGCAACGCAAGCTTAAGAAAAATAACTCAAGACGAAAGCAAAAAAAAAGCTTTGCATACTTTTAAAGTGCGCTTGGCGCGCGTAAGCTGCATTTTCTATTGCAGCCTTTGCAGCTGCAAACGAAAGACTCAAGACACAAACTCGATGCCAGTAAACACGCAACAGTTTGAGCCGCTTTTGCCAAGAGTTGCGGAAAATGTGCCAAAAAGTTGTGAAATCAACAAAAATTGAATTTGCCAATTTTGCTGAAAACTAACGAGGTCGAGTCAAGCCCGAGGGGCCCACGGCTGAATCATTGCAACAGCACTTGCCCCATGGGCAAGCCCACTTTGAATTGGGCGCCACTTCCGCTCACTTGGCAGCAGCTAAACTCGGGCAAAAGTCGTAAACTTGACTCTGCGCATAAGCAACAAATTAATTGAGAGAGGAGAGCAGCAAAAGAAAAAAAAAAGACATAAGTGTTGTTGTTGCTGCTGTTGCTGCTCTTGCTGCTGTTGTTGTTGTATCTCAGTTAAGCGAAGAAAGAAACTAAATAAACGAATGCCACAAGCCAGCCACTTTCTTTCACTTTATTGCGTCAACACATTTGGATTAGTTTGTCAAAACGAGACGATTGCTTGTAGCAGGTGCCACCAGTGTGGCCCCTAAGCGGCAGGTGAACAGCTGAGAACTCAATTCGGTCACACAGAATGCGGGCCACTTGGTCAGTCAAATGTACGAAAATGTGAAAAACAAATAAATGAAGATCCCCAAAACCCAAATAATTAAAAAAGAAAAACATTAAAAATTATTGTGCAAAATGAAAATGAGCAAAAGTGCAAAGCACTTAGTATACCCTGTAACAAGACTCTACAGTACAGTAGTTGACTGACTGTCAGTGGCATGGCTGAACAAAACTAGAGGATCTAGCAACTAGCGCTCTATGTGTATTTATTTCTAATGGTATATTGAAAATTATGAATAAATAAATCTAGATTCAAGATTTATATATTGGGATACAAGTTCATTCACAACAAGCGAAAGCTTTGAGCGCTTTATAACTATATATAAATAACTATTGCCATGATCTTTTACAATAAATTACCTGAATGAACATTGAAAAAAGTTAGATCAAGTAAGAAAAACAAAATCAATAACTAAAAGCAGCTTCAAGTAGCAGCTTACAACAAATTAACTGAATATTAAATAATAGAAATATATAAATATCTAGGTGCAGCTTCAAGCTCAACAAGTGAACTGAATACAAATAAAAAATAAAAATAAGTAAATAAATAACTAGAAAAATAGCCTGAACTTAACTCAACTCAAACTCATCTACTGATCTACATATTATGATCTTCTGCGCTAAACTAACAGAATAAAAATTTAAAATAAAATAAAATAAATAAATAGAAACAGCTTGAAGCTCAGCTATCATATTATGCTGCACCAAATTACTTGAATATATGAATTAAATTAAACTAAATAAATAAATAAATAAATAGAAAGATCATTAAATTTATCTACTATGAACTCTAAAACAATTCATCTGAGCCTTCTTTTACACTACTCAACAGAAACGATATCCATATATATACCACATATAAAGAGATTATGAGCAGCAGCAATTCATTAGCTATAGAATGCCAGTAGAAGACAAATTTGAGTCTTTAAAAAGAGGAATTAAATATCATGCAAGAATATACTTTTAGCTTTTACAGCTTATAGGATAATTCAAATATGCAAAACGAGACTTATCTCGCCTGCAGCTACATCCACAGCTAGACACACGCACACTTCACACTTAGTACAGGGTATTTTTGAGTGCATTGCACATTACACTTTTGCTCACATTTAGATTCACTAATCACAAAAAAAAACAACAAAAAACAAAAAATGCTTCTTAGTCTTCGCTTTTACCTCAATTTGATGGCAACATCGCGACACTTGACACATGGCACTTTTGCAGCTGGCTGCGCATTGGCATTGGTTCCCTCTGCTGCGACGAAGGATACTTTGCTCTGATCCGCTGGCTTTTTCTTACTTGACTCCGTCTGCTCTGCTGGCTGCTTGGCTTGTGATGCATTCGCTATTGTTGCGTATTGCGTCTCAGCATCCGGATCTTCGGCTTCCGTTTCACTGGCAAAATCTACCACCAGCTGTTGCTGCTCATCTTCTGGCGCAGCATCTGGCTGAGAGTTTGAGCGCCTGCTGAAGTAGCCGACGTGCTGTTCGACGCCCGCGTTGGCGTCCAGCAGGATGCGCTCGTAGGCAGCGCTTTCGTTCTCGCTGATCGCAAAACGCTGTTCGAACACCCGCATCGGCAGCGCCGTCTGGCGCAGCAGTTCCATGCGCTTATGCCGCAACTCAATGGAGAATATGAGACGAACGCGCACCTGACGCCGCAGACCTTGCTGTGTGGAGCGGGCTCGCTGCAGGCGCCGGCGATTGTGGCGCAGCTCGAGCTTCTCGAGGCCACGCAGCGTCTTCTCTGGCACGTGCAAGGTGTCGCTGCCGCGTCCGCTGTAATCCGCCACAGAGCTCAAGTCCAAGGCGCTGCGCGTGCGCCGCCAAGGCACCAGATCGAAGTGCGAGAATTTGCGCTCACCCTGCTCTGTCCAGGGATGAAAATTGATTTGAGACACGCTGCTCTTGCCCTGCCGCAATATCCAATCTGAGGCTGAGGCTGAGCCGGAGGCAGTCACCAGCGAGTGACGCACGTGCGCGTTCTTGGCGCTCGCCTGCGGCTTATGGCGTTTATAGCGTGGCACCAGTGTCGCCTCCAGCATGCGCTCATCCAAGCCGTAATCGCGTCGCAGCAACTCCAGCTCCAATTCCCTGCTGCTGGCCGTATACTGAGCACCGTTCCAAACGATGACCGGTCGCGCCGAGAGACCCGCGGACAGTGGCCCGCCGCTGGGCATGTTCTTGCTCGAGCTCGACTCGGACAGCAACTCGCATCGAGTTGGCCGTTCGAGCTAATGTTGTTGTTGTTGTTGCTGTTGTTGCAGCGAAGCTAACGTTCTCGTTCTCTGCTTGTTAGCTAGAATTTTCGCCCGGTTTTCGGGAAACGGCAAACAGCGAACGGGAATCAGGGGCTCGAGTTCACGTTCGTTTCGTGTGCGCGTTTTACGTTTTGTTCTGTCGCAATTTGCTGATTGCTTTTTAATATTCGCCGTCGTTGCTGCTTTCCGGTTTCCGTTTTTGTTTTTTTTCTATTTCTGCTTATTTTTTTTTTATGCCGTCCGACGTCTGCGCGCCGTGACGCCGTCGCCGCAAATGCTGCTGGTCAGAAATCCGAAACTAACTCCAACTGCGACTCCGACTGCGACTCTAACAACGACTGAGTGCTGCTGGTCGAGCGAGGGTTGAGCGCGCCCTATGCAAACCTGCGATGCCAGCGCCGCAGCGTCGCAGTCGGCGTCGCTGTCGACGCTATTGCGATGATTAATTGTATGCAAGCGCGCTTTTGAGTTTATACAACATTATGTTGCTGTTAACTTTGTTGTTGTTATATTTTGTTATTTTTTGTTTATTTTTGTTTACTCAACATTGGTAGACGCAGCAGCAGCAGCAATAACTCCTCACCTAATCCCCTCTTTGCTTTTATTGTTATTTATTTATTTTTCACGCTTGCTGCCATGTCACCAGGTCGCGGCGACTGCGCTGCCAGCTGCCAACTGACTGCGCAGCCCTCGCGGCGCTCATTTCAAATGTTTCACTTCGCTGCGCACGCGTCAACAACAACAGCAACACCATCATTGGGGGCCGTCGCCGGGGCCGATTAAAATAGTTATTGCTTCTGTTATTGTTGCTGTTGCTGTTGTTGTTGTTGTTGTTGCTGTTGTTGTTGCATGCCCCATTCAAAAATTGCGAGTTCACAGTTCTATTCTCAGCTAATTGGCAGCCGCTGCTCATTGACATGCTCATCATCATCCAATAATGTAGAATAATGGTAACTTTATAGACAACAAGTCTACGGAACTAAGCTCTCATCAGGCTAAAATTAACTCATATTTCATTAAATTCAAAATTTAATTAAAATTAAAAACTGAAAATATAGTTTGCACAAAAATTTTATATTGATAAATATGGAAAACAAAATATGTATGTATATATAAATAAGAAATATGAACTAAGCATTTGTGATATTAGATATAAACAACACTAAAACAACAAATGAAAAATATTTCAATATTTGAAGTTTCAGACAAACAAAAATTTATATTGAATATTATTCAAATTAACTAATTGAATATAATATTAACAAATATTAACAAATAAATATTAACAAATAAATATTAACAAATATTAACATTTGTAGTATAAAATATATAACAATGAAAATATTTTCATTTTTTAGATAGAAATTTTATTTCAAATTTGAGACCTTAAGAAAATAAATTTATAAATTTAATATTACTTAAATGAACTAATTGAAAATATAAATATTTACGAAGCATTTCTAATATAAAATATATAACATTAAAACAATGAAAAATATTTATATAATTGAGTTAGAAATTATATATTTTAAATTTAAGACATTAAAAAATTAAAATAAAAGAAATTTATATATTGAATATTATTCAAATAAAATAATTGAAAAAATATAATAAAATAAATAAATAAATAAATATAGTAATATATAAAATGGAATCATAATAAAAAAGCCAAGCAGCAAGAAATATTTTTATTTATATATGTTTGGAATTAATTTATTATATCATAAAAATGAAATTTCTATTTACCTTGTTTTTTTTTTTTTTTTTTTTTTTTTTTTTTTTTTTTTTTTCTTTTAGTTTGATATATTATTATTATTATTTTATATAATTAATATTATATTATTGCGTAATACTGCGAAATGCATGAGAAAGTTGGTTTTCTAAAATTTCGAATTCTGTTCAATTTCATCAGGTTTGTCTTTCGCTATCACAGCAGTTTTAGTGTGAGACTGAGAGCTATATGTAGAGCTGTTGTAAAAATGTTATCCGAGTAGCTTTACGCGCTCACATCCTCTGATTCTGCTCAAGAGAGACAGACAAAGTGTTAGACGTCGCCTCGGTTGCGTGTGAGTGTGAGCGAGATGGCTAGTCAGACCACTCGGATACCGTCGTTATACAAAGAGAAACGACTAGAAATTGTCAATCTGGAAAAGCTCATTGTAAGAGTGAGCATAGAAATTTAAAGTCAATCAAATCGACACAAATTCTCAAACATATATACATATATATGATTAGAGCAGTAAGGCACATGTAAGGATTTAAGCTGCATGAAGAGCTAACATATAGATACTTATATATATAAACTAGCTATCGACTATATGAAGTCATAGCTCTGCTAACAAACAAAGAAAAACAAGGCAATTCTTTATTGATGAGTCCGGAAATATGGAGCACAATGCATATTTGGGTAGATCTAAATATTTATATACATATTTATATACATATACATATCATATATTAGTATATTTCTACACATCAACTATATGTATGTCACAAGCCGGGCTTGTGATTGTTTTGGTCGATATTGGCGATCGATTCAACCTTCGATTGGTCTCAATTTGAATATGGATAATGGAGATGCGTGAAATGCGGTAGAGTCGGCGTCCAAGCAGATCTATTATATTATGAACATTGTCATAGATAGATATAGATTTGCATTATAAATGCATTGGGGCAAATGTTTATGGCCTGGCCGCCTTTCTAAGCCACATGCTTGTGGGCTAACTTCAGTTGCTAATGCCATGCGCTGTTGTGTTAACTGAAACTTGTTTTTGGCCCGCAGTTGGAGAGGTCTCTTAATTGCAGGCCTCAAGTGTCAGCGGATTGGCCCGCAAGTCAGCCTCAGCTAATGAACGTCATCTTTGACATTTTCATCTTCATTTTCATTTCCATTTCAATTTAAGCATTGGCTTCGTTACAAACCAAAATCTGATGCGAGCGATTATGAAATTAAAACTAGTTAAAACCCATTTTAACAGAAATGAAATAATTGCGAAGGTCGAGGACTGTCAAAAAGAGTAAACTCACACTCACAAACAAAGGGGCGAACAATATTATATAGAGGAAGAGGCGAACGATGATGATGATACAGACACAATGCTCATGTTTCATCAGGCCCCAAAATACGGGCGGTGACATTCACCAAAGCTATAGAGCTATAGCTGCAGAGAGCTACGATGTGGAGCCATTGAACCAGAAATCACGAAAACTCTTTACGCTGCTTGAGCATGAATCACGCCCTGGCCGCTCGCATGTCAGACCTAGCAGAGGAAACAGAAGTTTCGACTGGGCAGGGGCATTACATGAGAGTTAAGCATTCAATCGACTCAAGACCAAGAAATATAACTTCTCCCAACTCATCCTCATCGGCTCACTCAATGGGAACGCAACAGCTGCCCACTTGAGCACTCCCTGCCCATTGCATTGACTGACTGACTGACTGACTAACCAACTGTCGGGCTAAGCTAATGGCTAACTACTAACTACAGCTAGTAACTACTAACTACTCTGACTCTACTCCTGAGTCCAACTCCATTGGAGAATCAGCGTCACGCCTGAGTTGAGTGACATGCAAAAGTTCTACAAGCTGTGCCGCTGCTTAATTGCTGCGGATAATATATGCATAAGCATATATCTATATATGTATATACATATACAATCAGATAATTATTATATATATGTGTATAGTCAGTCAGTGTATCAATTAAACAGTGAGGGGAAATAGAAAATAGAAGATAGAATATAGAAAATATAATATGAATATTAAACACTATAAAATATAAAAAATAAAATATAAATAAAATATAAAATATAAAAGGAACTATAAAGAGGATAAGATAAAAAATAGAAAAGATAAAGATAAAGAGAAAATATAAAAATATAAAAAAGAGAAAAGGTAGAAAAGAGAAAATAGAAAAGATATAAAATATAAAATATAAAATATAAAATATAAAATATAAAATATAAAATATAAAATATAAAATATAAAATATAAAATATAAAATATAAAATATAAAATATAAAATATAAAAGATAAAATATAAAATAAAATATAAAATATAAAATATAAAATATAAAATATAAAATATTGAATACAAAATTATTTATTAAATATTATTTAATATTTTCATATTGCATAAAATATAAATTAATTTTTTAATTTTACAATATGAAGAAAGTCTTCATTTACTTTCCTATTCATTCAATTCATGATGACAGTTCTTTATAAATAAATGAATATTGATTAATATATTTTAATAAGATTTATTGTAGTCGTTTTCTTTACTTCTCAACACAATCATTTTGTATATCACAATTATTTTTAGATATCTTAATAGTAGTTTTCTCTATATCCCATAGCTGAAATCAGCCAAACAGTCAGTCAGTCAGTTTGTCAATCAGCCAATTAATCAGTTATTCAGAACAAATGTATATATGGATATAAATATAAATGCCATATATCAGTCTATTCGCCTATTTCACAAACTAGATTCATTTACGTTTTCTCCCCGTTGTGAGTTATTTATTTGGCTTTGGCAGATGGAGTTGGAAGGGCTGTGGGGTAGGGCCGGAGGAAGGCGGTCTCGACACTTTTACTTTTTGGCTTTGTTATCAAAAACAGAACACCGCTAACATTGAGCGCGCTCTAACGGTATCAGGTAGCAATGGCCAACATTAGCTGGCCCATCGACGTCTTCGTTTTGATCGTCGTCAGCCTCCATTCAAATGCAAATGGGCAACAAGAATCGATGGGTCGATGGGTCGATCGATGCTTTGTTTTTTTTTTCGAGCCAACGAACAAATTTTCACTTTCCGCACTCGAAAAGCAGAAAAGAAAGCAAAAGTGAAAGAAATTGCTAAAGCTTTAGACCCGTCGAGAGGAAATTGAAGTCGATGCTGATCAACTAGCTTCCGCCTAAAATCTAACGCAATTCCCAATGCTCTCACAGATTGATACTCAAATGAAATGGAAATATCAAAACTGAATTGGCTAATAAGCTTTGCCAACAAACAGCGCCATTCGCAGGGCCCGTACATTCATCAGTCAAATGCTCGTGCATCAGACGCGAGGTTCATTCATTTATTCAATCAGTTCATCAGCTGAGGCCTCTGGCCGACTGGCGACTGCCGTGAAAGTCCAAGGCAAACAAAACATTTTCTTTAAGAAATACGAAACAGAAACAGAAACGAAACAAAACAACAACAGCAGCAGCAGCATTAACTAGCTGCATGTAAACAACAGAGCAAAACAAACTGGCAACAAGACAAACAGCTGCCACATCAGCCACTTGCCACTTGCCACTTGCCACTTGCCACCGCACACAATGCACAAGCCGCACACAGATAAGCGAACTGAAGATGCATCAGCTGCAATGCGTGGCACTTGTTGCATGTGAGCTGCATCTATTTGCCTATTTGCCAGCTTTGAGCGAATTAAGCCAAATGCAATGGACGACCAAATATTCTTATGCAATTTATAAAGTTTAGTATTTTATTTGGTATATTTGGTATATTTTTAGAGCATTGCTTTTGTGTGGCTTTTATACTCGTTCAAAAAGTGAAAGGGGCATATTGGCTTTGTGCAATGCTCGTCACGCTGCATATGTGTGTCTGTTCGTCTTGTCTAGCGATTGCACCTCGAGACTTTTCAATATATATAATAAGCTACGACCTCGTCTTAAAAAGATTAAGATATTTTGTAATAAAAATGAAAATTGTATAACAATTTATTTACAACTCAACAATCTCATTGAAATAATAATAATACAGTTAATTCGTTAATTCGTAAAAATCCCATACATTTTGGTCCCCTCGTTAATTCGTAATTTTTCTGCCTACTCGGCCATGATCTTGCCTCCTATGATTATTTTCGAAACTTCTTATAATTCGTAATTTCATTTCATAACCTCTTGTAATTCGTAATTCTTGATTTTGCTGGAAGTTAAACTACCTTTAGGTCTCGCAGATTATTATGAATGGCGCCTTTTTGTCGCTTCATGTGCGAAATTTCGTTGTTCTCTCATTGGATTTAGATTAGTTTGCTCATTTTATTTGAAGCATGAAGACGATTCGTAAAAATGTCAAGCAAACGTTCTCATAGTGTTTTTTTTTTTTTTTTTTTTTTCATATTATAATGTTCCGAATAATGCAATTAATCATTTAATAAGCTTGGTAAACACAATAAAAACATAATTATGAAGACCATGAAACAATACAAAATTACAAGCTTTTTTAAATATTAATTTTTCGTTAATATGATTTCGTTTATGTTTAATTTTGTTTTTAAATACATACATAATATTGAATTGAATGTAAGTTAAAATTGTTGAAATGACGTGAAATATAATAACTCTTTCAATTAAATGGAAACCCCGGTAAATCGAAAACCTCTGTAATTCGTAAAAAATTCGGTTCCCTTGCTATTACGAATTATCGAGACTCGACTGTATTATATAATAATATTTACAGTTTCTTACAAATATATATATTTACATATATATTTTAAATGCTTAAAATTCGCAATTTTTTAAGGATTTTATATATATAAATATTACAACAAAATGCCTTACGCTATATTTATATATATTTAAGTATTAAAAACAAAAATCCTGAAGCAATATTTAGATATTATTATTATTTTATTTATTTATTTTTAAATTAATTTTAAATAATATTAAAAAACAAAACTCTTGAAGCAATTTTTAGATTATTATTATTATTATTATTATTATTATTATTATTATTAATACTATTATTATTATTTAATTTTTATTTTTTTAACTAATTTTGTTTCATTATTTTTGCTCTTCAGATTATTATAATTATTATTATTATAATTTTTGTTTTACTTACTTATTTATTTTTATTTATCTTATTTTTTATTTATTAATTTTTTTATTTATTAATTTTTTTATTTATTATGAATTTTTATTTATTTTATTTATTTATTTTTATTTATTTTTATTTTTTTTTTAATTTTTTTATTTATTTTATTATTATTATTTTTTTTATTTTTTGCACGCTAGAATACACTTTGAAATGAAGCTGATCAATTTGGATATATATTTGAAGTTGAGATTAGCAAAACCGGGTGAACAAATGACCAATTATGAGAGCGACTGCAATAAACGCAGCCACATGATGAAAAGCATGGGAAAACCTGTTGAGAGTTGTGTTTTAATATGGAAAAATGAAAAGCCAAACCCATGAACATCAACAACAACAACAACAACAGCATCAACAACGTCAGCGACAGCGACAACGGCGGCGATTTCTAGTCAATCGAGTTAAAAATGTCGTATGTAAACGCTTTGCCTTAATACTTAATTGACATTGGTGGAAAGTTGCAGCAGCAGCAGCAAGTGCAACAGCAACAGCAACAACAGCAGCAGCAGCCACAGACCTGGGACGGTTGTTGACCGAGAGATTTGCTCGACGCGCTTATGGCTAATAGCCATCGCCCGCGCGTTGTCTCCAATAAAAGCAAAAGGATGGCCAGATCCCAGCCGAAGAGACGGCAGGGAGGGGGCGTGGCTAAACTTAGTTTGCGCGCCAGGCGCTGCAGTTCGGGCCAAAACGAGTTGCAGACAGCCAAAGCCGGCAAAAAAAAAAAAAAAAAAACAAAATATAAATTTCACTTTTTCTTTGACGCGAGCATTTTTTTAATATTTATTTTTTATTTATATATATATATATAAATATCATTTAAGCTGCATGCTTTCGAGATTTCGATCAGCGAGCGTCGCTAATTAGCGCCAGGCAAGGCGAAAAATAATAACTAAATACACGTTAAGACAAACCCATTTGGCCACTTGGCCATTTGCCACTTTTGGCCATTTATCTTCTGTGAGGCGAGTATGTGAATGCGTTTGCCTAATCCCCGACTTATATACATTTTTTTATATTTTTTTGTTGCTTTCTGTTATCTTTCATTTTCTTCTCTTCTTTTTAATTTCCATGTGTCTGCTGCACGCAAGTTGAATGGACTGCAAAGCGCAGCGCGCAACGCGTTATGCGATTTACGCTGCACGGCGAATTATGACTGCATACTAGCTTTAGACCCTAATTGAAAATGCTTTGGACGGGCAGAGAGAGACTCTCTACATATTCCAATTTATATATGCGCATATAACATATTCATAAAAGTAGAAGTTTATATAGAAGAATAAAGTAAGGAATAATAATTTTAAATGTATATATTGAAAATGATAAAGGAAAATATTAAGAATTTTTTATAAATATATATAAATATATACATGTAATAAATATATTTTTCGATAAGCTGTTACACTATATTATAAAAAAATATATATATAAATATATTGAAAAACAAAATTTAGACATTTTGATCTGTTTCTTTGTTTATAAACATGTCAAGAAACTAACTCTTTATCAATTTCTTGTTCTTTTTTGACATCTTTCCTTTGTTCTCTTTCTTTCATTTCTTTTTTCTTTCATATTTTTCTTTCTTTATAAATATATTTATATATTTATCTAAGAACTATAATTTTTGTTGGCTTTTATCATCATTAACAAATGATGTATCTTTATTTTGCACCAAGGCACGTTTTCTTTTTCGATAATAAATATTTAACATAACATATAAACTCTTTTGTTAAGCTTATTTTTTCTAAGAAACTTTAAATATTTTTAAAAGTTAATAAAAAGAAATTTTTAAATTTTTAAAAATTTATAAAATAAAATAAGTCAAACCAACTTTAAAAAAATATTACAAAATGTATTTATAGTTCTATATATTCATATATGTTAATGTCAGATTGCATTAACAGGAGCTGCTCCCCCCTCACGTTGACATGCTATGCTTTTAACAGTGTTTTGCTCTGTTAATAGCATAACTCCCATTTCAGTTCTTCTACTGGTTCGCAATCGGCGATTAGGATATTCTTTCTACTTTCTCTTGCATTACGACTCTACACTTAACTACGAAACTATGAAACTACGAAAAGACACAGCTTTTACACTAAATAAAGTCGAGGAAATACAACCACGAATTTTTACTTATTATCGGGCCGCCACTACAACAATATAAAGCATATCAAGCAAGCATTGCAAGCTGTACAAAAAGAATCAGCGAAGTCAAGACTAACTTTAAAAATAATAGTTTTACTATTTCATCGTTAAGTTGCATTCTGATCTAATCCAAATTAAGAACAGTGCAGTTAATAGCGCTAAAATAATTGTAATATTCATGATGAGCTTTGCCGCAATCATGTCACGTTTGAAGCGTCTTTATCAAGCTAAGCCAAGACATACTTCAACTGTCGAAATTAACTTTAACTATACATGTATGTGCATAGTTATATGCATATATGTATTTCTATAGTGCTCATTGGTATCATTGGTATCATTGGTATCATTAATCTAAGTGTGCCACAGCACATCCATGAACAATCTGTTCAGCTCCATTTCAAAGTATCTTAATTAAGAAATTTTTATTAGCTTTTCTTTCTTATCGGCGCACAGGTTTTTATCTACGTATTTTGCATTTGAAAGTTGTTGCTTGGAGAAATTCCCTTTGGCGCCGTTATCTGGCGTATGATTATTGTTATTATAATAATAATTATTATCACAAAGTTGCCAAAAAAAAAAAAAAATAAATAATAATAATAATAATAATAATTATATTAAATTATATTCTGTAAGCTTCAGTTTACTTCTAGGGCATTTCCGCAACTTTGCTTGTGAGCAACAACAACAACAACAACAATAACAATTTCAAATGTGGCAATAACAACAACAACAACAGCAACAACAAGAGCATTAGCAACAACGAAAGAAAAATAATTAAAGTAAGTATTTCACGTCTATGTCTAAAGAAATAATCGCCAAGACCACGCCGCGTGGCTTGTGGCAAGTGGTGCAGGTGGTGGCAGGTGGTAATGGCGGGTGGTTAGCTACGGCGGCTGGCAGGCAACAGGCGTGTGCAACACCGAAACAAAATACAATTTAATGCGCTTTTCGAATTCTACAGCGCCGCAGCTCTGATCACATCAGTAAGCATGGATATGGATAGCTGCCTGTTCAGTATATGTATATAGACTGAAATCGTATAATATGTGAAGCAAGCTGTGATATGATAGTATTACTATACCACTAATATAATGATGCGATTTCTCAGTTATAATAGCGGTTATATAGAAGAGGCAAAGCATTGGAGTGTTTTAAATAATATAGAGTATGACTGGGTACAGTTCTCTGAATTATGGATAGAGAGAGATAGTTTGACTCTACAGAAAACTCTATGCTCCATTCTATCTATCTAATAGACAACAATGATTGGTCGTTGAATACTAGAAGACATGGTCAAGTCTTATATCACTTACTATCATGATATATAGTGTAGATAGTAATTGTAGAAATTCCACATACGTACTTACATATCTTATATTAAATACCGTTTACAAACTCGAAATGGAAACAAATTGAATAATTACTTCGAATTATGCTCAATTATAAATAAAAAATCAAAGATCTTTCTCTAACTGCATGTACTATAATTATCACAGCTTGTGGTCCAATGAATTATGGCTTAGAGAGATGGCTAATTGTAAATCAAAAAACTTTTTCGGACACGCCTTAGAAGCATGCTTTTTATTGAATTATGGCAAAATAACTTTCACTTTTACTAAGTCAAAAGAAAAAAAGAAGTTCTGATCATAGCATATATTTTTTGCAGATCTTAAATAAATCTTTTTTTGACAAAACTTTCTAAAATATACATATATTTAACTAAAAAATTTAAAGAAGAGCAAATAGAATACACATACTAATTGTTTACTTTTTTAAAAATTATTAACTTTTGTCTATACAATCGATAAATATCGATATATTGCCAATATTTAATGACCATTTGGCTTACATTGGAATTGGGTTAATTTCAAAGATGTATTTCTAAATAATATAAAAAGCATTTTATTTTGTATACGAAATATACATATTCCAAATAATATCGCATTGCTAACTTACTCAGAATGTTTGCTTAATCCAAAGAGATGCCAGAGATAAGCATAGAAATTGCATTACAGCGCGTAAACATCACACACACACACGCGCAGACACTGTCTCTCACGTACACATACAGACGCGCATGCATATGCGTGCATGTGTAGCACAAGCTTTAGAAATATCGAAAACGTTTGATCCGCGCGACTTTTGCAACATAAGAAAAAAACAAAACAAAAAACACAAAAAATAAAGCACCGATAAATAATAACAATAACGTATAGTACCAGTGGATATGCACGCCTAACTAACACAATTGATGCAACATTTTGAGGCAACGGTTAATTTGTGTTAACTGTTTGTTGCTGCCGGCGAGAATCGTTGCTGAAAGAGAGACACGCGCGCGCGGCACGTGCTATGCGAACAATGGTCGACGCTTGTTTAAGTGTTGAATCTTTTAGTCTGCGGTCGGTGAGTCTCCGATTTCGACTTCGAGTTCGACTTCGACTCTGACTCCAGCTTTGGCCACCGGTCGCCAAAGAAATGTAAAAGCCGCCGCTGCTGGTGCGCTGCTGCGGCTGCTTACGGCGCTCAAAGCGTTAGCGTCGTAGCGGCAGGCGTGAAAGCTCGAAAGCTTTAGCTCGTTTGTTTACATTGAATATTTGTTGTTATTACTGTGTTGTGGCTACTTCGTAGGTACATGTGTATAAATGTGTGTGTGAGTGTGTCAGTTGTGTGCGTATGTGTGTGTGTGTATTTGTGATGCGTCGATGCGCTTTTTGCACACTGCTGGGCTTTTCTGGCTTCTGCTCGCTCTCTTTTTTACATTTTCGAACTTTTTTTTTATCTTAAATTATACCCTATACCCTATTCACTTGTCAAAATGGGTATTTGCTAGCGTAACTATTGTTGAAATACTCATAGAACTATGCCTAAAGACTTGGTTAATTTTCAGAGGTTTTATGCCACCCATCAATAAGAAAAATGATTTAAAAAGAATATATGGAAAACTTGTTATAGCCCAATTTCAATAGATTAATCTAAAAGGTCATTAAAGCATCCATTAAATTCATTGCAGTCTTATTATTATTAAATATGTGTTTCAGGTATTTTCTAAGACATTTCCCAATTGTCGTAAACATATAAATTAATCACAATTATCATTTTACTGTTGCATTATCAGCTAGTACAGGGTATCTGTAAGTCAACCTTTGTTCGACTCTTCAACGCTCTTACTTGTTCAGGTAAGTTTATTCAATGGAGTTTATGTTTTTTGAATGGTTTTTATAGCCACCACCGCGTCATGCGCTTCTAGGCAGCTGGGCAGCTGTTTCGCTGCCATTGTTTGGCTCACTCTCTAACGGCACTAGCCTTTCTTCTACTCTTCTTCTTCTTCTTCTTTTAGACATGCCATTTACATAAATACCAATAAGCATTTATGCATATAACCAAATCTAATTTCCATGTACTTCCCAAATCCCTTTCATCAACTGAACTTGATCTGTTGCAATGGAATTTCACATTGATTTCAGTTTTAGTTCCAATGCAGCTTTAGTTCAGAGTTTAGTTCAGTTCGCAAATAGTTTGTTGATCTTTGCTTTTCATTTAATTGAAATCGGTCAATTGATATTTAATCTCAATTGGAATCTATTTTGCAAAACACTTCATTAGCAACCGCATTATAGCTAATTATCATTAGCAATCTATGATGATGATGATGCTAATAGTAATGAAGCTTATGATTGAACGCTTTGAAAATTAATTCAAAATTAAAGACTTTTGCGGCAAGTTCATTGAAAGTAACTTTAAATTGATATGAATGAATATATATACATATATGTACATATAAGAATCAGATAGTTTTTCTTTACAAACTCATTACTTGAGCAATATTTCGATAATACACTAATTTGCAAATATGTATGTTTCTTTTTATAATTTAAGTAGGCTTTGGTTGGCCTTTAATAATATAAAATATTATCAATTTTTTTTAGTTTTTTAGTAGGCTTTGGTTGGGCTGCGAGTTATGCTCTCAGCTTTTGTAACTACACATTCAGTATCAAAAAATTGTGTGAACATTTCGGAGCTCCAAAATTTGTATATTTTCGTAAAAAGAAATCGCCCAATATTCGGATTTTATAAATTTAAATTTCTTGGAAGAGGTAAAGTATGGCTCTTGCTTAATAGATTTCATCAAATTTTCTAGTCCCCTGTTATATACTACCGCGGGAGCAGCTCTCTTGTTGTTCAAGTCAGCTTCAGCCATTTTAGACGAGCATATTAAGGCTGTTCATTGAAAGTCGTTGTACTATTGCAGATCTATAGCTAAAATTGCCCAGAAAAAGAATTGTTTAAACAATTCATGTTTCTTCACGAACTTCGGTTTGTTGCATCTACCGTATATATAATATACTTATATTATATATCAGACTCATAGTGCTGCAGATGCATTCGGAGTAGCCATTTCGGTCTCCATTTGATAATTTTTTTTATTATTTAATTAAGTTCAGAATGCAGCGAGTCGCAATTTCGCCTAATGTCTACTCATATCTCTCTCCCCCTCTCACTCTGTATTTTTCTTTTTCTGGCACTGGGCATTCAGTATGAGCAGAGATGAGCAGCTACTGTTCCGTTTGCTGCATTTCACATTCGGTCGAAACGACTCTCTTGCAGTCAGCCTTTTTCGAAATTCGAATTTCGAATTTTGCATTTCATAACAGTAGAAGACGACTCTTAAGTAGCTGTTTTTGGTTCGTCCTTTTGAAGCTCTGCTTCCAGAATTGTTTCATAACATAATGTTAATGTTAACAGTTTTTCAAACTCATCTTTATGCTAAATATTAGCAAATCTTCGGTATATACGTTATTTATTTCTGTGCCTTTGGACTTCCTCCTAACCTTACTCTACACTCTCTCTCTCTCTGTTAATGATCAACATTACATTATAGTATATATAGTCAATAACATACCTGATAGCGGTTGCTGTTGCCACACTTGGAGTGGGCTGATGCAGCTTGGCGACGCCACCGAAGCGCTGCTGATGATGATGCGAATGCGGCTGATGCTGATGCAGCACCTGCTGTGCATTAAAGTCCAGCTCATTGTCGAGGAGGCCATACTGGCTATTGTTGTTGCGATTGCTACAGCTGAGCCGGCTCGCATGAGAGCCGCGCTCCGAGTTGCACTTGGAGCCGCATAGCGAATTGTCGCAGAAGCGACAGCATTTGTTGTAGCTGAACGTGGAGGTGCAGAGCGTGCAGAAGGAGTCCAGTTGCGACTCGGCATGATCGTCATCAATGTCATCTCCGTCCATGTCCGCATCGTCGGCATCCGCTTCCGCATCCACCTCCACATCTGTGTCCAGATGCAGCTTGTGGCAGCGCAGCTTGAGCGTTTGCGCATTGCTGCTCTGATCCTCTGATCCATCCGAGCAGAAATTGTATCGGTCGCTCTCCGTATCCTCGGCCAGGCTGCTGCCCGCGCTGCCCTCCGCCCGCTGCGGTGACAACCCGAAGCTGCTCAGCGGGCAGGAGGGGTAGCGCGTCAGGGGAAATTGTCGTATGTTGTACTTGCTGGTCATCGATAGGTTCTCGTTGAAGTATATGACATTGGAGGTGCCGTTCGGCTCCAGCTCCAGCTCGCGCTCTCGCTCCCTCGCTCGGCTTATACTCAGGTCGTGGTATTTACGCAAGAACGCTGCATTGCAATCGGCTGCTGTGTATTCGTGCAGCTTCTTCGGCTTCGGCACTGGATGATGGGACGAATACAGTTGCTGCTGCTGCTGTTGCTGTTGCTGCTGCGACTGCTGCTGCTGTGATCCATTGCTCTTGTTGTTGTTGCCATTGGCATTTCCATTGCCATTGTTGTTGTTGTTGTTGTTCTCGCCGACAGAAATGCCGCCGGATCGCAGAAGATCGAACAAGCGCTGCTTGAGGTCGCGCATTGCGTCGGCATGGGCGCGTTGCCTAGCTGAACGTCTGCAATAAGTGAATTATTAAAAATGATTAATTTTTGATATATAAAAATAATCAGTATTAGTTAGTACGTAAGCAAGGTATACTTTACGCGGTAAACTTAAAAATAACGTAAGCCCTGCGTACTCCATAGCAAAGAGCTTGTGTGCGTAAGTATTGTCCAGTGCTAACAGCTGACCAACAAACATTCACAGTGCAGACGCGTGCCATAGCACTCAGATTGCAATCGTTAGCGCGCACATGTTTGGCAGCCATCTGGCTTAGCCAAATTGAGTAAACATTTGCGTGTTATCGATTGTTTCTTGTCCGGATCAAAACATTTTAAGTATATTTATAAGCATACTTTCAACAAACGTCGTTTATTAAAAAAAAGCTTGTGATAAACGTAAATACTGCGCAGTAAACAAACCATTTTTGATAAAAATTTTCACTCGCTAATTTTCTGTATCGTCTCATTTACAGACTCCACAAGATGAGCACACAGCGCGGCAATGCGACTCGCACACGTGCACAAAAACACAAAAATCGTCATGTATTCAAGAACGATTTGCACGACAAGACGCCACAGCAGATGCGGCTCAATAAGATGCACGTGTCGACGGTGTGTCAGCGCTGCAAGGAAGTCATCGAGTGGAAGATCAAATACAAGAAGTACAAGCCCCTCACACAGGCCAAGACGTGCGCACGTTGCCAGCAGAGAACGGTACGCAAGGCGTACCATGTCATCTGCCGGGACTGCGCCGTCAAAGATCATGTGTGTGCCAAGTGTCTGAAGAGCGCCGACGAGGTGGAAATCGAGGCGCCACAGCCGACGCCCCAGGAGGAGCAACAGCTGCAGGTCGAAATGGATAGATTAATCAAATCTTTCTCAGAGCGCAAGCGACGCGCTTTTCTGCGTTTCATGGAGAAGGGTCGCAAGCAGGAAACTGCCGAGCCGCTGGACGAAGAAGAACGAGAGGCGCAAGAGAAGGCAACGCGCGTAAGGCACACACGTGAAGAGCTCTTGGAGAAGATCAAGCAGTTGAATCTCGCTGATGAAGACGACGATTCTAACTATGATGATGAAGAGGATGACGAAGATGAAGATAAATATGACGAAGAAGAATCAGATCTTGATTCAGAACAATGCGACAGTGTAGAGGAAAGCGAGGAAGAGCCACAAAAAGCGAAAACTCGCGATAATCCTGTCAAGAAATAACCAAATAACGTTAAGACTTGGCCCTCACACTGTACGCATTTCGAGTATTGCAATCCTTTTGTTTTAAATTGTACATGCATACATTTAATTTAAAAGTAAACTAATAATTAATAACAACTTAACACAGTCATTGGCTTATTTCATAGAAACGTAATTTGAATTTCATTTTGTTGGCCAAGCGAAGAGCTTTGAAAGCTTTCTGACGCAGCTGACGGCTTTTTTTGTCATTTATTTGCGAAATTCGTGTGAACTGAAATCGATAAGATTTAGTCGATTTGAGTCCCTCACAAGCTGATTGCTATAGCACGCAGTTCTGGCCGTCAGTCGAACTTTCTGCATTCGTTCGCAGGCCTCCGCTAGCGTTTGTCGTTTATTTTTGCGAAAAAAGTAAGTAAAATAAAAATTGAGAAGTGAATAAAAACAAGTGCTGCGAGTCCTGCAAAATGACGAATAAGAAGCCAAAGACCGGCCGCAGTCGCCGGAACAAAAACAAATCAAAGGACGATGTCGGAGAAGGCGTAGAGTCTGTTGCGGCGTTGACACCGAAACCTAAAACCAAACAGAAATCTAAATCAAATACTGACAAAACTAACAAGCCCGAACAACAAAAGCTAACATCTGGGGAGCTACAAGTGCTGCAGCAGACTGTGCTGGATTTCATAAAAGGGGACGAGCAGTGCCAGGAAATAGTTGGTTTGAGCAATCTGGAGCGCAAGGAGGTGCATCATTTCGCTAGGCAGCAAGGCCTAAAGACGCGCAGCCGTAGTAATGGCAACGACCGGGTGCTCACCCTCAGTCGCAGCAAAGTTAATCGTGTGAACATGCGCCTGGACGAGGTCAAGCTAGCGGGTCCTTGCAATTCGGCAGCATCCTTGACATGGCACTCAGAGACTTGGGCAGCCGCAGGACACATCCCATGCAGCCGCAACGTCGCGGCGAAACAGTCTCTCAAAATGGTGGCCTACTGGCCCCGCCACGCGTCCCGGCATTTCCACGTGGCATAAACCCAACGCTGGCCGCCGAGCGCCAGGATCTGCCCATATTTGACAAGCGTCAGAGAATTTTCGAACTACTCGAGATGTCGCAGGTAAGTGAGAGCATACATAGTCACATCTCACCCGTCATTTATTTTCATTTCTGTTCAGGTGCTCATTGTTAACGGCGCCACTGGCTCCGGCAAGTCGACTCAATTGCCGCAATATCTGCTAGAGGATGCGGCAGCCAACAATAAAGCCGTGCGTATTGTTGTTAGCCAGCCACGGCGCATTGCCGCTATCAGCGTATCTAGCCGCATTGCCGAGGAGCGTGGCGAGATGCTCGGCGAGACCGTGGGCTACATAATACGCATGGAGAGTAAGTATTCCACACACACACATAATCCCAACTAATCTTGTGTCTATCGTGCAGGCAAGTTCAGCGCAAACACTGTGCTGGCCCTGACCACGAGTGGCTGCCTGCTGCGCACGCTGGCCATGAAGGGATCCGAGTTCTTTGAGAATACCACACATCTGGTCATTGATGAGGTGCATGACCGTGATCTGGACACAGATTTCCTACTGCTGGCCATTAAACTGGAGCTGGAGCGCAACAAGACGCTCAAAGTCGTTCTAATGTCGGCCACAATGGATCTGATGGCCTTGTCCAAGTACTTTGACGATGCACCCGTCCTCAATGTGGAAGGGCGCAGCTTCAATGTGCGCGTCTACTCGCTGGAGGATATACTATACATGACCGGCTACCAGACTCCACAGATGACCCGCCTGCTGGGCAACCACAAGAATCTTGAGGGCGAACAGCTGATGCGCGCCTATGCCCTGGCGCACAACATCAACGAGCAGGAGATTGACAACTCGTTGATTGTTTCGCTGCTGCAGGTGCTGCTGCTGATGGGCATGAAGGGTGCTGTGATTGTCTATTTGCCGGGCTACCAGGACATGACCAAACTGGTGGATATGCTGCAATCGGCGCTGCCCATGGACATGGTCAAGGTGCTGCTGCTACACAGCCAGGTCGACAGCCAGCGCCAGAAGGAAGTCTTTCGCGAATACACACACATCCAGCTGAAGGTGGTGCTCAGCACGAACATTGGCCAAACCTCGATCACCATACCCGATCTGCTGTATGTCATCGATACGGGCCGTGTCAAGATGAAGACCTACGATGCATCGACAGGCGCTTCACATCTGGCCTGCACCTGGATATCCAAGGCGGACGCACAGCAGCGCACTGGGCGCGCCGGCCGGCGCAAGGATGGCATTTGTTATCGCCTGTATAGCAAGACGCAGTTTGAGTCCTTCAATTGCTTCACCGTGCCGGAGATATTGCGCCATACACTGGACGAGGTCTGCCTCCTGGCCAAGATTGCCGCCCCGAACAAACCCATCGAACAGTTCCTGTCCCAGGCTCTGGACCGTCCGCAGTCCACAGCCATTGGTCAGTCGTGCGCCAAGCTGAAGCTGCTGGGCGTGTTGCGCGACGAGGACGAGAGCGTCACCCAGCTGGGCCACATCATTGCCGAGCTTCCACTGGATGTGCAATTGGCCAAGTGCTTGGTCTATGGCATCTACTACCAGTGCGTGGGCAGCCTGAGCATCATCACCGCCTACTACTCGGTGCGTGATCCTTTTGTGCTGCCCAGCGATCGCTCCGCCCGCAATGAGCAGCGCAAGTCGCGCGATTTCTTCAGCCTCGACGTGTGCAGCGATTCGATTGGAGTGCTGCAACTATATCATGGCTATATGTCCGCCGACAACCGGGGCAATCGCGAAATGGACAGATTCTGCGAGAAGAACTGCCTCTGCCGCAAGTCCATGGATCTCTTCGTCTCGGCCGTACAGACGCTGCGACTCACTCTGATGCGTATGATCAAGTTCGTGGACATGCGCTTGACCAACAGGTATGACAACAACATGAATATGGTACGTCTGGCCCTCACAGCCGGCCTCTATCCGCGCATCGTTTACGTCGATCATCCACGACATTCGCGTCTCATCGACGAGAGCGATCCGCGTGTCCAGCTCTCGCGCAACTCCAGCTTGCCTTTGTGCTTCGCCAAGCGCCAAAGGAGCACCATGAGCTCATGGCTCTTGTACGTGGAGAAGACCCGCTCAGCTGGCCTCGTCTCGCACATTGAGCATGCCACCCTGGTCAGCACCCTGATGGTGGCACTGCAATGCGGCAAGGTGGTCAAACTGGAGCCATTCGTACCGGAACAACAGCTCAGTGAGGAGGAGACCTACAATCAGGTGGAGCACAGCATTCTCCGCCTGGACAACTGGCTGCGCATACGCGTCTCAACTGAGCTGGGCGCGAAGCTGATCCGGCTGCGCTCCCACATGGCTCAGGAGTTCAATGAAATGGTCTCTACGCGCACCATGGTGCCCACACGCTGTCCGTCCGTTGACTATGTCCAAAAACTGCTCGAACTCGACACAGATCAGTCGGGTCTATCGGCCACCGACATTATATTTTACTAGGGTCTTGCCTTTCCTTTCTATTTTTTTTTATTTTTCCGTTTGCCAAGGCCAAATCCTTGCAATTTATTTATCAACTAGTTAAACTTTCATTCAAGTTCCTTTTTTTGTTCATGTTAAATATGAGTGCAGAAAATGCTCATCTAGTTTTACAGACCGAGGCTGCTTTTTCGATCTATTGTATTATTTGGTGTACAAATTGAAATTTTACTGTGAAATTAAAGGACGATACTTACAAGATTCTCAGATCAAGAATAACTATATTTTAATATCGATGATCGATCTTGAGTACTAACCAATGTGAATCGATTCATCTAATGAAGTTTGATATTTAAAGAAAAACAAGAATATTTATGTATGCATATAGATATGCATCTTAACATTCCGAATGTATTTGTATATTAGTTAAGATACTTACAAGATATAGTTATATATATATGTATACATCTATTAGTATACAAAACGATTGAGAACCACAAATCACAATGCAATCACATCACAATTGCATCTTAGATTTAGATCACGTCTCCACACTCTCAAAATATATACATATAATGTAATTATCTGATATTGATGCGAATATTAATCAGTATTAACATACACAAAATGTACGATGTAACGGATCTTGTGCATATCTGTAATCTGAATTGTAATCCTAAACCAAAATCATCTAGAGAGGAAAAGGAAAACAAAAGAAAAGAAATCTATTTATAAATACTCAAAGAGTTTACTCGAATTGCTAAACTCCGTAGATGCTACCGAGCAGCTAAAGAGAGAGAGAGAGAGAGAGAGAGGGAGAGGGAGCATATTTTCTGTATTTAACAAAGGCTATGAATATAAATAAAACAAAATTGTAAATAATGAATAATGAATGTGAATAAAAAAATTAAGTGTGTTTCGCGACTTAAGCGAATTGATTGACTAATTTAATCGATGGGTAATCAATTAGCTTAGGCAGCGGAATTGTGAAAATCTATTGGGGATGCAAGGTTTAATCTATTTAAGAGAGTTTATCGTATATATAATAATTATTTAATTTTATATAATACGTGTTTGCGCTGATTAATTAAGTTGATGATTGGACTACGAGAGACAGAGAGATTAAGTGAGAGACACAGGGAGAAAGCAAGAGAGTGAGAGGATGTATTATGAAAATTAAATGAGCGATAGAGTGAGAGTATGAGAAATTAAAAACCTTATAGAGTACTTGTAGAGAGAGTGAGCGAGAATGAGACAGAGAGACGGATATAGTGATCGAAAAAGATCGAAAAGAGAACATAAATATTGTGATAAGATTGCTTTTAAAGGGATAGACACTGAAAGATAGATGATAGAATTAAGTGAATGAATGTAAATATAACTCTCTTTTAAGAGAGCTCACATAATAAAGTAAATGATTGACTGTCTATATATTATTGTTATTGTTAAGCATCTTAGGCAGCTGCAATGAATATGAATGCTATGGAAAATCAAAGTAGTGTAAGGAAAGAACTAATACAGGGAGAGAGATAGAATGATAGATATGTATACATTCATGTATTCATATATGAGAATCTATTATATTTAGACTGAAGTGCTTATTGACTAATGCATGATCCATGATTAAACTTCTAAAGAGAGATAGATATAGATAGAGAGAGAGAGAGAGAGAGAGAGAGAGAGACTGAGTAAATATGATCGATTGGCAGAGTGACACTTTAACTAGGCTTGACTTTTAGCTTATTCTATGCAACGACTGTCGCAAACACTAAAATGGAAAATTTTGTTGCAGTTGCACTGCTGGCAGTGCGTGGCATGAGATATGGCAGCACTTTAATTGCTGGGTGAAAATATGTGTGCCACAAGTGCATGGAATGCAGATGCCACTAAGTCACCGTCAGCGTCGGCGTCAAAGTCAGTGTCAAACCTGCGGCAGCGCCCTGTTTGGCAACGGCTCCTGCATTGGCCCATTGTGGCAATGTTGGGGCAATTTTCATGTTGCGCTTGATGGCGGCTAGGGACTGGGAGGGGACCCATTGAGGCGCAGCAGAGCAGCAAGCGGCAGCAGTTTGTAATTGCAGCAGGCAACGTTGTTGTTGTTGGCGCATGCGCGCAGTCAACAAACCTGGCGCAGCCTCGTTGCTGTTGTTTGGGACCGCTGCTGCTGCGGCTGCTGCTGCGGCTGCTGCTGCGGCTGCTGCTGCGGCTGCTGCTGCGGCTGCTGCTGCGGCTGCTGCTGCTGGTGTTGCGCCTCCTACTCCCGCTCGCTAACAATGGCAGCCAGGCCAATTTTGTGTGATGAAAAAGACAACGTGCCACAAACAACAAGCAACAACAACAGCAGCAGCAACAAATGCAGCAAAGAAAGTGAAATTAATTTGTTACTTGTCTCCGAGCGCAGTCTGACTCGCTGTCTGCCTGACTGTCTCACTTGTTGTTGCTATTGTTGATGGATAATCTTGTTGTTGTTGTTGTTGTTGTTGCTTGCTTGCTGAAGTACCTCTCAATTATATGCCAAGTTTTTCAAGCACCTACACGTATTGCTCTAGATATATGATATGACCAATTGCCATTGTCTATTAGTTCCATTATTAGTTCCACTGCTTGCTGTTCAATTTCGATCTGGTTCAGCTGTAACACACTTTGAGAGAGCTTGTACGGAAATGTGAACTCGAATCATTCTCGCAGGCATTCAATCGACAGCTCATGTCAAATACATTCGATTAACTTTATTGAAATACTCTCAGACTGATCTGAACAGTTTTAGCTAGCCTGCAACTATAGCTATGTAAGAGGTAGAAGGATGATAGAATCCGTCTGCTCTAGGGAATAATAATAGAGAGAGACAGAAAAAGAGAGAGAGAGAGATAAGAAGCGAAGTAAAGGAAGTAAGTGAGAGAGAGAGAGAGAGGGAGAGAGTGAAAGAGAGAGAATGTTATAGATAGGCATATTCATAAATTCTATTATTTAAAAAGGTATTCCCATGCGTTCTCTCTCTCTATCTATCTTACTACTTTCCCTCTCTTCCCTCTGTCCCTCTCTCTCTACTGATATCATGAACAATGAGTGATCTTCTAGGGACAAGGACACTAATTCTGAATGAACTAATGAACTATGTCCGTTTATTCTAATGTAGGAACTCTTCGATTCCAGAACCTATAAGAGCTTAGAGACCTGAAAGCCCCTATATGGAACCCATATATTTTGTATGTCTTTAGAGTTAGAGTCTCAAAATTTGGCATTTAGTGTCATATGCATTTCATACAATATTTATTATTATTATTATTTTTTTTTTTTGATAAGGTCCATGTGCTTCTTACTAAATTTTAAATATTAAATTTTAAATTTTAATATTTAACAAAACGCGCCGCTATTTTTTATTATTTATTATTTTTATTTTTTATTTCTTTATTTATTTTTAATTAATTTATTTATTATTATTATTATTTTTTTTTTTTTTAATTTTACTAAAATATTTAATTTAGGTTTATTCTATTTCTTATTTACATAAATATAATATTTCAGTAAAATTAAAAAATAATTAAAAATAATAATAATAATAAAACAATAATAATAAATAAAAAAATACAAATATTTTTTATTTTGTTATATATTTCATTTATAACCATTTCTATTTTAATTTCTCTTCTACTTCTTTGAAATTACAATAAAATGCCGAATCAAATATATCTCCATCATTTGTACAAATATACGCACTTCTAATATTAATCATGTGCACAGTCAACAAATTCTGCACATTGTTCAGAAAATCTGGCTTTGTGGCAATTATCACATATTTAATGAATGAATAAGGGGACTCACTGTTAAAGTCCGTTAAGTAACACAGATGTTACCAAAGAAAATATTTACTCATGCAATTGGCGAAACCATTTGGCTGACTCGACATAGGCAATTTCTCTATGCATGCCCACACTGTCGTTCCATGTTGAATTCATAAAATCTAATCTGCAATTGATTTTATATCTATGCGCACATACAGACAAGACACATTTGAATTCAAGCTGTGATTGTGTCAGGTGTGAGTTGAGGAAGAACGAGTTCGCATCCTGTGAAACGTTTACATTTCGCGAAATTAAGAAAAACGATTGGCTTACATTAGAGTTGATTATGTAATGACCAGTTCCGAGTCTTGAACGAGTTCGAAAAGTAGAGTAGAAAAGTGGTTGATTGGCTCATTTATTAGATGGTAGAATATGTATACTCTATATGATGTATAGTCTATTATAATATGTAAGCTTGCAGGGTAGGGTATCTGCTAGTCAGTCAGTTTTGGCTACACTTGCATTTCCAACGTTTAAAGATTTTCAGCTTTTTTTTAAGCAATATTAAAAAGTTTATAATTTGCAGCTAATTTGAAATGAATTTGGAATCTAAATCAATTCCGTTTTTAGCCAATAAAAAAAAAAGCCATATCATATACTTTATTTCCAAGTGACAAAGCATCGATCATATTATCAGTTGGAACAGGTGACCTGAATTGGCCAGCAAAGACGGACCAAGGGTCGAGGCTGTCGCCTTGGCCGTGACCACGGCAACGCTGCTAACCCACAAATGCAAATGTAGCAAGTGTGGCGAGTGCTTCTAGCAGACAGCTAGACAGCCAAATACTGGCTAGATAGCCGGCTAGCCACCCGCCGAACAGGTGCAAGTCTCTGTTGCAAGTGCAATCAACTTGCTGCATCCACTTCCACTTGTCAGCCGAGTTTATTGTCCAACCATTAGCGCGCCGTTGCACTAAGCTGTTGCATTTCAATTTAATTGAATGTGTTCAAGTGCGCGAGTGAGTGCATTCAAGCAAATGCCAATCGCCAATTGCCAATAGCCAATCGCCAATTGTCTTTGATATTATTTTTGAACTCGCGCCTCGGTTCAATTGCCCGCGATTGACAATGCTTCGGGCCACGAGACAAATTGATTTTCAGCCACAAGATTTTGGCTTCTATTTTGCATTGGCTCATTGCTTATTGGCTTTGTGGCTTTGTGGTTGGCCAATTGGCCGTTAGCTGTGCCCAAATGCTGTACAGGTAACCTAACTGTATTCGCGTCTGTCTGCGATTCTCGCATTACCCAATGATTAGTCGCAGCTAGTTGGCCATGAAATCGAATGTTAAGACCAGCTCCAAACCACAGCCGCAACCATCTTGGCTAAACAAGAGAAAAAAGTGTTCTACAAACAGCATAGCTAGATATTAAATTATATTCGAGTTGAACTTTATGGTCAACAGATGGCCGCAATTTATTGGTCTGCCATGAAACCAGATCAGAGGCAAGCTTTTGAGCTCTTTCGTTTAATTGGAAAGAGAGTTTTCTTCTGCATTAGTTAGTAGGTTGAGAAATACCTTCGGCTCAGCGAGCGAGCGATGTGTGCGTGCGTGTTAATGAAGCAACTGGAGCTGATGAGCAGCGCTGTGACTTGACGAAAATGCTGATTGATAGATCTGTGTGTGTGTGTGTGTGTGTGTGTGTGTGTGTGTGTGTGTGTGTGTGTGTGTGTGTGTGTGAGTTACAGTTACATAATTACACAAATTGATTTCACAGAGGCCTGCGGTGCTCGGCTGCTCCCAAATGCCAATGCGAATGATGACATCAGCAGAGACTGAGACTGAAGCAGAGGCTGGAGCATCTGCCACAGCAGCAACGGGCACGACATCACGAAATGCGTTTTGGTAATTCCAAATTGGGAATAATCATAATACATAAACTGATGCTGAAGCATGTGCAAGCAGACAATGGCATAGACAGAGACGGGGTAAGGGAGTAGCCCTGGGCTACCCTGTCACGCCAGCGATTGCCAGTGAACCGACTGCCTGCCTGCGGTTGCATTAAGAGCATAGCGAACTGAGCGCATTGGTGAAAGTCTAGCCGGGTCAAATCAATCAGCCTGGGCGGCGACCTGGCCAAAATGCCAAATGCCTTTTCGTTCCATCACAGCCGCAGCCGCAGCCGCAGCAGCAGCCACAGCTACTGAGGCTGTCATACATTTTTTCATTTACGTTAGGTTCGCTCATGTTGTGACTGCCATGCCAAACTGCCAAACTGGCAGCTAATTAATTTTTTCATTTTATTTTCTATACTTTTCTTAGCTGATTTTTTTTGTTTTTTTTTTTTTCGTTTAGTTTTGTTTTGCTTCTTTCATTTTGTTTTTCCCTACCTCCTGATACGCGGCCATAACACCTTTCGCAGCGCCTCGCTTGCCTTCAAAAGCTACGCCTAATTATGTCATTAAAAGCGTTTTCAACGATTATGCGTTCCATGGAGCTGCACAAAATTGTCGAAACTTCTGCGCCACTATGCCAGTGTGTGTGTGTGTGTGTGTGTGTGTGTGTGTGTGTGTGGTATGACTATGATAATGATAGTGACCCAATCGAGATGAGAACCGAGCTGTTCATGATATCACACATCATATACGAGCTATTTTGAGCGGAATGAGTCAAACTGTTGTTTTTATTTTTATTTTTAAACTTCGAGCTGGAGCTGAACGTGAGCTACTGTTTCTTGTGTTTATCTGGAAACGTGTTTTATATTAACATAGATATGTAGAACACAAAGTTAGGTATTTATATTCCGCATCAGGCTCAATCATTAATTCAGCTGAAGTCTATACAAAAATCTTGCCGATAAGCAGATATTTGTTTCTATTAAAAATATATTCATTTGTGCTCTGTTACATAAACTAGATCATACACTATATTTAGTATACATTGTATTGTATAAGATATTTTAAAAATATCTTTAAGATATAATAAATTCAAAGTGCTTTAGAAGTGCTTCTAATTAACAAAATTAAGCAAGAAAATAAAATATAAATTATTAATTATTTTATTTAATAAAAATATAACAAATAAATAAAGCAATACAAAAAACAAATAAAATAGATATACAAATTACAATTTTGTTTAATAAAATATGATAAAGAAATTAAAAATAGTAATATAAAAAATAAGTTCATTTAAAAAAGTTAATATAAAGTAGTAAATAAGTAAATAATAAATTTAAAAAAAAATTTTAAATAAACATATCTAAAATAATTTAATGTAAAATAAATAAATTAATTAAAAGAGGTTAAATATAAAAGCTTAAATAATAATATAAAATAAAAAACAAATGTAACAGAATTAAATAAATATAAAAAAAAAATAAAATAAAAATAATACTATAAAATAAATAATTGAATGCAAAGATTTGAGTATAAAATTAAAAATCAAATTGTATAAATAAAATTAATAATTATGAGACTAACATAAAATAAAAGTCACATAAATAAACAAAATATATATATAATATGTATACTAATAAAAAAAAAGAAATAAAAGATAATATAACAAAAATAATATTTAAAAAAATTAAAATAAATTTAAGAAAAAAAGATGTGAAATGAAAAAAATTGTTTTTAATAAATAAATATACAGAAAGTAAATTTAATTAAAAATATAAATACATAAAAAAAAAAATAATTAAATATATATTTATATATATATATATATATATATATATATATATATATATATATATATATATATATATATATATATATATATATATATATATATGTTAATATAAATGGCTTTCAGATCTGTGAAATAAAATTCCTATAAATTTAGCGCAAGTAAATTTAATATATAGAGCATTTTCAGTTCGATTTGTAATACGCTTTGAGTTGGTTTTTGGGGCTGCTGAAGGCGAAAACCTTTTTGCAAATAGTAAAAGTAAATCGTATTGTGCGATTCACAAAAGCCACTTGCAACGAGCTCTGGCAGCCAAATATGCTGGCCGAAAGTAAAAGCCAAACAAGAGCGACGAGAGTGGCGCTGGCAAACGAGTCGTGACATCCGAAAGTGGCAGCAGGCGGTTAGCCGCCTTGGTCTGCATTTGGTCAATGACAGCAGGAGCCGGAAATGACCGACAAGGCTTGCGCAAGACGCTGCTTATGACGCTGACCCAAGACGTCACAGCTGGGGCTGCGTTGTGTGAAGCTGTGCGCGGAAGTGCCGAAGTTGGCGCATAACGATCAATCAATAAGCAAATTATTTATGCACAAGTATTTAAGTATATATAAAAATCGCTTGCAACATTATTGGATCCCCCCCTCCCGCCCTCCGGCTGAGCCCCGTGCTCCTAACGATCTCTTAGTTTTGGTCAGCTCGTAAATTAGTTTGTGTTTTTTTTTGTTGACAGCGAAATTTGTTGTTTTTTTTTTTCTTTTTGGTTTTTTTTTTTTTTTTTTTTTTTTTTGAGCGCAAAATCGAATGGCTATTAAAATGCCAAACGAACAAACTGTAAAATGCTTGCTGTTGTTGGTTTTTCATTGTCTTCATCGGGGGGTTTTTATATGCCATGCGGTAGTCCGAGACAAATCAAAACGTAATTATGTAACAGGCACGACACTCCGAGGCGTGCCACAAGACAACATCCTCTTCCAGCGAATATGTCAAGCGTCTATCTTGATTTTAGTGCCAATTGAGCTGGGTCAGAGACGGCTTAAGGCTGCCTCAAATCGCATAATCTTCTGCTAACGCCTGACCTCTTAGGCACTTAAGTTTTAATTAACAACAAGCCAAGCATTTGCCCGTTTCAGGTATGGCAACGTGCAAGCCCCGTTTGACATCTGATGGATGGGACAACACTTCGTACAACATTGGAGGAGCTAAGCTCCAGACGGGCTGAGCTGGTAATTCATCAAGCTGCGTCTTAGACAGCAGCAGATTTACTGAATTCAGCAGAATGCAATTTGATGCCGCTGTTAATTGTTTCTATTAGGGTCAAGTGTGGCTGCGATAAGCGTAATGGAAACCCAATTACTATATTATACGTAAGTCACAGGTGTGACTAGCTACTTTTCCACTTTTGTTAAGTGTCACATTTAACACACATAAGCCATATTAGTTGGGCAACTGTTTATTGATCGAAAGTTTTCCACACTTTTTGGATGAAAATCGAAAGGTTTATGCTCGCCCAACAGCAAATAAAGTCGAGCGCATCAACTGGCCCTGATTTAATGGGCTTATGCTTGATTTTTATCGTTGGAAAGTTAATGCCACTTTACAATAAGCCAACTTAAATGCTGAACTTAAGCAACCATCCGTCCCTCAGCGCCCTCTGTGTATATCTTTGCCCGCTCGAGCTGAGCCGCATTGTGCTGACTTATTGGGCCGCAGCCTATTTATATATTATTATTATATTATTATAAATATTTTTTATTTATTTTTCATTATTAACGCACACAATGCGCAACAAATTTCACTTTCGATCTGCAAACAATGCAACAACAAATTCGACTTTGACTCCAAACATGCCACAATATATAGTTGTATATATAATACATTTGTTGCCCTTTATCGATATGTCATTGTGTCGGCTGAGAAATGATGATGAGCCCCATCAGACAACTACATTCTTTGGGGCCCAGGGGCAACGGGCCGAAGGTGAATGGTTCATGCACACTGGGCGGCTAACAAAAGCGCCAGAATTGCTGTCCAGATGTTGAAATGGTAACAAAACAGTCAAGCAGACAATTGCTGCTGATGGGGAGTTTTGTCTAAACGATTCCGATTTCAATTCCAATTCGAAAGCGAGCAGAAAGCAGAGAGCAGCGAACAGCGACCAATACCAGAGACGATGAATTATTTTATGCATAATTCGTGTGACAAATGCGACAACGAAAAAGACTGAGAAATGCAGTCGAGCATTGATAATTATGTTAATTGCCCAACCGAATTGTTCGAAATTATACAAAAAGATGAAAATAAGTATAAAGCCCGAGGGAGGGGGATAAATGTTGCTGCAATAAATAAATTGTCGCCTTGATGCGGACAAAAGAACTTGAACCTGCCCCCGAAAAGTCTCTGCGCCTCGTCATCCAAACGATTGCAACAATGATGAAAGTATGCGGCTTTAAGCTGAACTTGGCTTTAGCTGTTTTGTCTATTGTCGGTACTAACAACAGCAGCAGCAGCAGCAGCAGCAGCAGCAGCAGCAACAGCAGCAGCAGCGACAGCAGCTGACTTTCATTCTTGGGCCCCTGTGATAAAGATACATTTTGTAGCGTTGTCTTCAACTGTTATTTTCCAGTCGCTTTGTTGCTGTTGTCATTTGTTGTTGGCTTTTTGGGTTGCCACAGCGCACTGATTATATGGTACGTACTATTTCATTTGCTGACAGATGCGCACGTACAACAAAACTAAACAACAAAACTAAAAAACTAAACAACAACAAGGGCAACAGACACCTTAACCACAAGTGCCATAGCAACAGCAACAGCCACAGCAACAAATAAACAACAAATGACAACAAAACAACAACAACAATTGGAGCTAATGACGAACTTGTAATACCTTAATAAGAGCGAAATGGAATGCATTGAAGTAAATAGAAATAAATAAATAAATATATGTATACATATAAGTCTATAAATGAAATATATATAAATATATTTAAAATAAAAAAAAAAAATTAAAACCTTTTAAAATAAATATATTTTAAAATATAATATGTAACAACATTTTACAAATAAATAATATAATACAATATTAATTATTATGCATTAATAGAAATATATTTTAAATAAAAAAATTAAATTAAAATCATTTAAAAGAATATGTTTCAAACTATAATATAAAACAAAATCTTAAACACACAATAGAATAATAATAATAATAATAATAATAATAATAATAATAATAATAATAATAATAATAATAATAATAATACAAATAATACAAATATACAAACATATTTAAAGCATGTATCTGAAACCTTATATGGAATATTAAAAAATATAGATAAATATATTTAACGTAATCCTTACAAGTATATCAAACACTTATGAATACATATATAAAAGTATATTTAGAATGTATTTAATTAATAAAAAATAATATGTACATACGAATATATTTGAAATTAAATAAAAAAATATATATAAAATAAATAAAACCGTATAAAAATGTGTACAAATATTTTTTTAAATATATAATATTTAAATATAAATAAATAAAAAATGGATATATACATATATAAGAATTAAAGATTATATATATAAACTTATATATTTTAAATATTTAATATTTGATATTAATAAATAGTAAAAATTGATATATATATATATATATATGTGTATGTATATACGAATTGAAGAATATATATAAACTTTAAATATTTTTGTATTTATTAATTGTAGTTAATAATAAAGAAAATTGAAACTAACTATAGCTAAAGCACTGACTGCTATGGCCTTTGGCATGAAACATTTAAAATATTTTTTATATTTTATTTTTAATCATTCTTAAATATACATATTCATATTTTTGTATTAAAAACTTAGTGTTCATAGATATAAACTATTTATTTATTTAATTAAAGCGTATGTTTCATACAAGAAAAATATTTTTATTAAGATATAAGACATTCACAATTGGAAATCTTTGTTTTCAATATGCTTATCATACAATTATATTTGCTGGAAAATACTTTCAGCACTAAATAATTACATTAATAAATACATAGACTGTATTTATAAAATTGGAAAATGGCAGTTAATTTAAGCAATCTTAACTTTAACTTAGCTTGCCTTTGATATACTACCTGCATAAATCACTAAACATTCGCCTATGCTAGCTTACAGACTTTTATTAGCAATATATTATCTGCTGAACATACACCAACTGATTCCTAGGTTTTGGCATTTTCTTGAATATGCTTTCTATATTATATGTCTACAATCTAAAGAGCTCAAGCTTCTGTTTGTTTGAATCCATTCAAATAGGTTGACGCAGCCAAACATGCTGCGCATTGCATTGGACCCGTGCCAAGTAGTTAGGCACGGCTCAGTCAATGAGCAAACACGGCGAGCGAGCGAGTGAGTGGCTGGGGATGTGTGCTGCGTCGATGTCGATGCCGATGGTTACACGATAGCTGCTTAGAATGTAGTGCTATGCAATTATGATCCGCTAGCTGAGTGCTCTGCTCATGGGCATGTCAATGACGCCCAGGAAGAGGTGCTAAGCCACAGAAAGCCGCCCTCAAGCGAACAGTTCCCAGCAGCTTCCTGGCTGGGAAACATGAGCAGCTCAACCCAAAGAGACATTGGCCAGCAAAAAAGTATATATTTATAATAGAAAATCTAGTTGCACTTATGTTTAATGAAATGTAAACTCGACGCCAAGGAGATTTATTTAAATACAGTGAGAGAGAAAAAAAAAGTGAAAATGCGAGCGAATGACAACAACTCAATGTGCCTGACGCTGGGGACAGCCGTCTGTTGGCAGTGCGTTCGGGTGGTGGCGGTGCAAATTATGAAATTAGTATTATGCGAAATGGAGTTAAAAGTGTGATTAACTTAGCAGCGTATGTAAAAGCCGAGTGCCAGCCACAGTGGCAGTCAAAGACAAAGGCAACCGAGCATTAGACATAAAGTATACGGCATAATAAGTCAGCTAAACAAACGGCAAACCGCAAAGACAATGAAAGTCAACTAGTTGCGTGTGTGTGTGTGTGTGTGCGAGTGGCAATTAATAGCATTTCAGTTAGTTCAGTTTTCGCAGCTAGCAACTGTTTTCCATGTGAGCAAGCATGCGATTTCGTCTCCAGCTGCCAACGCTGCAAGAAGACGACCCACACACACACACACACACGAGCCCTGTCGCAGCGCAGCGCAGCGACATTGTTGTTGCTATTGCTGTTGGCTTATTAGCAGCGGCACTTAGAATCGGCATTGGGCTTGTCAAGTGGAGAAAGCCACGCAATACGGTTGCCCAAAACAAAACAGAAAAGCAAGTAAACAGAGGAAAAACCGCAAGCGCAGCGTTCCAGCCAGCATGTTATTTCAAGTTCGTTGCCTAAGTCTTTTGTTCTGCACGCAAATTGTTATAGAACTAAACACGAAGCAACAAAACAACAATTCATTGAGCACTGCATCACATCCAAATGTGTGAAACAAATCGCATTAACAGGCACGCGAAATTCTCTCACATTCATTTCAATTTCGATGCGATGCAAGGCAGAAATCCAATGTGTCCTAACCAGCAGCTGATGATTGTCCATCTCTGTGGCAGCTCTGGCAGCTGTGGCAGGGCAACGGCTGTTGCGCTTTACTTGCTTCAATCACTCTCTCAGCTAATAATAGTGCAAAGAAGCCCAAAAAACAACACACACACACACACACACAACTGCAGCCAAATATATAAATTATGAGTATTAAAAAGAAAATCGGCAGACCAACAATTAATAGACCATGAATAGCAGCTAGACGTTATCGTTCGACTTGGACTTTCATAGAAAATTGCGCACACCTCAGACGAAGTTTCGAGCATCAAGGTGCAAACACACACACACACACACACACACACACACGCACAGGCACAAGGGGAAGTGGAAGCCAACAAAAATCTATTTTTATTTTAATGATTTCGTTGCTTATTAAAATTTAATAATAATCAACAAAATCTATTTTCGCACTTATGTCTTCCTGATTGTTTTCAAATTGTTGCTCAAGTACTTTGAACTCAAATATTTTTCAACAAAAAAGAAAAAGAAACAACTAACCTTTTTTATTGGAATCGCGCTGCGTCAATTGTTTGCAAAAATAATTAAATGATTGTTGAACTTGTTGCCTTTATTCCGTTTTTTTGTTGTTGCTCTGGTTGTTGTTGCTGTTTGTTTGTTTATTAAACATGGATAAGCAACTATTTTGAATACTTGTCGACTTCAGCTCACACAAAACATTTTCCAGTGGCTTTTGCACATACTTTGCCAGCCACAATTAATCGCATTGCTCGCAGTGTTGTAAATGAATGTTGCATAAAAGAAAAAAAAAAAACACGAAAAACGAAAAAAAAAAAAACATACACGCACACACACACAAGCACTCGGACACAAAACAAAACAAATACAGAGAGACGCGCGCGGATAGCAAAGACGGACTCAGGTTTAGGTTCAGGCACTGCAAGTCTTGGGGTCAAGGATCCTTTTTCTCTTTAGACAAAACGTAATGGCAATAAGTCAAGTGCAACAACGGCTTGCAACCAGTCGCGCGCCTGCAACAGCTCGAGGCACGAAAACATTGACGACACGACGATGCTGGTGTTGCCTGTGAACCGGCGGCGGTAGCGATCCGTCAGACACGTTTCCCAGTTACAACTTCCCAACGGAATGATTTGGCCAAATCTGCAGCAGCGCCAATGAACCTCGGCTTTAGGCAGCCAGCAGCAGCGACAGCAGCGCCCAACGCATGTAACGCGGCGCCGGCAAACCAAAAAGAGAGAGAGCATGCCAAGCGAGAGAGAGACAGAAATGGGGAGAGAGCTCTCACCACCCAAAGCCGGCTGCCCACTTGTCTAGCTATCAACTGCTAGCTGCAGTGAGAGTAAAATCAACAAAGAGAGAACAATGCAGACAGTGAGAGAGAGAGAGAGAGCGAGTGTGTGTGCGTAGACTCTCTGTCACGACTTTCATGGCAGCTGAAGAAAGTAGCGAGTTGCTGCGCATGCGCAACACCCTATAAACCCATGAAATATGAGTTGCTTTTGTTTTTGTTTGTGAGTATCTGGCAAGCAAGTCAAACACGGCGGCTACTGTTGGACTTTTGGCGGCTCACACTTAAATTGAGCGCATCTCGTAATTTGTCCATTTGCTTAAGTGGTTCCGCTGCAGAAGTCACTGCGTACGCAGCGGGCAGACATGATTTGCGTATTGATAAAACGGTATGCCGTATCGACAACGATATGCAACGATAACTGCATGTGAGCAAACTGCTTGAGATCATTTGATTCCCACTGCACTCATAGTTTATCCAATAACTAAATGTGGGTGAAGATAAGCTTTCCATGACTGCGAAGTAAATAGAAATATTTCGGCTAACATAATAATTGATAGGCTCATGTGACGCTATTTGACATTCTGGAATGGTCATTGCAATTTGTATGTGTGTTTATCTCTTATCTGGCTTAGCTGTTTCTTGATAGGTATGCAGCATATTTTGTCTTGGTACGGGGCAAGGTATATAACTATGGCTCAATCATTGCCTCTGCCTCGGCTTCTTCTACTGTGTCACGCTCTTCGTCTACCCCTACTTCAGAGTCTGCCTCTGTGGCTTTGCCTGTGTTCCTTTATCTTCCCATCTATGCATCTATGCATCTGCCTCTGTCCCTGCATCTGTCTATGCTTTTGTATTTGCTCATATTCATCCATCTCTTTCTGCTATCCCAGTGTCTGACTCTGCTTCTGTCGCCGCCAGTGTCTGTGCACCTTCTTCACTCAATCTGCCTCTGTCTCTGCCTTTGCCTATGCTTCTGCGTCTCCTCCTTTGCCTTGCTTCTTCTTCATTATCTGTTCATGCTTCTAGAGTCTGTCTCTGTCTTTTCCTTTTCCTTTTCCTTTGTCTTTGCCTTTCCTTTGTTGCTCTTTGCCTATGCCTCTTCTGCTTCTATTTCTGTCTTCCTCTCTCCCTCTCTCTCTTTCTCTCTCTCTCTCTCTGTGTCATCTATCTCTGCTTCTGTTTCATTTTAGCCGCCGACTCCTGCTTCTGCCTCTGTCCTTGTATTTGTTACTCTTTCCGCATCTTACTCAGCTTCTACCTCTCTTTCTCTCTCTCTCTCTCTCTCTCTCTCTCTCTCTCTCTCTCTCTTTCTCATTCTCTTTCTACCATTACCCCTATCTCGATCTCTGCATCTTTCTCTGCTTCTACCCTTGTCACGGCCATCCTTTCTGTCTTCAGCTTCTTTCTACTCTTCTACAAGTGCCTCTCCGTATGAAATCCTTTTAATAAATCCATTTAAAGTTTAGCTCTCATCAATCCCTCATTGAATAAACTTCATAATAACTTATAAAGTTCAACAACTACGTGTGTGAGGCTCGAAAGTTTATGTTATTCCATTCAAATCAAATTTTTGCTTTACTATTGTTTAGCTGCATTGAAGTAAGTTTCCATACTGTAAGCCAAAAGCCAGCATCAGGCATAATAAATAATTTTGAAGTAAGCTGGTATCAAGTTAGTATTCATTCAATATATATCTGATTAAGATGCAGTAACAACATCTTTTGACGATGTACAGCTGGACTTATATATTTATATTTAATCAAAGTATACTTGCATAAGCGGATTACTCTAAATGATTCCATTTTTGTTTTATTTAGTTGGGTCAGCTGAGGATAGAGTTTCTTAGCGCGCTTATGCCAAATCACGGAGTTACTTGAGAGCTGTCACGGCTTAAATTTATATAACAACAGCAATATTTGCTAACATTTGCAGTTGTTTTAAATGTTTCGGGAAGTTGTTTCTTAGCATAGAGTTGCATCATCCAAGCTCTACAAGTACATATGTCTGAGCTCACTTTCAAAAAAATATATGTAACTTAAAAAAAAAAAAACAAAAACAAAAGAAGGAATGGAAAGGGAAATAACCGCACCGCTGGCAGCAGTGTTGTTTATCCTCGGCCCACGCGGCTGGCGCGGCTGGCGCGGCTGGCGCGGCTGGCGCGGCTGACGCGGCGTATGCGCAATGCGCAAATCCACAGCCATAACTTTCAACTGCAGGCTCCGCGTCCAGTCGGCGTTGCTTTTAAGCCAAACAGCGCGCCAAATTACGCAAAGCCAGCCGCAGGCAAATTGCCGTCTAATTGCCGTCTTTTGGCTAACAATTAATTTGTGTTTTTTTTTTCTTCTTGGTTTTGTTTTTGCTTCTGTGTCTCTCTTCATTTAATTTGTCTTCAAACTTTTAATTAAAGGCAACACACACTGGGCTGCAAAGCCACGCGGCAATGGCAGGCGCTCGATTAGAATCGAACGATCAGAATTACAGCATAAAGCAAAGCTAAACCGAAATGAATGCCCTTCAGCAGGAAGTATATCAGCTATGATGTGATACGAGATGAAGCGAAGAGAATGAGATGAAGGAGTAGAGGTAGAGGTAGAGGTAGAGGTAGAGGTGGAGGTAGAGACGACCCAGCCCCAGACCCGAACTTAAACCCAGGCTTAGACTTAGACCCACATCCAGACCCAAACTTAGATTGAGACTTCGACTTCGACTTAGACTTAGACTTAGCTTTGAATTAAACCCAAAATTAGAATAAGATCCAGACCCAGGCTAAGGCTTGAACTTCGACCCAGGCATAGATTATAAATGATAGTAGCTGACACCATTTGGGATAAATATATATGTCGTAGCGTTAGAGTTGTCGTTATCGCCTTCCAGACATATACATACATATATGTATGTTCTTATATATGTTCTCTATGGGTGCTGTATGGATACTTTCGAAAGTACCTATATAAGATGGGAAAAACGGATGAATCCAGCTGTATTTACTGCAAAAATACAATGGACGACGCAGAACACACTTTCTTTGACTGCGAGAGGTGGTCAGAAGAGAGAACCGCCTTGGCAGGCTCTGTCGGCGAGGTCAAAGTAGATACAATAGTACAGAAAATGTGCAGCAGCATAGATGCCTGGAAAAAAGTCTGTGACTTCGCCAAAAATGTTCTGCGGCGGAAGAAGTATGACCTGGACGCAGGCACAGAGAGGGTAACGCTCAGATAGAGCATATTTGAGGGCGCCACCTTGAATGTTAATGCGAGATAGTTCCCGGTTCCAAGGTGGAATGTAGTCCTAGAAGAGGAGTTTTTTTTTAGTCGGTAAACAGTCACGCAGTCCGACACACCAGCAGAGTGACGACCTGACTGACGGTGCATAAAGCATTTTACCTACCTCAGCCCAACAAAAAAAAAAAAAAAAAAAAAAAAAAATGGGTGCTGTATTATGTTGCAGAAAACTGCACAAGAAATTCTTAGTTCAAATTCTAGTACTACGCATAGAAATCCTATAAAGAAATAAACATATAATTGACAACTCGTTAAAGGAATTTATATATATTTTGATCTAGTCATAGTTTTCGCTAAATATCAAATATTGCAAGAGAAGATTCTATTACTTATGCTTAAACTAATCCACATATGTATATCTATATGAATATATGATCTATCAACTGCGACATCTTTAAGAAGTGTATTTGATATGCGACAGCTGAAACTAAATTTCTTTTTTGTTTTTTTTTTTTGTTATTTTGTTATTTTTGTTTTCTTATCTTGGTTTAGTTTTTAGTTATGTTTTAAGCTTTGATATTTTTGTTTTCTTCTTTCAATTAATTTTTTGTATTCATTGTTTGCTTTGTTTATTTTTTCCCCTATGTGTTTTCCATTAGAAGTCGAAGATCATTAGCAATATTGAGCGGAATTTTCAGCTATAAATTGTGCTGGCTGACAGCCAAGAAGCATCACAAGCTTTTGGAGCAGCGCACCGAGAGCAACTGAAACAACAACAAACCAACTGCAAAATCAAATCAATTCGTTTATCAACATGAAGGTAAAAGGATCTGTTGAAAGGACTCTGCTTGGGGCTGGCCGACTAACGATTCCACTTTCAGGTCTTTGTTTGCTTGCTGGCCACTTTGGCTCTGGCTAATGCTGGACAACGCGGAGGTGCAGGTGGCGGAGGCGGTGGCTATCTGCCAGGCGGAGGACAGGGCGGTGGCCACGGTGGTGGACATGGTGGTGGTGGCTTCCGAAATGGTGCTGGACTCATTTCGCATGTGTCGCAGTCGCACGGCAATACAAAGGTGCACATTGGTGGCCAGGGAGGCGGTGCTGGCGCCTATGGCGGTGGTGGTGGTGCTGGTGGTGGCGGCTGGCAGGGCGCTGGCGCTGGTGGTGGTCGTGGAGGCGGCTATGGCGGTGGTGCCGGAGGAGGTGGCTGGCAAGGAGCTGGAGCCGGAGCCGGTGGCTGGCAAGGAGCTGGTGCTGGTGGCGGACGCGGCGGCGGCAGCAGCTATGGCGGTGGTGCAGGTGCTGGAGGCTGGCAGGGAGCTGGTGCTGGTGGCGGACGCGGCGGCGGCTATGGCGGTGGTGCTGGTGCTGGTGGCTGGCAGGGAGCAGGTGCTGGTGGTGCAGGCAATGCCTGGGGCAATCCAGCCTCCTTCGATTATTCTGTGAACCATGGCGCTAGCTCCTCCGTCGGTGGCGGCTCTCGTGGTGGTGCCGGCTGGTGGAACGATTAAGAATATTTAATATGAAATTGATTGAAATTGGATACCCGAAACGAATAAATAATTGCTTAATTTTCATTTTTAAAAAAACTTGCATTTGAATATGAAGAGAGTTGCCAGATCTATAAACTGTTTGAGTAGCTTTTAGTGTACTCAAAGCTTTCGCAATCTGCCAACAGAGCTCGACGAAAGCTTTGTCTTGAGATTAGTCTCTGCAGCTAGCTAACGCTAGAGGGCGCCATAGAGCAGCAAGTTCGTGGCCTAAGTCTTTGGTTTCCCTTGCACAGTTTGATGGTCTTGTTAGCTGCAGATGGCGCTTACTTCAAAGTGTATTGTAGCTAGCCGATAGAGCGCGCCACAAGCTCAACTGTAGATGGCGCCAGTGATTGAGCCGGCAAGTTCGTTGCTCAAGTCTTTCGTTTAAAGTAAGAAAACCTGTTCGCTTAACCATCTCTCGCGCCATTTGTGCCGCATTCATGCCGGGTTAATGAAGTTCAATGTCAGAGCGCGTCGCTTCGTTCGTGGAAAGCGAAAGTTGAGCAATGACTTGGACGAGCCCCAGTCACAACGGTAACAACGGCACGACAGCTCAGTGTCACGCCGCAAGGATAAGACAAACTGACATGGCGCACATCGGGCTGTATTATTATTATTCCACTTGTTAGCATTGCAAACTAAAGTCGAGCTAAATGCATTTGGACACTAAAGCAACCAGCAATTAAAGCGCTTTGCTTGCCTTTGTTTGTATTTCTTGTTGATTTATTGCCATCCACTTCACGTGTGTATAAATTTGTCTTTGCTTTTTGCCTTTTTTTTTTTGATTTTTAGCTTCCGCCGTTTGCGTTTGCTTGAATCGTTTTGCATTTTGTATTTGCATGATGTTGAGTTCGTAAGCGTGAGTGTATGAGTGCGTATGAGTGTATGTTTGAGTGTTTCTGTGTTTGTTTCTTTGCGCTCTACTCTGTTGTATGGTCTGTATTGGCGTCGTTTTGTCTCACATCAGACATGCCCAGAACCTTGGCCATAAGCCATAAGCATTCGTATGATTTTTCGCATTTTATGCATAAACAGAATAATTACATAAATGAATACATACAAACTGCTGTTGATTTTGAATTGTATTTGTGTTTTTATTTATTTATTTATTTTATTTATTTTTTTTTTTTTTTCATTTTCATTTTTTTTTTTTTAATTTTTTCCACCCAGTTTGTCTATTTGCATTTGATGTGTTTTGGTGCTGTTCAACTGGTTTGCCATCTATCAAATATTTGCCGCATTGCATGTCTGTCTCAAACACTAAGCAAACTTTACATTGCGGCATTGAGCGAAAAGCAATTATTTCGTAATTTTATGTAGCAAACAATTAATCCAAAATCAGTAAATGAAAAATACATACGATGTGATGCGACTAAGTTCAAGGACAAGAATAAATATTTTTATCAAAAGGAACAAAAGATAAACTAAACAACAATTTTTTGAATGTATATGAAATTATTTTCATTAACTTTAATCTAGTCTGTAAATGCAATTATTTTTAACTATAAATAGTTAAACAAGCAAATCTCATTTCATTTAAATTTAATATTTATTACATCTCATTTATCTTAGACATTAATAGATCTACAACATTTGCTATTTCTTTGCTTAATATCTGCAAATCAGAAACATGTTCCCATTGCATCATTGTTTAATTGCAGTCTTTGTGCCCTTCTCCCAGCTACTGAACAGTATCTATTTAACAGTTACTGAACAGGATTATTCTAATGAATTTAGCTGCAATTAAAAAATCATATTTATGGCCAAGCGCTGCCTTTATTCCACAGCCATTTCAATTTATATGTTTTGCATTCACAGCAATTAGATATATACATATACCTATACAAATACACATATGCATGTATGTATATATGTATGTGTGCAAATATGGATGGTTATTTATGTGTACGTAATTGCTCTGGGAAGCTCTGACTATGTCTGTAGCTCTGGCTCTGACTTTGACTCTGACAATCGTTTATGCAAATCGATTACAGCGCTGAGTGCTGTGCACACATATGCATATACATATATATACATTATACTCACCTATGTGTTCACATATGTATGCGAATGGCTTGCTTAAGTGCGAGCAGAATTTATAATATATGCCACACGGCTGCATTAGGTTTAATTATTACTCTGCGTCAGCTAAAGTTTATGAGTGTCATCAATTCCGCAACCCTATAATGACAATGCTCGGTACTTGGCGAGGGTGATTCGAAAACTAACTGAATATTATACTAATAGAGAAATCTAAGACAAGTGTAAATGTATAAGTTGTAAGGAAAGTGAACTGAAGAAGAAGAAGAAATAAAAGAAAAATACCAATTGTAATTTGAATAAAAAATAGTAGTAGTAGTAGAAGTAGTAGTAGTAGTAGTAGTAGTAGTAGTAGTAGTAGAAGTAGTAGTAGAAGTAGTAGTAGTAGTAGTAGTAGTAGTAGTAGTAGTAGAAGTAGTAGTAGTATTAATAGTAGTAGTAGTAGTAGTTATAGTAATAGTAGTAGTAGTAATAGTAGTAGTAGTAGTAGTAGTAGTAGAAGTAGTAGTAGTAGTAATAGTAGTAGTAGTAGAAGTAGTAGTAGTAGTAATAGTAGTAGTAGTAGCAATAAAAGTAGTAGTAGTAGTAATAGTAGTTATAGTAGTAGTAATAGTAGTTATAGTAGTAGTAATAGTAGTAGTAGTAGTAGTAGTAGTAAAAGTAGTAGTAGTAGTAGTAGCAGTAGTAGTAGTAGTAATAGTAGTAGCTGTAGCCATAAAAGTAGTGTAGTAGTCATAGTGTAGTAGTAGTAGCAATAAAAGTAGTAGTAGAGTATAATGTAGTGTATAGTAGTGAGTAGTTATAGAGTAGGAGTAGTAGTTAAGTAGTAGTAAGTAGTAGAAGTAGTAGTAGTAGTAATAGTAGCAGTAGTAGTAATAGTAGTGGTAGTAGCAGTAAAAGTAGTAGTAGTAGTAGTAGTAGTAAAAGTAGTAGTAGTAGTAGTAAAACGTAGTTAAAAGTAGTAGTAGTAGTAGTAAAAGTAGTAGTAGTAGTAGTAAAAGTAGTAGTAGTAGTAGTAGCAGTAAGAGTAGAAATAGTATGCAGTGTAGTAGTATATAATAGTAGTAATATACAGTATAGTAGTATATAGTAGTAGTAGCAGTAGTATATCATAATGATAGTGTAGTATAAGTTTATAGAATTTAATGTTCAACCTTTGAAACTCTCCTCTCATACAGACTTAAAAGAGTCTAGCTTGAATATCAACCATAGGCTAGAACCTTGCACTCTTCCATAGTTCAACTCTCATAATCATTGCTTCACATTGGTCTCCACATCATTTATAAAATAGCTCACGCTATTTATCATGCGAAGGTTTTTAAGTTTCTTATAGTTCGAAATATAATTTATAATTTTATTTTATTATATAATTTTATATTTTTAAATATAAATAACATTTATTTAACGACTAACTCTGAAATCTTTCGTATTATTATATCCAAATTACTGAACACTATAGCATATAAAATATATATATGTATGTACATCATCTCTAACTACTATAACTATATTTTGCTTATCGAGCAGGAACAAATATTCAGAAGATAAGTAATATAACTATATTCTCTCTCTCTCTCGCTCGCTCTCTCTCTCTCTCTCTCTCTCTCTCTCTCTCTCTCTCTCTCTCCTCTCTCTCTCTCTCTCTCTCTCTCTCTCTGGCACTCTCTTTAAACTCGCTTTAAATTAAATTCAATTACAAATCAGTTTGCATTGCCAAACCTAAATAGTCTTGCATAAAACAAATGAAGCTACCCTCTCTCACCTAGTATGCTCGCAGCCAGCAGATGAGACCAACGCCAAAATAAACAACAACAAGAAGAGGCAAAAATGACTTCATAAACTGCAAGATTGCATTCACTTTTATGCATTTGCCCAGTAATTGCATAGAGGTTAGTGCATAATTAAGTATGTTAATTTGATGAAAGCCTTCGAATTGAAGGCGATGCGATGGGAACTACCTTAATACATTTTACGATATCTGTCGCGACTGTAATGGAAGTTGTTCCATTGTAACGAAACGTGTTACGCGACGTGGCCCAACGAATCTATCTCCATCTGTCTGTCGATCTAATGAACGTGCTGAAAAACAAAGGCAAATGATGTTTTTCTTAATTTTTGGCCCGTGAGGCGCCCCTCAAAAAAAAAAACAGGTTAAGAATATTGCCGAAAACAAGCCAAGTTTATATACATATATATATATATATATATACATGTGTGTGTGTGTGTGTGTGAACATATAATGTTGACCTTATATACAGATCGTCAAACTAGCGAGTATTGTTGAGAATTTCAATTTAAGCCAAGACTTTATGCAATGCAAATTAAAAATAACTTTATAAATTATTTTTTGTTTTTCTGTGTACTCAACTTTAATAACATTTTATAAATCATATGGAATTCACTCTAACAGCTTTAATTAATTTTATAATTAACATATATTTTTAAGTGCTCATAAAACACGAGTTATCAGTCCATGCCATTGCATATGCTTCGTACAGCAATAAATTTCTTGAAAATTATCATTTTGATTTGCTGTATAAGAAAATATCATATAGCTGTTAATCGAAGTTCCGTTATTGTCATTAATCTTTTTGTACATAATTAACTTCATTAATATTATTATTATTATTATTATTATTTCAGCTCGCAACTTAAATGTGAATAAAATCGCTAAATCAAAGACAAACAAAATATATTTTTGACTATCCAATATTATTTCAAGTATTTGCTTTGTTATTGTAATATTTGAACAAAAAGAAAAGAAACAAAAAAAAAAAAAAAGCATATCGATTATAGGAAATAAAGAATTATTCTATGGCTGACCTTAAGAGTCGCCATATTATTGCCATATGTCAAATGCGAACTAAAGATTTCCTCAATCGATAGGGTTAATGAATCAATTGTTACAGCAGACACGCAGCATATATAACTCTATATACATATATATGTATGCATATTTATAGCATAATCAAATATACCAAGTTTTTTTGCTATTGTTGTTGTATTAAACATATTTAAACACCCCCCACAAGATGGTGTGGCGAAGCTTTGCTGAGCATAAATATTCTGTAAGCCCATGGGTGCATTGAACTTGGCATGTTCTAAGTCGGGTTCTAAGCCAAGTACACGGGCTTTTGTATATATGTATGTTTCTATATGCCAGTTTCTATTTCTATATGCACATATATATACATAAGCCGACAAGTCAATTGACTATGCAAATATGTGCCAAAACATGGGCAGCGCCTAAGCGTTTAGTTTTAGTGTGAGCTTATGCAAGAACCGGTTCTGGATTGAGCCTATTTTTAAGCGATGATGTTGATGGGAACGCTTAGACAGTGGGCCAAGCCATAGCTGACATTTGAAGTGTAGCGACTCAGGCTCTGGCCTCACCAACTACACGCTTCCTGATTATCGGATCTGGCGTTACAGTTTTGTCGTTTCGCCAGCCTTGATCTGCACACCGCTTGAGTGGCCTGTCAAAATATCATTTATCAATTGTGCAAGCTCTTGGCTCTGCTTGACAAACTGTCCATCGCTTGTTGATACTCTGCTTCTGGTCGTTCAGTCTGCATGCGATCAAACGGCGTTAATTTGTTTGTTTGATTTGTGGCCGAAGAGATCGACGCGGCGCGTTGCTAACTTATGTTTTGAGCAGACATGATTGATGAACGCGATATACCCTGTAGTAAAAATAAATCATGAATATGCATTTTATTTTTAATATATATTTATATTAAACTAGACTATTTAAGCAATTTTTAATTTTTTAAAATTAATAAATAAATGAAAAGATTTTTCAAAATATTTTTATATTTCCTCCTTACTCTCTTCAACTGCTCTTGACTCATGCCTGGCATGCCGAGTGCGCATTTGAATACTCTAGGGTATTAACAATGACCAAGTCCAAGCCGCGCATGCGTAAAGATTTGCATAGTTATCGGAGACAATCAGCAAACAAAGACCCGTCGCCTTATAATCAAATATCTTCAACATCGTTGCACACACACACACACACAGAAATGTGGGTTATTAATTCTTTTAATTGCTTAAACGATCAAAGGCAACTAATTGTTGAAGTCGAGCGCGTGCCACGAGCGCTCGTGAGTATAATAATTCGTGCCAAGCGAATGCTATTGCTAAAAGTGAGTCGAAGTTCTGGCTAGAGCTCAGCTGAAGCCTTACAGAGCGAGGCATCCATACTAAGAGTATATAGTCAAGCCTTCACTGCTCATCTCTATATCAAATTGAATTTTTCGTTTGTCGTGCTCGAGTCGATAGCTCTCACGCGCCCATCTCTACGCATCGGCACTTGCTCTATCTACAACGCGAACTCCCTCTGAAGCTGAATCTGTTGCTGTTGCTGATGCTGATGCTGGGCATTGCTATTGATTTATTCATGCTTTGCGATACTCGTATTGTTGACTATTGATTCCGTGCACGTTTTTTGGTATAAATGCGTAGGCATCATTGCTGTAGAATTAGTCAACGCTTCTGTTTGTCTTGAGCACCACATCCAAATCGAGATTAAGTTCGTGTTCGAGATCCGAGTTTAGAGCAAAATGAAACCGTTCACCTGCATCTTTGTTATCCTTGTTGCCCTGCTGGCCGGCAGTCAGGCCACCTTCGATAGTCTCCTTGGCGGCGGCGGCGGTGGCGGTGGCGGTGGTGGTGCTGGCGGCATTGTCCAGCTGCTGCAAGGCAAACTGGGCGGTCTCGGCGGAGGACTTGGCGGAGGACTTGGTGGTGGACTTGGCGGTGGACTGGGCGGTAAGCTCGGCGGCGGCGGCGGCGGCGGTGGTGGCTACTCCGGTGGTCGCTCCGGCGGCTACTCTGGTGGTTACTCTGGTGCCCAGTCTGGCGGCTACTCTGGTGGCTACTCTGGTGCCCAGTCTGGTGGCTACTCTGGTGGCTACTCTGGTGGCCGTTCAGCCCCTTCAAAGATCATCATCCTCGAGGTGGTCAACCAGGGACAGAGTGGCGGACATGGCGGCTACTCCTCCGGCGGCTATGGCGGTGGCTATTCGGGTGGCTACGCCTCGGGTGGCGCTCGCTCCTCCGGTGGCTGGAACAAGGGCTGGTAAACACCTGCGGCTCAGCAAAGGGCTCACACACTAGTTCAAACAGGGGGCCAAAAAGCTAGCATCTGCAATGTTTTCCAATTATTTTAAGTTCCAATTTTTTTTATTTTTTTTTTTTTATTAAATGTTTTTTATATGTATAAATCCCAAACACACACACTCACATCAATTTTGTTGTTGTTAATCTTAAGCTGAATAGAAACAGAGTAAAATATGACCAATTGATATTAACGATTTCTCAATGAGGCATCGCCACATCAAACTGGTTGACAGCGTGCTTCCTGTTTGACCCATTGTCCAATGAGGTGAGCTCATGGCAGAGAGAGACAGCCGGCCGCCTTGACTGAATTGCTCACACTTGATTGGCATCAATTACAATGGGACTCTAATGCGACATTTATAGTCCGTTGTCAATTGGCCCAAAGCGAAGACAATTCAATTCAGCAATTTAACCTAGGCCCAGTTGCTGCAATCGCTCCACAGCGCTCGACAGTTAAACGCTTTGTTACGGAATTCGCAGTTCGAGTCGATTGATTGATTGCCCGGCAATTGGCAACGAAATCGATAGCGCCAAGACCCGATTTTGATATAATGCCGCCCATGAAAATTCTCAAAACTCCTACCGCAAAGCAACGAACGACAAACAAAGAGTCAACAGGTTCAGCTGCTCGAGTCACAGAGATTTTTTTTATTTTATTTTTTTTGCTGTTTACCTTTTTGCTTAGCTATTTTGAGTTTTGAATTTGTGTTCAACTGCTCAAGTGGGGGCAGCCTCACAGGTAGTTGCAGCAGTCAGCGATCTTTGCCATCCGTTTGTCTACTATGTGCCCGCCGAGATGATACCCTAGAAAATAGCTAACGATATTGACTTGATAATTGATCTACTTGACTGAGCTGAGATAATTAACTGAAGCTCTTTATCTACAACCCAACTGAAGTAAATCAAAATCTTAAAGCTACAAATTCAATATATATTCTAATAAATTATTTCTCAGATCATACCCAATGCAATCATATTGCAACTTCTAATTTGAGAGCTAATAATGAAAACAAATTAAAAATTGAAATCTTAAAGCTGAAATATTTAAATTTCAATATCTTTACCCTGGCAAATGCATTGTATAATTGATAGCACTTTATATTGATGGCCTGGGTGATTGATCGCTGTGCCGTTGACCCGATTTTAGAGCCCGACACGAAACCATTGCAAGCTATGTGGCAACAGTAGCAGCAGCAGCAGCAGCAGCAGCAGCAGCAGCAGCAGCACGTGTGCAGCCAGCGGCTGGCTCATTGATTATGAGTGCTTAAAAGCTCAGCTCAGCTGTGCTTGGTTAATGGCAGCTACAAAGAATGGGCCGTCAGTCAATCGATTTGCCCCCAAAGAGTTGTTACATAAAAATGGCCAGCCAGAATCTAGAGTCTAGGCCGGGTCAGGTGGAAGGTTGGGGCGGGTCGCTGCCAGCAACAATAGATGGCCGCAAAGCGTACGAAATTGAAAGTTGGCATAATGAGGGCCAACTGCATAAAGCCAAGAACGGAGCGAGCGTCAGATTTGGCAATTACAGCTGATTACAATGCAATTGCAGCGTCGCAACGTCGCAGCATCGCTGCCGACAGCAGCAGCAGCAGCAGCAACAACGACGGCAGCAACAGCATCTGCATTGCTAGCGTTTAGAATCTTAGATGCACTGCACTCGGCTGGCTGTATAAATAGCTGTGAGTGCGCCCAGTTGTAAATTAGTTAGTGCACAGCAGCAACAGCAACAGCAACAGCAACAGCAACAGCAACAACAGCAACAGCAACAACAGCAGCAGCAGCAACATTTCTCGCAAGGATGCAATCGATACGTCGCTTGGTTCTTTTCGGCCTCTTGGCCGCGCTGAGCATCTGTGCCTTTGCTAAGCCGCATGGCTGGAGCAGTGGAGGCGGCGGTGGCAGCGGCTGGAGCAGTGGAGGCGGCGGTGGCAGCGGCTGGAGCAGTGGAGGCGGCGGTGGCTGGTCAAGTGGTGGAAGCGGCGGCGGTGGCTGGCCGAGTGGTGGCGGCGGCGGCGGCTGGAAGAGCGGCGGCGGCGGTGGTGGTGGTGGCTGGTCGTCGGGTGGCGGCTCCTCTGGCTGGCCCAGCAAGATAAGCATCAGTGCCTGGCCTTCCAGCGGCGGAGGTGGCGGCAGCAGCGGTTGGTCCTCTGGCGGCGGTGGCTGGAAGAGTGGTGGAGGCGGCGGCGGTGGCTGGAAGAGCGGTGGAGGCGGCGGCGGTGGTGGCTGGAAATTGAGCTCAGGTGGCGGCGGCGGCGGTGGCTTGGGTGCTAGTTGGTCTAGCGCCTTGTCTAGTCTCTCTGGCTGGAAATCTCAAGCGCTGTCTGGTCTTAGCAGCGGCTGGAAATCCGGAGGCGGTGGTGGTGGTGGCTGGAAAAGCGGCGGCGGTGGTGGTGGTGGTGGCTGGAAGAGCGGCGGTGGCAGTAGCAGCGGCTGGTCCAGCGGCGGTTCGAGCGGCGGCTGGAGCTGGTAGAAATCCGTCGATAACGAGACACTGAGGCGACACTCGAAAAGGATCTGCAACTGTACATAACTTCATCTTTTTTTTTTTTACTTTTTTTACTTGCCAATAAATATATACAATAATCTAATACATGTGCCAAATTTCTGGAATTGAATAGGAATTTGCAGTGCATAAGTTGAGCGAAGAAGCGAGAGTGAAGAGTTAAAGGAAACATGGAAGTCGAGAGTTGATGGAAAATATTTATGGAATTCCAGAATCGAACTCGAACTGTTTTTTTTTTTTTTTTTTTATGAAAATCCCAATAGTTCCAATAGTCTCAATAGTCCCAATTTGTTTTATACTATGCTTAACATAAAAGACTTGAAGCCACTGCCACATGGATCAATATATATATATATATGTATATATCGCGGCTTCTACCTCTGCTTCTGCTTGAAATAATAATTGTATTACTTGAAATAGTTTATCGAATCTCTTATTCATTGAGAGAAATGAGTATAATAACAGCACTAGATCATCATTATCATTATCATCAAAGTAATCATGAATGCAGTAGAGTGGACCCTCGGTTAACGAACACAATTCGTGCCAGCATTTTGTTCGTTAACTGAAACCACTTTTCCCATATACATATGAAAATTAGTAGTTCTAAAAAATACTTAAGTGGTCATATTTGTGATTTACCACATTGCGCTGTTTAACACAGACAGAAATTTTGCATACAATAAAAGTTTTCAAATTTGTTGACAGTCGTTATGCGAAACATTGTTCGTTAAGCGAAACTTATTTTCCCAAAAAAAAAAATTTGTTCGTTATGCGAAATGTTCGTTATCCGTGGCGTTCGTTAACCGAGGTTAACTGAATATTTACATACATATATATAATATTTAGCAGCTGTGCAGCTGTAGAACATGTTATATGATAGCTCCTTGTTTTTACCATCAAATTATTATCTTTTTTTTTATATAATCGACATAGGTTTTAATGGCAAGAAGGCATCATTCTAGTATAAATCATTCATAGATAGTATAATCTAGTATAATCAAATCATAAATAGATGTTGAGACTAACTTAATTCTTCAATTTTGTAGCTATAATTCCAAAATATTGCATTATATATGTATGTCGTTTCCCATTTCCCTCCTATATACATAATTTTTAACAAATGATGGGATGAGTTCAAAATAGAAGCCTAACCTTTCGAACGTATGCTAATACAATATATTCTAAGCCTTTGATTCCAATAGTCCCAATAGTCTAACTAGAAATCTTTACAAATATCTATATAAATATATCTATTAATATACATATATCTATATAAAAATTTCCAAATATCTTCACCAGCTGCAAATTCTTCCCTTAAATAAACATTACCAAAGCATTTAGCAAATGAACATTTTTTATTAGTACAATTTAACATTAAGAGAGGGACGAAAAGACTTGAGAAACTTTGGGTACAACTAGGGTAAGCAAAAAAAAAAAAATTATTATAGCACTTGTGGGAGTTGGCTCTAGTTCTATATCTAGATGCCGTAGAACACATGTCAGCCGAGGGAGCAGCCGGAGTATTTACATTTCGTTTCGTCTTGGAGTTCTCGTTGTTGTGGCTCTGAGGTGCGCTTTACCAGCCACCACCGCCGTGCTTGCCACCGCCTCCACCGCCACCGCCGTGTTTGCCACCGCCGCCATAGCCGCCACCACCGCCGCCGCCACCTCCACCGTGCTTGCCACCGCCGCCGTTACCGCCTTGCCAGGACACCGAGCTGCCTCGATTGCCGGCCAGGGACTTGCCGCCGCCACCACCGCCATATCCGCCCTGACCACCGCCGCCTCCGCCGTTCTTTTGCCAGCCGCCGCCGCCGCCACCGCCTCCTCCGCCATTCTTTTGCCAACCGCCTTTGCCGCCACCGCCGCCGCCACCACCATAGCCACCGCCACCGCCGCCGCCGCCCAGCAAACCAGCCGAGGCAAAGGCGAACATGAGACCGCACAGGAATACGACGAGCAGAGCGTAGCGCATGTTGAACTGCAGAATCCTTCGATTGATTTAGAACTGTTTTTGAACTGTTTTCGAACTGTTTACGAACTTTTGCTGTTGGTGCTATTAGAACCTTAGCTTCACTGATGCCATTACCAGGCCCAGCGCTGCGCTTTTATAGTCGTCAAAGTTGCACGGAACACATCAAACTCCCGCTGAGTCATGCTGCTCCCAAACACTGATTGGGCATAAAACTAAAGCGATATGAGATGCGATTTGTGTGCTGTGTGTGAGTGGGTGACTTGATGACTGTGTGTGTGTGTGTGTGTGTGTGTGTGTGTGGGAGGGGGAGCGACGCACCCAAAGGCTACTCGGAAGGCTGAGAACTTGTGCACTCAAGTGGCTGTCGAAGCCCGCGCACTGCACTCGCTGTCTAGAGCGCGGCACACGCGGCGCATACGCAACATTTATGTTGGGAACACTCTGCGCATGCGCCGTACAGCGGGCAAGCACTTCTAAACTGCTGAGCCATAGCGATGTCATTAATTACAACAAGCGTTTGTGCAGCAACACTTTTTTAACTATTTTTATTTTTGCCAGCGCCGCACAATTTGTTTTACAATTTACAATTTAAATTCTGTAATTTTTCATATTTTTCAGATTTTTCTGCATAATTAATTTGATTTTAGCTTTTATTTGTTTCTCTAGTTAGTTTTTGTCGGTATTCGCATGCAATGTGTGTGTGTGTGTGTGTGTGTGTGTGTGTGTGTGTGGTGCACGACTCAACCACATTCGCATTCGACGAGTTCAATGTCAATTGTTGTGCAAGCACTCGCACACACACATGCAGAAGATTTAGCTAGCATGGCGAAGCCCAAACAAATGAGCTGCCTGCTCAAGTGAATTAGTTACCATATATTGCCACAACTTGTCCACTGTCTGTGTTGCATTCAACGCGTGCGGCAGCCTAACATGGCTCAAAGCCACAAATAACCTCACAGCCAAGTCCACAAGACGACCTCAACCGTCGAAGCAGCAAATATACATATGTATATTTAGCATCTGCAGCACAGTGGACAACAAAGTCATATATTTCGTATTTTAATGCATTGATCAGTGAATTGGCAATTGTCGATTAGTCAGCTGGGTTATAGATATATGTACATATGATGTATGTCATATATTTATGTTGTATGACAATAATATTATGATGTGCTAATGTGACATATACAAGTTTCCCAGTTCTCTTAAATGTTGTTGCGATTGCCTCATGCTGTGGCAATAGGAGTAGGCTTAGTGATTGGCAATGAGAGAGAAAGAGACACACAGATAGCTATTGCTCAACATAGTCGCGGTTGCTGCAGTGTGAGAGCGAGATGACTAGTCAGGCCACTCAGACAAGTCGTTACTCAGTGGAGACTCAGTGGACGAAGGAGAAGGCGAGTAGAAATTGCACTTTTGGAGAGCAGTATTATCTTATAGTATATGTAAATATTTAAGTTAATTAAGTTGGGGTCTGCTTTCATGTGGTAGGCACGCAGAAAGGAACGAGAGAAATTTTTCGTCTTCTTACTTTATTCAAATCAAAGTTTATGTTTCATTGTTGCTCAGTTTTTTTCCTATATGCATATGCAGAATTGAATATATATGCAGAATATATTGAGTTGAAAAGAGCGCTGACTTTTATTTAAAGCTTCTGCATAATATTCCATACATATCCATTGCAAATCTATAGGGCATAGAAGTTTTACCTATGAATGTCACTCAATAGTTAATTCATTTATCTTTCTCTCTCTTTCTCTCTCAGTCTTTAATCTTATCCAATATATTGTTTTGCTTATAAAATTTTAAAAATTTTGTAGTAAATAAAACTTAAAAAAAAATACTTCTATAAATGAAGAGTAAAAAACATTTTTTATATAGAAAATGTTGCATAAAAGCACAAATATATCAAAGATAATTGCTTGCTTAACACAAAACTGGCTTGATAGCGGATTACTAGCTAAAATATAGCTTAACTGCAAGTGACAAATAAACCCCAAATATGAAACACAATGAAGACAAAAGCTAGTTCTATATAATATAGTAAATAAATGGAATAGTAAACCTGATGTACAGCAGCAGCTCTAGAAGACAAGCATGTTGGAAGCATATATTTCTGTAATATTTAACGATGCTGTTTAAAAATAGGGCACAATTTGTTTTATTTTATTTATTTATTTATTTTGTTTATCTTCTTAGTCTGAGTCGCAACTCAATTGCTCAACTCTGTCATATTTTTAATCAAGAATAATAATAAATAAATATAATTTCGATTGCATTTGGTGTCAGTGTGCAAGCACTATGAGTGATGAGCTTTGAATGCGCCACGAGCACTGTGAATGCATAAAGTAGTCGCAATAATTACGACATCAGGTTTGCATTTTAATTGTTATGGACCATAATTCAAAAGGAGAAACATTTATGTGAATTTCGAGATCAACAAGCACATGAAACAGCCTCTCACTGCTGGGCCGCCCAGTGGCAATTGTCGATCTGATTCCCAGGCAAACATTGCACCAGCGGGCAGCGGGCAGCGCGAAGCGGATTCTGAACTTGAAGATGTTGCATCTATGTTAATATTTGTGCTCAATACTAATTTTAAATTGCTCTCGACTGTGAAATGAAATATGGCAAGCCAAAACGTGCTTAGAAGATTCGCTCGTCAATCATTTGCCAGCATTCGAATAAAAATCATGCGATTTTTTGCTTATTTTACAATTTACAATTTATATTTGCTTACAAACAAAAAAAAAAAAAAAAAGTTTGTTTGTATAAAAAAAAAATAGTGGAAAAAAAATGAAACTCCCTTATGCATATACGTAATATGAATTCAAAAATCAATAATCAAGTTGAGTCAGCGCGCGATTGCCAGATCCTTTGGCTGCGATCCTCTCTACCAGCCGCTGCTGCCCCAGCCGCTGTTGCCACCGGACCAGCCGCCGCCGTTGCTCCAGCCACCGCCGTTGCTCCAGCCACCGCCGTTGCTCCAACCGCTGTTGCCACCGGACCAGCCACCGCCATTGCTCCAGCCACTGCCGCCGCCGCCGCCAATCTTGATAACCTTAATTATCTTGGGCTGGGATGACCAGCCATTATTCCAGCCGCCGCTGCTGCCCCAAGGATTCGAGCTCCAGCCGCCGGTGCTGATGCCACCGCTGCCCCAAGGATTTGAGCTCCAGCCACCGGTGCTGATGCCACCGCTGCCCCAAGGATTCGAGCTCCAGCCACTGCTGCCGCCGGACCAGCCGCGAATAATTCCAGCCGAGCTGCAGGCAATCAAAGCGCTGAGTACAATAAACAGTTTCATCTTGCTTGACTTTTTAGGTAGGTTTATCCTGGCTGTGACTGTAATGTGGGTGTGAGTTTTGAAGTGCGACAATTGAATGATCTCGAAACAGACGCAGCATACGCTATTTATCTAGATTTGCTTAACCGCAGCGGCCGCTAATGGGGGAGCGGCCAACCGACCGGCTGAGCTGCTCATCAAGTCGAGAATCCACAAAATAAATCGCACCGCTTTGCAGGCGGGGGTTGCCGTGGCCTGGTCTTGGTCAGCTGATAAATAAACCAGCTGCGCACACAGAGTGCGAGACGAGCGAGGTAATTGCAGTTTATTAAACCACTTTGAGCGTCCGATTCTTGACCAGGGTCAACTACTTTACAGCACTTTACGACCATCTCATTGGCAACAGCTAACAGCAGCGGCATCTGCAGCAGCTCATCCCATGCCCCGTGCCTGCCTTGTCCGCCGTTTGCCCCATTGGGGGCCAGTTCATGTTGCCGAATTGCTCATAACTCACACGCTTGATGGATCATTTCCTCGCCACGCTGTTGGCTTCTTGCTGCCATCTTCTGTCGGCTGGCGGAAACAACGAGCACACTTGACGGCTGCTTGGCACGGTTAAGCCTAATCTGCAATATGCCCACAGAAGCTCGCGACGGGTGACTCATTTGTCATGTTGCCAGCTCTGCCAGGTGAAGGGGCCCGCCAACTGCAAGCAGCAGCACCACAACGCTGTGGCGCGCACCACAGTAAAACCCACATATAAGACCTGTTCATTTTGTAAATATTTAGCATTAAAATGAATTGTACTTAAAATTAAATTAAGCTAACTATATATTATATTTTCTCAGAAACTTATTTCTTTTTTTATAATTTACGAATCAAACTAATTTGTTTATTTCTATTATTCTTTTTAGCTTATATTAAAATTGATTTTTAATTTTTCATACATATTTATTATATATTTTAATGTTTTTGGTAAAACTCCTTATTAAATTTAATTTGTTCAGGTTTTATTGAAATTATCTTTCATATTAAAAAAAAAAATTATATACATATTTTTTTGAATATATATATATATAATTAAAAAAATATATGTATTTGAAATATTACAAATAATAATTCAATTATTTTTAAATTTAATTTTCTCTTTTTTTTTTTTATTTATTTTAAAGGTTTGCTGAAGCAATTTCTATATTTATGAATTATAAAATAACTACATCAATATTAATATTTGTATTTTCATTTTATATTTATATGCACATTTTGTATGTAAATTCTTTAGTAGACAATCTTTGATTTGATTGCTTATTATAATTTATTAACAATAATATCAAGCTGCTTAAAGTAAATCGCATTATCCCACAATAGTAAAAGTCATTATAAATAATTTTTTTTAATGTATTAAAATTTATTGATGCACTTTTTTTTCTTTTTTTTTTTTTCTTAGCAATTTAATCTTTTATTCAATCTAATGTTCATATGTAATAAATTTATTCAGATTTTTTTAAATCTTTAATTTGTAGCAAATTATATTAAAGATATTTTCTGTTGTCATTTATTACAGTGTAAATTACTTGTTTGCGTTCATTTTTGAGATGACGTTAATGAACAGGATGTATTCCTTGACTGTCATTAATCGCATTTCAACATTCTCTTAACTCATTCTAGTTGACCTCGCCCATTCGATGCGCTAGCCGATCGCAACTTTCGGGGCTCACTGTACTTTGGCGCCTAGGCGTTCGTTGCAAACTCTGTGTGTGTATGTGTGTGTGTGTGTGTGTGTGTGTGTGTAGCGGCCTCTATTCCATAGATGTCAGTGGATTGTTTTTGCTACTTATGGAGTTTTATTTTTTTTAGCATAGGCATTATAAACAAAAATTAATTGAATTGTCAACGCTTAACATGCAAATTGCATTTGGAAGCCCACAGTTCAGGCCAAGTAAATGTCTAAGAAAAAAAAAAAACAACTTATGTATAGAAAGAATTAAATATGCAAAAAAAAAAACTTAGGATAGCTTTTCGAAACTGCGATATTATCGGCTTATCGCAGTCACGGAATTGCTATCGGATTTCACAAGATTTCTTAAGCCTATATTAGTTTATAAGTTTCCTTTCGAATGCAGCTTCGAGTGGGTATGGATTATATTCTTTCAGAGCTCTCTACTTCAACTCAGGTCAGGTATCGATTTCGGTATTGCATCTCATCACGAAGTGCCACGTTTACTTGCCACAAACGCCGCATTTCGCTAGTCGTGCTGTGCGCGTTCCCGACGAGTGTTTGCCATAGGGCTTGATGCTGTTGACCTCCAGGAAGTAGTTGCCCTTGATGTTGTGCGGCACAGCATAGCCCATGGGATACTGCTCGCCCGTGCAGAGATCATCGCGCAGTCTTCTCAACGAGCTGCAGCGTGTGCCCAGGAAGTTGCGCTCGTTGCCCGGATAAATCGACTCCTCGTAGTACTCCCAGGCACGAGCATGGGCACAGGTCACCGAAAGGCAGCCCGTGGGCAGGGGATCCAGGCCACCCGGATAGAAGTCCACGTCGCCCATGGGATCCCGTTTGCCCAGCACGCCCGGATTGCTGTGTATGATATCAATGAACTTGGCATCGCCGCGCTGTAAGCCCGACAAAACTTCGCCCTCATTGAAGCATGGCTTGGCCGGATCCAAGCCGGTGATGCGCGGCAACGTTTTGCCAGTCATCTGCTGCAGATAGCGTCCCGCCGAGCCCACAATATGCGCACCCAGACTGTGGCCAATCAGATGTATATTCTCCAGCTTGACCACATCCAGCAGCTTGACCAAGCCCCGAGCAATATTCTCGCCAATCTCGTCAGTGTTGAAGGCGGACCAGGTGTACAGGGTATCTATGAATTTGGCAACATCCACAGCCTTTAGAATGGAGTAATAGATAAAGAAAGATGAATAGAGAGATGTAGTGATATATTGATAGATATATATGTATATAGATGGACAGTTATAAATTTTAACAATTAGATGGGTAGAGAAGAGCTCAAAACCTGAAGTATTTATTGTGAACTTCTCTCTATGCCTATGACCTATCTACATTATATGCTGAGTATCTCCTGGTTGATCACATCAAACTACAAAACTTTAGCTAACTTCTCAAGGCTCTCGAGTTCAAAGGCTATCGAGTAACGCGTCATAACTTTTGTTTGGCATTGAGAGCTCGGCCTTGCTAAATTATTGATAAGAACTGAAACGTTTAACAGTTGCAGCTAAAGTGATTAAATGTAAATTGAATGGCATTTTAATAGACCTTAGCTTAATATAATATACTTATGGATTCTAAAATAGATTGTTTCAAGTTCAGGTTGTTGTACCACTCATTTCGAAATAGATGAAGGGTATATCAGCTTTCATATATGATTTCAGCTTACGCAACTCTGTCTCTAAATTTCTCCTAACTAATAAGATAGCAAGCTCGTAGTCAAATGAAGCCTTAGCTGAATTCTGAGCTAGCTACAGAGTATCTGAAAGTCGAGACTCACCACAAAGTTAACATCGCCGCGACAATTGTAGGCCTGAGCAAATTTATCGATAGTATCGTCCGTATCATTGATGGTGGTCGTCCAGCCGGTGGCCAGAATGACAACACCCTTCTTGGGATCAAAGTCGGGACTGCGCCATATGGAATCTGCCTCGAGCAGTGGGAAGCTCGTCTTGTTGCAGGCGGTACGCAGCTGGAATTTCATTTGTTTTATGTCCGGCGTGTACTTCGAGACGATATTATTGGAGCTGATCGCCTGCGAGCCTGTGCGAGAAATGAATATTATAATGAATACGAATGATACAGTTATATTGTTTGATTACTCACATAAGAAGTTGATGGTAGAGGAGACATATTCGAAGGGATAGCCGGCAATCAGATTTTTGCTGCCCTCGAGCAGGCCCTGCGGTGTGGGCAGCGACTTTGTATCAATAATGGAGGAGCCAACATTACGTAACGAGCCCACAACATCTGGCACCGTCCACTCGATGCCCTGACCCAATACTGCGAACAGCAGCAGATGCAATAGGCCAGCCAAAAAGATTAAGGTTCGAACTTCCCATGCTGAACGACAGTTCTGAGCGCAATGAATACCGAATGCCACACGGAATAAGTATTTATAGGCCGGTCAGCACCTTTAAGGCGCACACGAACAATGCAGAGAGAGAGAGAGAGAGAGAGTGAGTGCGAGTAGTACGACACTTATGGAGAGAGTGAGTGAGAACAACCGGCCTAACTGTGACCATATAGGTGTATTTCATGCGCGACACGGCAATCAGATAAGGTGCACTTGTCTCTTAATTAGATTCTACAATATCACTGACGACACACACACACACACACACACACAATTCTAGACTAATGGACTAATATGCATTTTATTCAAATACTAATCATTAATCCGCATCCAAATCTGAATCGAAACAGTTTTTTCTCTCGCAGTTTGTTAGAAAATAATTCATAAACAAATTATTTTCACACATATATAACAATATACCCTTCACAGTTTGTTTTGATAAAAATATCTGCTTTGCTGATCAAGTTGAAACAATCTGAATCTAGAGATCACCTCGATTCCACTCAAGCACAAATCGAAAAAAAATTACTGTTTTGCCTGATTGCGAATAAACAAGATTTGAGAAAATTGTCACAACTTATATGAGTGGTCAACCTTCGCGAGAATATCACAATTACTTCCACAATTCTTAGGGTATATAGTACTGCCGTATCGACCGACCTGAGCTGCCGGCTGTTGCCTACGACAATATCATATTAATGGGGGTATTCCGCACTCATTGCTATGCTACGGATGAGCTAGACCCGCCCTATATGGAGTGTTTCGTACGTCCCGAACATCACAAAGAACAAGTTGACATCAGCGCAGTCATCAAATTCTTCAGGCAGCTCACGAATGCCAAGCTGATAAACAATGATGCGCTGCAATTGTATAGTCAAGATATAGCCAACATTATATACTTAAGATAAAGTTAAGTTTACACATTTCCATTTCATTACAGATTTGTTATCATGAATAGATTTGCACAAATCAGTCTAAGATTAATTTTATTTCATATAGAGTATTCAGTCGCCTGCTTGGCCTGACTTTCATTTGAATGACAAACAATATTGCATGATATGGTATTTCCCATCATTAAACATTTCATATCCAAAACTGGCAAAGTTCGAATTCAATTGCCAGTTATTCTACTGATCTATCCTACTCTGATGTAGTAATTTTTTTTCTCAAAGCGGAAATGATCGAATTTGATTTGTGATTGATAACTCATTTAGATCAAATGTCAAATAAATAAACTTAATGATGACTTGTCTCAAATTACATAAATTTTGAATAGAGTAAGATGCCTTTGCTACCTGTGGATGAGTAATTTACCTGATCATAATTACAAAAACTTTTTGTATAATTTCTGAGAAACCTCATTCAACAAATATTAGAAATCCATTAAGCAAATACTCTACTCTCAGCCTTACTTAGCTAATATACCCTTGGTATACTATTCCGAAGGCCAAGCATCTAATGGTTGAGCACATTCACAGTCAGGTAGCCGATAGTCCCAAGCAGAAGAAGGGAAATTATTGAACAATTAATTTCCCCTCGAAACACACATTAAATTAATGTTCTTTTATATAATATTCTCTGATTCGATTATGGTTTATAACTGGATACATATAGATTTTGATAAGAATAAGTAAATAATATATTGCCACATCCACTGAGTGAACTAGTCCTCGGCACTGCACAAGCCGCATGCGCTTTCGGTCGACGTAAAGGTATCCGAATCGGCATTGGTGCCGTAGGGTTCCTCGGAGTTGGCATCCACGTAGAATGTGCCCAGTTTGGAGGCAGCATAGCCCATGAAGGCTGTGTCGTCGCTTTTGCAATTCTCGCCAGTCCAGAGATCGACATAATGATCGCAACGTCTGCCCACAAAGTTTTCCGTATTCGTGGGATACACGGACTCTACGTAGTAATCGACGGCACGCTGATGCGAACAGGGCACGGCACGGAGTCCCCTGCAACCGGATTTGAGCGGAGTCAAGCCCTGCACAAAGAAGTTGCCATCGGCCGGGGAATCGGAAGTGCCTAATACGCTCGGATTGCTGGTTATAGTATCCACATAGACGGCATCGCCCTGGCGCACGCCCGGCAGCTCATTGCCATCGTAGAAGCACGGATTGGCCGGATCCAAGCCGGTGACACGAGACAATATTGCGCCGCCCGTCAGCAGCTTATAGTTGCGACCTGTCGAGCCCGCGATCTGAGCACCCAGGCTATGGCCAACGACATGCACATGCTTTGTCACATAGTCCTGATCCAGCTGCAGCAGCGCCTGTGCCACATAGAGCCCGATGGCCTCCGTGTTTAGGGCAGACCAACTATAAAGGGTGTTGATATAGTTGGCAGCATCTAACACCTGTTGAACGATATATTCATAAGAAATGATCATTACATATTTTAGTTCTTTGAGTAGATAATGTATGCCTGTGAACTAGTGAACCAGTTCCGTTTCTAGTGAATCTATATACATAGCTGGCAAATGACTGCGCATCTTCACTCTCTCGATCTGTCTCGATTCAATCGCATACTCACTCGCTTTCACTCTGAGCAAGGCAAAAGCCTTCATTTCTTTTCGTGTCGGTCTTCGGTTGAGCGCCTTGAGTTGAAATATTCGTGTAACGCTCTTTTAACGAACATTGTTTAGGGAGCGATACGATGGACGCTCGCCCAATGAGGCTTAGCAGGCGAGCGTAGAGTCTAATGCAATCGTTTCTCACATTTACATATGTATGTATGCATAAGTACAAATACATATACAGTTAAGTAGCAATATATAAAAAGAAGGTGTCTGTCCCATTGCGAACGAACTTGTTGAAGAACCGAAGCAATCGCTTACTCTCTGAGTTTTTTCTTCAAAGTGTGAGTGAAAGACTTTTATTTGCAGGCATTGAGCAACGGGCATCAAATATTTACGAGTTCTGTTAATGCCTAATCAAATATGTCTAGCAACTAGTGATAACAATTTCTATTCTTGAACTAGTTGCGTTCACTAGTTCCGTACATTTTGAACTAGTAACTATGGTCACGTTGCTTCAGCCTGCAAACATTTGATTAGACTCACCACAAAGTTGGTGTCATTGCGACAGGCATAGGCCTTGGCCACTGGGCCGCTGTTGGATCTATCGATGTTGGTGCCCCAGCCGGTGATGAAGATAACCGTCGGCCTGTCCTGATAGAAGCCCGGCGTATCCCACAGCTCGCTGGCCCGGGTCAGTGGAATGCTGACATTGCTGCAGGCATCGGGACGCAACTGGAAGCTCATGAGCGACATATCTGGCACGGTTTTGGGCTGCACCACACCCAGATCCATGATGGTGCTGCAGATGTACGTCAATGCCGAAGAACCAATGTCAATTGGCAGTCCCACAATCAAGCCACGCAATTGATCCTGCAGCTGATCGCGCTGCAGACGCAGCACAGACGCAGACACACGTCTACGCCCACCTCTGGTTGAGTTCTGGCCATTGGCCACGCCCAGTACGGCAAGTGCCGATATTAACAAGGTTAAGGCCTTCATTCTGTTGCTAATTGAAGCCGGGGCACACCCTTATATACTTACTGCCTATCAAACAGGCCAGACAGAGACAGCCGTGTTGATATTGATCAAAGCCACACAATGGCAAATGAATTGGTATTTGGTCTTCTGCATGAGAATTTCGCTTAATCAGCTGCTCTAGTTACAATGGGCACAACAGATCACGTGCCCAACTGTTTAATAACCAGGCCAACAAAAATCTAAACGTTTGCCCAACGTTCAGCGATCAACGCGATCAGTTCATTCCCAGCTGGCCCATTGCTGCAACAGCTCGTTGTGGGTGCTCCCGACTTGGCCAAAACAAAACAGCAACAGCACAGCCACAAAACGAAAACCAGCAACAACAACAACAACAGCTAGAAAATGAAGAAAAAAAAAATTGAAATATTTGCGTTAGGAAATGCTGCCGACAAAATGCGAATTAATAACCAAAAGTTGTTACTGTTGTTGCTCTGCTGTGGGTGTACGCGCAGCAATCACTGGCAACAACAACAGCAACAACAACAGCAACAACTTATTACATTGGTAATTTGTGTGCGCAAAAGTTTTGTGGGGCGCCCCACTGCCCCGCTTGACTTGCTGCCATCATTATTGTTGCTGTGGTTGTTGAGACTATTTGTTGCTGCTACGGCTGGCACGCTAACAGCAACAGCAACAGCAACAGCAACAGCAACAGCAACTGCGGCCGCTTGTAGCTGTAACAGGCAACGTGTCAAAAGATTTGATGAATAAAAGTGTAAACTAATTATAACACTGCAAGTCGATTGCACTTGCATGCGCCAGGCCTCCGCAAATGAGTGGCCAGCGCGTATTTTGATTAGCCATAAACAATGCATATATAAATATATATATGTATATATATGTATATATAAACTAACTTAAAATTTAATTAGCAACAATATTTTCAACTATTTTTATTGTTTATATCATAATACATGCTTATGTTCATATATCATATTTAATTAATGCTTGAGTTCCAACAAACTAAATGGCATTTTGTAGAATAATAAAGAATATAATTGAATGTATGTATGTATGTGTATATCAAGTATATGTACAGCGCTAATCTTAGAGATTTACCAGAGATTAGCTAGTAGTGCATATGAGCATATTTGCAGTAATTTCACAACTCTTTCAAAGCTAAGTTTCAGATATACAAGAGATCAGTATTAAATATATATGTATACATAATGTCTCACAGCTCAAGAGTGCAAATTTTATATGAATTCAACAAAAGACTTTTGCTTAGGTAACACTATAGAGTCAGCTAGAGCATTTAAGAAGATAAGATAAGACAGTCAACATATACCTACATGCTATAGTAGACTACTCAACTGCTTTCTCATATAACGTAGTAGCCCATGGCTGATACGTTGACAAATACTTTGAATGCATTGCTGCATAATGATTATATTGTTATGATAAGTAATATAAGTTTCAAATAAAAATCGATAAATATATATATATATATATATATATATATATATATATATATATATATATATATATATATATATATATATATATATATATATATATATATATATATATATATATACAATATATATGAGGTAAGTTAAGCGTAATAGGCTGGATTCTCTCATCAGATATTCGAAGGGAGCTGATTCTATTCAGTTTATATTCAGACGAGAGAAAGTTTAGACCTGTTGTTGCGAAATTATACAAAATTATCTAAAATACTTTTTTGCATTAAATCCAAAAGTATTTGTCTACGCTAGAAAAAAAAATTTTTAGATACAAATATTATTAAAAAATTTTTTATTAAAATAAATATCTTTATTTACAGGAATCAAACGTGAAAAAAAAAATATTTATAAAATTTGTATGTATATATATAAGCTAAGCTGCACATTCTTATATAATGTTTGACGAACTAAATGAATACAAATAATAAATATTATATTTGAGCTACATATATTCGCAGCTTAAAAATTTTCGCACATTTTTCCAGTGCAATGGCAAATTGTTTGGCAGCTCTATTAAATATTGCTTGCAAAGAGACATAGTTTATATATATGTATATATATAGATACATATGTATATATGTAAGTATGTGCATGACATGTGTCTTTACACTCATGCTGCTGCTGCTGCTGGCTTCGGCAATCTTTGAGAAACATTTGGCATGTGAGTGCGCACTCATTGTTGGCATTGCCATGTCTCCTGGTCTATGTGTGGAGTGTAGCTGCATCTGTATCAGTGACTGCATTTTTGGTCGCTCTGGTAACGCTCTTAATTGCCACCCCAGAGCTGGGCTATTGTTGCTGCACAGGTTGCACAATCGAGTAAAGTGCAACGAGTGTTAGTCGTGCAAGTAAGTCAGCACTGATCGAGCCACCCTCGTTGGTTTTGACGTTGATTCTACGCTGTGAGCCATCCGTTTCCGTTTTGTTGATCAACTCAATTAGCTGCCAATTGGCGTGTGAGTGCGAGGTGGTGCCAGCGTTGGATGCGTGGTGCTGCTGTGTTGTTGCTTCCGCATCGATGGTGTGCGCGCCTTGACAAGATCAGCGATCAGCATAGACAACGATCAAATGAATGAAGCCGTTTGTGATTATGTAAGCCTATGCGCCTGCATAGAACTGGGGCCAACCGCAAATACATTACGTATACGCACGTTGCAACAACTGTTGCTGCTGCTGCGATGGTGGTGGTGGCGGTGGTGGTGGTGGCGGTGGTGTTGGTATAGGCGCCTCTTATAATTGCGGCTATTCAATGGTCAGCCAGCTGGCTTGGCTCGACTCGCCTTGCCTCGCCTCGCCACGACTTGGCTTGTCCGCACTGGCGTATACGTAATCTGCACAATAAGTGCACAAAATTATCAGCTGCAGCTGAGCGGCCGCCTCGTCGTCGTCGTCGTCGGCAGATGTCCATTGCAACATGGATGGCCCAGTCAAGCCAAGCCAAACAAAAGCGCTGCTTAATATTGTTGCCGTTGCTGTTGTTGCTGCGGCTGGAAAATGCAGGAAAATGTGTGCCAAAAGCCAGCGTATAAATGGCAGAGCTCTTGTCGAAAAGAAAATAGTCGACTTGCACCATTTCGCCGCGTCGGTAGCCAACGATAGAAACATTCATAAACAATTAGAGTCAACATGTTCACCTGGCGCTTGAAACTGATCCTGCTGCTGGCCCAGACGCTGAGCGCTCAAGCGGGCTACATTGGTGGCGATGTGGCGGCTGGCGTACATTCCGCTGGACTGCTGGGCAGCTATGCGGGTGGCCTGAGCGGCGGCGAAGCATTGGCCAAACTGGATTTGGGCGCGAGCGAGCTGCATGCGGATCACGAGCAGCTGGGCCAACTGGGCGATCACCTGAGCGAGCACAGCTTTCCAGCGGACTATGGCAGCAGTGATGCGGGCGTGGAATATGCCGAGGCCAGTGAACTGCATGCTCACTACGAGCCGGAGCTGGAGCTGGAGCACCATGAGCACCATGAGCACCATGAGGAGCCAGTGCCCGGCATTGATCACGGCAAGGGCGCCTTCAGCTACAGCACGCTGTACGAGTTCAAGGATCGGCAGGAGCACGAAAAGCATCAGCTCGAGCATCAGCTGGAGGAGCAGCACATCGAACAACAGCTGGAGCTGGAGCATCAGCAGCATGTGTTCGAGCATCAACTGGACTCGCACTAAGCCACTGTGTGATAGTCAACGTTTCTACTAGCTAAATTTTTTTTTATTCCCAAATACAGACATACATATACATATATATACTATCTAAATACGATTTTTTTTTTTGTTGCAATAAATCAGCTAAGTTTGTCATGTAATATGAAGCTGTGAGTCCAGATCTATCCATGGGACTGCACATAGTGTGAAAAGTCCAGATTATCGCTGACTGTGAGTCGCGGCTCAGCAGCTGCTGGCAGGCGAGTAGGCAGCAAATCCTCCAGCCTGTAGATGTGCGGCCAATGAGCAATGGGCCCAGCTGGGTGGGATGAGCCACTGTGACTGTTGCCATTGCCTGAGAGCAGCAAATGCGTTTGCTCATCGGGCGCCAGCTGCAGCACGGCTGAGCTGATGTGTATGATTGGAGTGTAATCTAATGGACATGGAAAATAGATGAATAAAATGTATATCAATTAGGAAATAGCTATAAATAGCTATATATACACACCATTGTCCTTATGTTGTCCAGCGTTGCCTAACTGATGTTGCTGCTGCTGCTGCATGAGCTGCTGCTGCTGTTGTTTTTGGTGTGGCAAAGCTTCGCTAGTTGCCAGCAACAGCAGGGCCAGCAATTGCATTAAATATACGCCTAGTTTGCACATTGTGTCTTCGACCAACTGTCAGCCAAGGCACAGAATTTTAGTTAACTTATATATGCTCGGTCAGCGGATGTCTCGCGTCTTGGCTGAACGCCCATTGGGGCTCCACAGCGCTGATCGGCTATCAATGAGCGTGTCAAGCGTAGATAAGAACTTACAACTACAGAGCTGTGCAATTATAGTTGCCTTGAATGAAAGAATATGCTACGGTTGAAGTTTGAAGAGATTTTTCAAGATATTTCATTGTATTTTTGAATGCAGATCGATTTGACTTTGAGATTCGCATTCGAGCAGCCAACAATCGATATCGATAACTTCATAATTCCTATACATCATTTGCTAAGATCCCAGTTACAGCTTTGCTGCTTGCATATTATTTGATCTTGAAAGCCATTCGTTGTTAAATGAGCTACAGCGATTTAGACTACAACAACAACATGTGCAAAGATGGAATACCAAGAGATTGTTAAATCCTAGACAAATTCGTGTTTACTCAGGTTCCAGACTTTTAGGTTCGATCAGCGAAAATATCATTTTGCTTCGAGAGCCCGATCGATATAGTCAATCTTTGAATAAAATCTCCTTTCACTTTCTCTCTCTCCATCCCCCTCTCCTTTTCACTCTACCTCTCTTTCTCTCTCTCTCTCTCTCTCTCTCTCTCTCTCTCTCTCTCTCTCTCTCTCTCTCTCTCTCTCATCACTATCTCTCTCTATATATCTCTATCAACGGTATAACATGCCCAGGGTTCTACGATTTCTATCTATAAATTAACTAATGTACCGTCATTCTAGCTGCTCTCGATTGATAGACTACATCTCCTCCCATGTATGCTCAATCGCATCTCTATATCCCCTCTACTCTCATTTAATCTCTCTTTGCTCTCAGTCGCTCAACACTCATCAACTATCCCTACGCAAGTGCATCGTTTGGCCACCTCTCTCTCTCTCTCCCTCTCCCACTCCTTTTCACTCTCCATCTCACCCTCAAATACTTCGCGCATCTCTATCTCTACTCCTATCTCATATATAAATTAGACTGCTAATACTCAGCTCGTGCCATCAGTCAAGTCATAGATAAGAAGATTATATAATAACATCATAATATACCTACAGATTTATAAGCTACCTAGTCATACACTATCTCAAGGATCAACTCTAAACCACCCCCAAGACTTCTCAGCTCAGCTAAATACAAAATCGACAATTCTAAGATGGCACATATCTCCACTATCGTCGCTTTCCTCTCCCTCTCCCTCTCTCTCTCTCACTACCTCTCGTTGTATCTTTCCCTCACTCTCTCTATCTCTCTCTCTCTCTCTCTCTCTCTCTCTCTCTCTCTCTCTCTCTCTCTTGCTCAACTCTTTTACATGAAAGTCATCTACATCATATATTGGTTTTTCAGGCTCTACTCAAATATGAAATCAAGTAAGCGTCGATTCCAATGTCAATTCCATTTGTCAATAGTTGAACACAGTAAGAAAGTCAATCACATTCGAAACATCAGACTTGAAACTACAAAAACTAAAAGAATAAAAATATTCATGGAATTACCTCATGGTCACTGCCGTGGTAAGTAAACTGTAAAAAACACGAGCAATAACTCTGCAATAAATCTGCAATAACTCTGCAATAATCAAATTCGCGCCGTATTCCAGTTCCTGCAATGGATACGCCGAACGTGAATATACCACAGCGAAATCTCAAACGTAAGCCAACAAATGACGTCTGTCCCATTCCTAAGAAGCGAGTTAGGATGACCGCTGATAAACAAAATCCATCTAAGGTGTTGCGCGAATCAAACGACCATTGTGATAATGCTCGCAACTCAGATGACTCTAACGTGATTAACTAGGCAAGTGCACTTGATATAAGAAGGAACTGAGCCAGCGAAATGAGCTTCTTAGAAGAGACAACGTTTTTTTTTTTTAGATAGATTGCTTTGCATAGCAAAAATTAAATTTAGAGCAATTAAAATAAATTATAAGGTTTAACACTCATAATACATTATGAGGAATGTTTGCATGTTACCATTACGAAATTACATATTTACAATATGATTATCTTTGGATTTCACTCCTTTTGGTTATAAAATTGTAATTTCTAATGATTAAAGCAGAAAAAATATATATATAAAATATTGATCAAAACTAATTATAAATATAAGAAAAATCTTGGTTATAGTTTTCTTGCTAATACTTTTTTATTTTATTAACTTGTATTATTTTGTAATCATTTGTTTTTAATTTTTATATATTTTGATTTACCTCAACTTGAACAGATTTGTTTAAAAATTTAAGCACTAGGGTATAAATTAATAAACAATTTTAAGTAAAAATATTTAAATAAAATATAGAAAATAGTGCAACGATAATTAAAAGAAATGAAAATGTAAAACATATAAATAACTAAAAAGATATCAAAAATTATTAATTACATTATCAAGGTCTTCATACGCATTCTATCCAAATTTATCAGAGATCATATAGATAAGATACCATTGATGAAATAATATTGCAAAGCGATGGAGTCGCTCTGAAGTCTACAAACAATCGAATCTTTTCTCTTTTTATAATATAATGCAGTCTCTTTTTAATTCTTTATTGAACTAATCCATTCCACCTTGTAATATTACAAATTCTGATTTATGACCAACTATTTCCCATGCACTCTGTTAAATTGACATTTGGAACAGACCCACACAACTCCACGTCAGCATTAATGCCAGCGATTGGTTAGCATTCGCACTTGATCACATTTAGCAGTTAGGTGATAAATTGACTAATGTGTATATATAGTATATATATACTTATGTAGAACACCTCGAGCACTGCCCAAAACTCCAACAGAAAATAAAAAAACCACCCAAACTAAAAATTCCAAAAAAAAATAAAAAGAGAAGCAAATTAAACTACAACGGCAGCTATTCAAGTTCTCGATTATATAACCATATAAGGTCAAAATAATTTGCGGCTATTTGAGGATATTACACAATGAGCTGACTTTTATTCTCGATTTAAACTATTTACACAACGACTGACTCTCGAGCGCATACAGGAAGACAAATAATTTGGGAGAAAATGTATTCGATAATGTATTTAAAACTAAAAAAAAAAAAGAATTACAATAGTAATTGTAAACAGTTGAGTAGATATAGATCGTGGGCAGTTAGTTTAGCAAGCTCGTGTGGGCGTGGCGCATGGCGCGAGAGGTTAGGGGCGGGAGCCGGAGCCGAAGCTGAGCCTAGCAACCGGACGCCAATTTCTCCCAGATGCCGCCGCTCTTCCAGCCACCGTTGTTGTAGCTGCCACCACCATTGTTCCAGCCGGCACCAGAGCCGCTGTAGCTGACACCACCGTTGTTCCAGCCACTGTTCCAGCTGTTGCCAGCACCCGCAGGTGGTCCGTAGACTGGACTGGGCAGGTTGTTGACACCGCTGTTGGCATCGTCGACAATGACCTTGATGGTCTTCACATATTGGCGCGACACTGGCTGTGGTGCGGGCACTGGATATGAGATGGGTGCTGGCTGTACGTTCACCACGGGCCGTGGTGCGGGCACGGAATAGGAGACTGGTGCTGGCTGTGGTGCGGGCACGCTGTATGTCACTGGCGCTGGCTGCACACGCACCACCGGCTGTGGTGCGGGCACGGAGTAGGTAATCGGAACGGGCTGTGGTGCGGGTACCGAGTAGGTCACTGGCACTGGAGCTGGAGCTGGAGCGGAGTAGGTGACGGCTGGCACGGCCTGAGCCACAGCGCTGGTCTGGATGGCTGGAGCGGCACTTGCGTAGCTGCTGGAGCTGGCATAACTGTTGCTGCCACTGTAGCCACCGCCATAGCCGCCGCCGTAGCCACCGCCATAGCCACCACCATAGCCGCCGCCGTAGCCGCCGCTGGAACGAGCATAGCTCTGAGGCTGCTCAATCACTTTGATGACCTTGATGATTTGATCGCCGCCGCCGTAGCCACCGCCATAGCCTCCGCCATAACCACCGCCATAACCGCCGCCATAACCACCGCTATAGCCGCCACCATAACCGCCGCCGCTGCTGTAGACTGGACGGCTGGATTGTGTATAGTAGCCCTGGTTGTATCCACCGGAGTAGCCGCCGCTGCCGTAGCCACCACCACCACCACCACCGCCACCGCTGCCGCCGCCACCGGTAATGGCCTTCAGCAAGGCCAGCTTGGCGCCCAGGAAGGCCTGGGCGGGCGCACCGAACGCCAGCACGGCAACCACAATGCAAACGAAGAGCTTCATCTCAAAACTGAACTGGATATGGATAGGTGCGTGCGCTGCCTGGTCTAGGCAAAACTCAACTGATGTTCCCAAATGCCGATACGCACAAATTTATAGGCCAACGCAGCAGCCAGCGTCGACTGCGACGCGGTCCCTTACCTCTCCACCGTACGTACGTATAAGTATGTATGTGTGTGCGTTTGTGGTTCTAATAATACAAATCTTATGCTTTCAGCTGGACCCGATCGACAGCAGCAGCAACGGCAGCAACGGCAGCAACAGCAGCGACAGCAGCGACACTTTGGAGCTCATCAATCTGTTTGCTTAATTCATAAATAGTTACTTATGGGCCACACCGTAATGCCAAAAACTAAGGCGCGTCCCAACAGCTAACCGACTGTCCAACTATCCAGACAGCCAGCCATCCATCCATCCGTACCAGATAGCTTTTTGGCTAGCTATGCATATGTGCATGTGTATGCGTGTGTGTTTGCATTTATATGTATATGTGTGTGTGTATTTGGCTAGCTATCCAACGATCTGCCGCCCTGTCGCCTCCATGTGTGTCTGTCAAGTCTACAACTTAGCCATAAACTGAGATATTTTCTCACCTCTCTGGGCAAATAACACTTGCGTTTGCTGTCAGCCGTCAAAGCGATTCGCAAGAAGCGCAGGTAATTCCCAAAATGTCATTACACTGCTAGAAATGCATGAGTGATATATGTATATACATATATCAAATATCAAATATGTCATATATATGCATAGATATCAAAGTGTAACTACTAAATGCAATTCCATTTTTCTCAGCAAAAAATTATGTTGCATAATAAAAATGAAAAAACAAGTGATTAAACTTTACATATATTTTTAATATTATTAAATTTTTTAAAATATATAAAGCTTGTTAAATTAAAAAATATAACCAGAATTGTTTTAATATTAAAAATGCTTAACAACTGTTCAAAATAATATTTTCATATTATTATCCATTTGTGCGAAAAAATATATATAAATTCTTTAATTTATATAAATTCGAATTTTGTTTAAATATCAAAATATATTTTGTATAATTGTATAATTTTGTCTATTTAAAAAGAAATAGTTAATTTTTGTATTATTATTATTATTATCATTTATATTATTATTCATATTTTATTTATTTTATTTTTTATGTTTCATTTTATATTTTTGTATTTTTATTATTATTTTTATTTATATTATTAATATTATTTTATTCATTTTTATTTTTATATTTTAGTATTACTATTATTATTTTTATTTATGTTATTAGTATTATTTTATTTTTCATTTTATATTTTTGTATTATAATTATTATTTTTATTTATATTATTAATATTATTTTATTTATTTTTATTTTTTATTTTAGTTTTATTATTATTATTATTATAACTTATATTATTATTCATATTTTTTATTTTTATTTTATATTTTGGTATTATTATTATTATTATTTATATTATTATTCATTTTTTATTTATTTTTTAAATTTTATATTTTTTTATTTTTATTATTACTATTATTATTTTTATTTTTTTTTATTTATTAATTTTTTTTTATTTTTTTTTATTTGAGTATTAAATTCTCTTAGTTCTCATCATATTCTTATCCACATGCCCTACAGCTTATTTACATTTTCGGAGAAACCCCAATTAAGATTTTTATTTATTTAATATTTAGATTCTCTTTTTGTTGTAGTGTATATGGCTTTGTCTTGAGTTCTTGATGAAGATTGATAAGTTTTATAATTAATGTTAAATAGATTAAAAGTATTTTTTTGAAACTTTAAAACTTTCTATTGTTATTTTTCTTGTTTCCTTTATGTTTACTTAACTTATTTCTTCAATTATTTCCAACTTGTTTTTCTTTTTTCCTATTTTCAGATTTTGACTTTACAAAATGGTTTTATAATTTTTAATGAAACCTTGCTTGATTTTTACGAGTGCTATAAATATGTTGTTTTCATTTAACACCCGATTAGGATTTTCCCTTGGCCCGCGATTGCTACCAATATAAATATGTATGCATATAGTAGATATATAGACTTGTGTGTACATTTTTTCTCAGTGTCTACATACATACTCGTGTACAGCGGCCATTGTGTGTATTGAGGAGCTGCGCGATTCAAGCGCCCATTTGTCGCTCATTCAGGCTAGATCTTGTGCATGGCTACACGTAGCTGACGGCTCTGGCCTCAGTTCCCGCTGAGACTCGATGTGCCAACCGAGCGAGCAAAATGCTGTGCAAACAGATTCCAGCATTCAGCTTAAAGTTAAGCCAAGTCTAAAACGTGAACCACGTCCGCTATGCAAAGGGCGCGTATTGCTGCCATTTTTGGGACTCATTCGTAATACTCGTTTTTTATCTGTTATTTTTGGCCTAAACGTGTATGCAAATTGATTCGCATATTAATTTACAACGTTTACCCCAGATGCCGCTCGTCCAATAAATTCAAACAAACTCTAGGAATGTAGCAGCTTCTAGACTTGACTTGTAAATAGAATTGAACTAATAAATTTTACTGTATGGAGAGTAAACATAGTTCACTTCTTTATTTCAGACAGAAATCTATTGGGCTATTGGGCATGGCAATAAGCATTCAATTACCCAACCCGGATATTCCCGACATGTACATCATCTTTTATGATATGGCATACATGAGTGTATATATTGAGAGAGAGTTCTCTTCAGTACACGCAAAAGTTCATAAATGTTAGCAAAGATAAAAATGTCCACGTTGATTTATTATATATTTATAAAATACATTGATATCATATAACAGTAGGAGAAAAACCACAACCCACAATACATGAGTCAGCTTTATGAAGAGAAGATCGGACTACGGAGATCTTTCTCGTAAAGTAAAGCCATCGACCAGAAAAAGAACTGCGACTGCATGCCACTCAGATGCCAAGCTGTAATAAAAACAACTAAGAAGGCTCTAGTCTAGAGACGGCTCGACTATGAGATACGCTGAACCCAACAAAATAATGAAACTAATACTCTTCTTCTTTACGAACGTATGATATCTATCTAAATATACAATTTTGTCTCTAGCTATAACGGCGTAGAAGTTATCGATAATTTGGAAATGGGATGAGTTAGCGAGAAAAAAAAACAAAACTTATTTTTTGTGCTAATCAAGAATATATACACTTTGTGGGGCCTGTGACCCCTCCTGCTGCCTGTTACATACACTTACACAAAATCATTATACCCTGAATTCGCATTTTCAATGTGTTCAGGGTATAATAATGGATTTGCAACTAAATAACAAGAATATGTGTCAGATCATAATATAAATATATAGATAGGTAGATAAATTTTAAAATCAATTTATTCACTGTATTTACTAATACCTCAGGGAAATAAGTATATGTGCATACACATATATGGTAATAACTTGTTTCAAACTGAATGATTTAAGTCAAGTTGATTTTTTATTTATAGTACTAGAGATACTAATAAAAATGTGTAATACGTCAACTCAATTTTTATTAACAAACATTTTATTAATTAACAAATGGGTCTCTTCCTTAGGAAATAAGTATATGTGCAAAAACCATTTTTTACGCATATATATATATTCATTATACTCAATATTTGTATATTCATTAATAACTGAATTATGTTCAGTACTCAATATTATTTTCATGAGATAGATTCGTTTAAAAATTGTTTGTATTATCTATTTATTTACTTTTTAATTTTTTCCAGTAACTAATATTATTTTGCAAACTACTAGTAGCCTTTACTATTTAAAAAAAAATAAATAAAAAAAAATTGTTTATAAATAAACTATATAAAAAATATTTTCATCTTAATATTCCGTTCAAAGTGTTTATAAATAAACTATATACAGAATATTTTCATCTTAATATTCCTTTCATTTTGTTTTTAAATAAATAAAATAAAAAGAATATATATTCATTTTAATATTCGTTTCAAATTGTTTTCAAAAATTCTTTGTTCATCACTAAATTTGATTGTTAAGCATTTAAAGCTCTGTCTCTGTGAACATAAGGCTTAGTTGAATAGATGCCTTAGGCATAGCTATTCTTTATCTCTGTATATAGACAAAAGAAAGCTCGCTTTGCCTAAAAATATGCCCAGCTGCATATAAATTACTTCAACTATTTAAAAGTGTTTGGTTGTTCGACTTGTGATTTTTTTTTCAGTTTTTTTTTTTTAACTTGGCAAATATGAAATCATAGCCAATTTACACATTGGCCAGACTTCGAGCTTTTGGGCCGTTGCGAGTGAAGGCAATTTGTAGCCAAGTGGCGTGCCATCACCATATTCTTGGGCCACTGTTTGGCTTTTGAAGTTTGGGTTTGGCACTTCATTACCATTTGTGACTATGGCGAGCTAAGTGAATTTGTCCACACGGATTGCGAGGCTGTGCTCAGTCAGCCAGCCGGCCGGGCTACTCTCAATTTCAATTTCAATTTCGTGCGCCCACCGAGACCAAATTTGAAGGTCAACGCACATCTTTGGCTCGTGTGGCAATTGTTGGCCAACGAATTTGGTAATCGACTCGTTACGAAACTCAATTGCACAAATGCCCGCATATACAAGGCCATAGAGATTAGAGCTACGGGAGAGTCTTTTCTTTTAATAACTATTTTGAGTTTTCTATTAAAGAATTTATTTCTTCATAATTTACGTTTCGTTTATTTAAAGTTTACAAAAAAAAAATACATATCTATTTAGGGATATTCGCATAAGTCGCTTTCAGTTGTTATCTTGGGCCTAGCACCAGCCGCCACCGCCCAAGGCAGCGGGCGCGCCAAAGCCAAGTCCAAAGCCACCGCCGACTCCATAGCCACTACCAATGCCATATGAAATGGGCAAGGCTGCACCACCGCCATAGCCGCCACCGAAGCCGCCGCCATAGCCGCCGCCATAGCCGCCTGCGTAGCCACCACCAATGCCACCTATAACAGGCGTTGCCACCGACGTCACCACGGGCGTAACGACGGCCGATGTGGATATGGCTGGTGCAGCGCCAACAAAGCCGCCAGGCAGGCCACCACCATAACCGCCGCCATAGCCAGCGCCTCCGTAACCACCGCTGGGCAACACTGAGACCTTGATTACCTTGACTATGTTCTCATTGCCATAGCCATAGCCGCCGCCGTAGCCGCCATAACCACCGCCATAGCCACCGCCATAGCCACCGCCGTAACCACCGGCTGAATATGGATAGCCACCGCCATAGCCGCCACCTGCCACCAGACTCAGCTTGCCAAAGGTTGCATCGCCTGGCGCCGCCAGCGCCAGCAGCAATAGAGCGGGCAATGTTAGAGCATAGATCTTCATGATGCTGAGTTAGTGCTGGGCTTATCTATCCACGAGATGATTTCGTTTCCTTTATTTTTTTCTGGTAGCTGGTACTCAATCCGTGCTCTCGACTGGACACCTCGTGTTGGCTGACTGTTGAACTTTGTTGACCGCCTGTGAGCATTTATAGCCAGCCGAGAGTTGAGAGCGGACAATGGACGACTATTGTTTGTGGGGCACCCCGGTTGCCCGGCTGCCCTTTGGCGGGCATTGGTCAAACGTGTGAATTGCTTAATGAGCAACCAACTAACCAGGTAGACCTCAGTACCGAATGCTGCAAATATGTCAAAGTCAATTTACTTAGCTGTGGTTAACGGCCGCGCGGTGATCACCCTTAGAACCCACAATAGAAACCCAACTATATACCTGGAATACATAAACAAACAAACAAACAAAAAAATCCCAAAGAAGCAAAAATTAGCTGTGAATTGTCTCATCTCTTTTTTTTTTTTTTTTGGGAGAATGTCACAATTGTAATTACTAATGGGCGTTAAGGGGGAATTAACACTTTCGCTTTCAATTCAGGAAACATCTCCGCCTGCATAATGTGATCTAATCACCAGCGATCAGCAAAGTGCTTGATCAGCTGGACACACACGAATCACATTTGTTAGCCTTTGCACAGCTGCTTGGCCTCAACAATGCGAGTGTATGCATCGCTGCCCAGTATCTATATAAAGTAGCTCATTGTTAACCCAACTGAAAGATACACACGGCTCGATGAGGCAAGCATCAGCTGTTATTTAGCGCGAGAAAAGCTCTCCTCCAGTGGGAATGGCCTACCACAGCGCGATCCAATCAGAATGCCCGCTAGAATTTCCCTCTCACCTTTGCCTGCTTTCTGATTGGCCACAATCTGATTGCCATCTTTTTTTGTGGTGGTTGGGACTGCTCAAAAATTGCATTTATGGGACTTTTGTTTTTGAAATCGAATTTTTTTTATACACGATTTAAATTTCCCTGCTTGGATTTGCCTTTCCGGAAGTCTAAGCTAAATTTGTGAATTCCAATTAGAACATAATGCATGAGCTTTTATTCTGTCTCTCCTTCTCTCACTCTCCTACTATATATATATGTATATATCTCGCTCCCAATATATCTCTCACTCTCTCTTCCATTGTACATATCCCTCGCTCTCGCTCTTACACTATCTCTCTCTTTCTCTATGTCTCTCTTTTTCATTGACTCTATTTTTCTCGTTTTTGCTTTTTGTCTATTTCTCTTGACTGTCTCACTCCCTCTCCCTCTCTTACTTTCTCTCTCTCTCTTTCTCTCTCTCTCTTTTTCTCTCTCTCTCTCTTTCTCTCTCTCTCCCTCTCTTTGAAACCCACTATGTGCATGTCTATTTTATCTCCAGATCCCATTCAATCAATCGCCATCACTTTCTTTTTCTCAATGTGTCTATATCAATCCCTCTTGTTCCTATATCTCCTTCTTTTTCTCCTTCAAACACCTTTATTCTTTGTCTGTCATTCTTTTTCTTTCTTTCTCTCTTTCTTTCTTTTTCGCTCTTCCTGTCTCTCTCTTTTTATTTCATTTTCTCATTCTCGTTCTCATACTCAATGTCTTCCTTTTTGTCTTTCTGATTATATTCCTCTCATTACTCATTACCATGATCTTTCGCTTCACGACTCTCCTTCACCTACTCTTATGGCATATCTCTCTCGTTCTTTCTTTTAAAAATCACCCAGATAGCAGGCCGTTTACATATTTAGAAAAAAACTTAGAGAAAGAAATAAGAATTCGGACAAGTTTACTAAATATTCAATAAAATTAAACACATAGAGCACAAGCTCTATAAAAAAAAAAAAAAAGAAAAAATAATAAAAATTCTCAGTTTTATAGTAGATAATCGTCTAGCGCCCTTCTGGACCCAATCTTCGAACACAAAATTCTAAATTGTACGTAACATTGTTGTTGTCGTTGCGGTTGCCAGAATGAAATGTCGTTTCAAGAAGAAGAAGAGCAGCAGCTACAACCGAGACGCGAAGGCATGCTGCAGCAACAGCAGCAATACGGCGTTTCCACTACCGCTGCAGATCTTCGGTCTGGTGTCCAAGGAGAGGCCCTGGCCGCGCAAAGAACGCAGTTGCGTCTACTATAGCACTGACTGCGATAAAACGGCGCTGATCAACAATTTTCAGAAGAGGGGATGGCACAAGGTTCCCGCCTTCGACGGCGAATGGAACCTGTACTGGGCATGTGCACAGAACTGTCGCTATATCTTTGGGGTCGATCATCCCTATCGCATGCGATCCGATCAGTAAGTATGCACATACATATATAAGGATATAGATTTATAGAGGGGACAACAGAAACGAAGATATCAAAAAAATACTACATATAGATTAAGTGATTAGCGATCTAGTTATAGTTATTTAGATTTAAATATAGAATCTGAAAAAGTGACAAATTTCTGCAGAATAATCAATCACTTCCCCAACTCGATGGAGCTGTCCCGCAAGGATCTGTTGATTAAGAACATCAAGCGCTATCGCAAGGACCTGGAGCGCAAGGGCCACGCATTGGCCGAGACGCATCCGAATAGTACGAAATTGGGCATCGGTGGCACACGCTATTTGCACCTCGATATAATACCGATGACATTTGTCTTGCCCGCCGATTACAATTTGTTTGTCGAGGAATTCCATAAAAATCCGGCGAGCACCTGGATTGTTAAGCCCTCCGATAAGTCTCAAGGCGTTGGCATCTATCTCATCAACAAACTGTCCAAGCTCAAGAGATTTGCCTATGAGGCGCGCACATTCTATCCGCACTTCCATCGCGACACCTGCGTCATCTCCAAGTACATTGACAATCCCCTTCTCATTGGTGGCAAAAAGTTTGATCTGCGACTGTACGTGCTGGTCACTTCATTCAATCCGATCAAGGCCTATCTATATAACGAGGGCTTCTGTCGCTTCTGTACCCAGAGATACGATCAGACAGAGATCGATAATGTGTACATGCATCTTACGAATGTTAGCATACAAAAGAATAATGTAAGTGATGTTTGAATGAGATCGATCTCTGCTTAATGATCATCATCATTGACTTTTGCAGAAGGAGTACAATACGATACATGGCGGCAAATGGTCGATGCAGAATCTTTGGCTTTACTTGGACAGCATACGTGGCGAGGGCGTATCGAAGAAACTATCTTGCCGCATATCGGAGACGATACGACATTCTCTAGACGCTGTCGCCCCGGTGATGGCCAATGATCGGCATTGCTTTGAGGTCTATGGCTATGATATTATTATCGATAACAACTTAAAGCCATGGCTTATCGAGATCAATACATCGCCATCGATACACTCGACCACCAAGAACGATTGCACACTAAAGACACGCCTAATCGATAATGTCCTCGATGTGGTAATACCACCTGGTGGAATGCCCGAGTGAGTACATGAGTGAAAGCAGGCCCTCAAATACCTATACTCTATTCCGATTTCTCTCTCTCTCTCTCACTCACTCTGCTCGTGTGCAGTGAACGCTGGTCCAAGACGCCCAGCCAAGAGTCCTTGAAGAATTTTACACTGATAACACCTGTTGAGCTGCCAAAGGCACCGAATCGCACGCAATTACCCACTTCATTGGCTGGCGCTGGTGAAGGTGGCAACTGTTGTCGCAAGCAAAAGAATGTAATTAAACGACTGGCAGGCGGTGCACTGCCCTCGGCAGTCTCCAAGGTGGCATCCAAGCTGCTGCTGCCTTCGGGCACATCAGCCGCAAAGCGATCCACAACGAAAAAAACAAGCCAGAAATCCAAATCGAAAGCAAAGTCAGCAACGAAGCGCACCACTGGTGCAGCATCAACGAAGCGTGTGTCCAAATAAATATAAACATTTGGCAGATATAATTGCGGCATTTAAATGCAATTACACAATTCCCAGGTACACCATCCGGTAAGACTAGATGCAACAGAATTGATCAGCATTTCGGGGTAAGCATACACAACTGAGCCATTCATCAACTGCCCCCATTCGTTGGCTATGATTTGTGTTAATAAATTTGATTTCAGTGGCAATTCAACAACAAACAAATCATAATAATGGGAAACTTTGGTATTTGTTTTGAGTTGCTCACAAAATATTCTCAATATATATATTTTTTTATATTACATTTTTTATATACATTTTGAAGTTTAATGATTCCTGTATGTCGTTAGTAGTGCATAATTTCTAAACCAAAATCTAAATAAAACTTGTAAAATTATCTCATTCGAGATTCTTCAACTAGAAAAGATATATATGATATATCACTCTATAATCAGTTAAACGAAGCCCCACATACAAATAAATATAAATAATGAGCATATGGAATGATTTATCGAACAAAAATAAAATTGGAATATATATTTTAAATTTCAAGTTAAGATTGTTCAGATTGCTGCGCTCATACGGACGGACTCAACTCGACGTATTGATTACAAATTACTTTAAAAGCTAAATCTTTACCTATTGATCTTGATAAATTAAATTCATGAACAATAAACAAAGATATGCTTGCATCTCTGGGACGTATAAGAACTTGACTTTCACAACTCCAAAATAAAACACAATGTTACTTATATTGATATATATATATAGAAACTTAAATATTTAATTCGCAACAGAATATGCAATATGCAATATACACAAAATACACAAATATTATAATATGTTGCGTAATAGAAACCATACATTTCTATATATTGGATACGCTCTAATATGAAGTTCGAAGCTGCACAATGTTTGCATTGCTAATTGATAATACATAAGTATGTTAATTAAGTTCATATTTATAAGTACTTTCATATAAGTATAGCTTACGCAAAGATAATAATTTTATTTAAATATTTATATTTATAAAAAAAAAAATTATTGGGACTCTTAAGTTTCACTTTATCTTTCTTTCTTTTGCATACAAAATGGCGTCTGCTTTAAAGCTAAGCGAAAAAAAATACGTCTTTAATGGTATATGTAGATTACTATACATAAATATATATAAATATATATATGCATGTCTATATATCAAAATATATATGTGTATGCATATATGCCAGTTATATATTTACAGCATGATTTTGGCTTGGTTGAAGCGCCTAATACAATTTCAAAGTATTTTTCATAATTAATTTTAATATTTTGTTTTTTCTTGTTTACAATAGATTTTTAGCATAATTTAGGTAATATTTTAAGAAATGTTTACGATGCTTTTGCGACTCGATAGCTGCTTATATAAATAGATATTCTATGAAATGATATATGCGTTCGTTCTTCAAGTTTCAGTTACCTTAGCATTGCGTCCATTCGCTTCGCTGCGGCACAGACTACTTTGAATTATATTTAAGAATTATTTACACGGTCTTTGACTTTCGATTAATACAATTAATATGTCTTAGCCTAATTATCTTTGCAGATAAATATATATATGTATGTATATATATTTCAATATTTTTGTATGTGAAGCAGCATTTGCTGTTGCGCTCGCTCTTTATCGTTTTTTTTTCTCTCTACATAGAATACTTTCATTGTATAATATAATTTTAATGAGCTTAACTATGCATGTGTGTGGGTATGTGTGTTCGGGCTATATCTTGTCCCCTTGTCAAATGATGAAAATTATATATATATATATATTTATATATGTATCTAATAAAAAAAAAAAAAAAAAAAAAAGAATTTAAACTGCTTTCCAGTTGATTGCTTGCTTTGCCGGCCGCTGGCGACTCGCACACTGCGTCCTCTTCCTCTTTCTGGCCCGCCTCCGATGGCTGTGCGTCAGCACTCGGTGGCATAGTAGAAGACCTCCACCTCGCTCAGCTCCGAGTGCCGGCTGTGCTGGCCCTCCACGAGGACGTCGCGTGTGGCGCGCGCATGCGCCAGCACCTATAGTCACACCTTCGAGGCATGCGGCTGTGCGCCGGCAGCGCTGCCATATTGCGACTGCGCTGTCGCGATCTTCTGCACGGTCTGGTAGGTGGGTTGCTGTGGCTGCGACTGTGACTGCGACGGCGACTGTGTCTGCGCCTGCGGCATGCCGCTCTGCTCCCGTATGGTCACCTGGGTGACGAACGGACCGCGACTGCGTGCGCTGCTGTTCAACGAAGCCGGCGAGTAGCCATTGAGCGCCGCTGCCTTCCAGTGCGGCTGGCCCACATTCACGCTGATGGGCGAGGACGTGGCATTACCATTGTGATGTCCACTGTGATTGTGGCCATGGCTGTGACTGTGACTGTGGCTGTGCTTAATGCTGCCCACGCGCTGATGCTGCACTGTATCGTACTCGTAGTAGCTGCTCATCGGGCGCAATCCATTTGACTGCTGATGGCCAGCGGCAACGGCGGCCGCGGATGGTGGCAGCGGCAATGGTGGCTGCTGGCTGGAATTGGAATGCATACTGATGTCCTGGGAGCGGGCGCTGCGCTGCGAATGGTAATGTTGATGACGGCGACTGCAAAAGCGCAAAAAGCAAAGTTCGCATATCATACAAATGGAGAAATGAGCGTAATAAATATGATGTATGTGTATGTGTGTGTGTGTGTGTGTGACATATATACTAAGCCAAACCAGAGCTGTGTGTGTTGTTAGTATGCATGTGGGTTACCTTTCGGCCTCGACCTTGATGCGCTGCCTGATCACCTGCTGTCGCATGCACTCGAGCGTCGACTCCGAGAGCGTCTCTTGAACGCTGTCGCTGTCATTTGTCCAGTGTTGGTTAATGCATTAATTATATGGATATGGAACATGTTGGTATCGAGGCGAATGTGTGTGAGTGTTGTCGTGTGGTGTGTGTATGAACAGGTAAGAGGAGAGACATACAAATATGTTACATGACACGATGTGCACAGAGTAGAAGGAGACAGAGAAAGAAAGAGACATGAAACAGAGCGACAAGTTAATAAACAATTACACATACAAATCGAACAGTGCTAAACACATAAATAGAGACAAAATGGAAACAAAAAACGTTATAAGGTAAAACTTATCCAAGACTTGCCTGAAAATCGAATTCGATTTTATCTTTTTGACTTTAGCTCAAGTCAGCTGACATTCTTTTTGGTATTATAAATTAATACAAAATAATTTGTATATTTTTATACAATATTAAAAGTTTCATTATTAGCCTGACAAATGCTCTTTAAACTCAATTTTATAATTCCTAAAACTCCTCTTACAGTTTAACTAAAGTCTGCGCACATTGAATTTAGTTTTATATTTATATAAAATAAATGTAGAAGAAAACATAATATTTTCCTGTAATATTATAAAACTCATTAATAATTTAGGAAATTTGCGCTTTGAGCTCTAGATTCATATTACAATAAATTGTGCTAGAAATCGTTTTACGACAAAAATCTTCAGCATGTATCAATGTACTTTATAGGTTTACTATATACAATTCAGTTTATGAACACAATTCTATATAAACTATATCTCTATAAACAATAAATTAAAATATTCTGATACATCTATATATGAGCTATAGTATCAGCGTGGAATATAATTGAATGAAACTAAATTGAATCATAATTAATAATTGCCATTTAAATATATCTAAATATACATCTTAATATCTCCCTTTTCACATATTTCAATAAACAGAGCGTTAGTTAAGACCAGCACCACTTAATATATAGAAACACAATGAGAAGTGAGTTAAATATGCAGGCAAGCCCCAAGCCCAGCTCACCTAATCTGATGCTGATGCAGGTCTTCATAGTTCGCGTAATGCTGGTAGCGATGATTGAATATGTCATTCTGGTGTATGCCACCATTTAGTGTGGCAGCACCTGCATCGCGTCCAGACGACACTGCACCACCGCCGCCCGCTGCATTGGGTGCTGGAAGTGGTGGCGGTGGCTGATACGCTGGCGGTTTGCCATTGCGTTCCAGGGCAGCAAGCGCAGCGGCTGGTATCTGCTGCTGTTGCTGTTGTTGTTGCTGCTGCTGTTGCTGCTGCTGCTGCTGCGAATGTCCATTCGTGGCCCCAATTGAAGATGTCGCATATGTGTCAACAGGCACAACGCCATCCTTGCGATTTTTGCCGAAGCGGAACATGTGGCCAATGCCCCGGAGGATGCTGGGCTTCTTGGCGCGCGACTTGGTGCCGTGCTTGCCATCGTTGAGGGAGCTCTGGAATGGGCCATTGCGCTGCGAGGCAAAGCCGCCCTCGTGATCGCCCTCCTCCAGCAGCCAGGTCTTGCGCGGCTCTGAAAAACAAATGTAGAGATCGCATTGTGTTAGTTCAGTCTGTCTGACGAGCTGAGCTACAACTATTGCTCACTGTTTGCATCCGGTTCGCTGACAACGGCAGCGCGCAGGCTATCCTCACGGCCACGTCCACGTGGCGCACGTAGCGCATGATGTGCGCGCGGCTCATCTGACATTTGCAGCTCCTGGACCATGGTCTGCAGCGACTCCAGCGACGATGACTTCTTCAGGCCCAGCGATGGACCCAGATCGCCTAGTTGATCACGCGCCTCCGCCTCGGCGGCCAGCAACAGTTGCTGCTGCTGTTCCCGCTGCTCGATGTGTGAGCTCGTCTTGGCGTGCTTATATCCAGCCGCTGCGGCCGCCATTTGGGCATTGGCACTGGCAATGCGCGCCGTCAACGACTCAATGGAGCCGCCATAGACAGCCGATTTGGTTAGCTGAATGCGACGTTCGCGCTCGCGTTCTTCCCTCAACTTCTTATTACGTTGATAGGTGCCCGTTTCGCGTGCATCCAGTGCCGCATGATGCTTCTCCGAGATGCTACGACGACCGAGCGCATCGCGCGAAAAATGCTCCACGCCCGAGTTGTTCGTCTCCAGACTCAGCTGCGACGAGTATGTGGCATCGAAATTGCCAGCCACTGGTGGCGTGGCTGCCACACCGCTGGTCTGCCCCATGCCGACGCTCGTCTGCGATGTGTTGGCGCTGCTCGTGTTGCAGTGCTGGCCATCGTGTGGGCGCACCGGCAGTGTGCTGCAAGCAAAGCAAAGTTGATTAAAGCTGAGAGAGAGAGAGAGAGAGAGAGAGAGAGAGGGAAAGAGAGCGCTGCTTACGGTGACATGGGCTCCGCATCATCCTCGATGAGCAGCGCCGTATTGCCATGCCCATTGAGCAGCTGCAGCGGCGCCGGCGACCAGCTGTCATTGGTGGCCATGTAGTAGCTTTCGTTGCGCAAGCCGCCGCTGTTGCTGTTGCCCAATGGCGGAGGCGGCAGGCGACGCCCTTGCGACTGCTGCGACTGCTGCTGCTGCTGTTGTTGTTGATGTTGTTGTTGTTGTTGCTGCTGCTGTTGCTGCTGTGTTGGCTGTGCTGAATTTGCGGAGCAAATGCCACCGGTTAGACGATCCAAAACGGGATTGCTCCATCTGAAGAGAGTTAGTTAGTTAGTTAGTTTGCAAAAATTCCATTACAAAATAGTTTCATTTCAGGCTCTAGCCCTTGACGCACCTATTCATATCGCTGCCAGCGCTGCCAGGTCCATTGCCACAGCCGCGTGGCTCGCGTTTCTCTGGACTCAGATAGATCACTGTGGCGCCCGAGTTGTCGCTGGCATTGGAACTGCTATTGTTGTTATTATTATTGTTGTTATTGTTGCTATTGGAGCCGCTGCTGTTGCTGTTGCTGTTGCTGTTGCTGTTGCTATTGCTATGGCTTTGACTGTGCTCCAATATGTCACTGGAGCTGGCCGAGCGCAAGATTTTGCGTCCGACCAGCAGGGTAATTGTGCCCGGATGTTTGCCCGGATTGTTAACCATGGCACGACGCAGCGTCTCCATGGCCTCGGCATTGTTTTGGCCACGCAACGAGACGCCATTCACACTCAGCAGCTGATCGTTCATGCGCAGGCGTCCGTCACGTGATGCGGCCCCGCCATGGATCACGTTCTTCACAAATATGCCCAGATCGCCATCGTGCTTCATGTTGCTGTTGTGGTTGGGCGTAGAGGCGTTCAAATTCGAGCTCGTCTTGCCCTTCACGCTGACCCCAAGGCCAGCCTTCTCGGTGTCGTGCACGGGTATATGGAGTGTCAGCTCCTCCCGTGAATGCCAGCTGCTGCTGCTCGGCGGCAGGCTGTCCTGTGGGGGTGCAGATGGAGAAAGGTGTCAGAAAACGAGGTAAATAAAGTATTTTTTTTGCAAATGAACTAGTTCAGCATTAGGCTGCTACAACTTTGCGATCTTTATTAGAAATTAGGTATATATGAAATTAAGAATATATATTGTGGATATAGAATCTAAATGAGCTGATATGAATGAACTAGTTCTTTTGACATGAATGAATGAATCAAGTTATTTAAGTACAAAATTAACTTAAATATTATGGATATAGAATTTAAACGAACTGATATTAATGAACTAGTTCTTTTGACATGAATGAACTATTTCTTTGTATCAAGTTATTTACGTGCAAAATTAACTGAAATATTATGGATATAGAATCTAAACGAACTGATATGAATGAACTAGTTCTTTTGAAGTAGGCAAGTAGACAAAAAATGGAATTTTGTTAGACACTTATATTTTATATTCACATACTATTAAATCCTTTCTCTCTCTCTCTCTCTCTAACTATTTCCCTTTAGTGTCATCTAAATTACACAGAAAGTAACCCCACTTGCTGGAACTAGTTCCCATATCGGAACTCAAATATTTACTACCAAATTGCTTAAGTAAGCAATACTTAGTTTAGCACTTAGCACTTGGCTATTTAAAGCATGGAACTAGTTCCATGAACCACTTACATTGGAAGCCGCCGACTCACTGCCCGCATCAATAAAGTGCTGAGATTCATTGAGCTGTGCCTGCTGCTGCAGCTGCTGTTGCTGGAAAAGCGAACGAGCGCTGCTCGACTTTTGCACCGGAATCGGAGCAGAAACTGGAACTGGTGCAGCTGGCGCTGCTTTCTCAGCTGGTTCCAGAGGCTGCATATAAAATAAAAGGATTCCATTTAGATACGATTCAAAATTGAGTAACATCAGTTCAACTTACACCAACGGGCATCTCGGCCAGCTCCTGCTGCCTGGAGACAACAATGCGAACGGTTGCCCCAGCGGGCATACCACGTAGAATGGCTACGACATCCGTCTGGGTCTTGCCGGTCATGGGCGTGCCATCCACCTCGAGCAGACGATCGCCGGGCTTCAGGCGACCATCCTCGATGGCTGCGCCTCGTGGCAATATGTTCTTAATATAAATGGGACAATGGCCGCCCGCTGGATTGTCGCGTGTGGTCACCGAGAAGCCCAGACCGTTCGGGCCCTTCTTTAGCAATATCTCGATCTTGCGTCCCAGCTTGCGTGTGTTGGCCACCTGCAGCGAGGTGCCCACCGGAGCGGCATGGGGTTTGCGTGTGGGCGACACCGTGGCCACCTCCACCATCTCGGCCACCTTGGAGTCGCGTCGCTGCTGCTGGCGACGATGTTGATCGCCGCGCAGCACGCGTACGCGCAGCTCAGAGGACTCGAGGGCACGACGCAGCTGCTCCTGCACTTGCGACTCACTGAGGCCAATCAGTTTGATGCCATTGATCTCAAGGATGCGATCGTCGCGACGCAATCGACCACGTTCGGCCCGGCTGCCGGGCTCCACGTGTTGCACGAGCAAGCCGCCGCCATGCTCCTTGTCCGGCATGGCCGTCAGGCCCAGTGGACTGCCGTACTCGTTGATAATAAGCAGCATCTCGCCATCCTTTTCACGTATGGACTCGTAGGCCTGACCCAGCGGCTCCTTGCGTTTGCTTTCGCGTGGCAACGATTTGCTGGAATAGGCGCTGTTCGGCAGCGACGTAGGCAGAGGCTGTGGCTGCTGCTGCAGCTTCTCGGCCGCCTCCATCCACTTGTAGCCATTACCATCGCCCAGGAACTGCATGGACAGACGGCCGGAGCGGGCGAAGGGTTGATGAGCACCCGCTGCACCGGTGTGTGGATGTTGCTGCTGCTGCTGCAGCAATTGCTCCTTCAGCTGTGCCGCTGCATCATCCTCCTCCTCCCACTGTGGCGACAGGTGTCCGCCGGCTTTGTCCAGCATCAGGCGTTCCGGCGAATCCCCACCCGCATAATGCGGCGCCGCCGCTGACCAACGCTTGTTGCTGCCCTCTGCCTTGAGCGAGGCTAGCAAATTGGGATCACTGCTGCGACGCACCATCAGGCCGACGCCTAGGCCAGCCAATGGGCCGGACGTGGTGCTGGTCACCTCGATGTGCGGCGTGGATAGGTCACGCGTGGGCGCCTCTGTGTTTGTGGGATCACGGAAGATGTCCGGCGAACCGGTGCCCACTGAGGAGCTGCCCGAGGCGCCATCGCCTCCGCCCTGCGGTACGCCCGGATCGGGACCCGAATCCTCAAAATGGGCCAATATCTGTTCCCGATCATCGGCCACATCGCGCACACAATCGTCGGGGTCCAAAATGCCCGACTGTGTCTGCAGATGGTGTACGGCTACCCAGGAGTCTGCTTCCTGCAAGCACCAGAGCAAGAGAAATAAAATGTTAATTTTAACTCAAGACGAAGAAGAATAAAGAACTGGAACAAGTTCCATATACTTTTTGTACAACAATAATAGAAATAAATTAATTGTATAGTTATTAAATAAAAATAAATAAAAATAATCATAAATAAAAATAAAATTAAATAAATATAAATATTTTTAATTTTACTTAATAAATATTTAAGAGATCCTTTAGTTCTTTGAATAATCTGAGCTAGCTGTGGTAGCAATTATAGAAAATGGCTTTTTTTTTTTTAATTTGCTTAATAAATAGTTTTCAGAAGATCTATGAACTAGTTCAAGCAAGTACATCTTAAAGACGTATATTTATTTTATTTTCATTGAGCAATATTTAAAGATCTTTTTATTATATCAATATTTTTACCATATATTGAAATAAGCTAGTTCATATATTTTTATTGAAGCCTGGTAGCAAATTTATCATTATTTTAACAGCCTAGCATTAATATCAATCATTTTTATCAGTTTTTTTTTTTTTTTTTCATTAAAATACTACATTGAACTGAGTTATTTCTTAGTAATACAGCTGGATAGTCTTGCTGTTTCATCACTTAATATATTAATATATATTAATTATATATCTTATGTTTCTGTTCTTGGAACCATTTGAACGATTTGCATAATGACTCCACTACACAGGCAAACAATTCTCTTAACTGGCTGCGGCGCGGAAGTTTTGCCAGCCACAAAGCACAAGACACAATCGCAATCAATTCGAGCTAAAGACGAGCCTGGGATAATGCAGCATGGTGCTGCGCATGCGCTTGCGCTTCCGGGCCACAAAAGACAATTGCCCAATTGGCCATGTGTTGAGTCATTGACGCAGACGCAGCTCAGGTGGCTCCAGCAGCAACGCAGCTGTGGCGCTGCTTAAGCTGCCTGGGAAGCCATTTAGTGAGACTGCGAAGAATAGCAGAGAGAGACGACGACCTCCAGCCTCCCAAAAGCTAAACGAAAATTGCAGCGGCCCAAACTCGAAAAGCCGATTCCAAGTTGGCGTCATTGTTGCTTCGCATTCCATTGAATACCAAAGCACATACATACACACACCAAATGCCAAATGCCGAAAAACTGGCCAACAACAGCAATGGCAACGACAACGGCACAGGCAACAGCAACTATGGCAACAACAACAACAACAACAACAACAACAATTGCATCACGCCATTAAACCAGTCATGGAAGCAGCAGAGCGTGCGCTTCGCTCCCTGAACTGGAGAACTGGAACGTCAACTTGACGCAACAATTTGGAAGGTTGTTTTCTAGTTTTCGCTCTTTTCAATTGCCGCAAAAAAAAAGCGATGAAGAAGAAGCAGAAGTAGAAATAAAGATAAAGATTAAAGCAAATCATTCAACAATGTTGTTCTTGTTATTATTGTTGTTGTTGCTGTACTTCTTCGATTTATGGGTCAAAGAGCGTGAATTCTATCGATTTTCAAGCAGCGAGAGCAAAAGGTAAAACAAATTGATTTTATTATTGTTGAGATATTTTGTTGTTGTTTGCCTTTGGTTCAGTAAGCGCACAGTGTGTCAAAACATATGAATAAGTGAACTGATAATAGACTAAGAATATATATATATGTAAAAATATATATAAATTAAAAATAAAAAATATAACAAAATATAAGTAAATGTAAAAAAAAACATCAATTTAAAATTTTAAAAAAAATATATACATATAAAGAAAAAATTATAAATATATATAAAAAGTATATATCAATTTAAAAATGAAAAGATAAAATATATTTATATGTTCATTAAACATATTCGAATTATATATATTTTTATACTAAATAAATCTATTTTATATAATTTATACAAGTATTTTATAAATTCATAATTTTATATTATGAATATAAATAATAAATATTTTTAGAGTCTTAGGTTTAAACAACAATCAATTCCGAAAATAAGTTCTTAAATACTTTTAATAATATAATAATATAAAATATAATAAGTACTTTTATTAAAAACAATTACTTTAAAAGTTATATGCATATTTTGTATAGTTATATATAGTTATATTTTGTTTATATATTTTTTATATTATATTTTATATTTTATTATATTTTGGCCCACCGTGCATTTGCTTCTGGAGGGTGGACATGCGAGAATAGCAGTAGCATGACGGAGATGACGGACAGACCTTCCAGCCTCCGTTAGGGCTCCCATAGAAGCTATAAGCGTAAAGTTTAAGTAGGCTGGTTGCCCAAACTCGAAATAGGGCCGCGATTCCAAGCGGGGTTGGCTGGTGGTCGGTACATTGTTTGCTTCGCTTTCGAACATATGAATACTCAACGCTACATAATGTAACATCCACCATAATTGCCAAATGCCTGCCTGAAGAAAACTGTGCCAAACCGACAGCAATGCCACACGGGAGCACAAGCGGGCCAACGAGGGGGGCAAAGACTAGGGCAACGGGTGGTGGGGGGTGGGTGGGTAGCGTTTGGTTTGGGTGTTTGGGGGGTTGGTGATTTGGCAACCAAACTATATGACAATTCAAGCAGAAAACAAACAAACAAAGACACAATGCATGCACGGCCACATTAAACACCTTAGTCATGGATAAAAGCGTTTAGCTGCAGGAGGTCAGCGCCTCGGCTCCCTGGAAATAGCTGTTGAGGATTCAAAAAAATCAACCTGGATAACGTCGCAAAGTTGGATTTTGGGGCGGGGGATGGAGGGGGGTGGGGGGGGGGCGGTTTTTGTTTTTTTGTTTTTGTTGTTTGCGCGATACATCCGAGATTGGAGATGGTTGATTTTCTGAGTTTTTTTCGCTTTTATCAATTGCGCGCAAAAAACTAAGTATGAGAAGAAGAGCGAGTATAGTAGAGAAGATAAAGATAACGCTTAAAGCAATCATTCAACAATTGTTGTTCTTGTTATATGTTGTTGTTTGCACAGTGTACTTTCTTTCGATTTACGGTTCAAATTAAGAGCGTGGAAATTTTTTATCGTGTCAAGCAGCGAGATGCAAAGAAGGTTAAAAGTCATAAATTGATTTTTATTTATTGTTGAGATATTTGTTGGTGTTTTGCCTTGGGTCTAGTTTAAGCGCTACAGTGTTGTGGCAAAAAACCTCTATGAATAATTGTGAAAAATTGATAAGAGGATAAAGAATATTAGATATATGTATCGGAAATAGTATATGAAAGGTAGAAAAAAGGTAAATAAATTATGAAAACAAAAATAGAGATAAGCGTATAAATGGCTAAGAGTAGGAAAGGGTAAAAAAGTACATCATTGAAAATTTAAAATAAAAAAGATAATATATTAGACAGATTAAATGAAAAATAAGATTATTAATAATCTAAAAAGTTATATATTATTCATTTAAAAATGAAACAGATAAAGATAGATTAATTATTGTTTCATAAACATAGTCGATATATAGTTATTTTTTATTACTAAAATAAAAATCTTATTTTATATTAATGTATGAAAGTGTCTTAAAATTCATATATTGTTATATTATGAATATAACTAAAAAGAATAATATTTTATGAGAGTATTAGGTTTAAAAACAACAATCAAGTTCCGTAAAAATAAGTTTCTTAAATATAACTTTATATAATTTATATTAATTATATAATCAAATATAAGTTGAAAGTCCTTATTAAAAATCCAATTAACTTTAAAAGTTTATATGGGCAATTAGTTTTGTATAGTTTATATATAGTATATTTTGTTTATATATTTTTTATTATAGTGTGTATTAGATATTATATTTTGGGCTCCAACTGTGCATGTGCTTTGGTGATTTTAGTTGTTCTTTTTGTATTTAGTATTGTTTTTGTTTTTTTTTTTTTTTTGTTCTTTTGTTTTTTGACCTTTCATATTGTCATTGATTGTTTCTTTATGGCCAGTTGTCAATGGGAAATGATTTTGAGGTCGATGGGCCTAAAAAACTAATGGCCTATAAGTCTATATATAATTATAATAGGTGCTTATATTTATTGTGTGGTGGGTGTTGTGTGTGCATTTGTGAGGCGTTTTCGTTTCGTTAAGTTGTGGTTCCGTTGTTGTTGTTCAGGCTTATCGTGCGGAAATTGTACACCAAATAGTACGTGTTAATGCTTACATAAATCTTTGAAATCACATGTTATATTAGTGGGTGGCTATGGACGATTGATAGAGCAATATGAGTGTGAGAGTTTTGTGATTTGAGAGGGGTGAGTTGAGTGAGGTTAAGGGTGGAGTTTAGTATAGTTTAGTAAGACAGAGGGAGGGGGGAGAGAGAGTTATCAGTGACACAAGGGTAGGAGGGCGGATATCGGCGCGCTCGCTTTGGGCATGCGGTCGGGATTAGGACTTGTTGCATGTATTATTCAACCATGAGGTTATGACCCTCATGTGTTCCTCGGAGCCGTATATCCTTGTATGGGTTGGTCGCCACAGCCACAAGCGCCAACTCAATTATTATTAGCCAGCGCTGGATCGACTTTGGGGGCTCACGGCAAAATTCCGAATGATGCCTTTGACTTGGATTCTTTGGTATTTGCTTTTCTATGTTGTTTTTTGTGGGGGTGTTGGTGCTGTTAGGCCATCACGTTGTTGCTAAGTATTGTTTAATGATTTTTGTTATTTGTTATTATGGTTTTCGTGTAGTAGCATAAACATTTTTCTTAAAGATTATAACATTTAAAGTTAAAAAATGCCACAGATTTCGCACTCGCAGCTCCGTTTCTAACACAGTGTTGTTCCAAGCTCATTTTAGGCTCGACGTGTAGCTACTGGGGCATCATTTTGCACCGTTTCGACGGATAATTTATCTATTAGATATATTTGTATTATATTATTTGAATATATTTTTAATTTTTTATTTCAGCTAATCTAAACTCTCGTAGGTGTTTGCGGGAATTAATACGATTGAGAGTGATTCCGTTCTTAATCGAGTGATTTGCAATTACCAAATTGTGGGCAAAAACGGTTCCATTAGGTAACCGATGCTTTGATGGGATGTCTGCTGCTTTTGCTTTTTTTTTTTTTGTTTTTTTTTTTTTTTTTTTCCTTTAGTATGTCACTAAATCGCTGGCGTTATTCTAACTGCTTAGTGGCGGCTTTTGTCTATTGTCTCTTTCGCCGTTTTATCGGGGACTGAGTCGAAATCGTAAATCAGATAATTCTCGTCATGTATAATAAAAAATGATAATTGTACCAATACTGACGAAATCGCTGACTTCTGCAATCTGATAGCGCGTGAAAAATTCCATTTTTTTAATTACTGACAAAGAGTTTTGGCCAAGTTAGGGACATTAGGTCTAATTAGCTTTCTCAATAGGAATTTCATATTCAATCTTGTTTAATCAATGGCTGAATTTCCAATTATTAATTGAGCTGCTGACATTTGAAAATGAAGAATCGGAATTAGCATGTTCTGCCTACATTCAAATCATATGTTACGTTTCATTGAGAAGACACATCTCTGAAATATGTGAGTGATAATTTATCGAATGAGGGATAAAAGGGCGGAAAAATGAATACATCGTATCGATAAAACTAGGGGATCATATAATCAGGTTTCTATTTCAATTACCGGGTATCTTTCATCTATAGCATTTGTTTGTAATAAATGTCACGTAAATCCAGGATATATTTGAGCTCAAACGTATTTTGGTCTTTTCCAGACTTCCAAGGTCTGTTTTTGTTTGCTTTTGGTTGCATTCTCTGTTCCTGACAGCCGTTTGCGTTTTTTTGTCAGATGTTTTTATATGTAGATGCATTTTGTCGTCTTCACATGCATTTTGTCCGTAAAAAGTAAAAAAAAATTAAATAAATGCGGGTAAATGGTTTAGAGGAGAGAGTTTTTATTTCTAATTATGATAGAAACGTTTATCAGAAGCTGTCGAAGATATATATAATATTTGTATTAATACTTCTATTAAAAGTCAACTGAACCTATTGGGCAGTCCGAGCTGGTGGGGCGGCTAATAAACTAGTTGGTCATAATTAGCTACGAGGAAAATTACATTGATTATTGGCTACATTGCCTCAGAAAACCTGTAGATTAAAGTGTGGGGATCGTTGGATGTAGCGCCACGGTGTGGGTTGTTTTTTGTTTTGTGGCAATAGCTATAAACCAGTTACTAAAACCCAAAAAAACAACAATTATCATAGCAAGCAACACACAACCAGGAAAATGTTGGACAACAATTGTTAGCTGCAAAATACGCTACTCGGGTAGTAAAAGCTCGGCAGCTTCTTGTGCTGAGGTGGGGTGTTTGGTGGCGAAGCGGGGGTCTGTTTTTATTTGGGCACCATGACGCTGGATATTTATTTGTCTTACTAGATAAATATTTTCGGACCGTTCACTGTGGCTGTCTTTCGAAAAGTAAGTAAGTATGGACAAAAAGCTGCAAAATGCATCAGATAAATTGTCCATTATTATATTTTCTTTTTTTGTTTTTGGTAGCACATCCACACCAATACCATACATACAGATCTTTTTTTGTGCGAGCGTAAGGCTGTACAATAATGGTGTACACATCACTCACCACAGCAACATTGCATATAAAGTATATCGGCCTTTTTTTCTTTTGCGTTAGAGCGTAATATATAGCGGCTTGAAATGTAAACCGATTTGTCTGGCACTTAAACACGCTACTAAACAACTGCAAAAAAATTAAATGGCGTTAAAAAAATGAATCGATAGTGCGGAGGCCTTCCGATCGATAAGATATAAAATAATTGCTAAGAGAATCTTTGCAAGCAAGAAAAGAAACAATACACAAAATAAAAAAACAACAAAAAATGTAAATTATATAATAAATTCTAGCATAAATGTTAACACATAACCTAAAAAAAATTTATAATAAAGTTTTTTCATCCATATGAAATATGTAGAATATTAAGCATACGCTATCTCTGCTCGCGAGCTTTTATCTTACGTATGGGAGAAGTTTGTTTTTTGTCTGCGGCTCTAATGGGCTTAATTATGTATGACTATGCCAATCAGGTTCGTTTGTTGAACGTAACGTAACAATGCTAAACAGATAAACGATGTCAGTTGAACGTTCATGAACAGGCAATGTGAGGATCCAAATAGATTTTTTGTGTAATATACATTGGCATTAGGCGTCTGTCACATAGACTACGGTTTAAGACTACGTCATTCGTAAGGGGATCATGTCCCGTGCACCCCATCAAGTAATTCGTAAGTATCGTAAAGCACAGGTCATGCGTTTGTTTTTGGAACAGATTTATTTTCTTGCTTTATAATGAAAAAATTTAAAGGTTTAATTGAAACTTTTTTTGTATAATAATCTAGGAATTATTTAATTAAATTAAATTTAAAAAAATTATTTAAGAATTAATTTAATACATATTGTTCGATGGGTTTAAGAAAACTTGAAAACTAATAAATAAAATAATGTATGAACATTAATTAAAAAACATAAGTTTATCAAAGAAAAACTTTCTTTAAATAATGTTGTATATATATTTCAGATAAAACACAGGAAGGACTTTCTAATACCAAATTTCATACAGGTGTTTTATTGTTTATAATTTTTCGATTATATTCGTACAAATAAGTATAGTGATATTGATTATTACGACTTCGTGTTACAACTTCTAATAGGGAAAAATTTAGAATATTGAGAGTCAACATACAAGTTCTACAGATAGTATAATAACATACAATGATAAAATAAATACAAAGATTATTATGGATTTCAACAATTGTATACTTTATATCAAACTATCAGGCTGCAACAAATAATCCAAATAATAAAAGCCAGGACTTTCAAATATGAAAGTCAATTGTATTGTGATTGTATATTTTACTTAGCGCATTTATACATTTTTTTAATAAGATTGTCATACGCGTAATGAGGTTCATTGATGTATTTGCATTGAGTATTCATCTGATATTTTTGGGACAACAACTAAACAAAAATAAGTTTCTGGCCCATTCCTTATATCCGTTTAGTCAAACGTCAAATGCAAAAGACAGCCATAGAAAAATTACTAATGAGATGAAACTATATTATAAAAAAAATTGATCGCGTTGGCGAAATCAACCGCTCTATGAATAGGGAAAACTGTGATACATATGTCATTACTATCACAACAGCATCAACAAACAACAATACTAACAAGTGAATCTGCAAATATAAAGATGAGTGATGCGTTATTATCATATTGAAATCGACAATAGACTTCGTCACAGGGAGGCAAAAAAACGCTGTCGGTATTGCGCATCTCCGTTATGGGTCGGAGCCTATAAAAAAGATTTAAGTTAAATAAAACGGGCATAGCCGGCTTAAAAACACCCAGAAAGAAGGAAAAAAAACAAATAATCATTCGTTTAACTTTACATAAATGCATTGAAAAATGTTGTGATACGAAAATGGGTTTTTAAAATGATGAAAAGAAAATAATCAAAAAAACTAAATAAAAAATATAAAAGAGCGTGAGTGAGAGTTGATGATGAGAGAGAGAAAAACGGCTAATAATTAATTAAGATTTAAAAAAAAGAATAGATAATTGAATATATAAAGAGGAAGTTGAGGTTGAAAACCTTGCCATTGTGCGGAGCATGACAAAGAGGAGTCTGTTGAGTTGATTAGGCTATGCCACGGCCCACACCCTTTGAAGCTAGGGTTTTAGAGTGGCGACTGGCCGATTTCGATTCAGATCGGTGTGGTTCCGGTGTCCGGATGGGGTCATTCCATAGAATTTGCAAATCAGACTTAGTTTAATTTCATACCCCACTGGGACTAACTGACCGTACGACCGGGACGATCTCGTCGGACGGGTTCCCTTAAACTTGTTTTTTTAAGAAGTATAAGCATATTGCTATTCTAAACAACATACAATAAAAAACCATACTATAGGAGTTGGAGGACAAGGATATATGCAGGCCTAGCAATAAAGATTAAGGGGCTCCAATATCCCCAGTTAAGTAATCCAATATTACATGTTTGGTCATTATTGGGCATAAAAGGTGCTTGTTAGTGCAGTGAGTGCTAGATGCTGACGCAGAAGTGGACAGACACGAGGATGAGAGCGAAAGTAGATGAGTAGGAGCGTATGTTGGGGTGAGAGAGAGAGTACCGTAGAGACTCGAAAGGACAGTATGAATATGAACGGTGTTAGCATAAAGGATGCATACGGATTGGCCCGCATTTCGATGTTTGTGTGATTTTGCAAATAACGCGCTTTGTTGATAGTATGGTAAACTACGGAATCGAGGGTGCAAGAATCGGAGGCAGGGAGTGTGTACTGGGTGTGTTCTCTATTGGTATGGAGTGTTAATCGGATGGGTACACTCAATATGTAAAAGATTACTCAAATTGCCATAGATAATCTTACGGGCAAGCTGATCATCGTAAAGAGGATCGTTTTAGTTGGCTCGTTATTCACTTTTTTCCTTGTGCTTGTCTTGCTGTTGGCGATTAGTTCTTCAACAGTCCGTCAGGATGCCCCATTAGATCATTATCATAATCAAATTAACTAATTACACTTAATTACAGGAAGAGAGAAAGAAATAAAACACTTTAAAAAGGCTTAAAGCTCTGGTGGTAAGGGTTTTAAAAACGCCTCTAATGTATGTGCTGTAGATGGTCGGTTTTGCATAGTAAGTTGAAGTTAATATTGCATAATGGGATCTTGTTGACAAACACTATATAATCCAAATAGGTTAGTTATAATAAGTCGAAAATTATAATGTAGGGGATCTCTGTATCCTGTAATAAGTCTATACTGATTATGCTAGTATATATCCAATTTGTTCTAATGAAGAATATTGACATAGATAGGATAGGGCATTAGAAAAGATTACACTCATGATCCTCCCTCAATTACCATCTTAGATTGTTTTTTTTTTGAGAATACTAGTGATTCATTGAGTTTTCCAGGCTTATGTGTTTTTTTTTCTATTGCTGCAACAGGTATGTCCTCTAATGATCCATAAATTTGGATAATGGAGCCTCATATTATTATGAAAGAACGAATGCGTTAAGGCAATAGGATACGTTTAATAAGAAAAATGGTTAATCGATGTTTAATTTATATGTCAAAAATGGGCATAAAAAGATGATTCTTTTTAAAATTCTGTGGTCGATGATGACCAGACCATTCTGTTTTATTTCATTGATCGATGTAAGAATTCGATAGTCTATGATTTTATGATTCATTAGAGTATGAATGGAAAATTCTTAAACATTTCCATTATAAGTCCTTTGTTAGGATCCATACTCAATTTCACTAATGAATAAGTCAAGAAGGCCATAAAAAGGTTTCTGCATGGAGCATCTCCTCGATAGGCCATCAATACCTACTTGCTCTGTGATGCAATGTGAGTGCCAAACGTGAAGTGAGAAAGGAAGAGCTGCGTGGCCACTTTCGTAGCATTGGCTTGGGCGGCTTAGGGAGGACTACCGTTGCCTTAAAACATAACGATTCTTACAGTGTGGACCATTATTTGTGTTTAACTGATGGTTTGTCATTCGATTTAACGTTGTTTATTGAAAATAATATGAACACATATAATTGTTAGCACTCAATTTCCTGGCGCTGTGCTGTTATTCTAAAAAAACTTGCCACTAGATGTGTTGCCAACTAGGTAATACGTGGTATATATCGACGGACTGAACAACTGATAGAAAACCTTTAGGCTATTAATTCTGATATTTTATACAGTTTCGATTATCAGATATGTAAGTTGCCATCGATTCTGGGCTTATCGATAACTTTTTTCCCTTTCAACTGCAATTCTTTGGTAAATGAATCTAAATTATTTGATCTCTCTTGCTGTCGTAGTTACTAGGTGGTTGTTATTCTCTTTCAAATTTCGATGGGTGCTTTGCGCAGCGCATGATACTGCACTTTGTTGTCATGTTTATCAGCTGTAAGCTCTGGATCCATTCCCACCAAAATCAATTTGGTGGGTGGGCACCATTTTGTTGGGCCCAGTGCTCATTGGGCCAAAAGGACTAGAAATCTAGATTTTCTTTTTCTTTATTATTTGGGCTCTTTTTGTTGGTTTTGGTTTTTAATGTAGGTCTATTGGCGCTCGCTTATCGCTAATTAAAAGGGGGGGACCATCGCCTCAATTCTGAGGATGGAGAGGCAATAAAAATAAAAATCACAATTGGTAGAATTCAGTTGACTATATCCATTTACCAAGGGGTGGATTATATGTTTATAAGCTGGTTCCAATGTGTATTGTTTTATGGCAGCATCGCGGAGGTTGCTTCGCTATGAGTGGGAGAAATGGTAGATAATTGAGATCGAAATGAGAGATGGATGTAGATGTTTGAAGGGTTGGAGAAGATTGTATATGTATAGGATGATGAAAAGTGATTAATGTTGGTTTATTTTTTTTTTTGTAGCTTTGTGAGTAACAGTAGAGTCTGAAATAGCTTTGTAGATAAGATATGTAGCCTTAAATCTTAATTTGATTTATCATATATAGCAGGAAAGCCTCCTGCGCCAAATTCCCTTGATACTCTATACTAGTATTGGATGTGGCAAGTTGGCTCTCTCTTGCTTTTCGTTGATTCTCCTATAAATATACTTGTCACTTTTTTTTATAACTATTCATGGTTCTGGATGCACAGATTCCATATATTTCCAGTCACAGGATCAAATTTTTCATTTCAAATTAGACGATACTTTGATTCACATGTTTTAATATTCGATTAATAATTAAAAAAAACTGTTAAGTGAAAATCAGAATGCGAAATAATCTATATTTGTGATGTATGATATTATACACATATTATGCAGAGCGACAGATCTAGTTCCACCTAGTCCATATTCAATTGGATTATTTAGGATAACGATTTGAGTATATCTTGAAAATATATAAATATAGATTCTTGAAATGCATATAAGACCACAATATTCTTGTTTGAATTCTGCAAAGCGATCGTATAGCCCCAAGTTTTGTTTTCAATTAAAAATTATCATGGGACTTTAATAATTCCCATTGTCCATAACATGTCGATAAGAACAATCGTTACCAAATACTTTCAAAATATCGGATCTTCTATCAGAAAAAAATTCACTAACTATAAATACGTACGTATTTTTTCGTACATTTTCCTCGTTTAGACTCTCCATTATATAAAAAAATCATCGTGAAATGTGGTGCATAAACACCGGGTGACACATAACTGATTAATTGTTTCAAAGTTTTTTGTTTTGTTTGTTTTTTTAATATAAACATGGTTGCTCATGTACTTTCTAGGCCAACCACGTATAGCTTCTTAGCAGTTATCAGTCTGGAATGTTGGGTTGGGTGGGATGTGTATTTTTGGTGGGAGGTTATTCCCGATGTGCTGGTGTCGTACAGTTCGCTGAGTCAGCAAGACTAGGCGAGGTATACGCTATTATCGCATATCGGCTTATTTGCTTATGGTGAAACCTCAATGATTCCAGTAGAAAAAACAATATGAGCGCCCGAACGATGGTGCGCCACATTTAAAGAGACTATAACTTTATGCTCATATCACCAAAACGAAACTAGAAGAACCATTCACAAAGCGTGATGATTAAGTATTGTCAAATCTAAAATATGACATAACATAGTCGGATATAGGAATAAGCCCACAGAAATAACTATCGTATATAATGAGATGTTAGCTAAATTTATGTATATATATATATATATATATTACGTTTATAAATATTAAGTCGCTAAATGCAGGTTGTGGATCCAAGAAATAGTTGTTTAACACCTAGTTTGCTGTATCTATTGAGGTCAATTAACAACATAAATTCTTATTGTGGAGATGTCTTTGGGTGTACGCATAGGTCCCATCGGGAAGGAGAGGTAAAGCTACATAGAGTTTAAATTCAAAGGCATTACAGCTGAGTACAAACTGTGTTTTCCATCGTGACACGAACAAGCACGAATCAGAGTTGAATAGAAATATGAAAATATCGTTATTCAAAAGTTGATTCAGTTGAAAAACAAAGTTAATTCCCGAACTATGATATATATATATATTGTATATAAGAAGATCTAATGCTTCCCTAGATCTAGATAGAGAGCAAGTTCCCTTAATGCTAACTTAGCGGCTCATCAACTTTTGCTCTGGTTTCTACCCATTTGCTTTCATTTGAAAGTGCACTTAATTACCTTTAGACTACATAGATGAACAATGGACACCTGCTCTACCTGTCCGTTGAGCAGCCAAAGCGGGTTCGACTAGATCACAACAGATGTCTCCAGCTACAGGTGGTATATGGGACCATCAGCTAGAATATACACAGACATCGAGCGGAGCTAAGCTGCGATGAAGCTGTTAGCCGAATGATGACTAAACAAGTTTTGCTAACAAACGTAAACATCCATAAATCGATCAATGAAGTTTGCTTGCTCTGCGCAGCCGTATTTGATCGATTCGAGTAACTGAATGAGATACTTAATGCTCAAGAAATGTTTCAATGAAGCTTTCTCTAATTCGCTGAAATGGCTTTTGCTTTTGCCGCTACTTCTGCTTCTGCTTCTTGAGACGATGCATTGGAGAAAATGCTCAAACTAAGCTTCAACTAAGCATTCAATCTATAATTAATATCATGTCTTATTCCGCATCTCTTGCGCACTCTCTATGTGTCTCTCTTCATCTCTTTACGCTTGCAGAGAGAACAACGTTTTCTGGCTTTTCTCTTTTGTTCTTGCTTTCTTATTGATATACAAATTTGTTTTTAAGAGAATTTCAGCCGCACTTTCCAAGCTTTTTTTAAATCTATCGATTATGAAATCTATCGATAAATTTCAGCATCTTGAATCAATTAACTGCATAACTCTCTCACTCAGTCTCTCTCTCGCTCTCTCTCTCTCTCTTGGATTTACTCTCGCGAGAGAATTTTGTTTAGGCATTTCTATTTGATTAGCATCTTTCTTATCTATATAAAAAATTTGCATATTTAACTCTGAAAAAACTACATCTACAGGGCAATATGATGATCTGATCTTTCAGACTTCTCATATATATTTCACATATATCGATTAATGTCTATCGCTAAAACTAAAAGCGTTTGAATGGACTATAATTTATTTGATAACAAAAACTATTTTATAATTCCCAAAAGTTTGTTTTACAGCCCAAATAGAAATCGTTGTTGTTTTATCAATAGATCATATATAACAAATATTTTTTCGAACAATTGCATCACATAACATTTAGTGACTATTCACTTGTTATTGTATCACCTCTAATAATATTTATTTAAAACCTCTACAAATATTTGTATGTACATTCAGCTTCAATTTAGCATTACTTAGCTCAATCACATGATTAACCCAAAAATAAAATCTAGCTAAACATCAATCGATTGTGTGAGTAGATCAAGTAGAATGTGATTTGATAGACTTAAAGTTGTCTGTCATATAAATAACCAATTGTTATGGTTTAGTCATGATATGCGGCTTAGTGCTAGATGTAGCACAGATAAAGCCTGCACGAATAGGAAAACAAACATACATATGTATATATAAGTATATATGTATATAGACTTTTTTCCTAACTTTATTACGTATTGCTGCAACTTTTGAATGAACATGTAAAAACTTTGGACACTAACAACAACAAATAAATAACTTTCTTTGGCATGTCGTCATTTAAATGGCGTCTCATAAAGTGCACTTAGTGTTACAGCAACAGTTACAGCCACACAAAAAAAAACAGAAACAGAAACAGTCAAAACTTATAAAGAGGAAAATTGTATAAAAATAGATAATAAAGAAAAAGAAAAACTACAAAAGCCGCTTACAAACTCTACTCGTAATTGCGATTGCCGAAAAAGCTGGCATCAAAACGACTCTATGGGTGTCTCTATCTCTATCTCTCTCTATCTCTCTCTCTCTCTCTCTCTCTGTCTCTGTATGTGTGTGTGTGCGTGTGTGGAGAACGTGTAAAGGTAGGCGGCAGACTTTTCATATATTAATGTATATGTGAACCGGTTAGCTACTTGGTGGCTCCCGAAAAGTTGATTGAACCTCGGCGCCGTTGATTGAGTAACACACATTTAATTGATTTAAATGCGCAGCTTTTGCTTAATTGCACATAAACAGCTAAAGAAACGGCAGCCAATTATAATTACAGATGCTGTACACGCTCACACACACACACACACACACACACAACTCTCGAAAGTGAAATGGGCAGCAGCAGCAGCAACAACAACAAGAGAGAGTTACAACAACAAGGCATACATATGTGCGCCCTTTGGAGGCACTCGCATGTGCACTCGCATGCGTAAGCTCGCCAACATAATTGGCGACACTTGAAATACCCTGTAAAAAAAGTGTGATCGCAATTGCCAGCTGTAAGAGACTAATGAACTTTGTTGGCAAGTCTGTCAAATACATATTACATTAATTCTAGTGTAATATATATCTATATAAACACATATATATATACATATATTTATTATATTTTTGTTTAGTAATCTATCTCCAAACACAATTTATATTTCCTTAAGAACAATTGCTTGTTAAAAACTTTTACTGTTTACATATCTGTGTTATATGCCAATCGATGAAGCTCTTTATATATAAGCAAATATATAGATCTATATATATACATATGGGCATATATACTGTGTATACTAGACTTGAGCATTAAATGTGTATATAGTTATGTATATATTTCTATGTATATATATATTTATGGTACTATATTACAGATAAAACTTAAATAGTATCATGTTAGAGATAGAGCTTACACAATGTAACAGCGTTATCTTCTATCATTATAATCGATCTAAAACATATCAATAATTAGCTCTAACGTCTACATCAGCATAGCTCTCTTTATCTCTCTCTTTTACTCGCACTCTCTCTCTCTCTCTCTCTCAGTCTACACTACATTCCACATATCCGCAATCTTATCTCTCGCATAAACTACCCTTCTCTCTGCGCCGCCCAGTTGCAGGGTATACGGAAGATATGATGGGTCAATCGAGTTCACTGTCACTTTCACTCACTCACTCACTCACTCACTCGCTCGCTCACTCACTGCTGCTGTTGCTGTTGGCTGCTCCTAGCCGCCGCCTTTTGCGCTCCTTTCGCTTGATTAGCGCCATCTGGTGACAATTGTGTGTGCCACAACTTTTAATCGATCTGCGGCTGCGGTCAACAGCTGAGTACAGTTAATCAGAGCAAATGGGCGCAGAGGAGTGAGGAGCTGAGAGGATGTGCTGAATTCAACAGCAAAAGATGACGTGATTTGAACGCTTCAGCATTTAACTGTGCATTTCCAGTGTTTTGAGTGTGTGCGTGTTTTTTTGTGTGTTTGCTTTTAATGCGGTCTTTTTTGCTGTTGTTTGTTTTGCCCACTGAGCGAGCCATCGGCTTTGTTAACTGGTTTCGTTTCATTTGCGTGAATCGTTGCCAATTGCGGCCAACCAAGGCGGCATTAAGAATTTACTTTATGTTTTTCTTGTTGTTAGCTTAAGGGTTTGGGTAATAAGTCGATTACCGCAGTGGAGACCAGTAGCCAAAGTCGAACTCAATAGGCTCTAATTGAGGTGAACGCACTGGGTAGCTGCAGTGATTCAATGTATTCACAGTATTCATATTACTCATGAACCAAATATTTAAGAAGTTATTTACTAGCTATATTCAAAGTATTCGTTATTCATAAATATACGTTAGATATTCGTTAACATAATTAACCTAATATTCTTGATGGCATAATGAATTTTTTCCATGAATGCGCTCTGGGTATTTATAAATGTTGACTATATCAAGAATAGAGTATTTACAATACTTGAAGTATTCCACAATGGTTGCAATGTTAGCCTTAGATGTCAAGTCATTAACAGATTCATGAGTCCATTTGAGTTATGAATGAATACTGTGAATGATCTGAAGCGAATCAGTTTCTAAAGTATTCTAATATGCTTGGTATTTATGAATACATTCATAGTCAATGTATTCATAGTCAATGTACTTATGAGTGTACTCAATGCATTAGTACGCATTGCATAATATCATTCGAAGTCAGAAACTAGCAGCTTTAACTTATATAGCTTTAGCTTACATAAACGAAATACTCATCGGCTGATTCACTTCTGACCATCAATTAGGCTTTAAACACAATCAGTTAACGCAAGAACACAGTCAGTTAACTTGGTCTAAATGACACACTAACGTACATATATAGAACTAAAAGTTTTCATTAATTCTTAATAATTCCTTTCTTTTTTATTAAATTTCTGTTTTGTTTTTGTTTATATCAACAACAAGAAGCAACTTGAGGAATATCTCTGGCATAAAGCACAAATATTTTATCAACATATTTAGTCAGCGTTTCAAATTTTATCTACGAGGGACCCAAATGGAATTGATTAGATTAAGTAAACAACGTCAAAGTAAAGAAAATAAATAACTACATTTAAATACCCAGCATATACTGAACGGCAAGGCAAGGTATATGCACTACATGGGGAATAGGACAAGAGAACAAAAATTTCAATTAATTATTAAATATATTAATTTAATAATAATATTAAATATATTAATATAATAAATAGATAATGCTGTTTTATGTTTTGTATAAAATATATACACATGTACGAAAATATATTTTATATATATATATATATATATATAATAAGGGAAAAAGTAAAGCTAGGGTATTTAGACTTCGTCATTTGTTTTGATTTTTCTTGGTTTCAATTTTGATATTCGATCCTTTTGCTTACAGGGTATATGTGTGTTTAGCAATGTATTGCTTAGAATTGTAACCCGTTTAACTTATGATTTGAGCTTTTGGTATGTGGCAAGCTGCACAGTGGGTCAAGCCTTCAAGGCCAGCAACAACAACAGCAACAGCAACGACTTCGGCTAGAACAAGAACTGCAGCAGTTAGCTGATATGTGTTGTTGCTTACATTCCTGACTAGTGAAAGTCGGCCTGGCTAAGAGCTCTCAAGGCTGCTGCTGCTGCTGCAGCAGTTACCTGCCTGCTTGCCTGCCTGTTCGCTCAGCTGCGTAATCCAAGACCCGAATAGATTTATTAGCTGTCGCATTTAATTGAAAAATGCAGCGACTGCATTAGTGTGCATGTGTGTGTGTGTGTTTGTGTGTGTAGAGATATTTTTTCAAAATAATGATGATAAAAAAAAAATCCTTACGAACTGTGGCTTCTGCTTAGGTAGACACGAAAAGAAGCCATCAAAAAGGTAAGGGAAAAGAACGAAAGGAGAGAAGACAAAAATAATGATAATAATGCCTGGGAAACTGACAGCACTTGAAATTCTTCCTTACGCTTGCAGACCTGCCCCCGCAACAATGTGAGCCCCGCCCTCGCCCTACCATCGCCGTCTCACTCACTCTCTCTCTCTCCCTCTCTGACTCTTCGCTCGCTCCTACACTTGTGCGCCTCTTCCTGCTGCATTTCTGAAACGCGCGTCATGGGAAGCTAAGCAGCGCTAAGAAGAAGAAGAAGAAGAAGCAGCAGCAGAAGCAGCAGCAGAAGCAGCAGCAAAAGCAGAAGCAGAAGCAGCAACAGAACAAGAGAAGCTAAAATAAAAGAAGTCGCATGATAATAAGAATAGACAAAAGGAAGTTACATATACGCCCCTTATATAAAGGCAGGCATTAACATTATCTCAAACTTGAAATCTCTCTATGTATATTATAGGAGAAGATAACATTTTGCAGTTAAGATAAAAACGAAAGAAGAAAGAATACACTTTAGAATTTTTTTTTTTTTTTTTTGTGTTTTTGTTTTGTTTTTTTTTTTTTTTGTTTAATATAATCCGCAGCAGATTCAAACACTCACAAAAATTGCCATGGCAAACACTTGTTAACAACAATGAGAATCGAAAAGAAAATATAAATAAAAAAAACAGCGACTACAACAATTACGCGCACTTGTTGTGTTAAATAAACGACAACAACTAAAAACTAAATCAACAAAAATGAAAAACAAAAAAAAAAAACACTGCGTAACCGCAAAATTCGCAACAACAACAACAACAACGAGAGTAACAGACACAACGGTACGTACGAAACTTCAAATCAACGACGACAACCACGACGACGAAGACGTAACGAGAGAACGAGCGAGCGAGCGAACAATCAGCGTCGTGCGCTGCGCTCGCGTTTCGTTTTAAAACTGAAGTCGCAGCACACACAAAAGCCAAGCCAACAACGCTGCCAGAGCTGATCGTGCAGCACAACAGGTGAATCAAGCGCCAGAACGAGAGAGAGAGAGAGAGAGAGAGAGAGAGAGAGAGAGGAGAGAGAGAGAGAGAGAGAGAGAGAGAGAGTGAGAGAGCGACTGGAAGCGGGTGCTGAAAACGAAATGATGAGAGAGCATGGTCAGCCAGATGCCGGCGCGTAAGAGAGAGCAAATAAGCAAGTGCAAGCAGCGCAACTTTGTACAAATGCAATTCCTACCAAACTAGGCGCATGCATACGTGCATGCTGCGCCAGTGACTGTCAAACGTCACTCATTTCTGAACAGAACAACGCGCGCAGAGCGGACAGCGCAATGAATGACCAGAAAAAAACAGCTGAATGCGCCTGTTGTGTTGGTCAGACCCAAAGCTTAGAAGGCCCAGCAGCAGTTTGTCAAGCGTAACGTAAATAGGCAAAAACAAAAACAAAAACAAAACAAACAACCAAGCAGAACACAGCGACAATCAAAAGCAGCTCGGCATGATTAACTCGAATAAGAAATGCTCTAACTAGAAGTTTCTTTCTTTAATAGAGTTTTTCTCTTTGCAGGACTTGACTTCACTGTTGACTGTTATAAAATGAATTATGATTATCATTGATTTATTTAGTTATTTTATTTAGCTTTCACTCAGTTATATTTCATTTTTATTTATTTGTTTATATTTTATTTCATTTTATTTTAAGACAGAATGCTTAAAAAAATATTAAAGGGCATTTTTAATTTTGATTTTTATAAAGTTTTTTTCAACATAAACATTGCAATGCGTCACATTGCCAAAGCTGATGACAAAGCTAATGGACTCGCTTGCTTAACGACACTAAAGAAGTAGAAGAATGCAAATCTGCTGCTTCAACATAGCAAAGGATGATGACAGCTGGCAGAGAGCGAGCGAGCGAGAGAGACAGAAAGAGAGAGAGTGAACGAAAGCGAGAGAGAGAGACAGGGGAATACATAATATAGACAATTGCCGAGGGCGGCAAATGGGGCGGTCCGTTTCGCAGCGGCTTTGCAGGGCGGCAGAGAAATAATTGCCAAGAACGTTGCAACGCGATGGCAATCGTTTCCTTTGCTATTTCGCCTTTGGGCTGCAGGTAGCATAAAAATGAATTGGCCAGCAGCAAGTGCAACGCGATTGTGGTTGCTAGTTAGTTGTGAAATGAATTCTAGCCTGTAAACGTAATGAAATTAAACGAACTGGAAAGCTTCCTTTTTCCATGAAAAGCCTCCGCATCGTTGGCATAATTAATGAGAGAAACCCAAAACCGCTAAAAACAACAACAGCAATTGAATAAATGTATTCAAACAAACATGCATAAGTAGGCATGCATACAAACACACAAATCAGTATATATAAATATATATATTAAATTTGTTATTGTAATTTTGCAAAGCATAAATAATAGAAAAGTCTATGTTTGTGTGCGTGTCTATGTATTATAATTGAAAATGAAACGGGAAGTTTGAATATGAATAGTATTCATAAAACAATAATCATGAAAAGACCAAATAATAATTATTAATTTAATGCATTTCATATGCTTCAAATCCAATTAGAGTTTACAGTGCTTTTGCAACTGTCGCTGTCAGCTGATCGTTCGCGCAGACTTAAGCAGCGCAGTCGAAGCTGCTCAAAAACAAAAATAAACGAAGAACCGTTAATTTGATTGAACAACTTGCACACTTTGCCGCCTCATTAAGCACACACTCACACACACAGGCACACACACTCAAAGACTTCCGTTCGACTAAAGCCGCATTCGTCACTCCACGCGCGAGAGCGAGCAAGCAACATAACATACATATAGCGCCATCTACCCACCCACCCAGCACACAGCAGACAACTAATGAGCGCAGAACAAAACAAAAAAGGGCAAGTGCGAGCAGACAGGCAATAGCCGAATGCCGCTGCTTCGCGAATTCTCAATCAGAGTTTTGAAACTGTTTATGACAAATGCGTTTCACCACATGCACAAGCCTTGCGCTCTCTCTCCCTCTCTCAGTCTCTTTTGTTTGCACTCCCATTAAGCGCTCAGCTGTTTCTTTTTTTTTTTTTTTTTTTTGTTGCTTATAGTTTTTTCTTCTTAAAGCTGGTCTCGTTTTGGAGTCGCGTGTTTGCCGCTGCCTAAGCGGTTTGACTGGTCCATTTGGCGGCTTGCGGATTGCGGCTATTGCTGTTGGTCTAAGGCGTCTCTCTTTCTCTCACCCTCTTCCTCCCTCTCTCTCTCTTTCCCGCACTCTCAATGTGTGTTGGCCTAAACTAAAACAAAAGGCGGGCAAGTTCATTAACCATTTCACCTAATTTTTGTCGATGCTTTTTGTTTTGATTTCGATGCCGATTTTTTTATTTTTTTTTTTTTTTTTTTTTTTTTTGCATTGTCAAACACATTTAAGCTAAGCAACAAACAAACATAAACAAATACAGCGAAAAGAGCTCATTCGCTTGTCAATGCAACAACACGTGCACGTCGCGCTTCGCTGCGCTTTGACATCCGGCTTCAAGGTCGCCGCAACAAAAGTCGCCAAAAAAAAAAAAAAAAAAACAAGTAATAAAATAAAATATACCAAGATTTGTTGCAAGCTTAAGTTACAATTTGAGCGCAGCTTTGATTTATTTCGTTTGTGCGAGAGTTGCCTGCGTGTGCCGCCAGATGTCGCCACATGATTCTCAAACCCAATTGAATGTTATGCGTGTGAATAATGATTCGCTCTCATTGCGGCATTCACTTGGCGTGTGAATAAAAAGAAAAAAGACCACAACAAAAACAATAACAACAACAACAACAATCGACAGCCCACTCAAAAGCGTGCACAAACAATAACAAATTGTGGGGAACAGCATTAATGCATTTGGCTTTTCCAACTACTATATCATTTTAATCAAATCATGCCCTGTGGCCAAATAAGCAGGTAAATATATATTTCTATTATATGTATATCGCCTAGATAACGGTTTAATCAGCAACTGTAATCACACAGATTTGCAGTAAAAGCAACAAATAATCAAGTTAAAAACAAAGCAAAAAAGATAATAATGTCACGACCTTGCTATCAGTCAGACCTAATTATATAGTAGATTTATCTATATACGATAGCTGTATAGAAACATTTTTAATGGATAGTGAAATATATTTTCCTATATTCTATATATTGGATATTCTATTATTAAATTAAGAAAAACTATTAGAATATAGCTAACTTTTGTGCTTTTAGCTGTCAAATCGATGAACCCTTTTATAATTATTTTATAGTGAAAATATATACTATGCCTATTAGAACAGAAATACTCAACATTTTCGCCATATACGCAGTACACTGTAAGCTAGCGTCATCTAGCGTTTGCTGGCGCAACTATTAAACTAACCACAGCTTGCAGCTATGCAGTAGATATATAGAACAATAACTATGTAGAAACATAACCGATACCACAATATACAGAAAGAAGCACTATAACTATATATTTGCAGCTTCAAAACTAAAACTCAAGCTACAAAAATTATAGTATCTTAAAATGGATATACAGTATTCTGCAGCTACAAACATGTGCGGCTTAGTCAGCGCCATCTAGCGTTTGCTGGCTCAACTATTAGGCTCAAGATAGCTTGCAGCTACTGTGTGTGTCTTGGCTAAGCGACTGTGAGCGTGGTTGTTGCATATGCTAAGAGCTTAGGCTATTGCAAAAGCTTTATAAATTAGTTGCATTTGCTATTGCTTGTTATTGCTGTGTTATTTGTTGTTGCTATTGCTGTTGTTATTAGTTGTCTGTTTGTCTTTTGGCCCATTTACCCAAATATTTTGTCCCGCAGCGCACTTGCAACATGCAACGATATGATGGTTAACAACAACGATAAGATACGTAGGGCGTAAGAAATACAACAAATCAAATAAAAACAACACAGCAAATGTTGCAACACGCTGAAGAATGTATCGATAAGTAGCTACACACACTCACACACACACACCTACACATAGCGAAAAGCTCTTGTGTGTGTGGCATCAACTTACGATTCAGTGAATTTGTGGCATGCGTCAGCTTTGACTAGACATTTCATCTGTCAAATCCCGTTGGCCATTGGCTATTGGCTATTGGCCATTCAACTGGGTCATTCACGCAATTTACCACATTTATTACTCATTATTTATTGGCCATCCTCTTATCAGCGATTTCTAATTTCCAATATATGTATATATATAATTTGTTTTTATTTTTGGTTTTCCACTTGACTGCTTATCAGTTCTTGCTTACCTGCAAAGAGAGCGGAGAAGAAGAAGAGAAAATTGATGTCAGCATTGTGTGTTTAGTCAATGTTTCGAAATAGAGCGATAATTTACGAGTATTGGGGTAGGTAGGATGTGCGTATCGATATGACGAACTTATCTCTATTCAGAGTAGGGGAAGGCCCAAGAAATATGAAATTGGTTTGGGATTTTTAGGTATGCGAGGGGCGAGTGAGAACTTGCGACAGTCGAGAGCTTATTTAACATTGTTTACAAAAAATTTTAAGCATTATTTGTTTTTGCCAAAGTTTTGCCTCTAGATTTATTTTACAAGTTTTTTCTAGGGGATAGATTTTATTTAAATAAATCTTCTAATTTTCTTAAATAAGTTTCCTACATTTTGTTATTTTTTATTTTATTTATTCACATTTTTTTGTATATGGTCGAGTTCTTTTTTTAAATAAATTAACTATGTTTGTTTTTTTTTCTTTTATAAGATATATATTCAATATTTTATGTATTTTATTTTAATAGGTTTATTAACTAAATTCCCTATCTACGGCTATTTAAAAAATGAATTTATTTGTAATTTAATTAAAATGGCTGATTTTATTTAAATAAATATTCATAAGAAATGTCCTATATATATTTCATTTTTTACATTATTATCTTTATTTTATTTTGTATTTTTTTTTTTAATCAATTTTTTATATTTGTTTATGTATTTTTTATTTTTATTTTTATTTTAATTTGTTTATTTAATTTAATTGTTATTTAATTGTTATTTAATTTGTTTTTTTTTTAATATTTTTTTATAATGTATATATATATATTTTTTTTTTGATCATATTTGTATTTACATTGATTTACATAATTATTTTTAATTTATTTTGTATTTTTTTTATAAAAAATTTTTTTATATATATATTTTTTTTATTTTTCTTTATAGTATATCTTTTTTTTTTAATATATACATATTATACTATATATATTATATTATATATATATATATAATATATAATATTTTTTTTTTTTTTTTTTTTTTTTTTTTTTTTTTATACTATATATATTTTTTGTATTTTATTATTTAATTTAATTTTTTCTTATTTTTATTTACATATAATTTTTTATAGTTTCATTTATATATAAAATAAATTCAAAAAGACTTGTACATATATCAAAAACTATTTTACTGTCAAAGAGTCATATAATAACATTTTAAACTCTATGAAATATGTTTAATGTAGTTTTTTTTTATTTATATAAGTCAACATTTAATTATTAGCGTTTCATTCAGTAAAGAACATTTAAAATATCATAGACATAAATAAGACTAGGTTGGACTCAGTTTTCCATGATAATCAGAATCATTTTTATACATATGTATACGTACATACATATGTATGTATATACCTTTTAATCACATAACTTTAACATTTTGTACAGATCTTTCAGGCAATAAGAATTCCGCTTTGGGCCATTGTCAAGCTGTAAAGTTCAAGCAAAAGTTAATTTCCTCTGACCTCTGTTGGCTCTAAAAGGCTTTGAGTCACAATGATTCCATTGAGATGACTTTGTCTGAAACCATATATGGCTAATGTTTCAGGCTTTAACTGCTGTTGAGCTTTAAATTGAAAGAGTCAAAGCAAAGCAAGTTTATGGCCACACGCGATACATTTTTGTCTGCTGGAAATTCTTGATAAATTAAATGAAAAACAAATGCATTTAAGGGTTGGGTTTACCTCATGGAAATGAGTACTTTGTGCTCATTATTCCGAGCAGGCCAAACAATGGACATTGATTTATAATGGTATATCAAGATATACATATATACATATGCATATATCTACACATGCCCCAACTTCATGCCCGATCCCAGCTAACTGCAATGCTTATCACGTTTGTTGCGCTGCATTCGAAGCCTGTCAAATCAATGCAGCTCAGCAGCGACTCATTTGGGGGCTAGGCTCATGCCAGCGCTGCCCCACCTCCGACAAATGAATTCAATACTCCAATTTGATTTTGCTTTTTTTTTTTCGTTTTCTTGCCGCCCTCAAGCAGGCAACACAACAATGGCAGCAACGATAACGTCACGAGCCGTCGACTAGGCCGCTTGTAATTGATCGTGTCTTTGACATTAGAAAACATTTTTCGTTGTCCGTCTAACTGTCTAACTGTCAGCCTATCTCTCTCTCTCTGTCTCTCTTCCTTTCTCTCTCACTCACTCTCTGTCTGTTTGCCTGCAATGGAAATGTAACGCGAAACACGCCAAGAGACGCCGCCAACTGGTGCACGATGGCTAATAAAGCGCATGGAAGGCGAACGCACGCAGCGACAGCAAATCCACTTAGGCGTGCAGCAGGCAGGAGGAAGCCAAACAAGGCACTCAAGAGCATCGAGTGAAATGAGACGTGGCCAATGGCAGCAGCAGCAGCAACAGCAACAGCAACAGCAACTGAAGCAGCAGCAGCAACAACAGGCAACAGGCAGCTGCTGGCAGCAACCACCAGTTGGTGGCAATAGCAAGTGTGCCCTGGCTGACTAATCGGCTAATAACACCAGCTAAGCAACTGCCATTGACTTTTCCTGGGCTAACTTTGGCAAGTTCATGATATCACTCGATATGACATATGCATATGCCTAGCTGAAGATATATCTCTCTCTCTCTCTTCTGGAGAAATGTCCATATATTAAATTTTAAGTGTCCAACAAGCATTTGTAGTTCATGAGTTCAGTTGGTTGAGCTCATTAGATCGTTTGCTCAATGTCTCTACTTATGAATATGCTATCCATGAATATTCCAAATATCAATGTACAAAGCCTAACCGTGGTAGTTCCTTAATACAAAACATTATATGATTCATTGATTTTAAGAATATTTCTATTATATCTGAAGAGTCTAGCATTTGTAGTTTCTCAATTCAGTTCTGTTCAATTTAGAGAGCATTTAACATTGACTGAGCTCGCTTAACTAGTTATGATGTCAAACTAATTTATACATAATCAGAATCACACTATTATAACTATAATATCCTAATTACTATATCATATTCATATTCATATCACGTTATATGGTTTATTCTAATAGAAAGTCAGACAAATTTGTATTTGTTTCCGAGTTCGTTGGGTTATGTAAGTTAGCTCGACTGTTTATCATATACGCATGCTTATACTATGTTATACTATATGTATTTACATATATGTTATATATATACATATATATTCTTATGTTGTTCGTATAAAACATAGATGAATTTCTCTACAATCTCAAACTTCCCAAGCAATGCAAAGCTAGCAAATTTCTGAGTCAGTCAAGAGCTGATTGAACTTTTCTTTCCTTAATAATTCCTTGAATATTTCTAAGCTAATCTCAGTTAGGGAAGCGCTATAGACCACAATATGAGTGCAAAAAAAAAAACCAAATAAATAATAATAAATAAAGAAAAAAATATATTTATTGACATAAGATCAAAGTGCACTAAAGCAGTCATCAATTGAGGCAGCTTCAGCGCTTCTTGGCAGCTGCCGAATATCCTGACTTAGTAGAGAGATACAAAGAGAGAAAGAGAGAGAGGTTGCCTCCTACAGAGATAGTGAGAGAGCGAGAGAGAGAGCGAGAGAGCGAGAGAGCGAGAGAGCGAGAGCGAGCAAGGGCAACTCTGGCAAGTCATCTTTGCTGTGCTGCTGACCTACAGGCAAAAAACCAAAAAGAAGATAAAATCATGTAAGTGCTGCAAATGGCTAAGCGGCTTAAGTGCCTCGACGACAACAACAACTAACAACAACTAATGCTACTATCTAATTCAACAACAACAACAATATGACATCAACAAAAACTAAGACAACAACCAATCGGATATTGCGCAATCGTGTTTTTTGTTTTTGCTTTTGTCATTCGAATTGGAGTTGCGTTCGCTGTTGATGGCAGCATCTGAGCGTTTCCGCAATGCCGTGTGTTAAGCGGCGCCAATGGGGTCAAAGTTCAATACGAAGAGGCGGCAGCTGGAGGGCTGGGGCATGATGCACTGTGCTGCAAAGTTATGCAAAAGCATGAGACGAGTGAAAGTGACGGCAACAGGTGACGAAGACGCATGACGGAAACGCGTTGCGTTTTCAAGGCAACACAGCCAGGCCATACATCAATCAATCAATAAATCAATCAATCAATCAATCGATCAGCCAATCGATATCAAATGCAAACAAAACAGCATTCAATGGAAAATGATTAACATGATTATTAATAAAATCATTAACATGAAGCAAGCAAAGGTGTGCGTGTGCGTGTGTGTGTGTGTGTGTGTGTGTTTGCACATGTGTGTTTATTATAATAAAACAAAAATAAAATAAAAGGCAGTATTAAATGTTGGTAACCGGATTCGAAATCGGTTTCAGATTCTCTGCGCCAGAGCCAGAGCCAGACGCAGCCAGAACAAAGCGAATTTTTCTTGTTTTGTTTATGAATAAAGCGTTCCGTGAGCAGGCAACACGGCTCCAAAACAATATAATTTACTGTTCAGTGAAGAGAGAAAGAGAGAGAGAGGGAGAGGGAGAGGGAGAAAGGGGAGCTCTAAGAGAGACAGCATGTGAGGGAGGGAGTAAAAGTCTTAAGAACAGACAACTCGCAGCGTAAATGATATTTAACCAGATGACAAAAGTGCAGAACGAGCACAGTAAAAGCGGCGCAATGGCTGTAATTGAATATAGAGTACAGTAGATACGCCATACAGGCGACAGTTAGATATAATAGTTGTTTGTACAATACAGACTACTCAAATTGCAGTTTATATATCTATAAACATACAGAGAGAGAGAGAGAGGCTGATATCATAATACCATAACTATGTGCCAAAATTCACTAGCTAAAAATCGCATGATATTATTATGAGCTCAAAGCTAATAGAGATAAGAGTATTTAGCATAAGTGCACGTGCTTAGATAGTCTTTTATCATACGTTAGATAAGCAAGATTATTAAGTTTGGACTCACAATCTTTGCTAACTAAAATATGATTAGATTTCAAGCACACTCGAGGCACTGTAGAATAGAAAGCGTTTAGATGCTAAATGCCTCGCCCAAGCCTCTCAGATGAATGCAAACAGCCAAGAGCCAACGGCCATTCATAGCTCTAACAAAGGGTATGGCGAATGCCTACTTAAATTTCAATAGAACAGAAAAGGTAAATGAAGTAAACAAGTGGAAATCTGACAAGATGAATGAGAGAGACAGAGGGTGAGAGAGAGAGAGAGGGTTAAAAGAAGATGTATGAAATCGAGTACAAATGCGATTACGAGCGCTTGTAATGCCAATCATTGATCATTTCTATAAAGAGAGGGAGAGAGAGAGAGAGAGAGAGAGAGAGAGAGAGTGAGGGAGAGATAAAACCTGGCTTCCAAGAAGCCGCAAGCCATAAGAACCAAAGAACCACTCTGAGTGACAGACGACAGTTCATTAAAAAGAAATTAGAGGGTATGACAGGCACGATCATAAAAGCAGCAAATGAAAAGAAAAAAGAGAGGGAAAAAATGTCAGGCGAAGAAAAAGAAAAAAAAACCTTTACCTAACCACAAATTGAAAATGTCAATAGGGTGCGAGAGTGGGAGAGCGATAGAGTGGGAGAGGGAGCGAGAATGCGATAGGAACTTCAAGGGAAAGGCACGAACGACAATAGATAAATATAAGCAGGAATTCCTGGAATTGACAATTTCGGTAATGGAATTAAATGTGCCTCATGGGGGGTGCGAAGCCTGCATTGAGATGAACTTAAGGCAAAAGGCGTGTTAACAATGATATAAAAAATGAGAGAAATGTAAGCTAGAAGAAAAAATAAATTTAAAAAAAAACATAAAATTCAAAAAGTAATTTAATGAAATAAACAAAAAAAATTAAATTAATTAAATATATAAGAAATAAATTAAATAAATTAAATTTAAAAAAAATAAATCAAATAAAAGAAAAATGAATTTTAAAATATATTTAATTTAAAAATTTGTATTACTCAAATGAATTAATCATTGTTAAACAAAATAAAAATGAGATAAATGTAAGCTAGAGGAAAAAATAAATATAGAAAAAAAAATTAAATTAAAAGAGGAAATTTAATAAAAATAAAAAAAAAACTAAATTAAACTAAATTAAATAAAAAAATAAATAAAATTATATAAAAGAAAAATTAATTTTAAAAAATATTTAATTTAAAAAATTTGTATTGCTCAAATGAATTAATTATTTTTAAACGAATTTAAAATTTTAATTTAACAAAATTTTAAAATTTGATTTAAAAAATGTTCAAATTATTTTTTTAATAATTAAAAAAAAAAAAACAAATAAAAGAATAAATTTAAATTAAAATGGAAAAATACAAAATAAACAAAATAAATATAAAAAAAGATATTGAATTAAGTCGCCAATGTTGGCTAAACATTGAAAGAGACAGTAGACAGTAGAGCTTAAGGTAGCGAGAGTGAGATAGAGAGAATGCCGCTTTAAGCATAAATAACAATAAACTTAAATACAGCACAAAAGAGCAGAGACAAAACATAAATGAAAAGCAAAAGCAACAACAACAAAACTGAACAAATAAAACAGACAAAATTGCGTTTTACGCATGCGCAACAAACAGAACAACAACAACAACAACAACAACAACAACAAGAGTGACAACAATAACTAAAGCAACTTAAACAACAACTGAAGCAACAGCTTAAACAACAGCAACAACAACATTGATGACAACTGCTTCATTTTATGGGCGTTTGTCTGACGGAAAAAGTTAGCTTACACACAATTTCTATATAAGCAATTCATTTTACTTTTATTTATGATATATAAACAAATACATACACATATACATATGTTATGCACATATGTATGTGCATATGCTAAAGCTCTCTTTATGGCAGTGAAATTAAAAGCGAGTTCAGTGGAGCTTGCGGCCCACCAAAAAGATTCCCACAAACATATATAAATTTTATTTTTGTATACCCTGAACCCATTGAAAATGGGAATTCAGGGTATAATGAATTTGTGAAAATGTATGTAACAGGCAGAAGGAGACGTCGCAGACACCATAAAGTATATATATTCTTGATCAGCAGAAAAAAATAAGTTGATTGAGCCCTGTCCGTCTGTCCGTCCGTATGAACGGCGAGATTTCGGAAACTACAAAAGCTAGAGAGCTGAAATTTCACATGAACACTCGTATGTTAGTCGATAACTCATCCCATTTTCAAATTATCGATGAAAAATCGAAAATTCGTTTCAGTTTTTTACGTTTCTTGAGCATAACTTCTACACCATTCGAGCTATAAACTTCAATTGTATATATTCAAATACTAGAGACTTGAAATTTGGCAAATAGATACATCTAAATGTATTCTATTAATATGTGCTAAAGTTTCATAAAGATAGTTCATATAGAAATGGGGTTGTAAGAGTCCAAAGTATAGCCCAACCCACCCCCAAGCCACGGCAGCAACTGCACAATTAGCAGAGCGCGTGCTTATAAGTGCGTAAAGAAGAAGAGTATCACTTTTTTTAGCATGGGTTCAGGGTATCTCGTGGTCGAGCCGTCTCGACTAGAGCCTTCTTACTTGTTGGCTTTCGGTTTGTCAACTGAAGCCACGAAATGCGATTGCCAAATGGGAAAGCGTTGAAACTCTGCGCACACACATAAGTTACATAAAGAAGAAGAAGAAGAAGAAGAAGAAGAAGTAGAGTAAAAAAATATATCTGATCTGCTTAAAGATCAGTTGTAGCAGATATTTGCTCAATTAGAGCAAACGATGCTGCATCGCATCACGTGCTTAAGCTAAACTTGAAACTTGTTTGTAAATATAAATGTTTCCGAAATTAAATTGAGTTAAAGTTTAATAAATGTAACTATAAAAATGTTTTCTCTATAATTAAGCATATTATACTAACATACATTATATTTGATATAATTTAATATATATTATTATGTGTATTTATATATTTTGTTATATTAACATAATTCATATTCATTTCAGTTACATTTGAAAGATTTTAGAGCGCGCTTTGATGCTGCGGAACAAGATAAACAAATTTTTAAAAAGCCATGCAAAATTTACGTCCCCGCTTGAATTTGAATTGAAAATCAATATTTAGATCAAGCAAATGGAATGTGAAAAGAAAAGAAATATATTTTGTAGACCAAGAATGTAGAATGCGAAGAGAAATCAAATTCAATCAGCAAAGAATCTCTGTAGACAGAAAGTTTTTTTTTCTACTGTCTATCAAAATCAAGCAAATTTTGTTGTATTGATTTTTAATTAAACATTTTTTTTTTTAATTTAAATAAAATTCTAGACAGCTAACATATTGACAGACAGTTTTTTTATAGCTGTGCATCAAAATCAAGCAAACATTTCTTTTTTTTTATGCTGTTTTTTAATGCAAACATTATTCAAAAACAAAAATTAATATTAAATTTTACTTAAAATTCGATTTAAAAAACAAAAATGATCATTTACAAAAGTGAACAAAGCAGAGAGATTTTTAAAGCTAAATCAAGCTGAGCTAGATTGAAGCGAATATATAATAAATTTACAAGGCAAAAGGCAAAATGTTTGTTGTTGATTGTTGTTGTTATTGTTGCTGATTGTTGTTATTACAGTTATGAAAACTGTTGTTGTGTTTACTTTACACTCAGCAGTCTGCACAGCTAATTTCAAGGCCAAGACGCAAAGGCGTCGCCCATGTGGGTGTCGCTGAGCAGGTGTGTGTCAGAGTCAGAGTGTGTGTGTGTTTGTGTGTGTGTGTGTGCCCGCATAGCTAAATAGGCTGAACGGCACTCAATTGGAACGAAGCAGCCGGGCGGCAGCCACGCCCCATTCAGTGTATTGTTTTCTTTAGGGTGCCGCGTCAAGTTTGTCGCTTGAGTCTTTTGTTCTGCGCAACAAAAATCTCAATTATTTATTTACGTATTTCATTAATTAAGCGTGCACGGCAAGAACAACAACAACTAGCAAGCACAAGCACATGCGCAATTACCCATGGCTATATGGCAGGGGCGTGCCCAGTTGGATTCCTTCAGTTGTTGCCTTCGTTGCTGCTTCTGCTGCTGCTGTTGTTGTTGTTACCGCACGTGCAGCGCCTACGCAAAAAAAAAATGAAAGAAATTCAAAGCAGAAACGTAAAAAGAAGCAAAAATAAAAATAAATCCAAAGCCTGCCAAAACGACGGCCTCAAAATAAAAACGTTGCAAAGCGCAAGCAGATAAAAAGTATAAATTACAGCACAAGACGTACTGGGCATGCCACAAATATAAATACCCTAGGAAATTAGATTTCATTTGAATTCAATACTTAAATGTTAGCAATTGATAATACTTAAATGTTTTTAAATATTAATGTATTTTTGATTATAGTTTTTAATTATATTAAACATTTTTAAATATCTCAAATAAATTAAAATTTTTTGTATTTAATATTCATATTATTATATATTATTTTAATTAATATATGTATATTTTTTTAATTAATAATATTAATGCTGTTTTGATTGTGCTTTATTTTTTTTATTTTTATTTATTTTTTTTTTATTTATTTTTTATTTTTTTTTATTTTTTATTTTTATTTATTTTTTATTTTGCATTTTTTATTTATATTTCTTTTTTTATATATATTTGTATTGAATAAAATTCATTACAAATTAATATTATTATTTTCATTATATTCAAATTATTATATAAAAAAATTAATATAATTTGTTCTTAATATTAATATTATTATTTTTATTTTTATTTAAAAATATTTATATTATATTCAAATTATAATTAAAAAATTTAAAAATAGCAAAAAAAAATACAAAAATAAAAAATTATAATATCTAAAGCTATATTTACTATATATAGAAAATCAAAAGAATTAACTAGAAACAAATACACAATTTCTTATAAGAATATCAACACACTCTAAAGAGTCTTTTAAGTCTTTACGCCCAACCTTAACGTGCGATCTGTAATAAAAAAAAAACGTATATATAAATATACGTCTATAGCGCATGCTTGCTTCCATTAAGTTGAGCACATTTCGTGACAAATTTATAATATCGCAAGTTAAAAAAACAAACAAACAAGAAGAATAATGAAATAAACGAATTTAAAAATTAATGTAAGACGCTGCCAAAGTTGAAGTTGAAGTCAAAGTCGTTGCCGCCGTTTGCTGCTTGAAAAAAAAAACCGAAATAAAAAATATGTATGTATATAAAAAAAAAAAAAAAAATACTAAAGATCCGAGCATTTTACGACCTTTTGTGGCCTTCAACATTCTTTGCAACGGAGTCGTTTGGCAACACTGGCGAACGCGCTTTGCTCTCCCAATCTCTCTAGCTCACTCTCTCTCTCTCGCTGCCTCACTCTCTCTCTCTCTCTCTTTCAGTGTGTCTCCACTCCCACTCTCAATGTGGCAACTGCGGCAGCTCCATTGTTGACTTTACCAAATGATTCATGCATTAACATTTACGTTTTTTGTTGTTTTCTTTGGTTTCATTTTTATACCCTGAGCCCATTGAAAATGGGAAATCAGGGTATAATGGTTTTGTTAAATGTATGTAACAGGCAGAAGGAGGCGTGGCAGACCCCATAAAGTATATATATTCTTGATCAGGGCGACGAGAAAAGTTGATCTAGCCCTGTCCGTCTGTCCGTCCGTCCGTCCGTCCGTCCGTCCGTCCGTCCGTCCGTCCGTCCGTATGTATGAACGCGTCGATTTCCAAAGATACAAAAGCTAGAGAGTTCATTCTTTTTGTGTTAGGTTCGTATATTGCACGCGCAGTACGAGTTTGTTTCAGAAATTCGATAACTTGTATATTTGCCTAGTTATCGATAAACGAAATTATCGGGAACCAGTTATAAAATTCTAGCTAATTCATCTTTAGAGTTAGAGTCTCCGAGTCTTCTGCATATATATAGATACTAATTTAATACAATTTCGGTTTTTGTCAGATTTTGGATTCCGGTCCCCACTTCACCCCACCACCCCCCAAATGTGAAAAAAATGCATTTCAAATACTAGAGACATGCAGTTTGGTTTAGCATATAGGTATGAATATCATAATCATAATCTGAAGAAATCAATGCGATTGTCCATCTAGAAACAGAATTATTAACCATCAAAGTTTTCTCATCAAACCCCATGTGGCGCAGCAACAAAGGCAGCGAGACAGCAAGCCGCCTGCATTGCTCACACACATACATGCTTACAAGCGTGTGTGTGTTCGTGTTTTTGCATGTATAGTTTCTTACGCGTGGAGAATCGAAACGAAGCATTCTTGGAATATGATTCGTTCGAAGAAGGGCTCAGGGGATTTCGTAGTCGAGCAGTCTCGACTACAGCTTTCTTACTTGTTTCTCTCTTTTTTCTTTTTTTTTTTTTTCTTTTAGAGGAAACACCTGGATAAATACATATACGATCTCGTACACGTAGCAAATATAAATTGCTCTGCTCGGCCCTGCTCGGCTTTGCTCTGCGTGAGTCAACGTACCCACAAATTCTGGATGCTGTGTGACAGCATATAATGTGCCTAAATACTGTGTAAGCCAAATACACAAACAAAAACATACATACACATACATACACACACACACTGACACAGACTGTGTCAGGCGCCATCTCACCGCTAAATCTGTAGCATTATATAATCGTTGTTCGAGTCTTTGAACTTCGATTGAGAAAGACTTGGTCTCAAACATTTGAGCACTTCCGGAATTTCAGACATGTAATCTTCGATCTATCAACATTTCGTCTTAGAATTTCATATGAAATCATAAAAGTTCATAGCTTTTTGTTGAATGAAAAACCTTTTCGTAACAATTCACTTTTAATTGAAGCATTTCCGGCAGATTTGTGAGAATTGAGTCAATCTTGTTTTATTATTACTTTTTTTTTATATTCTTTTTCTTTTATCATGAGTCAGTTGTAGTTGAAGCTGTTGAGATAAACAATAGGTAAACTTGGCCTAAATAAAAGTTGAGTTATATTATATTATAAATAGTATATTTATATTTTTATATTTATATTTAATTTATATATTTTAATTTTATCTTTTATATTTATATTTCATATTTATCTTTTATAGTTATATTATAATTTATATTTGTATTTATCTTTATATTTATCTTTTTTTATATTTATCCTTTATATTTATATTTATCTGTCATCTTTAATTCTCTTTCTATTTATCTTTTCTACTTATCTTTATCTTTCTACTTTTATTTATATTTACTTTTAGCTATTAATTCTCTTATCTTTCTCTTTATACTTTCTATTTCTCCTTCTATTTCTATATATCTTTCTCCTTTATATCTTTATATTATCTGTTCTCTCTCTATTTCTCTTTTTATTTATATTTATCTTTCCTATTTATATTTCTCTTTCTCTTTCTATTTTACTATTTCTCTTTCTATTTATCTTTATCATTTCTACTTATATTTATCTTTCTATTTATCTTTATCTTATGGTATTTTATTTTATTAGATTTCTTATTTTCACTCATTATTACCATTTTTACTGGTTTAAAACATTTTCTTTTTATTTTTATTAAAATTATTTTCTTTAATAAACTTTTAATTCAATTTAATTAAAATTTGTTACTGTTTTTGTATTCACACTCACTTGGTATCTTATCAAAGTTGTGGTTGAGACAAATTTGTTTCTTTTCTTCTTCTCAATATCAATCTATTTTTTTGTAACTTTGGGCAAAAGTTCCATATAACATTTCATTCATTTTGTATATCCATTTCTTTCAATACAAAATTAATATATTATCTTTTATCTGTGCAAAAAGTTCAATTGACAACGAATATCATAGTCTATATTCATGCTAGTTAAGTTCTACGCAACGAGCCAGAAACCTCAAACCCGCCAACATTTAAGCTTGTTTGGCCAGCATTTAATTATATAGATAAAAGACAAACAAATTGATAATTATAATAACAGAAAGCTGAGGCTAGGGCTATGCTATGCTCTCAATGTGCTGCTGTACTTTGTGGCAATGCTCTTTTATGGTTACGCTAGATTGTCAGCTCGATTGGATCAACATACACTTCCTACTACTGGCCAATGCAACGCGCTGCCGGGTACGGTGGGCGTGCATCTCTGTGGAAATTTATAAACATTTATTTTATTTCTATATATATATATATATATATTTACATATATCTTTTTTGGTACAATTCAGCTAGGGCACACAGTGCGCTGTTCTGACACGTACGGTCTTTCGGACAAAGCATTTCCACTGTTGTTCTTGTTGTTGGCGGGGCAGCATGAGTAAGCGTGAAATTGGCACGGCATGAGTGGTACTTGCACTATATATGCACAGTTACCGGTACGGCTCGATCGTGTATGCCAGATATGACGACATATGCAGAGAGTGTGAAAGAGACGGGGGAGTGAGAGTGAGAGAGCGATGTGCAGCCCATAAAGGGTTGGCTGGGTCAACATACCGTCAAACCGTCAACCGTCAACGCAACATCATCATCATCATCATCATCACTGCGATCAACGTCAGCTTCATGCAACTGTTGTTTTCAGACTTGACGTTCCACATATCGATGCCACGCCCCGACCTGACGCCCCCTCCCCCTTCCCCCATCCCTTGCATCATCCAGCCAACCATTCCCCAAGCACATTTTCACAGCGCGTTGCATTCCACAAAAATGCAGCGGTGCAAAAACAACAGCGAACAAAATTGTTAACGAAACCCAAAACCTCAGTTGCAAAATATTCACAATATTGAAGCTGCAACAATTCAATCGCAACGTCGCGCACGTTTCAGCGATAAAAGCAAAACCCAAAAGGAAAAAAAAAAATGTTGAAATAAATAAAATAAATATAAAAACAGCTAAACAGATACTACAAAAATTCAACAACAACAACAACAGCAACAACAATAAATTGTAACGACAATTTCTGATATGCAAAAGCTAATTACAGTTAGGGGGAGTTGAGTTGAATCGACGCGACTCGAGCAGCTATGAGCACGCAAATTTTTGCAACATATTTGAAACGGAAATGCGAACCATGAAACGAATCAGTTAAATGCCTGAAATTCCTTGAAATTCCTTGTTGGGCATTACAGTTACAAATGAATTGAAATTTGAGTCATTTAAGATAGAATTCTATTTGGGAAAAGCTAAAAAGACCTTTAGCAAGCATTTATTATCTCTGCAGATAAGAAGCGCCTGAAATTTTTGCATGAGTAATACTTGCTTCATATACAAAATTTAAGCAGAAGACATTATGAATCACTAAGAGGAGTAACAGCGAGAGTGCATTGGTTTATCGAATTAAGCTGAATTCAAATAAGGTCAAGCACAATCTATTTAATATGAGAGAAAATTAGATTTGATTAAGGAATCTACTAAGAAAGTAAGACTGTATAGAGAAGGACTTTAAACTGAAGAACTGGAGACCTAGAATAGCAAAGAATTGAGATGAAATATATAGACTCTTTGCTTATAGACTCTTATAGACTCTTTGCTATTTCCAGTTTTGCCCTAAATTCCAGAATCAAAGTAGTTTATTAATTTAATAAATTTCTAAAATTTAAATAAATTTCAGTTTTGAGTAAAGTACATAACTCGCAGAAGAAGATGCATTTACCATTATTCTATGAGATCATTCATCTTATCTATTAATATATCTCGTTATTAATATATCTCATTACATGAAACACTAACTAAAGTTGATCTAAAATAATAACGAATCGAAGAGTTAAAACAGTTCAAAAGTTCAACAGTTGAGCTCCTCAGTTTCCATTTTATGCCAAGATCAGGGATTCAAACGTTACAATTTGAAACAAATTTGATATCTTAATAATCTATCTTTAAGCCTCACTTAACATTGGAATAAAATAACAAAGAATTAAGAGGACAAATGAGTTCTAGATAGTTCTATCTATAGTTATCCTTTTATGTCTAGATTCCTGTATGAAAATGAGTTTGTTTGAATAAGCAAAGTCTATATCTTATACGAGGCCTTCTATTAGATTAATGAAATGCTGAAGCTAATGCAATGTTTAATAAGACAGCTTGCGGCAATCGATAATAATCGATCGATAGCTATAATAATAATAATAATAATAATATCTTATTCAATATTAACCTTCACCTGACTACTAACATTCACTTAGTTACCTTTTGCACTTGACATAATGCTCGTCAATGGAGCATATCGACGATACTCTGGAAGCGCTCGCTTGCAATCTTGAGCGCTAAGCAGCGATGCGTAACAGAGATACATACATACATATATATAATGATATATAGAGTGAAGCTCGACCTCTAACATGCTCCAGCAAACGTTAAAGCTAGACAAGACAGGGGCGGGGGCAGTGACGAAGGCATTACTTAATATTCACCTTGAACTCGACGCTGAGGTAAAGGTAGAAAATATATTAAAAAAAAAAAAAAAATGAAAATAAGAAACTCAGCTACAAACAACTCAATTGATTAAAATGGGCAACAAATTGGAATGAAGAAGAGGAAGCAGTAAAAAGCATAGCAGAGTGAACAAATTAATTAGAATGATGATAATGCATATTGAATGCAGTTGTTGTTGTAGTTATTGCTGTTGTTGCCGGCTTCATTGTTATTATAATGTATGGAGTGGAGCACAGCGAGACGTAGGGCAATATTTAGGTGTGCGCGGGACGGATGAGCTCGGTGGCGTGGCGCTTCCGTTGCGTTTGGATTCTCATTAGGAGGTAAATATCAAACATATATAAACAATCTTTTTTTTTTTTTTTTGTTATATTTTAATGATATATTACCAGGGCAACCAAATGCAGTTGTTGTTGTTGTTGTTATTGTTGTTGTTGTTGTTGTTATTTGAGCTGCATTGCCTGGCGCAACAACAACAATGAATCAGTTGAAGAACTGTAACGGCCCTTGACACGCAATCGGCGCACGGGCAATGGGCGCAGCTCTGTGCCCGCCTGGCAGGAAGTTCGTTTAATTAATGTGTCAGGCCCTCGAAATCGGCTTCGTATCCCTACATTTTTTCGAATCCTGCACAGAACAAAAACTAACCACACAATGCAGCAGTCATGCAGGGAGAGGGATAGAAAAAGATGTATATTTCCAAGCAAACTATTTAGCATGATATTTCAGAGAGAGAGAGAGAGAGAGAGACAGGGAGAGAGTGACACACATTATACCCTGTCATTCAAGACCTATGTTTATTAAAATTATATATATATTTGATAATTTTGTAGTTTATTTTTGATTAGGAATACGTATTCCCATCTATAAAAAAATATTAATGTTATTGAATATATAAAGTATTTTTAATATATTTATAATAAAAGAAATAAGATTTAAATAAAATTATGGAATTATCCCATTAGATTATCCCATAGTTTCTTATCGAGATCAAATATAACTAATAAATCTATATATATTATATATAATACTATTAATATTATTAATAGTTGTAGCTTATAATCTTAATATCATAACATTTCTCATATAAATATTCTTCTGCTCATAGAGTCTGCTATATATGTCTTATATATACTTCGTATAACATACCCATCTTCATCTTCTATATTTCACTACAACTCCTTTACCTTCTATATACCCGCTTTGCCACACTATAGGGTATAACAAACAAACCCAAACAACAGACAGCAGTCAGCAAACAGCACGACCAGCAAGCCAAACAGAAACAGAACACACAAAGGTAGCATTGTGAAGGAACACACGTGCGTGACCAAAATAGATACTCAATTAGTGCAGCAATAAATGTATTGTAATTGTAGAAGATATAGCCGAGGAGCGAGTAGCGAGGAGCGACCTGGCCAAAAAATCCGTTTGACTCTGGCCCAATCGACCACAAAATGCAACAACAACAACAACAAAAGTCGTGCAGTCGTGTGGCATGTGGCATGTGGCGTGTGGCAGGCATGCAAATAGAACGAACCACCCACCATCAGCCCAAAAGGCCCAAAGCTAACAAACTATTTCCTAATTTGGTTGGAGCGAACAGCGAACAGCGACAGCGGCAGCGACAGAGCAGCCAAACTATGTAAGTAGCGCATATGCTCGCTGCATACTCTATAAGGCAAATCAAATGATATACGAAAGTAAGGAAAATTGTAGTAGAAGGCGAGTGTATGAAGACGTGGCTGAAAACTTAGTAAGCCATAGAATAAATGTAGAAAATTAGAATATAAAATAAAGTTAATTCTAATGATGACTTTTTATCTTTTTTTTTTAGTGATAATTGTAATTATTTACCAATAATATTATATTTTCTTTTGAATTGAGTTTATTACAGCTGAAAGAGTTAGTTTTGTATTTTTTAGTTTAAGAAAGATTGCGAATACAAAAATATAAATTTTATAAAAAAATATAAATTTTATAAAAAAATATAAATTTAATAAAAAAATATATGTACTTTTTTCTATAAAATATTTTCTTATAAAATTATCTTAGCTTAGCTAAAAGTTTTTAGCATGATAAATGCAAACAGCAGATATCAAAACTTGTTAATCATAAATAAATATAGAATATGAAAACAATATGCTTAAGTTTTTGTTTTTTTCCCTTGAATATAAATATTCTTTTAATTTATATTATATTATATAGCTATACTAGATATAGAAATCTAGAAAACAATATTTATTAAATATTTCAATTGAACATATTTATTTATTTTATTAAAAATTTCCTTCTATATTTAAATACAATCTAAAAATAAATTTTTGTTAGCGCACAAACATATGTAGCTGAGCTGTTTTTCTTGGGAAGGCCATAAAGATAAGACCTGCTTAGCATTGGAAATCAATAATACATATTTCGAAAAGTATTTGCTTTCAGTTTGTTTTCTATATATTTATATATATATATACATATATATATATATATATATATATATATATATATATATATATATATATATATATGAAATATGTATAATCTCTTCAGCTAAGAGCGATAATATATACAGTTGTTAACCATCGATATCAATTACTACTGCACAAGTGCTTTTGGAGACTAATTTTGTTAAATTGTTAAGTTTTGCCAGCGATTGCAGTGCCAAATGCAGTGAAAACAAAATAAAATTGAAAATTAAAGAGTCGCATTAAGTGGAGATTGTGGGCGTTACGATTGAATTGGGCATCCGAAATTGTGTCGACATGTGCTACGTGGGCGAGCGCAACTGATGTTGAAAATCATTTTCAATTACAAGGCACCCGAAATAATACATACATATATGTGTATATAAAGACAAGCCGAAAATGAGATCGAGTTTGAGTTTGAGACTGAGACTGAGGCTGAGGCTGAAACAATAATTCAATTCAATTGAATTTCGCGCCTAATTTGGTCAAGCAGCATGAATCAACCCGAGCTTCAGCACAGGCAGCCCACAATAATGCAATTGTTATAAAGATATGGAATAGGAAAACCAATACGTATAACATGTTAGCAATGCTTGTGTGTGTGTGTGTTTCTAGGTAGATATTATACGACAATGATCCAAGTATTGGACGCCCCTTAATGGAAAATGACGCAGTCGCACTCTATGTATGCCAGATATATTAAAAAAATATATATATATATTTATATATATATAGCTTTAGCCATATATATATATGCCATATGTTGTGGCTGTTGGCATGGAAACACAACAACAACAACAACAATAACAACAACAACACGTAGCCAACCCTCATGAGTCTATCAACTATCCAAGCCCGGTCTATTCGACAGACTTTTCGCCAAGGTGGGCGCAAAAATTAAAACGCAATTGATTTTTATACCCTAGAAATAAATGATGACTAGTCCCAGCTGAATGATTATGATTTTGCTATGATTAGAACTAGTTATGATTCAATTTACAGTAATCAAAGTTGCACTATCAAAGTTTTTAATAAAGAAGTTTTTATAAGATATAGTTTAGTATTAATTTATGATTTCATATAATCAATGTGGACTATTAGAAATATTTTCAATATACATATATAACAATTATTTATATTAGTCTGACTATATCAACAAGAACAATAAGAACAATTTGAACTAGATCTTTATGATCTATATGAACTTACATTCATGAGATATAAAAACAAGAACTATATGAACTACCTGAATGTTATGATGGTTAACTATATGTAATGTTCTACTATATCAAGCATTTTAGCCTCATAAGCCATATGGAATTGAACTGTATGAAATATCTGACTGATATACACTATGATAACTAAATGAACAATAGAAAGATTTTAACTATATGAATGATATAAACATGAGCTATATGAACTATACAAACTGTAACTATATCAATCATTTGAACACAAACCTAATGAAATGTTTAAATTATTAGAAGATTATTACATCAAATTCATTCAGGAGCTATATGAGCTTTGAAGTGCTATATGCAGTAAGAGAACATGAACTTTGTGAACTGAAGCTACGTATGCTATAGAACATTAAATATATGAACTCGATTTCATCGTTCACTTTTAGGTGCATTTTGAATGATTTTGGTAATCTAATCTGATTTCTTTGATTTGAAGAAGTTTTTTTAGATGAGTTTTAGATCACATGAATGCTTATATAATATATATTCACTCAATGATATATACATATAATGATAAACATATTGTTATTTGCCCATCTAATTAGCATAGTACAGAGTATCAGGCAGTCGCGCATGTGCAGCGTTCACACATTTATATATATTCTAACGCGTTTATACACACGTCTTGAGCTCTCTTTGGCTGTGCAGTCGTTGGGGCAGCGACAAAAGTAGGTGGCAAATAGCGACTTAAATGGTAGCCCATTATGGCATTAGTCGCCAATAGTTATAATTGGCTTGCATTCTTGGCCAAGCACTGTGGAATTTTGAGGTTAGCAGCGAGGAAAGCCTTGAAGTGAGCCAAGGAAAAAAAGATTTCGCACTTTGCATACTTCCAATGGGAACTAGAACTTTTTCATTATATAACTAGCACCGTTAGTTAACTCATTTTTATGAGCCGTTCAATAATATATAGAACTTATCGGTTCTTTTTAATTATTCCATATAAATCTGCATGGAATTCTATGCATTGAAGTTTACTTTGCTATTTGTTTGGGTCATCATCTCGTTGGCGAGAGGGTAGGGAGGGGTACCACAAAGTGTGGTTTGCGTTGCGTAAAACCTGTTTTAGATTTCCGGTTATGTACATTGAAAATATTTTTTATTTGTATTTTTTTTTTTATTATTATTATTATTATTTTGTATCTCTCTATAGTAGCCGCTGGGCAATATCAACCAATTATCAAGAGTGCTGCAACGAACACCTTGCAACGATTTGTGAAATATTCAACTTGTTATCCTTAGCCAGCGAAATACTTAAGTGGGAAACTTAATGAAGTCAAAGCGATTCGATTAGCCAGCCCCAATAAGAAACTTGGATAGAACTTGTTTCCATGTAAAGTGAATCAGATCAGATAGCAATTTGCATCTGCAGCCATAAAGCTAACAGCATAGGGCGCCCATATACATACATTAGTTAGTCTCTTTTGTTTGCTTCTCATTCATTCATAATTATAATAATTATGCCCACTTCTTGCTGCTCTCGCACAGGTGTTGAGTGAGACGTTTGTTTTTCAGTTTGTTTTTTCTCGGTTTCTCTGTTTTTTTCTCTCTCTTTTTTTTCAATCGAACGTAAGTGTGGGGTCCAATTAGAGCGCACTTAAAATACGCTACAATTAGCGTGCACAAATTTTCAAATATTTAGCTGGTAAAATATTTTTGCGCCAGCTTCGAAAGCGTTTCATTGAATATTTGCTCTCACTGAATGTGGGTTCGTGTTGATGTATTATTGTTGTTGCTGTAGCTGTTGTTGTTGCCATGACGAAATAATTTACAAATTGCGCAAAACTGGTTTCAAACAGTGGCCAAAAGAATTCAACAACAGCGACAACAACTGAATGCTCAATGAATCTTTTTCAGCTGCCGCCGTCGTCGTCGCTGCTCGCCTCCAGAGCGATTCCCCAGACGGTTCTCTGTGCCAAAATCGCACAAAGAACAACAACAACAAGAAGAAGAAGAAGAAGAAGAAGAAGAAGAAGAAGAAGAAAAGAAATGAAAACAAACAAAAATAAGTCAAATGACACGCCCAGTTATCAGTTACCAGTTGGCCACTTGGCCAGTTTGTCAGATTGTCCAGTTGCCTGGTTGCCTGGTTGCCTGGTTGCCCAGTTGATCGGCTGGCCCAACTCGGAGCTCTAGCGATAAGGCGATAAAAACGCCCACCGAACACACAGAGACACAGAGAGAGTGTGTGAGAGAGAGAGCGAGAGAGATAGAGAGGGCATCCTATAGCGACAAAGGGAAATTGATTCAACAACATTCATTCGAATTTATTATATAATCAATTTACTTGGGAATGCGGTTTGGGGCTCACACCAAAGAACTTGATTGGGACCTCGACTGCAGTACGACATACGACTTACGCCTGGGAACTATAGAAACCAGTGGCAGCCAAAACGATTTGAACATTTAAAACAATTCTCTGTGGGTATTTGGAAATTAAAATGATACCACTACCTGAACATGTCATAGGATCTCTTAAGATCTGTTAAGAGCTCTTTGTTATAAGAGTTACGATAGGTCTGAGAAAGAAATTAGATAGAACTTACGCATCCACTACATTTGATCAATTAAGATCTGTCAAGAACTCTTACTAGTTAAAGCTAAGATAGATCCTTAAGATAGGACATAAGAACTATTAAGTTATATCAAGATCTATTGACGACTGTGTCTGAGATATAATGAAATATCTATTAAGTTCTATCAAGATCTATCAAGAGGGTCTATTAAGATTTGTCAAGATCTATTAATAATCACAGTTAATTTAGGTTCTGGCGACAGGGCATGAGATCCATTAGGATTTATTAAACAAAGATGGGGCGTAAGATCTATTAAGATCTATTCAAATCTACCAAAAGTAAAAGCTAAGATACACAAAGGTAAAATTTATATAAAAACTAAAAAATCTAAATCTTCGAAAATTAAAAACTAATAATTTATAAAATTTTCAAAACTACTTTAGAGATTTCATATTAAATTCAAGAATAAATTTTAAAATTGATTATACTTGGAATTCATTAGAATTTATTGATTTTCTTTTTCTTAAATTATGCAAATTGATTAAGATTAGCTGGAAATATGCTATTCTATTCACAAAGACTATTTTTTTAGTATTTAAAGTTAAGATATTTCCACATTTTCTAGATTTCCTAATGTTGATTTTTACATAACTCAAATATTTTAAAGCTGATTATTATAGCATGATCTTCTAGTTATAGCTTTTTTATTGCTTGCAGACTTTAGTTTTCTTCATAATGTTTTTTTTTATATATACATATATATCTTATTTACTCAGCTAGAGTTTTTTATAGCAATCAATTTGCAATTAGCTGCATTTGCCATATGCACTCAACATACCAAACAAAACTTAAATGCGATCGCTGCAAATTTGCCCCAGTTAAAATGGTGTTGGGAGCGCTTTGAGCATCTCTGAGATTGAGCCAAATACCAAGAGAAATAGCAGCTGCGAAAGCGATTCCATTGATAGCAAAGGGTAGCGAGAGAGAGAGAGAGAGGGAGAGAGAGACAGAGAGAGAGAGGAAGGGAGGAGACTCGGTTGCTAACGGCTATCATCATGCAATGTGAGAGAATTTGAAATCAGAGCCAAAGTTATATTTCTTTTTTAATTTTCTTTTTTTTATGTTTTTTTTTTTTTTTTTTTTGGTGATGTTGCAATTTCTATGCCGTTGAGGCATTAAATTGCATAATTAGCAAGTTCGCCGCTAAGAGCTGTCGAGACGCAGATAGATACATACATATATAAATACATACATATACATACATACATAGAGAAAAAGCCATATAGCAGTTGGCTCTAGCTCTGGCTCTGGCACTCGCACTGGCTGCGGCTCTGGCTCTGGCTCTGGCTCGAGGTCTGGGTCTGGGTCTGGGTCGAAGTCTGGGTCTTGCTTTTCGGTCTCTCTTCGCACAGCGCACACACGTGATCGCGAAATGGAAAGCGCCCTCTTATCTGCTTTATTTCTTTAAAGAGCTTCGCAATTTGCAGCTGGCACAGTTTTTTTTCGTTGGTTTGGCGAGCCACTCACTCAGAAAACAATTGAGAGTGTGGCTAGATCTCTGCCAAATTCACACGTTGCACTCCGATAAGCACAACAACAAACAGCTACAACAACAAACGAAGAGAAATAATAATAATTCAGAGTGCTCTACTGAAGCGAGCTGGACTAGGCGTTGGATGGATGCTGCAGTTATATTTATCGTATATATAGATATATATGAAGCAGCTACTGATTAAATATAATTGATCGAATGATGATATATATGATAAATAGAATAAAAATAATAAAAATAAATGAATGCAGCAATATTATGTCATAAATCATAGTCCAAACCCCAATAGTAATTATAGTAATTAAATAAATTTTTAAAAATTTTTGTTTATAGAATCTAGAGTCTAGAAATATATACAGCATTCTATATAACATAGATTACAAAGTTTATATAATAGTTGACATAATTTTGTATTTATATAATATATTTAATATTTATATACCATATATACAAACAATTTTAGCACTTTAAAACAAATTCTACGCATCATTATATCAATTTTAAATTTATTTTGAATAATTTCTTATAATTAAGATTAATTTTAAGCAATCATTATTTTTGTTAATTTTTTTAATATCCAAAACATCTTTTCTAATAGCCATCTCCAAATTGAATTTCATAACCGGAAATAATGAAACACCAAAAATATGTTTAATAGCTTAATCAGTTTCAAAACATCATTATCCACATCATCATTGCGTTGCTCTTCATTATGATCTTTGCGATTAGCATAATAAAAATTGATTTGATTTTCCCTGGGGAGCACATACAATATACACACACACTTACACATATATATGTTTTTATTAAGGCTTTTTAGAGTGGAATGCATTTTTGATTAATTACAAGGCGCTGGGACTGCAGCCAGCCGCCCGGAACCCTTACCCCAATCAGAACCCTATACCATTTGTCTTATTCTTCTTTATCCACTGCCTTGTGCATTACTGCCCGTTGTACCTGTCCATGTGTCTCATGTGGATGAAGAAGAAGAAGAAAACGAAGATGATGAAGAAGAAGCAGCAGCAACAGTAGAAGGTAGAAGGTTGGGCCCTTAATTTGGCTGCCCCTGAGAAGTTGAGAAGTTACGAGCAGATCTTTTTTCGGGTTCATCTGAGTTCACAATGCGCTCTGTCTTTGGGTTCTTAAAGGTATTTATTTACTTTATTTTCATTTTTATTCTGTGGTCTGGTCTTGGCTTATGCGTTCCTCCCTCCAGTTTGTCTTTTCGATTCTGTTTGTTGTTGTTATCATCTTTTCTTCTTCTTTTCTTTTTGAAGCATTTACATACATTTCTATCTTCTTTCTTTTTTCTTTTTTTTTCTATAGAGAATAGCCTTGCATAGATCTAGATTTTGACTAGGACCAAATTGCCATTAAAGAACTTTCATTTCATTAATAATAATGTTGATAAATTAAGAATAAGAATATAATAAATGATGTAAACAATCTATAATCGCTCAAAAGCTTGCATACAAATGACTCAAAGAGAGCATTAATTCCTCGACCTAGTCGCTCGAATATTTTTAAATATTTGAACTCATTTGCTTGACTGTTTCTTTCTCTTACTTTTTTTATTTATTTTTTTTTTTTTTTTTGAGTTTTTTATTAGGTCGCCGCTTATCATTATTCAAATATTTTACCTAGACACACACACGTACACGCACACACATTCCGATCTCCTCTACCATCTTTCCAATGGGCGATAACAATTACACGTGCACACACGCACACATACACACACACATATGTATGCATACATACAAATATAGTTTTATTTACTGATATATACACTTTCGACTTCTTTTGGGTTCGACTTTCGTAATTACAAACAACTGACGCTCTCAAGTGCAGCATTTCCGCTGTTCGGATATTAACAGAAAGGGGGATGAAAATCGCATAGGTGCATGCGAGAGGGGGGGAGATGTGGTGGAGGGGTGGAATATAATTTTTACTCACCTTGCCGGCTGCCTTTTTGTAGCGTCGCGTGGCCTCGCTGATCAAATCCCGTACGAGCAGTTCACCGGTGCCGCAAGGCACCAAAATGCGAACATCGCCGAAGCAAACGGTAACCTTCATAGTTTCGATAGCACTTTCGATAACACTTTAATTAAATATTTTTTTTTTTTAATAAGAATGCACTTGTGTGGAATGTATTTGGGCAGTTGCAGTCGTTGTCGTTGTTCTTGTTATTATTGTTAATGTAGATACATATATTGCTCATCTGTACGTTGTCGTCGCTGTTGTTGTTGCCTTTTACTGGCATTTGGCTTTGGCATCATCTTCTCCTTTCATCTGCTCCTCAGGCAGCTGCATACATTTATTTGCCTGTCTTTGCATGTGTGCGTGCGCGTTGCTATTCATCTAGCTGGTCAGTGTGGTATGCCAGCGAGCGAGCAAGCGAGATGCCCTGCACTACCACGCTTAAAGGACTTTGGCGTCGCTGCTGCCGCTGCGGCAACGGCTACGGCTGCGCACTTGACAGCAGCTGTACACACGACGAGAAAAAAGAACGTTTTTTTTGTTCACCTACCACCATACAGAAAAAACTATCGCGTGTGCGTGCGCGCTTAAAGGTGCGTATATAAATATATGTGTATGTGTGCGAGCGTCTCTCTCGTATGAGCGTGTGTGTGTGTGTGCAAGAGCGCCGCTTAGTATTGTTATCGTCTTTTATCTCTCGCGCTCTCAATGCAGGATGCACTCGTCAACGCACTGGTCTCGCTCTTTAAGTTGTTTTACGGTTTGCCTTTTGCTTTGTTTATTTAATTTAGTATATTTCACTGCATTTTCTGTTAGCGGTTGTTGTTGTTGTTGTATGATGAATCACACGCGCAAAACGAGTTACAATAACAACATTTCAGCAAAACAACAAAATGAGCCAAACAACAGGCCAAGATCATCGGAAACGTCGTAACCGAATGCAACAACAACAATAATACAAAACACGTTAGACAACAACAATAATACCAGCTGCACCCCGCTAAACTGCAACGGCAATGGCAAATTTTTGTTGTACCACAAAAATAAAAAATTCCAAATAAGAAAAAAAAAATACAACAATTCGGTTGCTTGACTCGCGTTTTTGTTATTTTGTTTTAGCAGCTTTTTGCTTTATTGAAAAGTTAAATTGTGTCTTTTACCAACTGGTGGCACAGATATTCCGTTCGATCATTTTTCGTCGCACCGTTCGCAACGTCGTTTCGTGGTTATCTTCGCTTTTACAGGTAAGCGTCGTTTCTGCTTTTAATTCATTCTCTTTTGTTATGATTGCACCTACAGTTATATGTACGTTTAATATTTGCACTTGGTTCGTTAGCGATTCTACACAATAATCATTGAGTGGTTCTTAACGTGTTATTTCAAAAACAAAAACAAAAAAAAAAACAAATTCTTTAGCGTTGAACATCGCGCTGCGCTGCGAACGCTGTCTCCGCGTTAAATGCCAACAACAACTAGTCAAGTCTGCCGAGTATCGGCTTATCGATATATCAAACTAGCGCCAATTCGATCCGATGTTTTTGAAATCGCGATAGTTGTTTCAACACATATCGAATATATTTGCTTGCCCGCTCATTATCAGACAAATTCTTAAAATCGGATTCAACACAATTTATAATTAATTAATTTAATTTTTTTTATTTAATAAACCTAGCTGAAAATGGTTTGTTTATTAAAATTTTAATTGTTTATATGAACTACTTTTCATTTAATTTGTATAACGAAACCTCACATAGTGCTTAAAATAATTTCTGCGCATTTATTGTATTTTTAGTGCGAAAACCAGCTAAGAAATAATTATTTTGAATAAATATTGATGATTGTAACGCCCAATTGGCCATGCCAACTTTGGCAACAAAATCTTGCCGCGCAAACGTATTTCGGGGTTTTCCAGCTAAGCAAAGTGTGACCATATATTGAATTGAAACCAAGCAGCCTATTGAATTCGTATTCAGCAGGTATCGAATCTAAGCAACTCATACGATACTTATGCCAGCAAAACTAGTTATATACAGTGTGGCCAAAACAAAACTGATTAATGCGAAAAGTGGCTAAGAAACCAAAAATCAAAACGAAATTCGCATTAAATTAGTATTTTCTGACATGGCGGATGCACGCTCAGGCGTTGCCTACAACAACAAGTCACTATTGTAAGTACTCGAGTAAAGATTGTGGACGGCTAACAAATCCTAACTTACAGATGTACAAACATACCAGAACTCTTCCTGGACACATTTGTGGCGCGAACGCATTTCAGTCGCTTCGGTAACCTGGTGAACTTTGTGCTACGTCCTCGGCGCATGACCTGCACGGTAAACTATGCCACCGAAGAGGAGGCCGCCTTGGCACTGCGTGAGGGTAATGTCTATAATGGGCACGAGTTCGAGATGAGGTATGCGGAGAACGAGACGACGCCGGCACAAAGGACAGAGGAATGGGTGGACCCCGACGTGCAGGCGGAGCTAAGCGCCTTGAGTACGGGCTGGCGCAACGAATATAGCGCGAACAAATCCAATCCACTAAAGCCACAAGCAACGACTTCAGCGCCAACTCTCTTCGGCTCAAGCAAACTCGCTGCGGCTCCAAGCAGCAGCAATGCTGAGCGGGAAAGAGAGAAGGAACGGGAGCGAGAGCGTGAACGACAACGGGAACCCGCTCAAGTCAAGGCCATCAAACAGGAGCTGGAGGCCTTAATGCGGAAGCCGGCGCATACAAGCGAAGAGAAATATCGGGTTTTGGATGCACGTGACAAACTGTTGCGGCTGAATCAGAAACGCGCCGCAACCGACGCTCAGCGTCTGCAGGGCCACTGCCCGGACATGTGTCCGGAGAAGGAGCGTGTGCTGCGTGAATTTCAGCGTCAGGTGGCGATTTACGAGCTGAAACCGGGCACCGATGATCAGATCGCCCACGAGCTCGCCCTGAAGCAATATTCGCGCAGCAGCGCCGACCAGGAGACACCGCTGCCGCACGAGCTACGCGCGGAGCCCGCCCTCCATATGACCATGAGCTATCTGATGCACGAAATCATGGATATTAGCGAGACGACAGATAATCTGGGCGATTGGTTCCATTTCGTTTGGGATCGCACACGCTCCATACGCAAGGAGATCACACAGCAGGAGCTCTGCTCCCTCAGCGCCGTCAAGCTGGTGGAGCAGTGCGCCCGTTTCCACATCCATTGCGCCGCCCGCCTCGTCGCGGAGGATCCCAGCGTCTTTGACTCGAAAATTAATGCCGAGAATCTGACGAAATGTCTGCAAACCCTGAAGTACATGTACCACGATCTTCGCCTCAAGGGCATCCAGTGTCCCCGTGAGCCCGAATTCCGTGGCTACATTGTGCTGCTCAATTTGGCGGATGCTAATTTCCTCTGGGACATCTCACAGCTGCCCGTCGAGCTGCAGAACTGCACAGAAATCCGACGGGCCATCCAATTCCATTTGGCGCTGCAGGACACAAATTTCGTGCGCTTCTTTCAGCTGCTAAGCGAACCGGAGACCAGCTACCTGAGCGCCTGCATTCTGATCACCTATTTTACACGGTTGCGCATTCTGGCCATGGATCGCATCGTGCAGGCCTATCGAGCGCCCCGCAAATACGAATGTAGCTCGCTGCCCGTCCAATATATACGTCAACTGTTGCTCTTCCCCAGCGATGAGGAGACAATTCAATTTGTGGACAGCTGCGGCCTGACCGTGAATCAATCGGATCGTGTTGAGTTGACGCGCATCCACACGCCGGAGCAATACAAGCTGAGCCGGCAGTTCGAGGTGAGTTAAAGAGCGATTCCTATTAGAATCGCATCCAATTGGAAGCCAAACCAATTAACATGTTCTTTGCAGCGTTGCCCGTTTTTTCGTCAGAGCATAAAAGGCTAGATGGCTGAAAAAAAAAACAAGAAACAAAATTGTGATAAACAACAATGATAATAAATAACAATAACAATAAATTTTAAGCTAAAAAGAGATTTTTTTTTCGAATGTCTTTTGAAAAAGCCGCATCTGACGGGAAAATGTCGAAAATGGTGCAAATGGCATCACTGTTTCTTTGATACCAACAAATTTGCCATCTCACTCTAATTGATTCTAATTAACTTCTATCTCTGTCTCTTTCGTGCAGCTAGTGGAATCGAAACGACAGCAGAGCGTCGGCGAATGCATCTGTGGCGAGGCATTGCCGCCAAAATCCCTGTACAACAATCATCGGCCGCACAACAGCTTCAATGAGCAGGGCTACCTGAAGAGCAGCGCCTGGACGGCCAGAGATCAGCTGCCGAATGCCGACGAACTGGAAGAGGAGCTGAGAGCAGAAGCACGAGATGAGGACACTGAACCAATGGCAGCAGAGGCTGCAGCAGCAACAGCAACAGCAACAACAACAACAACGAGAACAACAACAACAGCAACAATGCCGAGCACAACAACCACGGATAATCTGTTCAAGGTGCCACTCTTCTCAGCGCCCATATCGCCCAAACTTAAAGCAATTACGCCGCCACCTCAGACAACGATGGCAATGACAATGCCAGCCAAGATGTTTGGCATCGAGCTGCCGCATCAACAACAACAACAACAACATCAGCCGCAGCAGCAACAGTTGCAGCAGAACTTCTTTGGCTTTGGCAGCAAAATGGCAGAAACAGCAAAGCCCAGCCCGAGCTCAGCGATTAACTTCAGCTTTGCTGCCGCCGTGGCTGATGCCAAATCAAAGCCCACAGGGAGTGGGCCAAGTGGGTTTGCCGAGCAACAGCGCCAGCAAAAGGCCGCTGACGAAGCCAAATTGGCGTCACTGCAGCAGGCCATAGCCGCGGCGAAGCAACGTGAGCTGGAGCTGCTCGAGCTGCAGCGGATGAAGGCGGAGCAGGCGGAACGTGCACGACAGCAGCGTCTGCTTGAGCAGAAGCAGGCCAAGGAGCAGCAAGAGCGCCAACAGCAACAGGCACGGCAAGCAGCACAAGCTGCTGCAGCAAAGCTAGAGGCGGAGGCGGAGATGGAGCGTCGGCGCCTCCTGCGCATCGAGGAAGAGCGCACAAAGCAGGGCAATCGGCTGCTGGACCAATTGATCGATGAGCACCTGAGCGATTTGTGTCATCGAGAATTTGGAATACATCGCAGCGCCATGGCCATATACGATGCGCTACTGGAGCAGGAGATTGTGGAGCTGGTCAAGCGGAATATACGGCGCACCGACTACGAGCTGGGTCTGATGCGTCAGTATTGGCGACGGTGGCGCAACTATCGGCGCGTGCAGCAGCAGAAGGATGAGCTCTTCACCTGCCTGCCGCTGAGCTTTGGTGCGGAGACGAGCAATCGGCTGTTGAATACGAAGGCGGCGGAACACCCATTGCGGCTGATGCGTCGCTATCGTCAGGGCGAACCGTGCGACTATCGTCAGCTGCTGGCGGGCCTGGACGATCATTGCTGGCTCAAGCTCGATCTGTGGGAGCTGCTGGCCCGCACCATGCAGCAGGTGACACCCGGAGCTCGGCACTATTTCAAGCTGTTGATCTCGCTGCCAGACAGCAGCGTGGGATTGGTCATGGAGCATGCCTTGGATCGAGGAGTTCTGCAACAGCCCATGCAGGGTGATGTTCAAAGAGCACAGGCATCGGGCACTGCCTACATAACGGGACTGGCTCATGGTGTGGCCCTGTGCGTCCACAAGCTGAAGGGCATGGTGCCAGCGAATCCCAACCAGCTGAGAGATGCCGATGGCATCGTATGCTTCGTGGATGTAAAGCAAGTACTGGAGGCACGTCAGCGATTGCAGAGCCTGGTCAAGAGTAGTGGCTGCAACTATGTGGCCGTGATTGTGCAGCAACAGGAGACGGAGGAGGCGCAGCTGGCGGAGCAACTGCAGCTGGAAGGATTGCGCGCGTTTCGCATCTTCGACTGCCGCACGATGACGCGTGGCAAACAGAAACTGCAGCTGGTCGCGCTGCTCCAATGCGCCGTGCAATTTCTGGCCAAGCAGCCGCATCGCAGTCGCGACTCACTGCAGCAGATGGAGCTGCGAGAGTGGCTGCTGCGGCACCTGGGCGACGAGCTGTACGAGCGACTGCGCCATGCGTCACAAAGGGATGTGATGATGGGCCGACGGTGTCGCCAGTCGCCTCAGTTCTGCGCACAGCTGTACAACGAGGCAGTGCGTCGACTGCAGCTGGTGGCGGGCGAGCAGCTGGACGATCGGCCACAACTGCCCCAGGAGTTGCGCGTCTATGTGGAACCACTGCCGCCGCAGGCGCCGTTGCCCAACCGACTGGAGTACTTTGTGAGCGGGTGGCAGACGCGCGAACAGCGAGCGAAGATCTTGCAGCTGCTGGAGCAGGCCAAGTTGCCGGAGATGTTGCCGCTTCCGGCGGCCAACGACAAATCGCAGCAAGATCTCTGCGAATGGCTGCTCAGCTATGCCCAGCTGAGCGAGGAGGAGGCAAATGTGGAGACGGTGGCGCTACGTGCGATACAAACGCTGGAGCTGCAGCTGCAATCGGGCAGTCCCAACTACCTTGACATTGTCGAGATATATGCCAAGGAGCGGCTGCAAGGTGTGCTGCAGCGCAATGTTGCCTCGATGCCAGCAGCCGTTGTCTACAGGCGCCACACTATGGAGTGTTACTTCAAGACACATTGGTACTACGATTGGCCATCACCAGAAGAACCAGCAGGAGCAGCGACGTCGCTGCTGGAGGAGGTGGAGGAGGAAGAGTCGATCCCAAAGGCGTCTCTATTGGCGAAGCAGCTGGAGCCGCTAGACTATGAGCAGGTGCTGAGTCAGGCCCAAGCGGCATTGGACAAATGCCAGCAGCAGCATGTGGAGCGAAGGACTTTAACCGTGCTGAATAAACCGCTGGACGCACTGGAGCGCACCATGGAACGCTGCGAACGACAGACTCTCACCGTTCCACACGAGCCACATCCACGACGACAGGCTGAAAATTTGCCCATGCAGCCGGTAAACAAACGCCAGCGTCTCAGTGCTCCACCGACAGATGAGTGCGCAGCTCTCTTGGATCGCACTGAGCGACTGCTCAACATGAGTCAAACGAGTGAGGAGAGAAGGCTTCAAATACTGCAACGTGCCAATAAGTTTTTATAAACAATCATTGCCGCATTTTTAACACAGATTAAGTTTTAAATATTTAAATAAGTCATTATTATGCAATATTATGAATTTGCCATTACACACAAACACTAAAATCATTATATTTTCCCTTTTGATATATTGATCAGTTCGACTTTTAAAATAGTAACCATTGTGTTTTACTTACATATTCCGTGCACCTTACTTCAGATGTAACTCAAATTGGATAGCGCCAAAAACTATGCTTCCCACGTTATGCAACACTAACGTAAGCAATGCAGTGTTGCTTTGTTTAATATCTATTTAAAATTTGTATCTTTTTGTCTTAAATTAAAAGTGAACTTTTTTTATTGAACAAATGCATCTAGCTTTAATGCCAACTTATTTAGATCAAGAGATACACATTATATAAAATCAACCTAATAGAAATTCAAATAGCGCGCCGCTGTAAAGTATGCTTTGCACGTTGTGCGACTCTATTCGATTGACATTTTCTACTGCGCCTACTATCGATTTCAAATAAATATCGCACGTTGGCGTCAAAACATTATAAAAAGTTAACATGTAGGCCTTGCCAGCTTCTCTACTGGCATTTGTAAAATGAAATTCATTTAAACACAGCCACAGACTAAATTCAGTTGAAAAAGTACAATTTGTCTCCAACAGAAAATCAAAATTAAATATCGCCGCATGCAAAGGACCAGAATAAAATTTATACATAATATATAAAAAAAAGAAAAAACGAAATTAATAAAAAATTTGCATTGGCAGAGTTTGTGAAAATTGCAAATTCTTTTGGAAAATTGACCATTTGCTAGACTTGTATCTCGTTTCGAATCCAAATCAGTCTATAAACGCCTACAAAATGAATAATTTACCAGGATTCAGTTCGCTGCGCCTGCTGCCCTTCGGAGGTAAGCAAATAAATATGATAGATATATACATAAGTACATATTTCATTGGATTTTCATAATAGCACTTGGCCGCTGGCGGCGTGCATTATCCCAGACGCTCAACACCCAAGCCGTTGGTCAGAATCCAGTTTCCGCTATTTTGAGCACCTATCAATCGGTGCGCTCGCGCTTGATGAAGAAGATGTTGATGGCCATGATGCGAAGGCGCTCGAATCTGCGCTTCTTGGAGAAGAGACCCATTGAAGCACAGACCACTGCAGCAGCTGGCCATGCACGACTGCCGGTGACAATGCGTCACTATCCAAAGACGCGCGCCCAGAAGCGCACCAGCATCGACTATTTCCCATTGATGTTGACCACCTCGAATGTGTGGACCAGTTTTCATGCGCAGCGTCCCTATGCGACGCTGAGCGATCGCTTTGAAAAGACCAAAGTTGTGAAGCGACCGAAGCCATTGATGGATCGGCCTTTGGTGCCGACGCTGGTCTTTGAGAAGCCGGAAAGCGAAGCGAATGAGGGTATGGCCAACGAGCAGCCCGTCGTTTCGGGAAGCAAAATGGGTCAGGTGCTCAAATTTCTGCGCGAGAATGTGAAGCCAAGCGGCAAGGAGGAGAAACCGGAAAAATTGCCAACGCCTTCGTTGCCCATCATGCATATACTCGATAAGAAGGATCCATTGGCTAAGACGCAAACAGCGCACAACCCCTCGTCAGGCTCCCGACCTCTGCAACCAAATGTACTTCCCAAGCCCGAGTGGATGAATTTTAATGTACGTTCACAAACTGTAGCCCCCAAGTATCCGTTGTTGCAGAAATTCAGCACGCCCGAAATGGCCTTCCTGAAGGCAACCAACACTGCGTCCAAGTATCTGGAAACCTACGAGACACGTCTGCGGGCGTTGCGTCAGTCCCAGCCACTCAAGCTGAAGGTGCCAGCGGCAATGCAAGGTGAAGGCCTCACCTTGCCACCGTCCACACACAGAAAGAAAAACCTAAACAACCGCAGTTCATTCAAGCCACGTTTACAGTCAAGCCAGAGCTCAGATGCTCATGCGGCCAACGTGACGTCGATGCCGAGCATCAAGGCGCACAAGCGATCAAAGCTGCACAGGAGCAAGCGCACCAAGAAGTCCAAATATCCAGTGATGTTGATGCAAGAACTGGATGAGGAGCAGCGTCAGCAGAAGACGGGCGGGCATAAAGAGCGGGATGATCTGAACAATTTGCTGGGCGATCTATTGAATCAGAGTCCGTCCAAGCAGCAAGTTGAGACGATCGAATTCAATAAGACGGCGCCGCTATTCAAGCTGGTCACCACCAGCATGGAGGGGCGCAGCAAATTGCATACTCGAGCCTTCGAGAAGCAGCTGGAAACGCCGCAGTTGTATCGAGGTCCGCCACTAAGGCAGCGCAGCCAATCGGGCGTCAATCGGCGTGCCATCATATTGGGTCAGAAGGCAGCGGTGCGAGCGAAATCCATATTGGAGAACAAACTGAGCTTGTTGCTCAAGGCCGACAAGCAGTACCAGGACGACGACGACGATGAGGAGGACAACGAGGACAATAACTAGAGCAGACGGCAACAATAGCTATGACCATAACCAAAGTATATGATGTGAGACTAATTATACAGTGTGTCCAATCCCCAGTCCCAGCCAAAAAACAAAACAAAAAATTCCAAATTCAACTCTCTTTCCCAGGAGATCTCAATACCCTCTCTCTCTATGTGTATATAGATTTTTATATATTCATGGACATGTTTATGTATGTGTATGTTTGTAAGTTCACCTTGCTATAAAATTCTGGTTATATTGAACAGAAAGATGCCAGCGAATGAATGCACCTTTTCCAATCCATCTCGGCTGTATCCACAAATTTGTCCCCAAATTCGAAATTGAAAGAAAGTTGTCAAATTATTTAAATGTAAACGAAAATTTAGTATTATTTTGATAAGTATTTGTATGTATATACGTATTAAAAATATAATTATTATATAAAAAGTATTCGTTATTAAAATATAGCATTTTAATTATATTCAGTATATATGCTTATAGAGTACCTTATATACTATATCAACATGGTATATGTGTTTAGTTGATCTCTCGAGCATACATATATGATCTTTTAGCTATGGTTTCTGCAGAGTTAATACATCGATTTTAATCGATTCACATAAAATAATTGATCGAATATAAATCAAGGATAGACCTTTGCATCGTAGGGGATATGCCAATATATACATATATATATATAGCAAATTGTAAATCTGTAACAAATGCCAGATGGACATGGATTTAGCTCGTTATTCTGATGCATATTATATATGTACATCGATATTTACTTTAAGAAACAAGACTTGAAAGTCGAAAAAGATTTCCAATCAAATTCCAATTGGTTTCTTATCAGCTTTGCAGAAGTTCAAAATGAACGTATAAATATTAATACAAATAATACCTACATATGTATCTGAATATATATATATATATATAAATAGATATTCACCTTCAAGTTCAATTGCTTAAAATATTTTGTCAAAATATTTCCATATTATTCTAGCAATTCTAGAAACGTTTGAAAGAGACAAAGAAGCAAACGCAGGTATTGCGGGCGCCAGTGAGAACAACAAAGAGAGCAATATTGCAGCTGTGATTAATAGCCACACACACACATTGTCATTTTCACCACGTAAACATGTTTATCATAATCGATTCTGTTTACTTGGCCCGATCCATTTATTTCACCAAAACAAGCCTCAATTGGCGCAGCAAACACACACACAAGGCGAACGAAAACAAAAACAAAGCGACTCACGCGATGTTTGCAAAATCAACTCAACACACCATCTCTATCTGTCTCTCTCTCTCTTTCTCGCTCTTGCATGAATCAGAGCAACTATTTTTGGTATGCAGTGCGTCGCCAAAGTGCAAGGTCATCCTTCCTTTAGAGGCGCTCACGTGCTTTTGCGCGGCGGGGCTGATCTCTTGGCAGGCGCCCAGCGAATGGAACATTTCACAATTTAATGCAAACTTTACACAATTACAATTAAAATACATAAATAAATAAAATACATTTGTTGTTTTTTTTTTTTTTTTGGCCAACGACGCCGGCAGCCAAGGAGTTTTTTTTTTATGCTGGCGTGCGACGCGGCGCTAAATTTCTATTGAACAATTTGACTATATTAAACAATTTGTTGTCGCATTAACAATATCATGAATTATATATGTAAAACTAATTGCATCGAACAAAAACGCAGGAAGTCCAAAAACGCAAGAAAAAATTAAAAAAAAAAAAAAACAACGTCTAGCTCAACATTTCGCCATCGATTGATGAGATTTTTGGAGTTTTTGTTAATGTTCGATTTGCTGTTGTTATTGGTGTTATTGGAGCTGCATCTGTTGTTGTTGTTGTTTACTGCAGATGATGCTGCACCTTACACTGTCGCAGCGCCTCATTAAAGCCCTCGCACAGGGACAGATCGGATTGACCCTGGGCGCATTGCAGGAACTGTTTGATCTCCCAAGCGCAGGCGCCTTGTGGCTCATTGGGCTGCGCCTGCTGGCCATAGTAGGGCTGTTGTTGCTGTGGTGCAGCCGGTGCGGCGGCAGCGGCTGGCGCAGCCGCCTCCTTATCGCCCGATCCGCTGAACAGCGATGTGAGTCCATGGCCGACGGTGTGGCCAATGGCCGAGCCTACGGCAACGCCACCAGCTGTGGCAGCCATTTGCTGGAACATCGAGGGCTGCTGTGGTGCTGGCATGCCAACGGCGCTGGGTGGTGCGGCCATCGGTGCCGGTGGTGGTGGTGCGGCAGCACGTGCGGGCACTGGAGCCGGTGCTGGAGCAGCGGCGCGAGCGGGTGCAGGTGCCATGCTGCAATTGAAAATGCAGAAAAAGAAATTATTAAATATGTATGTATATAGTTTATGCATTGTTGTTGTTGTCACGCGTTTGAACTTTGCTCGTTGCACAGTTTTCGTCTCGATTTCCGTGTTTATCTGTTACGTAACGAGTTGCGGCACGGAAACTTCCAGAACTCACTCAACATTTCAGTCACCCGCATTGTAATTAACGAAAACAAAACAATGCCTGGCACATTGTTGCAACGCAGTTGCAACAAAGAACAAAAAACACTTTCATTTCATGTTTTTTTTTTTGTCGTCATTATCCAATGTGATGTCTTTTGTCCAATTGGATTTTCTTACGTTTTTCTTTTTTCTTTGTTTTTTGTGGCAACTTACCGTCTGGTTGATGGTGGGGGGCTTGCAGAACGTCCACGGCGTACCATTTTGTTATTTTCTTTTTACTTGACTTTTTATTTAAAATTTGTCACAAACAAGTTATTTAGTTATTTACGAGAATTTAACTGTGTGGCTTTGGGTGCTTTGCTTGCTTTTATAAACTTTTCGGCAAAACTAGAGTTGATTGAGTTTATAAATCGATGTTTACTGTTATCGATGTTTGCGGTGTTGGTAAGTTCAAAAATCTTACAGATGCAGTGCTGCCACATTGATGCAGATATACTTATGTCCGTTATAACGGTTAATGGCGGCGAATTTTAAGCGAATTAAGATTTGCGCTATCATATGTAATAGATTTACATACATAAGAAAAACGGTTAAAAATGCGATTATCGCTAATTTCGTTGTATATCTTTTACTCACTGCAAGCAATCTCAGCCGATGAATTACTCGAGCTGAGCTGCAGCACAGATGCCCAATGCTTGCAATTCGAAGGTGGCAAATGCGTCGATTCTCATTGCATTTGCTCGCCACGTGGCGACATCGTGGCTTGCCAGCCCAAAGATGAAAAGAAAAATAATATCGTTGGCGGTCCGTGTCCCTGTACACTGCCCAACGCCGAATGCGACGTAGAGACACAGCAATGTTTCTGCGCCGCCAACTTCCTGCCCAGCGACGATAGACGACGCTGCCTGCCGCTGCAGGTGCCACTGGATGGCAGCTGCGAAATGGCGCGTCAATGCCAAGCTTTGGAGACATTTGCCGATTGCCAGACGAAGCGTTGCATATGCCAGGACGAGTTTGTGCTACACGAGGGCAACTGTCTGGCAGTGTTGGGTGAAAGCTTTGAAGTCCATATGAAATTATTCAAATAAAGATATTTTCATCTTTGTAGATCTGAGCTGCACCGATGATACCATTTGCGAAACTGCTGATGCCTCAATTTGCCTGCCCCAGACTGCCAAGTGCGCCTGTGCCAAAGATCTGGTGGCCAATCATAATAGAACTGCATGTGTTCCAGGCGTCGACTATGCCGCCAACTGCACAAAGACTGCTCAATGCCAGGTGCAGCTCGGCGCCGGCAGCATTTGCGACAGCAACAATCGCTGCAGCTGCAGCCCCAAGCACTATGCCAAAAGAGACGAGAAGCTGAATACAACAATCTGTGAGCCTCGAGTGCTCTATGGCGCCTATTGCCGCCGCAACGCGGATTGCCAGCAGATGAACGATGGCGAGGACAAGGTGCTGAACTCACGGATGGAGTGCAAATGGGGCGAATGCCAATGCCGCTCCGAATTTCAAGTGATGAACAACGAGTACTGCGTTGTGATGGACGCAGCGACAACCACCCAATTATCTTCTCTCTGCTTGCCATTGCCAATTCTAATTATTTGGCTTATTTATTCTTCGATATAGAAAATGAAAAAAAAAGAACATAAAAATGGGGCATTCCATATACGAAATACAAAGTAAACACAATCAATTGTTCTTAAATATTAATTATTAGTTATTAATTATGAATTATTAAATTTCAAAGACCGATGCGAGCGGGCGTCCGACGTGGCGTTGCATTGCCTGGCGTTGCGATCTCCTGCTTGCCCGCCAGCTGTTCCTCGCGCAAGGCGGCCAGCTGTTTGCGCTCCTCCATCTCGTGCTGGGCTTGCAACATTTGCTCCTCCATCTCCTTTAGATGCTCGGCGGCCAATTTCTTTTTATCGCGTCCACTGCGTCCCGTCTCCTTTACCGAGAAGAACATCGGACCGAGCTCCGCCAGCCAATAGCCATCGACAGCCGTGGCACACTGCATATACTCCTTGGCAGTCATGATCAGCTCATGATAGACAACGTACTCGGGTGTGGTGCCCAGTCCATAGAGCGCAGATGTGGGATGCAAATGGCAGGGCATGCCCGTGCGCAAATTCACATACTCGCCGATGCCCTTGAGGCGTGCCGCCTGATAGAAGTAGGCGGAGCAGATGCACTTGCGCACAATGTCCCAGTCGGTGCCGCACGACTTGACGTTCATCTTGTGCTGGATCATAATGTCCTTCAACTGCTGGCGTACCTCGCGCACCTTGCGCATGGCCTTGATGTGGATAAAGTGCTCATTGCACCACGTTGAGCTATAGCTGCAGGGGAGACAAAAGAGAGTGAGAGAGTGAGAGGTACTCAATATTGTTTATATACGAGGGCGGTCACAGAAGTACCTTAGCTAACAAAGATAAAAACCTGTTAAGAAGATTTTATTCTTAAGAAATAAAACTTTTTTCTGGACAATAGCTTCGCTACTTATTGTACCGCCCTCGCATAAGCACTTTTGCTATGTCATTTCTACTTCAACTTACCTGTTCTGCTTCCACTGCAGATAGACATTGAGGTAGGTCAAGTGATCCGACTCCGGCACCTGGAACTTTTCACGCACGCCATCCGCCTCCTCCTCGCGTCCCTTGGGTCGATAGAATATGGATGGCACGGATAACATGGATACTAATAGACAAAAGAAGATATAAATGAGTTCCCACATCACTTCCACAACTCTCTCACTCTAGACGCCTCACCTATGATCAGCACCTCAGAGCTGCACTCCATTTGGCATGACACGATGAGCATCTGGCACTGTGGCGGATCCAGCGGGAACTCGGCCATTTGTCTGCCCAGCGTGGTCAAGGCACCGGTGTGATCCAGTGCACCCAATATCCACAGCTGGTAAAGCGAATTCAAGATGTTGTCCTGCGGCGGGGGATCCATAAAATGGAACTGCAACAGATCAGCCACGCCCAGAGATTTCAGCAGCAACACCGTATTGGCCAGATTGGTGCGCTGAATTTCGGGCACGGTCAGTGCCAGCAGTTCGTCCTTGTACTGGCGCTGCGTGTAGAGGCGATAGGCCTGGCCAGGACCTGTGCGTCCAGCACGACCCGAACGCTGATTGGCATTTGCCTGCGAAATGGGATAGATTTGAAGGGCATCCATGCCGATGCGCGGATTGTACACCTTCAGCTTGCAGTAGCCGGAGTCAATCACATAGATGATGCCATCCACGGTCAACGATGTCTCCGCTATATTGGTGGCCACGACGCATTTACGTACGCCATCGGCGGACTTCTGAAAGATCTTCGCCTGCAAATCGGACGGCAGCTGCGAGTAGATGGGCAAAATGCTCAGCTCGGGTGCATTTTCGATCTCGCTCAAACGCTCCTCGAGCACCTCGCACGTGACCTCAATGTCCTCCTGACCGGGCATAAAGATCAGCATATCGCCCTCGTTCGGCGTCAAGTGCACCTGCAGCGCCTGCTTCACCGCTGACTCCACATAATCCTCGCACGCATTCTTGCTGAACATCACATCCACCGGAAATGTCCTTCCAGGTATGGTGAATGTCGGCACATTGCCAAAGAACGTGGCAAACTTGGACGAGTCCATGGTGGCGGAGGTGACAATCAGCTTCAGGTCATGACGTCGTGCCACAATCTGCAATAGAAACAAATCGAAAGTAGGTAATTGATATGGGAACAAGCAATAAAACTCTAGTCGGGTGTGCTCGACTAGGAGATACCCTGAATCCTGAATTAAGTCAAATTTGTATCCCAAATATAGCAAACAAAAAAAGTATGAAATAAATATAAAATTCAATAATTTAAAAACTAAATTTTGATAAAGCTTTCAAATCGATGACAATAAAATGCCAATAATTATCGATAACATATTAAAGGATCTGAGATCGAGGCGTTCATACAAGCGATCAATGGGTTCAGGATATATAAAAAAAACTTGAATATATATTACAGACTAGTCAAATACAATAGAAGTTTCTAGCATTTATCATCAGTATGTCATCCATAGTTCTGTGATTCAAATTTACAAAAACAATACATATAAACCTAACATACATACATATAGACTTTCAAGAAAATTACAATCGCGTACATATTTGATGGCAAATCAATTGCATCTAAATCGGATGCTTTCTGGGGCATTCCACTTGCTGTGTGTGCTACTCGATGCTGTGGCCTTGGAATGACTGTACCCACCCACCAAAATACATGCGAGCATGACCCAAATCCCGAGCACCGGCCCCAGAGCTGAACTGAACTGAGCTGAGCTAAGCCAAGCAGCGTGCATCAAGTCAAAGTCATGAAAATTCATGTGGCAGCGCAGCAGCAGCAGCAGCAGGAAATATCCTGACTCAAGCTGCCCACTGTGTTGCGTTGCGAGTGAAAGAAAAAAAAAAAAAAACAAAAAACAAACGAAACTCAACACGCAATGCACGAAGTAGTGAGAGGTAAAAGGAGAGAGCGAGAGCGAGAGCGCGAGCAAGTGAGTGTGCGAGTGTCTACGCGCGCTCTCTGAATTTCAACTCAAGCGATTTAACGATTTCACGAAGCGACGACGACGACGACAACCAGTCAACGATTGCCCACTGGGGCTGGGTGGTGTGGGTGAGCTTGTGGTGGGTTTTGTCATGTCGCGGCATGGTGGCATTGCTGAGGGGGAGGGCCAACGTGCTGTGTCGCACGTAGGCAGCTGAGGATGTATAGCAGTAGATCCTGTGTGCGCCGTCACTGTATGCGTACGTGTGTGTGTGTGAGTGTGATTGCATGCATGGTCTGGGCCAAAGCACAGACAAAAAGCTCAAATTGCTGTTTAACTAATTCCGTTGCAGCACCTGCAGCAACAACAACAACAACCGCAACGAGCTTCGCGTCACGGGCAACTTAACAATCAAATTTCGCATTGGCTTGCAATGCAGTTAGAAAGAGGTGGGCCAAGCCCACAACTACACACATCCACACAAACACACGTATACAGTTACATATGTATATACGATGTTTATTATGTGGCCTATCGATATATGCACAGATGTATGTATGTACATATGTGTACCTACACAATGTACACATATCGCTTACATATTGAGAGTGAAGTGTTTTTTTATGACAGCTCGCCGCCAATGGCAATGGCAACGGCAACGTCAACGCATTGATTCAAATTTTTATCTGCGAAGCCGAGAGCGTTAAATGCCATCGAAAAATATCCCAAGCACGGCAATTACGATAGAGCATTTCGATATTGTGACAGTTATGTAAATGTATATACGTACATACATACATATGTTTCTATCTGTGTATAAAGCTCATTTAAGATAAAGCGCAGCGAAATCGGAATTTTCTGATACGAGACGAACTGAGAGGCATGCAAAATTCCGTTACGATATCGTAACATGAATGAAAGCTATAATAACTGTAAAGCTAATGAGTTATTTATTGGTTTTACTAGAGACTAAATGAGTTAATTATAAAATTCAAAATAATTGTATAGAAATAGATGAAAATTCTAAAATATTTACAAAAAATGTTCTAAACTTCTTAATTTAACAGAAAATTAAATATACTCTATAGATAAATAAGACCTATAACTATACCTTTTCCTAGCATTAAAAGTTTCTAGTTAGCATGAAATATTAGCTTAAAAGATAATCTAAATTTTTCATTTCAATTTCAATCGGGAAAATTACCCACAAATTTTTCAAATAATAAAGCTCCAAAGTTCTTTAGACTGCATATAGATTTGTCTATATTAAATTGAATAATTTTTTTTGTCCAAGGTTGGCTTTCATTTATCGCAAAGTCTAGTATTTCGCTGGTAGTATATTAGATATATAGAATGATTATATATACTTATCACTCAAAAGTTATTGTCTAATACATTATTGTGCAAACTTATTTCCTTATATATAATGTAACCTGCTCAATGTTATTGCATTCAACTCCTCGATTGCAATACCAGGAACTAATAAAGGTAGGTAAAGTCCATGAGTTGAAAACCGAGACCTGATATCAAATACCTTTATCACTGAACATTCTAGAGGAGCTTGAAACGAAACTGTAGTGAGACGCCAGTATGTTTATATAGGGCGAGAGTTCTATTTCAAAATAAACGTCAAAATTAGCTAATCAAAGAGAGAGAGGGAGGGACAGAGCTATAAATAAAGACCTTTTTGGTAATTACTAGAAAAACAAATGAATGTTATCTAGAATCAATTGCTGATTATGGCCGATTTAACAATATATAATTGTTAATGCGAATAATTCAAAGTTCTCAAGATAGGCATGTGCATTGTTATATATAGCATAATATGATTAGTAAATATATTTAGTTCAACAGATATCGGTGGGATTATAAGAAATAACGACATAAATTACAAGTTATATAAATATAAATAATTTTGGAGTCTACTTAAGATTATATAGAATAATAATAATATGATTAGTGAATCTTTAAAACACGTGAAAATATGATTCATAAATCTAATATAATATATAAATAATAAATCTGTTTAAGGATTCTTGGGATTATACAGGAATAGCAGAATAATATAACTAAATCAAATTTCTCTAGCTTATATGAAATAGTAAAAATAATATGATTGTCGAATTCTACTAGTATATAGGTTAATGTTAATGTTAATGAATCTACTTAGGGTACTTTAGATATCAATGGGATTACATGAAGGAATAATATGATTTGTGAGCATACTTAGGGGCTCTTCAGATTATATAGAATAGTAAATATAATATGAATCTACTTGAAAGTTCTCTAGATAAGATAGCATACAAATATATTATATAAATATACACATACATATATACATTTATATAAATATATAAAATGATAACTGAATTCATTCAAAAGTTCTTTATACATCAGTGAGATCATATTGAATAATAATAATAATAATAATAATATGATAAGTAAATCTACAGTGAGTATATATACTTAGAATGTGTCACGCATTATGACGGCGCTAAAGTTAAGTTATCGGGAGTGATACTACAAATATTTACTGATACCGATATAAACTCCCTTTTTAAATAGAAACTTGGACTACAATCCAAATCAGTTTAATGAGCATTAAACGAAATTTCTAATTCGATTGGGCGATAAATGAAATATGAGTGGAAAATATTGAGAGTGTGCGCGGCAAGGTCGTCTATTGGCCCCACCTATAACACTAAAATTGGATGAACTTTGAGCAATATTGATATTGTGAGATAACTGTGCTCGCCTCAATATGCGACATTGCATCAGCTGGATTAACTGTAGAGTGACTAAGACAAATCACGAGCTACAGAGCAATATATATATATATATATATATATATATATATATATATATATATATATATATATATACGCACGTATGTATATAGACAGCTGATACTGTAGTCTTATTTGATTAGAGTTTCTTTCATTTAGTGCTTGTCCTTATGAATGTATATCAATGTGTTGGTACTACGAGTTCCATTTATTATTATTATGTTCGTTATTATTATTATTGTTTTTTTTTTTCGTATTTGTTTCGTTTTTAGCATGGAATGCAGTATATCAAACTTGATAGCGATAAGATTTTTTTTCCTTTTCTTTTTTGCCACTGAGCCACTTGAGTCAGGTTGCGACTTTAATCGAAACATTTACATAAACAGAATGGAAGAGAGGGAGAGAGAGAGAGAGAGAGAGAGGGAGGCAGAGGCAGATATCTGCAAAGGGAATATCATCGTATCGTATCGCTATATGTATGCGCACATCTATCATACAGTATCTGTTAGCGGTAAATGAACGATGCCGTTCATCGGGAAACAGGAAATGCGCATTTTGGTTTGGACTCGCAGCACATCAATCTGATCAATCAATCAATCATCATCAATCAAATTTTTTTATATCAATTCAAAAGAAATAATAAATTAAATATATTTTTGATACATTTGGTATATATGTATATATATTATATATAGGAAATGCAATTGAAAAAATGCAAAAATCTCATTAAAAAAAAAAAGAAGAAGAAGAAGAAAACAAAACAAAACATTTTCGTCGTCATTTGTGGAATTTGATGGGCACAGAGCCAATAAAAATTCTTAGATGAGAATCGGGCCAGACCGCGTTACATATATAATACTATAAAAAAAAAAATAAATAAATAAATAAACAACAAATTTCTATATACCCACAGAGACGAAAATAAAAAAATAAAAATCAAGTAAAATGAATTAACTAAAGCGTAAATTATATTTTGACAAACTAATTTTGATTCAAGGGCATTTAGTTGGAATTCTATAGATACTATAGCCATATAGTCAAAAGACTTGACATATTTATAGCCATAGCTATATGCATATATAGTATAATAGCTAAGCATATGAAATTAGTCAAGTGACGCTTATCTATGTAGTTTACGAGTTGCAGCAAATCATTTTTATATAATACCACCGGAAACTAAGAAATAAATATATATACATTTATATATATGTATATATATACGCATATAAGAAAGAATTTGTGTATGCGTATTTATTTATTGTTATTATGGGGCATTGACGTTTTCCGTAATATCCATGAGCTATCAAAAATTTATTTGTCTGCTCTTGATCTTGAGACTGGAAGTGCAAATGGACAGATGGACGGACTGGACTCACGCGACTCGCTAATTCTAATTAAATAATATTCATATAATTTTATATCTGTATATATATTTATATTTATATATTGCAATCAGAGAGGTTGTCTCAGTATAATCAGGGCAATTAAAAATACAATTTATGCAAGTGAAAATTGATGTGCAGATAAATAAAAAAGATATGTACTTAAATGTTAAATATATGGGTTATACAAATGTGTATAAGATAAGTATAAGAGATGATGTACTTGAAATATGTCTATATGAATATTCATAGCTAGACTATATAGTAGATAAAATGCCAAACAAACGCAAACATAAAGACAAAGTCAATGCTCCGTATACCGAGGGAAAAAAAAAAACAGGGTATTGCAGTTATATAAAGGAAACTGAATTAGCCAAATTATATATGAAAGTAGTTTCAAGTAGGGATAGTCCCTTATTTTATGGCCAGCCTCTGATAAAGCTTTACCTATGACAACTTTGACTTGAAACATTTTTGTTTGCATTCATATTTTCTTTTATTTATTTATTTTTTTTTTTTTTCAATTTCTAGGTCTCAATTTGTATTTTTTGTTTTATTTTGTTTGCCTGGCGCCAACGAGCAAATCTATGCGATATGTCTGGCCATATAATTGATGTTTACATGTAATTTTCAGTGCATTTGCATTGCAAAATGTCGGCTGGGGCGAGTGAGTGGGAAAAGCTTTAGCGCCTGAGTCTGATGAACTGAGTGGGCAGCGCTGTTGGGCGGTTCGGGCGCCATCGGGTTGAGTACAGCAGCACGAAAGCAATTTTACAATTTCTCAGTGGCAGGCTCAAAACTTGCGGCGACAAAGCGGCACGAGTTGACAGAGAACAAGAGCAAGAGCAAGAGCGTGAGCGTGAGCGAGAGAGACACAGCAGTGAGTGGTGAATGGTGAATGGCGAATGTTGAGTGGTGAGATTCGTGCGCTGCTTTTTGGAGGTGTGGCAATGTCTACATACGAGCAATTCTTTTTTTTTTTTTTTTTGGCAAAACTACCTACAAGATGTAAACAAAGCACACAGACACACATTCAATTTAACATGCACTCACACGCATACACATAATAAACAAATATTTTGCACGAGCAAAAACACGAGGCAACAACCAAACAAAATAAAAACAAAAACAATCGCAATGCGAAATATTTATGTACGTATTTTAAAACAATCATAAGATTTCGTGGCCAAACACAAGAACAACAATAAACACAATCAATGCTCGAAGATTTTTGCATATTTTGTTTTTATCCGCATATTTGCAATGCAGAACAAACGGGGTAAAGCAAAGAATGAAGTCGCAAAACGAGTTATGAGCAGCAGATGTCGATGCCGATGCTGATGCCGATGCCGATGCCGAAGGTGAATAACACCATAGCAGCAGTAGCAGCAGCAGCCCGAACGCAAGAGAGTGTATGCCTGTGAGATAGAGGGAGAACGAAAATGCGCGAGAGAGTTAAAGCGAAAGTCGAAGTGAGATGCAAGCTGTGGGCAGAAGGAAGCTTGAAACTCGAAATTGCCCATCTGCTCGCTGAGCAAATCTTCTTCTTTTTTTTTTTTTTGTATTTCACAATTCAATTTAATTTATTCACAGGGCCTGTCCAACAGTACGAATAACAATAAGCAGAGCTTAAACAGCTGTTGCAGGTCCTTTTCTTCCGCCATGTGCCAATTACAGACATATGTAGTGCATGTGAGTGTTCTCTTCACATGCACACACACACATTCATACACACCTCTTACGGCGGCAACAGGAAGAATCCGGCGCAACGGCAACGGCTGTGAAAACACAAGAATATTTTTGTTTTTGCATACTTAATAAGCACATTTATACATACATACATAAGTACATAAGTACGTATTTTTCTGCGTTCAGTTTTTGGTTGTTGCTGTTATTGTTGTTGTTGTATTCACTGTTCTGTCTCACAATGTTGCGCGCGTTTTATGATAATCTAAAAATAGCTATAAGCAAAGCACATGACATGCGCTGCTGAAGCCGACGCCGACGCGACGTTGACGTCGAGTCGTCGCGAACGTCAAACGTTTGCGTTACGGTTTAGGATTACAGGTATATACATACATATGTGCATATGTATGCATATGTACAAATATGTACACAAACAATAACAAAATACAGCCACAGGTGGCTGACAAAAGTGAGCTTAGAAAAAGCCTCGCTGAAGCCGTGGCTTAAAACTGCCGTTGTTTACTTCCCTTTAGATATGTACACACACAATTACGTTCGCAGAAATATATGCTACAGAAAGCTTTAGCTAACCAGAGCTTTTTCAACGCGTTTGGTGCGCATTAGATTTTTATTCTATTTTTGTTATTTCTGTACTTCTGTGGCATTTTATTGAACGTGCCAAGCTTCAAGCTTTCAAAAGCTTAACAAATGCCCGCAACTAATGACGTTTATCACATTGAATCAGATTCCAAGCATGACAATCAGATTCCAACAAGAGCCTTTGTCAATTTCATTGTTGTAAAACTGTTTTGACTAGACACTCAATTGAAAGTGTATGCGTGTGCGTGTGCGTACGTGTGTGTTTATGTTTAAGTGCGTGCTCTTTCATTCCCTTCTAGTTAGTTTTACTGCTATACTACTCCTATTTTGCTGCTGTTTACTTAAACCTGGTTAAGCCGGACCAATGCATGCAAAACGAAGCAGAGCAGCGAAACAAACCAAAACGGAAATAGCTTTGAGTATCTCTGACATGAGACCAAAGTCCGGTTATGGCCAGATATCGATGGCATTTGCCAGCGAAAAGCGAGTTGCGAAGCCTTTAAGTCAAAATGGCTTACCAATTATACAAAATACATAGACAAAAATAGAGAACGCAAATAAAACACGTTTTTTTGTCTGTTGCTTTAGATACACACGTATGTAGATAGGCTAGATAAATAATTTTAAATAAATGTTTAAATATTTATGTGTACATACATATGTATATGAATGTATGAATGTTTATTTTAGTTTTAAAGTTTTTCATTAGAAATTTAGCAACGTTCGAAAAGTTGATGAAACAAAAAAAAAAAACAGTTTTGAATGATTTGCCCGCAGTGGAAAAGCCTAAAGCAAACAACAAAAACTAATATGAAGCCGCACAAGGCTGGGTAACTTCCGCTAGTCACATTTATATATACATACATACATACATACATACATGCATATTTCATGCAGGCTCAGAGTAGCCACTGGCCAAAAGTGAACGCTGAATAACCAAATTACCCGATTGGACTATAATAGACTGTAAAATGAAAACAAATACAGGTGGTTTAGCTCACATTTTGTTTAGCTATTGGACACACAACCTACACACACGCACGCACACATACACGCGGACGCGCGAACACACAAAGGGCAGCAAGTTGGTACGAAAGAGAAAGAAAGAGATCAGGCGCGCGGGCGAGTGAGCAAAACTTTAACCGAGTGCATAAAACAGATAATAAATACACACACACACACACACACACACATCGCATGCATGTGAGTGTGCGTGTGCATAACAGAGATAAGCAATGCACACAATGGACACAACGAATTCTGCATACGGTTTCTTCATATGCAAACGGTACTTTAGAGCTGAGCATAGCTAATGCTTTGCTTTGCAATCAGTGATGGCATTTTCAACAGAGATACGCATCATTTGATTTACTCATGAAATGAGCATATTAAAGCAAATTTGGGGTATTCAGTTTATATGATAGAAATATTTATAGAAATAATATTTAAAATTAAAAAATATTAAATATAAAATATAAATACAAAAATATTTGTATTAATGGATAATATATATGTTTTAATATTATATAAATATTTTATATTATATTTTTTGGAAATTAACTTTCTGCAATACATTAAAAAAAATCCCCAATTTTAATTGCTAAGCTGTTAAGCTCCACATTTCGCTAGTGTATAGGCATATCAAGTGTCAGCCATACATATGTATGTTTATATTTTATCTATACATATACATTTATTATTTGTGGTAAAACATTTTAGACTATCTATCTATTTATTTATGAAGCAAAATGTTTTCAAATTTCAACTGTACGAATAAATGTTTTGCTGACTGTATATAAACATATGTATCACTTAATTTCATTAATGAATTAAGTTTGCAATAGAATCTAATTAAATGGCACGACTAAAACGTATCGATTGGATTAATGAACTAAATCAATTAAGACTATATCAATTTAAATAATCGAAAAATTGTTCATACGAAATGTAAGCCACGTAATTAAATAAAAATCAATTCCTAGAAATTCAAATCCAAAAAGGGAATTATATCAACAATTCTAGACATTCAATTTTCTAGTTCTTGCTCTTGAATGTTTATGTTTATTTCATAGATAAACAATGTTATATACATACATATGTATGTTTATGTTTACATATGTACATATGTATGTATGTACATATGTATGTATTCACTAGTTGAATTTGGCTGTTGCTGCTTTTGGTGTGTAGGTCAGTGCACATTCATTCGCATTTCATAGCGCATAAAAATGCGCATAAAAACTACAATTTCAAACAGGACAAAAAAACAGATGAAATCAAGTCGAATTTCGTATGCACTTCGATTAATAAAGAATGCTAATTGAAAGTAGGGAACAATTATTCTATATATATATATATATATATATATATATATATATATATATATATATATATATATATATATATATATATATATTATAAATAAAAATAATCTTCTGCTCTAAGCTTTCATTATATACGCTTCAAATTTTCATCATATATATAAAATGAATATATAAAAATTGTAATACATATACATATGTATATTTGTAATATATATAAATTTTGTTGACATAACAAAAAATATCTTAAGTATTTCTAATTCACTCAGCATTAATATTTCATATGAGCTTAAGATATAATCGATAATAATACTGATATATGTATATATATACTAAGGTAATCTGATATTCATAAAGCTTTACATATATATAAATTGTAAAAAAATGACTAGATATAATTTATTTATATATGTATATTATATATATATATATATATATATATATATATATATATATATATATATATATATATATATATATATATATATATATATATATATTACTTCAGCTGAGATGTTACAGAATTCGTCTCAAAATAGTCATACTCGAATAGCAGAGTATCTAAAATGCAGCACTCTTAATTAGGCAAACAATTGCAAAGCGCTGGGTGGCGCAGAAGTAGTGCAGAGGCAGCGGAAGAGCCAGGGGCAGAGTCAGCGAGGCAAAGGCAGGGGCTGCGGCAGGTGGGGGGATTCGAAATTGTGGCGACGGCAACGGCGACGGCGACGAATGAAATGTAGAAATGCTGAAACCGAGCAGCAGCTAATTAAACGCAGTTGAGTTGAGCGACGCAGCAGTCAATTGGCAGCGAAAATGCGACACGGCATAATCATGGGACCCCGCTCTCACTCAGCCCCTCCTTCACCCCTCTCACTCCACACCCCTCGTTCAGTACCATGCCCCTGTGTCCCAATGCCGACAAGGTTAAACTATAAATAGATATGGAGAATAACAACCAGCCGCAGCAGCAGCAGCAGCAATAACAACAACAACAACAACAACAACTTGTAGAGCTGCGCGCATTTATACCAAAGGCAACAACAACAAGAACAACATCGACAACGACGACGACGTCGACATCAGCGTCGACTGTGAAATACTCGAATGAATAAATGAAAAACCTGAAACAATTTGTAGCGAGAAACGTTTCAAGCGACATTGCAGCGCAGCTAAAATACCCTGTAATTTATGTTTGTTGATTTCTTTTGAATCGTTTCATATTTATATTTATAAATATAGATATTTATTTATTATTTAATAAATTTAATACATATAAAATTTGTTTTTTATTTTTAATTCAACTTTACTGTCTCCGCCTCCTCACTCAGGCCAACTTCAATAGAGCTACAAATCTTCTCAGCCTCAACCTATTTTGATATCTTGTTAATCCAATATATGTCTGTGGCCAAAGAGTGCGCCGTAGCGACAATGACCTTGGTAAGGGTAAACGAAATTGAAAAACTTGAAATAAATATGTATAAAAATAAAAATAAAATACATATGAAAATATGAAATTAAATAAAAAGCATTGCAACGTCAGCAGCGACGCGTCGCAGTCGCCGTCGCCGTTGCCGTTGTTTGGCCCAGTTTTAGGCTTTGGCAACTTAATAGGTCAAATTAATTGTCGTTTGCAATGTCCCAAACGTAACTCATTGCAGAACCTCACACACACGCACACAGAGGTAGTTTGTGTACAAATGAAAGCTGCGACGTCACAGCGAAAAGCTTTCGCAAGCCTTTGAATTGATGGCAAAGCCCGACAACCCAAAAACGATTGTCCAGTGTTGGCTAACCCACACACGTACAGCTAGTGAGTGTGAGAGAGTGATAGAGAGAGAGAGAGAGAGAGACATTGTCGAGCGTGGTTCTGGGGCGACAATATCGATCTGCGTGTCTGAGGAGGGCAGCTCACTAATCGTTGTATGGCCTCCTCCGATAATGTAATTATAGGATTGACAATGCCAATGTCCAAGCCCATCTAGCACTTAATGCACAGATAATGAGACTGAGATAGAGAGAGAGTGAGAGACATATATAAACACTTGCATGCATTTACATACATATGTATATATCAATTGATATGTATGATAGAATATTCACTTAGGAATTCGTTGCGGGCGCACAGTTCTGAACACGCCCAACTCCCCTCTCACCCGGCCATGTTAGAATTCAAATGGGGGCAATTTCAGGTTCTGATTGCAGCCGTAGATATTTGTTTACTATAAATTGTCAACAGCATTTGAGGTGCAAATGCACTCGAAGCAAAACATTTAAATAGACAAATTTTATATTTATTTTTGCTTAAGAAAAAATTTGGCTTTTTATTTATCTTTAGGCAAGTTCCTGTGCACTCGAGTAAAAATATATATAGGAATATATATATGTATGTATATACATATGTATAATTAGCTATAAATCTGCAAATTTTAGCATATGAGTTGATAACTAATATGTTTATGGAACTGCCTAATCAACTTGTTAATGCTCACACTTACATATATGTAAAGCAAGGAAAATTTCTAGACATGAGAATTGCATAGAAGGCAGATGCATTACGTTTATTACAATTTGTATCGAAAAATATATACATACATACATACTTCTATATTATTTCTATTGCTATACTAACTGGCGCCTCTGGTAAAAAGGTCGTTAAAATAAATTCCTCAAACAATTTCAACTCTATAACTGAATTTTTAGACAAAGATGAGACAAAGGCAGCCATGGCACAGTGGTCGAATGTAGCTCAAAGTTGAACAACTTTCAGATATAGGCTTATGGAGGAAAAAAGAAGTAAGTGATAGTATATATGAGAAATATTGTATAAAAGAAGAAAAGACTCTTATATATAAGTAATAAAAATAAAAAAAATAAAATTAAAAAAAATGAAAAAATGAAATAAATACAATAAAATAAGTAATAAATTAAATAAATAAAATAAATATATAGGAATATGATGACAAATATATATAATAAAAACAATTGTATTTGTAATATGTATATATGTATATATATAAACGATCTATATATCCACTATATATACTAAATAAGCACTCAGCTCTATATGCCTAAATACAAATACATGTACAGACCTCTGTATGTGCATTTAAACAGTTATGTATGCCTGTTTTGCAGCATACATATATTATTAATATTATTATTACGATTGCAATCAATCATAAACAAATAATCAACAATTGCCGACACAATAAAATGATCATATTTCTTCTTATGATAAACTAAATCAATCATTGGTACATTTATTTTTGGAGCTGCCTGGCATATGACGTGTGCACACACACACACACACGTACATAGAATTGTACATGCTACATGTTAAGCATTTTGTTGTGCTGAGCGTGTCGGAGCGCAAAGGCAATGAAAATAACAACAAAAACTACGCCGTTAACAAAAAATTTCAACAATATACATTTTCTTATAAGAATAAGAAGGTCAGACAGTCAGTGATGTCGCTGTTGGCGTCGCAGTCACGATTGACGCTGTCAGCGCCGGCAGAGGTACGCGGCAGCGACGTCGATTGCGGCTACGACGCTAGCGTCAGGTACGCGTTTTAGTAACTGCATATGCGACAAGCACATAATTAAATTGATATCCCAGCAATTAAAGCGATAATAAATAACAATAACAAAACAACTGTAACAAGAAGAAAATACACCAACAAAAAAAATACATTTATAATAGAGTATAACAACATAAGGCGCAAAGCCTAACGGAACGTGCAACAAGCCCGTCGCCGTAACAACACGAGTACAACGGCAGCTTCGTAACTCACCACACCAAAGAGAGTGAGAGCGAGAGAGTGAAAATACGAGCGCAGAGAGAGCGAACGAGCTGCAGACGACGACCACATCGACGACAACGACGACGACGACGCAGCCGACGACTCGTTGGCTAGCTGACAAACCGAAACCGGCTTTGGTTATAAATAAACCTTTGCTATGCTGATATTTGGCTTTTGAGTCTCTAGCGGTGCAGTAGCAGCAACAGCAGCAGCAGCGACGACGAACAAAACAGAAAAGCAACAAACGGCGTTCAGGCGAAAAACACGAACTTACCGAAACGAAATCGCTGTGAAAAGAAAATACATAAAAGAGACACAGACCAAACCACACACAAGCAAAATTTACAGACACTCTCGGGCTAGAGTTTTGTTTTTGAAAAATTGTTTTTATTTTTGATTGAAGCACACACAACAATTGGTGCTTCTATTTGCGCTTTATCATTTTTATTTAAATACAAGCAGCATTTCCAAAGCACTTGTGCTCTATTTATTTGTATATTTTTTTTTCGTGTTGTCTTTGCGAAAAGACAAAACAAAAGAAAAGGAAACATTAATTGGAGCAGCATCGGGCCGAAGGCGCCCCAACGATAAGCGGGCGCATACAAAAAACAAACGAGAAACGCATTAAAAAGAGAAATATAAAATAAAAAAAGAAAAATTAAAGAAAAAAGGGGATTAGAGCTAAACGCGCACTCTTTGTAAGTGTGAATAAGTGAAAGTTACACGCGCGTGTGCAACGACATCGGCCACGCCCACGCCCACGCTAAAGGTACGCCACACCGCCCACAGATAAAGACAATGAACCGATCAAACAGTTTTGTCAGCTCACTGAAATGGTGGCCACTGCAGGGACACAACAATCAGGCAACGCCACCAACCAACGCCGACCGAGCAGCGTCGAATGGCAGCAGTAGCGCCGGCTATTCACAATCGGCACCCAGCTCTCCCACATCGAATTGGCCGCCGTCGCTGCAGCAGCACCATCACCACCATCATCATAAGCTGAGCGTCGGCGCCAATGTGAACGCAACATTTGGCAGCAGCGTCGCCGTACAAAAGCTGCGCGAATCCAAATGGTTCAAGCCCGAAGAGCATCGGATTTTCTGCGCCGTAGTCGAATGTGGTTTTATTGTGGAGGTGCGCAGCAGTGCCGCTGCCAAAGCGGCCGCAGCTGCAGCCGCCGCCGCTGCTGCGGCAGCCGCGGCCAGTGATGCCGATTCCCTGGACATTGATTGCCCGGTGCTCACACTGGCGCCGCCATTGATAATACCACGTAACGGCAGCAGCAACATAAGCTTTCTCGAGACGCAGGATGAAAACGAGACGCCGGTAGCGTCATGGTACGGCATCGTACTGTGCAAGGTGGCCAAAGGTGAGTACAGAAAATGCGAAAAAGCAAATGGGGTGAGGGAAACGAAAAAAGAGCTTTTCTTTGCTCTAGCTGTTGTAGCGTGAAAAGCTCATGTCAGTTTCAATTCGGACAAAAAAAACCTGTGTAAACTTTTTTCTTTCTTAATTCTTATGGCCCATTTAAGTGGCTCTTCGTTCTGTTCTTGACCCAAAAAAAATATATACATATGTACATATATCTATATATGTACGTATGTATATATGTACATATGTATGTAGAAACAAAAACTGCTTTGATATCAGTTTTTCTTATTCTTGAGGATGATTAATAACATTGCAGACGTCAGAGCAATTAAACTAATCTCACAAGTTCGGCACATGCTGATATTTCAAAATGACATTTCACAAAAATCAACAAATGTTATATGTATATGTACATAGTATACAATGCATACGTATGCGTGTTTGTGTGTATTGTATATGTATATGGGCGCTTTTTATCTAATCGAAGACAACAACAACAACAACTTTCGAGTACGGCCTACAAGAACAATGAACAGTTCCCAGCGCTTTGAAGAGGCAGCAAAACAAAGCGCCAGCAGCGCAGCGGCAGCAACGAACTATGCGACGTCGCGTTTCGCACGCACGCATTCACACAGTCACTCACTCGCACACTCACACAGGCAAACATACGCACGCACGCACCCAAACAAATAGCATACATATACACGTACGCAAGCATACAATGTTTCGCTCTCACACTTGCTGCAGCTACATGACCATTCACAATGCTGCGCTGACAGCTGCCAGAACATTCCATTTGTATGCGTGCGCAGAGGGAACAAAAAATGTAAACACACGAATAATTTAAATATCGCTGGACAATGTGCGCCTTGTCATAGGCAGCAGCATCTGCGGCAGAATCAGCAGCAGCTGAGCAACAGCATCATGTGCTTTGAGTCACGCATACTGCTGGTTTTTTTTTGTCTTCTGTTATTTTGCTACTGCTACTTTGCCATCCGCACGTTCGCCAGCCTTTTGGGGTCCCAGTCCCAGTCACAGTCTTGTGATGTGTGGTGAAATTGTTTTCTATTCACCTCGAAAGCTTATTTTACATAGTGACAGACAGACAAACACTCACCACTGTGAAGGCGACTGTTGCATCTCGTGCTGCGTACAATTCACCAGATATGGCGGTAGATGTTTGGCGTTTGTTTGCAAATGCATATATATGTATGTATATGTATACGTATGTATGTATATGTGAGTGCGTACATGCGTTTACTATAACTGTAAAGCTTTTCATTGTAATTGCATGCCGTGTGGTGATTATCCTGTACATTGACATGACAAAACAAGCTGTTATTAGCATGAGCGCATGCAGAAGAGGGAGGCATATGCATACATATGTTCATACATACATATGTATGTATGTATGTTTATGCGTGTGCACTGACAGTGCTATAAGATAATTCCTCTTAACATCTCATAGAAATGTTTGCTCATCTTCTATGAGCTAACTCAATGCATGTACATATGAATGTATATACTCTATATATAGATTTGTTAGACAGACATGCTGATAAGAAATACTGCAAGCGTGATTAACAAATGTTCATGTAATTGCTGGATTTTAATAGAATCGTATGCTGTGTGCGACGTCACATATACATATGTACATAAATAGCGCTTATCTGGTTCGCCTGAATAAGGCTTATCGCCGCCCATATGTACACAAGGCAGCCCAACAGGTGCCGTCTAGTAATACGTTCAATGAACCATAAAGAAAGAAAAATTAACATTTATGAGCAATCTGTAGATGAGCTCACTTCAAAGTGCGCTCGGTCTGCCTCTGCCACTGCCTCTTCCTCTTCCGAATGAGCACACACATACACATGTACATACATTCATACATTTTTCCCACGGCCTGCGATTACAGTTTACAGTTATTTGATGATGAAATCTATGTGGAATGCCTGGGCGATTACATATTTAGCTGACATAAGACATGAACAGCGCAGACACCAATGCAACTTAAATAACAATCAAGCAACCCACAGTCCGACCCCCCTCAACAATTCGCCCGCAAATTAGTTGCGCATGGCAAATGCTTAAAACCGCTCAAACAAACACAAAAACAACAGAAAAGTTGAAAAAAAAAAGGAGGTGCACAAAAGTGTGAACAAGTATTAGCGATGCTAATTATAAAAGATTAAAACTCATGTCATTCATTCATACAAATTAAACTTAATAATAATAAACAAAAAGAAAAAATAATATACAATTACGCAACTAAAGCAAAAACAATGAATTATTGCCGTTGGTAATGTGTAATAGCAGCCTAGTTTATGATATAATACGAAGTCTACTAAAAAGTAAAAAAAAAAAAACTTAAAGCAGTTAAAGTTGCACACAATACCAGATCTAATAAATTTACTTGTTACTTAAGGCTCATGTTGAATTTAAGCGCAGCCATATTAAATTTTTTATTATTTTTTTCTCTAAGAAAATTAATTTTCTTTTTTTAAAAATAGTTTTTAAAAATAAATATGTATTTTTTTAATAAGAATACAAAAATATTTGTTCTAATTGATAGTTATTAAAAAAGAATTTTTTTTTATAACAAATTATATATACATATTAATGTTTTATACAAAAATATATATGTATGTATATGCGTTTTATAAAAAAATATGCAAAAAATATGCATACAAATATTGAAATTTGAAAAAAGAAAAAAATAATTGTTTTTCGTTTTAAATTGAGTTGTAAGAAGATTTAAGTTCAGTATTTGATTAAAAAACAAAATAATAATAATAATAATAAATAACTGAATTTAAATGTTTTAACAAGCGGAATAGTATATTAAAACGAAAAATAAATACATATATAATTATCAATTCTGAGAAAAATGTTATCTTGCTAAATTGTGAAATGAGAAATTGAATTTGTATTTCGAGAAACTGTGCAATGCTCAGATTGCAATCGACATCGCTTAGGATAATCGATTGCAGTGTGTGTGTGCGGCCTGCAGCAGCTAGCAGTGTTGTATAACAATTGAATTTGAAATATGTATATAACAAATGGGCAACGCTGTAGCAATTTAAAAGAATCAATTGACAGGGAAGGCGAATGCACCTGGTTTCTGTGTGTCCGAATTGAGATTGCCATTTTGAATTGTTTTAATTAATGGCCAATATACAATATTGATAATATTAATGTGTGTGTGTGTGTTTTACAGACAATAAACCAAAACCGGAAACTATTGAGATCTATTCAGTGAAAATACGAGAGAACGGAACCTACAAGCTAATCAAAATGTCATTGGCCGACATCTGGAGCCACGGCTGGGAGTTGCGTATCAATAATTTCGCTGACAAGGAGAAAACGCCGCACAACGAAAAGGACATACGCAATCAGGTAAATGTTCAATGCTTGATATATACATGTATATATTTTTGAAATGTAATTGAAATTATTTTTGTTGTAGGTGTCGCTGGCACGCAAGGCCAAACAGAGTCTTTGGAATAATAATAAGCATTTTGTGTACTGGTGCCGTTATGGTAGTCGCCAGCAGGATGTGCGCAAGCGACAGGTAACGACGAGTGCGAATCACGTGTTGCTGCATTTGATCAACTGATAAGCGACGCACCTATATACATTTAGCTGTATATAGGTAGTATCATATTTCTGTATATTCCAAAATGCCCGCCACACACAAACACACACACAGACATACACATCAACACCTTGTTATAGTTGCAGCAGCAAAGCATACACACACACACACACACACGCACACACACGCACACACACACACACACACACACACACACACACACACACACACACACACACACACACACACACACACACACACACACACACACACACACACACACACACACACTCACACACGCACTTGGCCAAAGGAAAAGAAAAACCAAAACAAAAATTGTAATCGAAATATTCAACATTCATATATGCATATTGATGTAATGTATATGTATGTACGTGCATTCGACTGAGCTCTGCCAAATTCAATATATATATAAACATGTATACATGTTGATATATACATCTATGTATATATGTGTCTATATGTACATGTTAACTGATAAATTGCAGCGATTTAACAAATCATGCATTCATTTCTCATCAATTGCATTTTGTGTCTGGCTACACAACAGCATTGGCGCATTAACGCGCCCATTTGTTATTCTAATAATAATATAATATTTATATAATATTCAATTCAATTCGCTTGTGTTACATTAATTAACGCAAATGTGACAATTCTTTCAAGTAATCAAATATATCTTGCAGATGTCCGAGTGCGTGAAATGGGGCAGCGTTGGCATGAATGCGGGCATGTTACTGGTGCTCAATAATAGACAAAAGTGCCACTCCCACTCAAAGTAACTAACACACACACATATATATATACACACACACTTATAAAGCATATGAACACACATACATACATATACATGTCTTCATAGTGCTTGATATTCTTCTTCTGAGCGAAACAAAGGAGAAACAAACAAAATCCAAAGCAAATTGTGATAAGATAAATCATAGTTTAGCGTCAAACAAACGCAAATATATGTATATTTATTAACATATGTTTACTATATACTATATATATACTCATATGTATATGCAGAAGAAAGGACAACAAGAACAACAGCGAGTTAGAGAAGAGCAGGCTCTGAATTTGTTATTTAATTTAATTGGCAGTATTAGATTAAAATTTAATAAAAAAAAAAAAAAAAAAAAAAAAAAAAAGTAGCCAAGACAGCGTACACACACACACACACACACACCATTTGCTGTTGCAACTGTTGAGAGAAATGAAAAGATGCAAAATACAAATTGTATTGAAATTTGTATATTTGACAGAGAGAGAGACACACTGTGAAATTCGAAAAGACTTATTAACAATTTGTTGTTTTTTTTTTTTTTTTATTATTATTATAATTATAATTATTGTCATTACTTTAATGATGTATTATAGCTATTATAATATAATTATTATATAGAAATATATATATTATTATGTTGTCATAGAAATATTAATAATCGAGCAGGCACTTTTTTTTTTGGCTTTCAACACAAAACAAAACATGGCGTTTTTCAACACTTTTTTGCTGCAGCATACTTTTGTGCGCTTGCTTAATTGCTCTAAGCGCGCTGCACATATTCCCCACACATACAGACAAAGTCACCACACCTCGATTCATGCATTGCGCGTAACATAACGTAACGTAGCGTCAGACAAATAGTTTGTAATGAATAACACACATACACCCACACACACACACGCACACACACGGCCACATATACATACATATATATATATATATATATACGTTTAAATATACTATGTATTTTTTGTTTTTAGTCTCTTAAGCTATTTTTAAAATATTTATATACATATATGTATATATATGTGTATATATATTATATATACTATACGATAATATATACATTTGGCAATGTGAAATTTAAATATGAAATGTTTGTAAAATGCTTTATATTTGGATATTATTAAATGTTTACCAACGGACAACTAATTTATCAAAGTCTTTTATTTGAATGAATTTTTAGAAAGCTTGCGATAAAATTCTTTATTGCAAGCTCATCAGTTTTTCATATATGAATATTTGGGGCAGTGCTTCAGTTAAATTTAATGATTGAGGTGAATAAGAATTAACAACACACACATGCAGAAACTCACCTCACGCAGCAATCCGAAGAGCACGTCCGTGGAGAGTGAACGCTCGTGCGCCTCGTCCATAATGATGGCCGCATAGCTGTCCAGATCGGGATCACGCAAACTCTCGCGCAACAGGATGCCATCGGTCATGTACTTGATAACGGTGCGCTCCGAGGTGCAGTCCTCGAAACGTATGGCATAGCCCACATCCTCGCCTACATAAAGAGATGCAGTTGTTAATGGATGTAGATGAAAGGGCATAGAGAGATCGCCAGACTTACCCAGTTGAGTATCCATCTCGTCGGAGACGCGCTTGGCCACCGACATGGCGGCGACACGACGCGGCTGGGTGCAGCCAATCATGCCGCGTTTGCTGTAGCCATCCTCATGCAGATACTGGGTGAGCTGTGTGGTCTTGCCGCTGCCCGTTTCGCCCACAATGATGACTACCGAATTCTCGCGTATGACATTGAGCAGCTCCTGGCGGGAGGCGAAAACTGGCAGGAATCGACGCTGTTCGCCGATCGTTTTCTTCCGCGAGAATTCGCTTTTGCCCTTGTTGCCTTGTATGTCGCGCATGTGATCGGCGAACTTCTGATCCTTGCGATAGTCGGCCGTGTCATTGTCCCTATCGAATTTGGCATCGTCGTCATCCTGTGGCCGCTGCACGCCCATAATGTTGCCCAGCTTGGTGCCGCCCAGCTCCCAGTGTTTCTTCTGCGCCTTGCGACGCTCCTTCTGCTCCCGATAGTTGCGCACTAGAAGGCTACCCTTGCGCGCCAACAGAGCCATGTCCGAGGTGGGATCCTTGACGGGCACCACCGGTTCCGGCTGCTTAGTGAACACGATGCGACCATCCAGAAACGGCGGCACTATATGATGCACCAGCAAATGGACGCGTTCCAGCGCCTCCTCGTCAAAGTCATCGCTGACATTGATGGAGGTGACCACGCCCGAGGTTAACATGCGATTGCGCTCCCACAGTTCATTGTCGCGATTGTTCTGTCGCTGCTGAGCACTGATGCGCTTCTTGCGCTTCAGCTCCAGTTGCTCCTCGCGGCGACGGAAGTAGTCGGCATTGCTGCCGCCAAACGGATTGTTTTCGTCGTCGTAGCCCTCGTCCATGTTATACCATTCGCGATCGAGCCGCCGCTGCTCCTCTTCCCACATATCCCGAAGCTCGGCATCATCGGCCCAGGGCGTGGCGCCGCTTCGCTTGCGATCGTGCGCCCACTGATTGTAACGATGTGCGGGCGTGGCGCGGGTTGTGTCATCTGCGTATCGGCTACGACTCCTCGCTCGGGCCCGCTCGGACCAATCGCCATAGCTGGAACCGGTGCCGTAGCCGGAGCCAGTGCCGCGTGGTGTGGGGAAATCCCAATCGGATTTGCGTCCACCGCCGCTCTCGCCATCTTCATCGTCCCAGGAGCTACCGGAGACACCCCCACCTGGTGTGCCCGGCTCTCGGGGCGTGTGCACGCTGCGCACCGACGACGAGTGATCTCGGTTGCGATCCCGATCGCGATCTCGGTCCCTACGCCTGCCATCTCTGTAGAGATCCTGTTCTTGTTCCCGTGCTCGCTTGCGTCTCTCATCGCCACGACGCTGTCTGTCCCGTTCACGCTCTCTATCTCCGTCTCTGTCCCTCACCCTATCACGATCCGATTTGCCATCTGAGTCATCGTGCGTCGACTTACGCACGGCGCCTTTATGACGGTCCCGATCTCGTTGGATGTGCTCGCGTAGCCGCTCTCTGGCCTTCTCAGAGACGCCGCCCGTGTGCGATGGCGTCTCGTCTTTGTGCTCACGTAGCTGCCGGCTAAGTTTCTCGAAGCTCTTCGTGTCTGGTTTCTTGAAAGCGAATTCACTAGCGGACGGTATGGCGTTGGATGAACTCGAGGGCGTGCCGGCATCATCGTACTCATTGTCTTGAAAGGAGATAAGGCGCGCTTTCTCAGCACGTCGCTTGGCCGCTAGCTTGTCCAGACCGAGAATCGAGCCTTTCGGCACCTTGAAGCCGGGGCTTGGATTGCTGCTATCCTTGGGCTTCTTGAGCACCAGGCCACCACGCTGCTCCTGGGCTGAAGTGCCCTCCAAGCGATGCACGCCAGCATCATCATCGGACATGCTATTATATCGCGTTTATAAAGTTTTCTTTTGTTTTCACTAAACGTACCGTGCGCGTTTCATACGGTTTATACTATCGATAACGAAAATACCGATACTTTGTTTACTGCTACAATCGTTGCATGATTTATGTATACAATTTATTTATGTTGATACTTGATACAAGGTATATTACTTAATGGTCCTAAGTTTTTTTTTCAATTGCATGCTATAGCCAACAGATTAACTATTTTAAATTATGCGAATTTAAAAAAAAAAAAAAAAAACGATATCTCACATCTCTATCTTACAACACAGCTGATCGCTGTAAATGTGTAACTGACTTTCTGGCAACGCCTGCCAATGGCGGCGAAAGTAAAACAACGTAATTAATTTAATCGTTTATTAATTTTCTTTTTCTGTCTTCTCTTTCACTGTCTCCAGCACCGTTTGACTTATCCAATTCAGATATGGTGGATTTCCAGCCTGTATGGGCAGCGAAATTACCTCCGCCACGCTATATGGATGATTCTCGCGCACAAATTTGCTCAGCTCATCGATGCGGGCGGTGCGTGTCTTGATCATCATAAGATATTCGTTATCCTCGTTCACGTTACCTTCCCACATATAGATGGACTCGATTTGTGGTATGATATTCACACAGGCCGCCAATTTACGTTCGATGATGCCGTGCGCCAGTTTCTTTGCCGACTCCTTGTCGGGTGTGGTAACAAAGGCCACGGAACTGCTGCCGGCTACATAAACAGGATCAGAGTCCATATTGCTTAATTTATTAATATTATTGTTTTGGTTTTGGCTGCCAATGGAGGAGCTATCGCCGGATGTACTGCAAGTCGTTGCTGTCGCAAAGGCCGTGCGGCTTGTGACGGCGGCCGTAGCAGCAACAAGTATTAAATTGCGAGCGAATAGCCAACGATAGGGCACCGACCTTGCCTTTCCCAGATATTGCATTAAATGCACTTTGCTCGGTCAATGAATCGCTGCGAAATGAAAACAAAACAGCCTCTGCTGCCGCGATACTTAGCAAAATGCATCGGATTATCGAAAGCAGTTTTTTTCCCTTAGCTATCGATATATTTTAGCTTAAAATTAAACTGTTTCCATTTCAAATTTATATTTAAGGTACATATATTTGATATAAAAAAATCGCAAGTTACTTTAAATATAACTTGACCCAATACCTATTTCATGAAATTAAAAGGAAACGCATAAGTTACTTTTGTTATAATTTGTTTTTTTTTTTTTTTACTTTACATAGAACTTGTCTAAAATATCTAATTCCGCTTTTATAATTATAATGTGACGCAAGTAAAAAATAAGTGAATTAATTTGGTACAAATGCAGTGGAAAAAAAAAATTAAGTATATAATTATTTAATATTGTTTTTGTGCTTAAGACTAAATGATGTTTTTTTTTTTCGTTTGTTTGCTTCACTACGGTGCGCTGTACATTGATTGGGGTCTAATTTACAACGCACACAATCGAGTGATTGGATTGGAGCGAGTATGCGTATAAGTGTGAATTGTGTCTCTTGGGTGTTGGGATCGTGGAAGTTCCTTCCCTGTCACTAGTCCGTTTCGTGCTTATCCGAGTCGGGCTTCGCTGCCGTATCATTTGCCGCTGCTGACGATGGCGGCTGCGACTGTGAGGCGGGCGTTCCGCTCAGTGGCGGCGGTGCAGTCGCTGCTGCTCCGGCGGATGCTGTTTGTGGCGCCGCTGCTGCTGCAGCTCCTGCTGGTGCAGGGTGTGCCGCCGCTTGTGACTGAGACAGCGCATGAGGTTGTGGTGGCGGCGGCTGCTGCTGCTGTTGTTGTGCTCCATAAACCGCACCCGGACCGGGCGCCGATTCGTGCATGTGCCCAGGCGGCGCTTGCTGTGGTGGTTGCTGCTGTTGCTGTGGTGGCTGCTGCTGCTGCTGCTGTTGTTGTTGCTGTGCTGCACCAGGTGGTGCATTCACGTTGCTATGCTCCCGGGCGCTGGCAAAATGCAGCGGCGAATAGGGCTGATAAGGCGGCAGGTGCGTGTAGTAGGGCTGCGGCCGTGAGTGTGGCCCGTACTGCGGCTGATAGTAATGCGTGTGTGAGTGCTGGCCGGGACCGGGACCACCATAGTTGGCATAACCCATATGGGGCAACGGTGGCGGCAGACCGGGCATGCCGCCAGGCGGTGGCTGCTGTTGCGGCGGCTGCTGCTGCTGCTGAGGCCCCATGTGCGGCGGCATGTGTGGAGGAGGTGGGCCACCCACATGCGCATGCGGATGCATTTGTGGAGCTGTTGCAGCTGACTGTGGCTGCTGTTGTTGCGATGGCGGCGGCGTCGGCGTCGTCGTTGGTGGCTCGCTGTTTAGCGGCGGTGGTGTCGCCGCTGGCGTGGCAGTGGGCGTGGTCGCTTTGCTTGGCGGCATGGTCAGCACTGTGGGTGGTGGAGCCTTCATCGGGTCTTTAATGGATTCATTCAGTGGCACTGGCGGCAAGTCCAGTTTGTCCATTTTCGAGGGCGGCGGTGGCGGAGGCACTGAGGGCTTGGGCGACGGCTCAATGTCCATGGGTTCCGGATCCGTTTTGCTGGCCAGCTCGTGCACAGGCGCCGGCTGTGGATGCGGCTGGGGCGGCGGTGGTGCTGGCGCCACAACAACGGGTGGCTTCACTGGCTCCGGCTTGGGTGCAACACTCGCTTCGGGTGCCGGCGGCTGCGATTGTGGCGCCTGCTGCGGCTGTGGCTGCACTGCATCCTCCTTGCGATTGGGTCCCTCCTCAATGCGCTGCCCGCGCTTGAAGTCCTCGTACATGCGATGCACCATCTTCTGAAACGTGTCCTCGTCCACGGCGGGCTTGCAGTGGCGCTTGAGCTCCTCCTGAAAGGCATCGCTCGACTCGAGCATTCGCTGTTTTTTCGCCTCGAACTTCTCCTCCATTTGCTGCAGCTCTGCCTCAAGTTTGGTCTGGTGCATCGTCAGCGAGCTGACTTGACGCTTTAGCACCTGCATCCGTTGCGTAGTTACCACGGAGCGCACATCGGGCACCACGGCCTCCGAGAAGATCTCGTTGATTAGCCGATGGTTACGCAGATAGCGTGCATATGCCATATGCTTGGCCGTGTAGCCCTCATCCAAGTCATCCTCATCCTCGGCCGGCTGTATGTCGATGCGGCGCTCGTGCTGGCTTTTGCTGCCGCCGCCGCGTGACGGCGTCTCGTGTACATCGGTTACCTCAGGTTTCACCTTAGATTTGGCTGAGATGTAGGCCTGGTAGGCGGGCGTCTGATGGTATGCCTTCAATGCCTTCTCGTATTCTAGCTTCTCTGCCTCGTATTCATCGATATATTCCGTGCGCTCGTCCTCGCTTAGCTGCTTCCACATGACGCCAATCTTTTTGCCCAGCTCCCAGAGCTTTAGTTCCGGGTGCTGTGCCTTCACGCTGTCCCACACTCGCTTCGAGTATCGCATATATGGCAATATAGGTTTCTCTGGCGGCTTCGGTGGCTTTGGTAAACGTGATTCGCTTTGGGTTTTACTGCTCGACGATTTCGTCACTTTCTGTGGCGTAAATGCTGGATTTCCATAATTACTATGCGTAAATATAGGCGTCTGATCCTTATTTCTATCGCCAGCAGCACCACCGCCAGAGGAACGAGACCGGCTACTTCCACTGCCGCTTCCACCGCCGCCGCCACCTCCACTGGCCCCGCCGCTTGGTAGCGGTGTTGCCGGCCCCGTTGGTGCCCCAACAGCGATTTGCTTGTAGTTGCTGGGTAGCGCCATGTTTAGTAACATAAATGTATTTTTATATTTTTTAACTGCTTTTGAGAGCGAAATGCAATTTGCATTTATTTTCAAGTAAAAACAACAAAAAATAGATAGTAAATTCACGCGGACGCCATTGATGGGTTTTTCTCTATACTGAAAATTGGAGATGGCATGCAACGCGTCACAACAATCGTTAACCGATAGTTTTCGTTCTATTTTAGTGCGTTGCACAGCACTGCATTTTTGAATAAATTTGAACAAATTATTGTTCCTTTTTAATTTGTATGCCAAATAAATAATAATTATTATAATTAGTCTTGTAAGTGATTATTTAATTTAATTTATTTGTTTTCCTTTTACAAAAATAAACAAAATGTGTGTTTTATTAATTATTTTTAATATCTCTACAAATATGTATTTTTGATTAATAATGAATTGCACACTAACCTGGATTATTAATATGATTTTTATTAATTTTTTGACCAAAAGTAAACATGATTGATTATCCACATTTAATGTAAATACTTCATAATAAATTAGAAGTTCATAAGAGCATAATATTTGCACTCTCAAATGAACTTGTTCTGAACGGGATGCAACAGCTCTGGCATCGGTCAATCCAATACGTAATGAGTTAAACAAATTTGTTATTTGTATTTTGGACGAAACAATGTTTCTTTTAATCAAACACATTGTTGTTGAGCCTCAAAAAATGTATTAGATATTTTCGTCGAGCGCAGGATGCCATTATTTTTCGTCCCGACGTCGTACTTGACTAAATTCTTACTCAATCAGTTTTCGTTCAACACTAGGCGAAAGCAGTTGAAAATAATTTTAAATAGTTTTTTCTTTTAAATACAACTTTTAGTTTTTGGCTTTTATTATGAGTAGAATGCGTATATTTGTGCACATTGCCAAAGCAATCCAGAGATCAAGCCGCGCCAGACATTTTGCGGGATTGGTGCCTCGCAATTTCTTTCCGTTGCCGGAGATCTACAACGACAGCCAGTATGTAAGGATTTGTCGAGAATGCAGCAATCGGGCTGAACCGGATTGTATTGTGGATGACATCATTTATGATCGCGCCTGTAACGAGACTCTGAATGCACTGTCTGACTACTTTGAAGAGCTCACTGAGAATGCAACTGACCTCACCGGCGCCGATGTGATTTTTGGGGTAAGTGCGACGGGGATTATACCGTGTACATATGTATGTGGATGTCTCAATTAACATTTCACATCTGCAGGATGGTGTGCTGAGTGTCAATCTGGGCTCCGATTATGGTGTCTATGTGATCAATCGACAGCGACCCAATAAACAAATCTGGCTAAGCTCGCCCACAACCGGACCCAAACGCTTCGATTATATCCTTCAACCGGGCCAAAAAGAAGGCAATTGGGTCTACAAACATACGGGCGTAACATTACACCAGGTACTTCAAGAGGAGATCACCAAAATCATTAAATCTATGCCCGTCAACTTCATGAAGCTGCCCCATTACAACTGCTGAGGCACAAACATGTTGCAAGTGATGCAAATTGAAAATGTTGAAAATTCGTTGCATATATAAAATTTTAGGTTTTTTTTTTTAGTGAAATAAAAAAAGTACAATAAAATAAAATGCAAAAATAAATTGTTTTTCACTTGTGGTCCCTCGTATACCATAATGTTTTGAGAATCGCATGGAGAAGCAAGTAGATAGTCTATACCTGATGCAGCTTCCTTCGCTCTTTTCACATTTTGAGAATCGCATAGAGAAGCAAGTCCTAGAAAGAATCACACTCACAGTATAAAGTATATTCCCAAGCGATTTAAAATCTGCTATAGCTTAAAGGTTACCGAATCACATAAAAAAATACATTTTTGTTTATATATTTACAGACATATATAAATTTTTTTTTCACTTTGTGCGCATATTTTATTGAAAATAAATATTTGAAAATTTAGGGAATACCTTTAAAAAATAATATATATTTAAGTATATATAACGATTGGGGACACGACACAGTTAGTTGAATATAAGTCGTAGGCGGAATAAAGATATATTTATATATAGATATATTTTAAGACTTTGTTAACTTAAGAATTCCAATTGGTAGCAGCAGGAGCAATGGCATGGTTATTCCAAATTGACGCTGATTATACAATATACACGTTGTAGCTCACTTCAATATACCAACTGGCGCTGTTTTTGCTCGTCTAACCAACTTCTTCTTCTTCTTCCGGATCAGTATCCACAGACGCGTATCGTTCTATCCAACTCTCCCATCTGGAGCCTAGAGATTCCCTCCACTGCATCAAGACTCAACTCAATGGGCGCGCTACAATCTGCCTCCGGAGCTAATGGAAGACAAGTTTCTAGACCTAATTTGATTAATGCACTTAAGACTAGTTAAATTAATATGTACAACAAAAGTTAAACGATTATACTAAAATCCAATTTGATTCAATTTTTTTTTTAAATTCAAACTATGTACAAATGCCAAAAAAAAAAAAAAAAAGAAATTTATTGGCTTTATTTGTGTGAGTGATGTTTCGACTTTGATTCAGGACTACAATAACAATATTTGTTAATATATATTTATATATAAATGAGCGAAATCGTTTCGAAATATACTATTAGCTAAGGGCTAAAAAAAAAAAACTTAAATATTATGAATATTATGAATATGAATATTCGTTTATTTATACACAAAATTGGCAGAACTATTTGCGGCCCATTCAATGATGTCGGCCATAGATATTATTGTAGTGCGGCGGCTGTTGCTGCGGCGGCTGTGGCAAAAAGTTCGGTGGCATATTATTATACGGCTGCGGTGGTCCGTTGCCCCAGGCATTCATCTGACCACCATAGCCACCATTGGGTGGAGCGTATGCATTATAGTTGCCCATATTATAAGGTTGCGGTGGCTGCTGCTGTTGTTGTTGTTGCTGCTGCTGCTGTTGCTGTGGCATATTCGGATAGCTGGGACCGCCAGATAGTTGATCGACGCCAAAGTTATAGTAGCTGCTATTGTCAGTAACTGCTCCAATCGAGCTGCCCGTGGAAACCTCACCAGCAAACTGTGTGGGCGGCTGCATCAGCTGAGGCTGATGTTGTTGCTGCTGCTGTTGTTGTTGCTGCTGTGCTTTAGCTGCGCTGTTGGCCTGATTGGTACTGTTGGTCAAGGTGCCCATGAGATTGGCAATGATGTTCTCGGTGTCCTTTAGCGAAATCTTCGACGCTGCCGGCTTAAAGGTCAGCGCATTGGGCGACATTGCTGCCGGCACAATGGGCTTAATGGGCGTGGTCTTCTTGTTGCCATTCGAGCTGTTGGCTTTCATCACTAGATCATCGAAATTGTAATCATCGTCATCATCGTCATCCAATAAGAATTTAGGTGAATTGCGCACTTCCACGCGACGCTGCAGCTTAGCCGACGAGGATTGTTCACGGTCCACGCTCTTGCGACGCATTGTACCAGCAATGGCAGCACCAACACCACCACCGCCGTCACCAAGACTAGCACCACCACCCACACCACCAGCACTGCCAAGTGGCTTGCGTGAGCTGCTAACAGCACGATCGTGCAAGCCGGGCCGACCGTTGGCCACGACACGAGAGAGATATTCGCTGCACGATTCACCATCGCTGCTCAGCTCCGCAATGTTCACGTATTTGCGCAAACGTTCAACGCGTGCCGGCTCCAGTTTCTCCATTTTGCGCAGATGACCAATGAGATGCACCTGCTCCTCGTTTGACAGAAATTTGAAATTCTGCAGTAGCGTCTGCAGATCGGAATCGGTAAGCGATTCCATGCTGCTGCCCGTATCGTTGGCAGCGGCCTTGGGCTTCAGATCGTTGCCGGTCTCCTTGGCCAGCTGATGCTCCACCTCCTTCATTAGCTCACAGATATCAATGTCCAGCATGCCAACACCAAGGCCACTGCCACTGCCACTGCCTCCGCCGCCAGCTGCAATGCCCTCAAGGCCATCATTGTGCTTGGTCAGACCCAGACGAAGCGATATCTCGGCAAAGTTGAGGCCGCTATTCCTGTCGCCCTGGCGACGGTTCTGTTGAAGCTTCACCATCAGCGTGTAGAAGTGCAGCAATTTGTTCATATCATCGGTGCTCAAATTGTCCATGCCATTCATTACTAGCTCGCTGGCCAGTTTCGATGCGACGAGCTGCCTGTCGAAGGGCAACTGGTAATCCATCTTCTTGGCCAAATCTGTTTGCTTAGTCTCATGTTGGGCCGTCTCTTGAGCACCTGGTTTATAGTAGTGTGCGTATATGTGTGTTTGTGTGTGTCGTTGTTGTTGTGTGGGTGAGAAGGAAGGAAGGAGCAACATAAGAAACAACATTAATTCATTTATGATTACAATCGAATATCAGATATTGTCTTCATAGCAAAACCCAAAAGCATTTCCAAAAAAAAAAAAAAAAGAAAAAAGGGAATTAACTATATATGTATGTATGTCTTACTTCATACTAGGGAGCAGATGAGGCGCGTGCAACGTTTCCAGCTGATTGTAACAGGGCACTTAACCAGGACGTTGGTCCATTCATTTACTTATTTTTATATTATTATATTTATTTAATTATTATTATTTATTTTTTATTTACTTAGTTTTATAAATCTCTTTATATTTATTTATTTTTAATTTATTCTATTTTTTATATATTAGTTTAATTTATGATTATTGTTATATATATATATTTCATAATTTTGTTTGTAACACTTTTAAGCACTAACCTGAAGTACGCTGATGCCAGACATAACACAGAACCGAGATAGAGCCCGCATAGAGCTCTCGAAAAAAAAAAAAACTCTTAGCAGTTCGTAGACACTTGGCATATATAGTTTAGATAAGGCCAGACATATAGCCGAATATATTAAACACACATTCACATATCAGTTATATCTATATATACAATAGGCGAAATTGTTCTACGAACCTTTTTAAAACATCAAGAAATTTCATTTATATGTATGTTAGAGAATTTAAATCCAATAATTTCAAAAATTTTATTTTTCTCCGAAAAAAGTGCCGTATATATATATATATAGTACTTAAAAATGGTTAGCTCAAGCTAATGAGAAAATCTTGAGAGATATTTGAATATATTACATCTTTCAGATATAATATTTATATATTTATTAAGGAATATTTGTATAAATATCCAAAGGTTGGGATTTAAAGATATATATATTTGTTAAGCTGTCAATTATATATATTAGATATATATATTTCAATTAATTTCATAAATTGATATGAATTGGGGGGGGTTTCATAAGTTATCGATAACGCTTTATTTGTTATTTGTTATATAAAATATATACATTTAGGCATGGAAGCCCAAAGACAGGGATATATTGATCAGGGATATATATATGTACATATGTAATATCCTAGGCATGGCCCAATAGCTGAAGATAACTTAGAATAGAATTAGACTTAGAATACAATTATTGCATAAGCATTAAACAATTGTTCGAATTACTTATAGCATAAGCATAAAAATTCTCCGAATTACAACTAATTTAAAACGATTGGCATTTATTTTCAATCAAAACCCGAACGAACGTTAGATTGTTGAGAAAATCGCGAAAACCAAAAGTTCGAAGTGCTTGAACATCGTCATATAAGATATCGATATAGGTGCAAGGGTGAGTCAATCAAACAGTTCGCATAAAGGGTATTGAATATTTCAACATTACCAAGAGAGAATGTGTCATTCAAATTGTTTTCCCTCGACTCTTGGCAGTGGAAATATTCAGCCCAAAGTTGCGCAGCTGTCGGAGCAAGCTCTCCCAACGCCTTAGTTCCGTAACGAGCAAATACACAAATACTTACCTTAGCCTCGAACTGTTGGACCTTTGGGGTCTGTAAAGTGAAAGGATTTGGTTTTGGATATCATGTTCAACTTACCTTTAGAGGTCACCTGGAAGATGATGGTCGCTATATTGCTGATTAACTTTTTCACAACGCGCACTTTTTGTGGATCATCGAGCACTTCGGCAATGAGTATACCCTTTAGCTTTTCCTTGGTGGTCTCCAAGAAGACGCAATTGTCCTCATTCAATAATAAATCATCGGCAGCGTTCGGCTTGATCTTTTCCATGGCCAACGCTTTGCTGAGTAGATTCAGAGCCTTGGGACCCAGACTGCCCAATTGATCCTCTAAGGCGGACAACATGCGCAGCACACTGACCACGGTCAGTGGACCCTCGTTCTCCTCAGCTGGCTCCGGCTCCTTGGCCGAATTCGATGTAATGGTGCCCGTCGGCGAAGTTGAACGCTGCCGAGGTTGGCTATATTCCGGATAGAGACGCGAATCAAGCACACGGAATGACTCGACGGGCTCATAGTTGCGCGAAGAGCGCGAATAGCTGCCGCTTCTCTCCCTAAAGTAGTCGCCGCTCCTCTCACGTCCCCTGTCATTGTAATCATCACGGCCGCGTGAGTGCAGCGATCTCTCTCGGCCCCGGCTGTAGGGAGTGCGTGAGCGACGATGGTTCGAACGCGATCTGGAGCGTGTACGTTGCCGTCGCCTGGAGCCGATCGGTGAACGAGAGCGCGAACGCCGACCCAAGCGCGACGGCGGCGGCCTGCCACGTTTGGGCGAAACGCTGCGCGAGATCGAGCGACCATAGGCTGGACGGCGACCTGGGCGACGGGTTGTTGGAGCAGCTGGTGGCTGCTGTTCGTCATCGCTGATATCGATGACAGCATCACTGCCAATGGATCGGCTTTTGCCTCGACTACTGGTGCGACGATAGCTGTTCTTGCGACGTCCGCCAGCTCCAGCTGTGCCTGCAGCCACTTCGCTGCTGGCTTTGGGGCTGCCGGTACGTATTTTGTATCGCTCCATTAGCTCCTTGGTGTTCTCTTCGTCCTCGTCGCCAAGCTTGAATTTTTCCTTCAGCTCCTTTTTGATCTTGTTGACGGCAATGTTGAAGAGCTCAACACGTCTATCCTTCCAGTAAGTAATCCATTCCGGTTTATAGTCGTAGCTATTCGGATCGCATTTCTTCTCCTCCTGCAGCTGCTTATAGCGTCGATTCCAGAACAATTTCCACTCTTCGGAATAATCGGGATGTTTCTCCGGATTCGATTCATATGTCTCAGTCTCGTCGCGCAGCTGCTTCAGCTGCAGCTCCAGCAGACAGCGAAATTTCTCCCATTTGTAGCGCTCCTGGGCAATGTGTGATGCCTGCAACGATAGCTCCTTGGGCGTCGGCAGCTGCTGTTTGATGTTCGCTGCTGATGCAGCCGCCTTCCCGGCAATGGCTGTCTTTGCCTCCTTGTTTGGCGGTGGGGAACGATTCGCGGCACGATATGCCGGCGATTGATCGTCCTGCTTTTTGCGTGCCTTCTTTGGCTGCTGCAGCGACGTCGGCTGCTGCAGGCCTGTGGCAGCAAGATTATCATCGTCATCACTGGAAATGGCATCGAGTGCAATTGGCAGAGACTCAGCGTTGCGATCATTTGAATTTCCTTTCGCCTTGACCGAATCTGTCGGCTTCAGCTCCTTTATGAATTGACGCGTCTCGTCAACATAATCGACCCCAGCGCATTCATCAAAATGAAACTGATCGCGTACCTGTGAACAAATCTTAGAACGAAGACGTCGAAAATCTTCACCATCTACGGCCAAATGGTGCATGCTACGTCCACAATGCTTCTCAATTAGTTGCACCAATTTGGTCATGACCGTCCATATATCACCAGTATTCTTGGTGTTGCGACGCAGCTGCTGCAGCTCGTCGTAAGCCTTGCGAAAGTGTGCCTTCAGATAGTTGGCTCGATGGGTCACCGAGGTCCAGTGTATGAATATGGAACGGCTGTCGTTGCACGTGTTGCACAGCACACAAAAGTAATCGGGCAACGGTTGACCGTTCTCGTGCAGCTCCACCACGTATTCGGTGCCAATGAGAGCGCCACCATTGTAGGTATCAATTTGCTTCTGTATGATTGCTGCCCGCGCCATTTCGTCCTCAAATCCAGGTGGTACCGGCTCGCTGGTTAAATAGCTCATATCTTAAATAGAATAAGAAGCTCTGTAAAATGGAAGAGATTAATGTCGAGTGCATCGAAGCAGCACCAGAGTTGAATGCATGTCGCAAGGCTCAATTCAATAAGGATTACCATGTGAACTGAACAGGAAACAGAGTATAAAAATATGGTAATCAATTGAATAGATATCGAAATCATAATATTAATTGCTTATAGTTTACATATGTATATTTATATTGCGTTTATCCAAGTTTTCTCTGTCCAAAATTTAGTGTGCTACTATTCATATGAACGCAGCTCTGTTATTCTCTTTGATTTTATTTAGCGGCACAGCTAAACGCTTCACATCAACATAAATAATTAATTCAAAATAATGAGTGTACATTAAATGTTTAATGAGTGTACATTAAACGCAGCAGCATTACGTTCACTTCTTACAATTGATTTTAATTGAATGTAGTTTTGTTTACTGAATTTAAATGTACAATATATATATATATCTCATTTTGTTAAACAATCGGCTTTTGCAGCAGGATTGTTATCGATTATTTTATATGCAATTTGCGACATGCGGCCATCTCTACACACGCACAGAGCAATGGAGACGATTGGCAAATTACCTGATCCTTTCGCAGTGCACTCCTTTTGATGCACTCACTATTCAGCCTAGCTGTATTTGGTATGCACTGATTTTGACACGAAAAGAAACACAAAAAGTATGCACACACACATACACGTACCATACACACTCGCGCCAAGTCACATACACATTCACAAGTCGCACACAACTTTCAAAGCAGCGGCTTCTTTTTTGCTTTTCTTATATTCTTCTCTTTTATCAAAACAAAACGTCGATGTCGTTTCGCACGCTCCACGGATAGCGATTTATGTAGTCAATTTCTTTACTTACAGTGCTAATTATAAAGTTGTTCACTTACAATATGCGTAATGTCAAATGTATTGGTTACACTTCTATTTCTATATTTTTTCACAATCGTTCTCAAATAATTGAAGCATGCTCAACAAAAATTAAGGAATAGAAATGAATAAAAATGAACGTAATTCAAGTGTAGTTAAATCTACAAAAGTGACAGTGTTGGAAACGCCCAAACAATAATTGTTGTTTTGCAAACTATCGCTGTGTTGTAATTTCGATAAATTGACAGTTTTGGCGAGCTAAATTACAATTTTTGAATTACAATACAGCGGAAGAATTTAAAACGTTATTTTGGCTGTTTTATTTAAAAAATATATATAAAATTGTTGCTGATCAAATACAAATATTATATGCTAATAAAATATAAATGTTAGTCTGAGGTTGAAACTTAGGCTGAGTCTGGGGCTGAGGCCTGAGACTGTGGCATGAGTTCTAAGCGGAAGCTGTGCCTGAGGCTGACGTTAAGACTGAGGCGTGAGTATGAGGCTGACGTTGAGTTTGAGTCTGAGGCTGAGATCTGAGAATGTGGCTTGAGCGTGAAGCCCGAGGTTGAGTCTGAGGCAGAGACGCGAAGCTGAGGCCCGAAGCTGACGTCTGCGGCTGAGGCGGAGTATAAAAGTGTGAAACAGGGACATGAGGCTGTGAGTTGAGCCTAAGGCTGAGTATAAACCGAAGCATGAGTCATACATTGAGTCTGAGTCTAAGGCTCGAGGCCCTAATCTGAATGAGACTGCGGTTTGACGCTGACACTGACTGAGGCAGAGTCTGAGGCCTGAGACTGAGTCTGAGTCTAAAAGTGTGAAGATGAGACATGAGGCTGTGTCTAGAGCCACAGGCTGAGTATGATTCTGAAGCCCGATTAGTTTTATAATAAATAAAAATAAAATTTCAAGTTTCTGAGTTTCTGAGAGAATTGAGTTGGTTGTTTACAAGAAATCTATATAATGAATATAAAAAAAATGTTTATAAATTTTATTGATACGAAAATCTTAAGAACTTCAAGTGGCTGAGAGAGAAAGACTTGATTAGGGTGCACGCTTGATTCGTTTATACATAAATCAATTTACAAGAAATCTGCCACATGTTCTCAATTAACTTCCCCTTTGGGGTTGGCCCGCACCTGCTGTTGACAATATCTCAAAATGTTCCTTTGTAATCATCGCCCTATAACATTTTGATGAACTTGCTGCAGCTTAACGCGCATTGCTTTCTAAAATGCGTTAATGCCCTCATACACACACGCACATTAGATAAATATATACATACATACATACATACATGGTACATACATATATAATTACATTTTGGGATATTATGAACTGTGGTGGGTAGCACCAGCAGCACCAGCAGGGCAGACAAATGGCAAATGGGTGCCGTAGTCCACGTCCCAAAACAATTTCACACCCACCCCAAAGGAAAAATAAAAAGTCAACGGAATGAAAAGAAACGCAACGGGCCAGCGATGTGTGCGACGTGTGCGACGTGTGCGCCGTGATAGATGTATCACGTACATGAATTCCAGATCTGAATAGAGAAGGACCGCATTAATCGCAACATGATGATGATAATGGCAATATAAGCGACTATACAATGAGCTGACCATATGCGCACATAGACAATAAAATGTGAAGCTGGTGCAACAAGCATCAGGAGCAGCAGCAGCAGCAGGAGTAGCAGCAGCAGGAGTAGCAACAGCATGAGCAGACGGGTGGGCAGACAGTCAGTTCGCATTTAATGAACACAACGGTGACATGAGTTATGGGCAATTTTTATTTTATTTTTTTTGACAACGAAAAATTGCGAATCAGCACAGCTGTTGGCTCTGCGGTGAGATTGTGCCTAGGACAGCGGGCAATGAAGTGGAGCAGCAGCAGCCACAGTGGGCAACAGCAGCAGCAACATCAGCAAGGGACATTTCGACAGCGGCATGAATGCAAATGCTATTTTGCATTAACATTGCGAATGAACATGGGGCAAAGCCGTCGTGCTCAACCAAACTCAAATGTCCTTCCGTCCGTTTGTCTGTGCGTTTGCCCGCCACGGCTGATGAAGATGAGCGCATTCCGATTACAGTTAACATCAGACAGAGGCAAGACAGTGACACCCCTTCAAATGCGTATCCCGTAATTCGTATTCGAAATCTGTCTCCATTGGATATATAGACTCCCCAATGTGTGTGTGTGTGCGTGTGTGTGTGTGTGTGATTCGCGCGCATAATATGAATGTTCCTTTAGACAAAGTGGCAGACCCAGACACATTAAGCATGATCGTGCTCTTACTGAAGTATATTATGATATTTGCAGGCAGTAGGTTAGCTCTATATAGATCTTAAATTAATACATTAATTAATTGTTAACATTTGATATCGATTGGCTTGAAAAGCTTTGACTTTAGCGATCACATAACAATTTTGGTTGGGTTTCAGAGCTTAGAATATATCATATATATAGTAGTTATATACAAATTACGTTCGAGTTGCTTTCTAATACTTAAGAGCTTAATGTAGTTAAAGTGCAGACAAATAAATTTCAAATAGAATTGGATAAAATCAGAATTACAAACATATAATAGATATTTCTTTATACTAACTTATTCATAAGAATGATTTTTAAATATCATTTTATTTGTTCATTTTACTAATATTTTATTAATTTTTTTGTTCATTTTTCGTTCAATTTTATTATTATTTTATTACTAAAATTAATTGCTGACATAAAAAAAAGAAAGAATAAATATTTATTTATATATTATAAAGTTTTGAAAATCAAAGAGAAACACACAGATTTGGATTAGCATCAAAATGTGATTAGACTTGACCTCACTTCAATTATTGTTTTAAGCTAAATTGTAATAAGAAATTTAAAATAATTAGAGAATAAAACTAAACATTTTTTCGACTAAAAGTTTTATAGTATAAGCTCCTAGCAAAATTTTCTTTTTGAATAATTTGAAAGAATTTATGATTATCAAAACATATTAATGTGCACATTAAAAAAATATGTGATTATTATTTGAAGAATTTATTCATATGTTTAATAATAACTTATAATATTATAATATATATGAAAGAGTATATATTTTTTAAAGTTTGTTGCTCTTAATAAAGTTATTAAAGTATATATTTTCTTATATTTAATTTATATATATATATATATATATATATATATTTAATATTTTATAAATAAATTTGAAAATTAAAATATGCACTAAAAATAAATCTTTAAAAAAAATTATTTATAACAAGTAAGAAGGCTCTAGTCGAGACGGCTCGACTACGAGATACCCTGAACCCTGCAAAAGAATGAATGCTCTTCTTCTTTGCGCACTTATAAGCACGCGCTCTGCTAACTGCGCAGTTGCTGCAGTGGCTTGGGGGTGGGTTGGACTGAACTTTGGACGCCTATAACTCCATTTCTAGATGCACGATCTTCATGAAATTTTCAGGGTAGATTAAGGGTATATATATCTATCTATGTGCCAAATTGCAAGAGTCTAGTATTTGAAATGCGTTTTTTTCCAAATTGTGGGCGAAGGGGGCGTGGCATCCAAAATCTGAAAACTACAAAATCTGCGTATCCATAATATCTAACTAAATATATAAAGTCGAAGTCTCTAGCTAAAACGGTGTAGTAGTTATACCCAAAAAACCTAAAAAATTGAAATGAATTTTCGATTTTTTATCGATAATTTGGAAATGGAATGAGTTATCGAAAAAACAAAATAAACTCGTATTGCGTAGGTAACATACGAGTGTTCATGTGAAATTTCAGCTCTCTAGCTTTTGTAGTTTCCGAAATCTCGACGTTCATACGGACGGACGGACGGACAGACGGACAGGGCTCAATCAACTTATTTTTTTATGCTGATCAAGAATATATATACTTTATAGGGTCTGCGACGTCTCCTTCTGCCTGTTACATACATTTCACAAAACCATTATACCCTGAATTCCCATTTTCAATGGGTTCAGGGTATAAAAATCTTGAATAAAAAAAATTATATTAAATATAAATGTATACATATATATTATAAATTTTAATTTATTTATTAATATATATATATATAAATTAAAATTTATAATATATATGTATACATTTATATTTAATATAATTTTTTTTATTCAAGATTTTTATAAATAATTTTTTTTTTAAATTAAATTAAATGAAATAAATTTAATACTAATATGTAATTTTTGTGTATGTTTTTATATATGAATATTATTTAAGAGAGATTTTAGCGGAAAGAAAATAAAGGAAAAATAAAATAAAATTTTAATAAATATCTATAACAAAAAGTACCTATATTATATATATATTATTTATATTTCTTTTAAATATATATATATATTTTTTAATATTACATCAAGTACAACTTATCATAAACATATGCTGTTGCCTCTTAATTAAGATCTCGTCGACTGTACAATGCAAGCAAGCAACTGCATTCCGTTGTTTAATAGGGTATTCCCATGTATGTCATGAATTGCAATTGATGCAATTTGTTGCTTTGTTGTAAGTTTGTTGTTGTATTTGTATAGTTATTGTTGCTGCTGGTCTTTTTGTGCAATGTTGCGATAGACATTTCTTGGCAAGTTGTGTGCAATTCATTAAGCGAATTCTGCCCGAATGCGAATAATGCAAATTGCTCTATTTCGGGCTAACTGAAAAAAAAAAAAAAAAAAAACGCCAACAACAACGACGACGAGGACAAATTTATTTTTTGCTGCCCATGTGGCATGTGGCAACTGGCAAAGTGGCAAGTCGAAGGAGCGAAACTTCCATCAATGAAACCAAATGAAAAGAAATGAAATGAATGCCGTGTGTTATGCAGACTGAAGAAGCATTTGCACTAAAAGTTCAAAAATTCCATTAATTACGTTTCCTCTCTCTCTCACTCTCCATCTCCCTCTCCCTGTCACTCTCAGTGTGTTGCTCTTCATGTGCTTCTTCCATTCTTATTTGTCGAGTGCTAATTTTTAAGAATTTGAAATTTTCTTAATGGATTCGTTGTGTTGCCGCACGGATTGTGAAATAGTTTTGCCTTTTGGCTTGGGAATCAAGAGTTTTTGACTTTCGCTCAGCTTCGTGTGCCTCGTCTACTTTTGTTATATATTTCTTTTTTAACCCTAAATTGTGTCTGCTTAACATACATATTCATATACATATATACACATTATTCCCACCCCTCGCTGGGCCGGATGTGCTCATTGTGCATCATCATCAACAACTACTTATCACCCAGGGGAATATGCAGCTTGCCCAGCTGCAGCTGCTATTGCTGCTGCTCTCGCTCCCAATTCCAATCCCAATCCCAATCCCAAAGTCCAACTTCAACTCCCAGTTGAAGTCCGAGGTCAAACTTTTGTCACATGCCTTCAAAAATGCGTAAATCAAACTAAAAACAAACGGGCAACGACTTGCCCATGAATTAGTATTAGTGTAAAACGGCTTTTAATAAGCCGGACGGACGAGCGGACGGAAGGAGGGACGGTCGGACGGACGTAGGGACAGCCGGCCAATGGGACGAACGGTCTAAGGCCCGCATCTCTATCCGCAGCCATTGCATGTTGGGCGCCATTAAGTGGACCAGGATGGTCGAGGGCCGCAGGGAGGCGGTGGGAGCAGCGAGTAACGGGGCTTCGGCATCCGGCATCCAACGACAAAGTCAATTGCGGTAGCCGCAAAATGGAATTTTGTTTTAAAAAGTTCTGCACTGCAAAATGGCTCGCAATGGGCGCATAAATTTCAAAAGCCCTTCTACACTTTTTATGCTTTTTACGATATCGGGCATTACGAGTATGTCGCAAATGATGTAACACATTACTAAAGATATGTAAAATGTTATATCTTATAGATATGTTAGATATATATCTGTTATGGTTTTAGAATTGTTTTGTTCAGATACATACTTTGTCTAAACTGTAGTTCTTATATTAATTACATATATAATATTATTAGGCATAGGCATGATTATTATAGCATATTTTTCTCATAGTAGAAAGCTCAAAAAAATATTATATTTGATGTCAAACTTCAGAGCAATACAGGGCTTGAAAGTTGATAAGGCAATTATTGCAAAGAAATACTTTTTTATTTCCATACTCAATCTTAATATCTCAACTAAACCTGACATTTTTCCATATTTCATATATAGAGCACTAATAAAGTTTCTTGTATGTCATTAATTCTAGTTTATGAAAAGTGCGTATAGATAAAATTCAACTCGTTAGCGGTTATCTATATCAAATAGCATCTAAAGGAAACAGCTATATCTACTATATAAATAATTCATTAACATATACTATATTATAGAGCATTTATCATATCTATCAAGGGTCGTTGTGACAGCCTAAATCCAAAGTTTATATCATCTGTCTAACATCAGGATCAGAATTAAAAACACATTAGAAAGCTACGCAGAACTATTCGAGATCTGTAGCTTTTTTATATATATTTTGTATCGATAATATTTAAATGGAAATTATCTTTAGCAGTTCTTTTAGAATTCGAACAGCTCTATTAGAATCAGACTATATTAAAACTGATATAAAAACTCTTCAAGCGCTCCCTTCATCCCGCTTTTCGTTAGTGTATCTAATATTCGTAGAGCTGCCTTTTAGTTCTTCCATTTTCTATATTTGCTTTAATTTTCCTTTTTATACCCTGAACCCATTGAAAATGGGAATTCAGGGTATAATGGTTTTGTGAAAATGTATGTAACAGGCAGAAGGAGACGTCGCAGACCCCATAAAGTATATATATTCTTGATCAGCATCGAAAAATAAGTTGATCTAGCCCTGTCCGTCTGTCCGTCCGTCTGTCCGTCTGTCCGTCTGTCCGTCTGTCCGTCTGTCCGTCCGTCCGTCTGTCCGTCCGTCCGTCCGTATGAACGTCGAGATTTCGGAAACTACAAAAGCTAGAGAGCTGAAATTTCACATGAACACTCGTATGTTACCTACGCAATACGAGTTTATTTTGTTTTTTCGATAACTCATCCCATTTCCAAATTATCGATAAAAAATCGAAAATTCGTTTACATTTTTTAGGTTTTCTGTGTATAACTACTACACCGTTTCACCTAGAGACTTTAACTTTATATATTTAGATAGATATTATGGATACACAGACTTTGTAGTTTTCAGATTTTGGATGCCACGCCCCCTTCGCCCACAATTTGGAAAAAACGCATTTCAAATACTAGAGACTTGCAATTTGGCACAAAGAAAGATTTATATATCCTTAATCTACTCTGAAAATTTTACGAAGATCGTCCATCTAGAAATGGAGTTATAAGCGTCCAAAGTTCAGCCCAACCCACCCCCAAGCCACGGCAGCAACTGCGCAGTTAGCAGAGCGCGCGCTTATAAGTGCGTAAAGAAGAAGATTATCATTTTCTTTACAGGGTTCAGGGTATGTCGTAGTCGAGCCGTCTCGACTAGAGCCTTCTTACTTGTTTTTTTTGTAGTTTTTAGTTATAGCCATAATCTTTGTGTAGTGGGGAATCCCATAACTTTTGCAACAAGCTGGCAACGCTGTTCGGAAACTATTAATTTGAAATAAATACAGTATATATCATTTCAAATGGCTCAAAGGTGGTTTTCAAATGTGTTTTTTCAGCCCCTCCTCCTGGTCATAATTCAGAACGTATTTAAAACTACATTTTGGTATAGTAGCAAAATGAGAGAGAAATAGGGAGAGAGAGAGAGACAGAGAGAGAAGGAGTGGAACTAAGTTAAGTTTAAGCACAGATGTGTGTATTTAAGCATTCCATTTGATATATGACAGTAAGACAGCGATATCAATGTATTATTATTAGCGCATAAAAGTTGGGAAAACAAATTATGCGCCTTCTGCTAGCAAAATGGAAGGAGCAAAACAAAAGTTTCATAAGTATTAACGAGTATGTCGGACATCGGGTCGCTGCATGCTTAGATAACTGATCTATGTGTATTTTGTTGTTGTTGTTTGTTTCTTTATTTTGCTTTCCTTTTGGCAATTTCAAACATGCAACATGTTGCAATGGAGTTATAAACCAGCCCCGAATTTCAAACTTTGCAGACGACTTATATAAGAAGTGTACATAGGCGTGCAGAAGAGGGGCGGTGAGTAAGCGGGGGTGTGTGTGCCAAATGGAAAAACTTTTTTTGCCTTAATTTTTGGCGTTTTTATATTTCTCGTTTTTTTTTTCTTTGCTCTCTGTTTTGTATACTCTGCCGCTTTATTAACGTTGCCCTGTTTTAGTAGGGGTGGCCTGAGTTGGGTGGGACGAGAGAGGAGGAGAGAAGGGAAGAGAGCGGAGGGAGGGGGGAGGTGCTGTGGAGGGGCTGTTTGTTTGCTGGCAGCAGCGCAGTAAGTAATATTTTTGCCGCATAAAAGTCAAAATATGCAAATAAAGCTGCTGCCGCTGCCGCCGTTGCTATGAGAGGCGGGTAGGAATTGGAGGGCACACAAGTAGCATGCAAGAGAGGTGCAAGGGGGCAGAGGGCGTAGAGGGGCGGCTAATAAAGCGGCAGTCAGACACAGAGACACAAACCGAATGGCTAGAACAATGTGCATATAGATCAGGGAGAGTGAGAGAAAGAGAGAGTGGGGTAGGAAGAGGTGAGCACGGTGGTGCTGGTGGAGCTGTGACTGGGGGGGTTAAGCCGAGCGAAAGAGAGAGTGAGAACGGCGAGGCTTAAATAATAAATGTAGTACACGCTTTGAAAGAATTTACTATGCTTTGGCAAATGGAAGTTATAAAAACCAAATACAAGCACACACACACACGTTCACTCAAACACACATTTGCACACACACACACACACATACACACAGGCACATGTGCATGGCATATAAATAAACAATGCCCCTATATAACCCGAGGCAAGCAGCCAAAGTAGTGGAGAGAGGTAGCGGCATTTCCATATTGTTGCTATAATCAGCGGCCGCTTTGATTCATCTGCATGCACGCGCGATGCCGGGACATTGAAGCCATTGGGTGTGCTGGCATGGGGCGAGATCGGGCGGGGAATGCTCACCACCACCACCACCGTCAAGCAAAGTCAAAGCGAGAGCCATAGCTATAGCTATAGCTATAGCTGTATCTGTAGCTAAATCAAAGTCCAAAGCCTTAGCCCGGTGCCAGCCAGCCCATCATCATCATGATCATCGACATCATCATCATCATCATCCTCTTCTTGAACGGCATCAAAGTCAACCCAACTGGGCGAGAAGCAACCACCAAACACAGTCACACAGACTCCGTTGACTCCGTTAGCCCAACTTCAACTCCGACTTTTGGCTGCTCCCGTGCAATTTAGTGCTGCACAAATTATAAAGCACGACACGAAATTTCTTGGCACAATTTACAAAATTTATCTAAATAATAGAATGCTTTTATATATTTTTTATTTTATTTTTTTTTGGTATGACAGGTCATTATTATGCGAACTGGGTCAATATTTTATAGAAGAAATCAAATAAGTTGATTTGTTTATTGGTTCGCTCGCACCGGCGATAAATAATCACGACCCGTTCGCATTACTAATATCGTTCAAATATCGCTTCGAACATGTTCGTGTTCGGTGTTGGGAATCGTGTTCGAAGTTCGAGCAACAACCACTGACTGACGCCCCTTTTCGGTGTGTGCGGCAAGTGCTGATAAAACTTGCCGTGGCCTTGCCAACATAACTAGCTGGAAGAAAGCTAATTTATTAAAAACGATAGCCAAAATTAAGTATTAAAGCCCTTTAGCATAATTTATGCATTGCATAAGTTGTATAAAAAAAAAGCTTAACATATAGTTGTATTTATTTCATTTTTTTAAATAATGTATTACTTATTTTTACATCTGTAAACTATATATAATTTATAAATTTTAGCATAAAACAATTGAATAAATAAGCTATAAAATAAATTAAATTAATTATAAATAAAATGTCTATATACACATATTCTTTAATATAACATTAACTTCTATTATATTTTGAAATGAGTTAGCAGCCATTACAGAAAAGTATGCTAAGGCAAATAAAACACTCTATTTGCTTGTTGTAAAAGAAAACAAGCTAAAATATAGCCATTTTGTGGCTGAAGCAGCTGTGTGCTTAGCAGCCCTTTTCTTTACTCTGCTCTCCGGGACTTTGTGTGTGCGTTCGTGTGTATGTGTTCGCTCTGTCTCTGTGTGTGCGCGCGTGTCTGTGTCGGTGTGTGTGTATTTGTGTGTTATCTCGCAGCCTGGTTCTGGTTCAGTTTTCGTTTTCCGTTAGTGCAGCATTTATCCTCGACGACGTTGGTTGGCCTCGCCTTCGCCCTCAGCCATTGTCACTGTCGCTGTCGCATTCGAAGTCACAGTCGCAGTCGTTTGTCGCCTTGTCGCTGGGTGTTGTTATTTATTTGTGTGTGCTGTGCGTTTTTTTTTGTTTTTGTTTTTTGCTACTTCTGCTGCCGCTGCTGCTCTCGTTGTGTGTGCACGTTTTATTTATTGTTGTCGTGTGTTGTTTGTTTGTGTTTTTGTTATGGTGCCAGTGCCAACTTACCTGATATAAAAAGAAAGTAAAAAGAAGAGAACTCAAACAAGGTGCGCAGACCTGGAGTCAGGGCCACGGCACATGTTGTTAGTTGAACCAGCGCCCCAGAACGCTTGAAGTCCCCTGCCGGCCCCATCAAGACCCTGGGACACACTAACCAATAAGTAAACCCCAATCCTCAAACAAGACGAAAAAAAGCAAGAAGAAGAAACGTACACTCAAAACGAAACTAAACGAAGCAGACGAAATTCCACACTTCACAGTGAGATTTACAGTTACGCGTGCTTCAAGCGCAGCATGCGTTTAGCTGGGGCACAGTTATCGCTGCCGCAGCCAAAGCTCTGAGCAATCGCCAAATCACAAACACAAAACGACAAATAGCAACAATAATAACAACAGGAAGAAGAGAAAAAACAAATCAAACAACTTAAATACACAAAACGCGCTGCGTTTGCTGCTTCACTAAATGAAGTCGACGTCCATGTTGACGTCGCTGTCGTCACAGTCGTCGCGTATTATGGGCCTAACCAAACAGCAGCAGCAACAACAACAACAACGCCAACTTCAACAGCACTTGATACAAAAATAAACAAACAAAATCAATCAATTAATCAATCTGTGAACGCCCCAGGCATACGCCCTCGCTCTAGCTCACCCACGCCCACGCCCACGCTCACTTTAAACTGCAACAGCAGAAACAACTACAACAACCGCAGGGAAGAGGACAAACAGAGCAACAACAACTACAATAATAATAACAACAACAACAACAATGTTCCAGTCAATTGCATTAGTGCTCGTCCTGGTTGCCGCCCAGTCTGTGGCCCAGGCTCCGAAGGATGCGAATAGATACACTGCCGTTGTCGCGCCTGCTGCTGTCCAGCTGCAGGTAACGGAGACACAAGCGGCGGCGCCGTCGGGAGCGGCAGCATCGACGACGCCATTCAGCAGCAAGCAGCTAAACAGATGCCGCCAAAGCTGCTATCAGCAGGTAAGCCCGGCTCAGGCCACTAAAGATAAGACGCACTTGATGGACACTTGTATGAAAGACGCTCGAGTGCGACTTCAAGGTTAAAGGTTCTCGCTCTGTCTGTCTCCCTCTCTCCCTGTCTCTTTTTCTTTCTCTCGGTCCGTCTGGTAGCTAGCTAGCTGCAGCCCCTTCCACCTCGTCCAGTTGGGCAATGACAATGGGTCCGACAGACAGCGGCACTGGGAAAACAGTTCTATACACTGTTCATAAACTGAAGTGGGGTATATTTGATGGATTGATTGCAGGGGAGTGTTGAGCTATTCAAGTGTGGGTAGGCAAATACTCATGTTCATGTCACGTCATGTTTGTCTAAATTTGTTTAATTATATCAGCCACGCCTCCGCCCTCCGCCCAGCGTTGGGTAGGCAATACAGTTTAACAGAGGTTAACACAGGTGAAAAGTTAAAGTCAACAAACAAAGTTCTGAGAGGTTGTCGAGAAGCGGCTTTCCTTCTCTTATGCTTATGTTTGAAAGTCATTGGCTAGACAGTTCAGTTTTCAAATGAACAGTAGGACTAGAGTCTTACGTGATTTTACATGATTGAAGATCAAAGATGCCTTGATGTCTTCAATAGAGCAAGGCTACAGTTTGAAATTCATTGCAATGCATTTGATTCACACCTTGTGAATATCGTTCTCAGTCATGTTCTTTTACAAACAGTTTTGAAACTACTTACAGCTTTACAGTTTTAGAGTCTACAAAAGCGCAGCCTTAGAGTCATCGCATAACCCTTTATTACTATAATAGGTAGAGACAGAATGACACGCTCAACTTGCGACTCCTTCCCAAAGTTTGCAAGTCACTGACTGCAATCTTCCACTCTTGGGAAGGGGAAACTCTTCTCGAGCAAACACTGAGCTACGTACAGAGTATGATGTGGTCGATTCTACGCGCTTTCAACGTTCTCACTCGTCTCTTCTTCTTCTTCCTCTTTTTTATTTTTTATGTGGCTGCCCGCCTTTATCTGCGCGCTGACATCGCTGTCGCTGTCGCAGCCGCTGCTTCTCAGGTAGCTGCCTCTGTCAGTTGACAATGTCAGCTGGGTGGTCCACGCCAGTCATAGTGCTGCTAATAGAGATTAGGCAACTGAAAACTGAAAGCTGGGAGGGCGATCAAGAAAGGAGCCACAATGCCGCAAGGGCAATTGGGTGTGTTTTGTCAAGCATCGAGCTAGGGAGCGCGCTCCGCGTCGCTCGAGGGTTGGGTATACAACAGCTTATTTCATTGAATGACTTGGAAAACTAGTATTCAAATGTACTTAACATTGAGAAGAAGAAACAAAAAAAAAAAAAAAAAAAAAAAAAAAATGGAAATGGGTAAAAAACAATAACATAAACGAGTCCAAAATTATAAAGTGAAAACAGGAAATCGTCGGAGCAGAGGGAAAGACACAGTAGCTACAGATCGCTCTGTATGTCTGGCAGATAAAGCAGGGTTCATTGAAGGTAATTTCAGGATCACGATTGTCGTATATCATTTGGAAAGAAAAGAACACTAATAATACTGCTATAGTTGGTTCATATATCGAAGGGGAAGTTATATGATTTATCGTGTTTAAAAGTAAGAATGTCGTCTAGAGAGGGCAGAGTCCATGAAGGAAATTTCTTGAATCTTGAGCTGACAAGAAAATATGATGAACCCGCACTGCTTGTGATATACAGACATACATATATTTCTATAGTTTGCATGGTATCTAGCTTTAAGGGTTAAGAGACGGATAGCCGCTTAGACGGACGGAGAGACTCTCAGACGGACGCAGACAAAATGACCCTCAGATGGATGGGCAGACCCTTGCAGACCCTCAGACGGCCACGTCTATGTCGACTCAGTTTATTGCCTTGACCAAGATTATACAATATGTATGTGTACTTCTATGGTCTGCCACGCCTTTTTCTGTCTGTTACATATATTTCTAAAAAACACGAACTCATTTCAAGCTTAGCTTATCTCAGCTATATATACAGTATATACATATACATACAGTTACATAGAACTTTTGCTTTATATAGTCCACTTCTGATAAGCCTTATTAAAATATTACATTCCACATACGACGCTCGTCTAAAATTCCCGATAAGTTGCAAAACTAAGTTTGTCGCACAGAAACTCTATTTAATAATGTTTTAAATGTTAATTTCGAGAGCTGTCGAAAGTTCTGCTCTGACTGTGAGATGAGCAGACAAATGTTGACACATTACGTGATTGAAACAAATACGAGTGCGCGTTGTCCTTGCGACTGTGCTCGACTTTGACAATATCCTGGGCAAGGATGTGCATGGGATGTGCAAGTGCTTTACGTCCAACTTGCATAACTTTGGAAATACAAATTGATTTTCGCATTATTTTAATGCATCTGAATTGATTGAATTTTGAATTGAATTTTAGTTGCATTTCAAAAAATTATTTTTACTATTACTATTCGAATTTCTTCTATGCAAATTATCAGTAAGCTTATCATAAAATAGGTTAAATGGCTTGCAATTTAATTGAAATTTTAACTGTTTGAAAATGTAATATAAAATGTAGCACTAAAAGTGTTTCGAGGGCAATATATTTGTTATTAAATTGGATTTTTTTAAAATTACTTTTTGTAAATTGTAAATCTACAATTTAATTTTTTGCAACGACAAATGTACTCGAATATTATTTATTTGAAATTTGGTTCTTATGGCATTACAAGGAACACTGCAATTAGTTCGAAGGAAACTATAATTTTTCTTTACAGTCGAATTTTTTTTCTTTTTGCTTACATCAATTTCGTGAACTCCAAGCGAAACACTAGAAATTATTCTACGGGCACTATACTATTTTCTTCCAATTTTTTTCTCACTCATCTAAATCTGATCTTTGATTAAATAAGCTTGCTTATGTATCCCTTCCCTATACCATATTCATTTATTTTTTCTTCAAATTAACTAAAATTTGTTAATTGATTCCATAAGTTTGCTTAAACTGAGCAGATTCTTAAAATTGATATAATTTTCACTCTAAAACTTTTCTAAAATTTCTTAAATTTTAATTTATAGCAATAAGACAAACAGTTAAATCTTTAAAATACTTCAGCTTAAATTATAAATCTATAGATTTGAATCCAAATAAAATTCAATATATGAAAATAAATAATAAAAAATATATTGGTTGACAAATTGAATAAATTTAAAATGAGTAAATATTTCATTGTTTGTCGAAGGCCCAGATTACTTTTATGAATATGAAGAGTAGTATATTGAATTATATAAATACAACATTTGTACTTATAGCATAAATTATCTTCATCCATCTGCTACACATACAACACCCCCAATATACCCCATTCAAGCCAATGCAATGAGTGCTCAGGGCCTTTGTGTGTGCATCATCTAATGGAAGAGGCAAATTTCTGCTGATTGCCATTGCGTTAATTAATGCAATTTATTATTATGAAATGTGAAATAATGTAACTTTGAATGCATTATTGTGTGTATGTGTGTGTGTGTGTGTGTGTGTGTTTGTGAGTGTGCGTGTGTGTTGTATGGGAAGTCAATGCATTATTTGTTGTCGCATAATTTATTAAATTATTAAGCATTATTATGTAGGTTAACCAATTCAATCCGTTTGACTTTCTCTATTTGCATTTCGTTCTGAATATCTATTTAGCATTCAGCAAAAAAAAGAAAAATAATAATTAAATGCATTTTTTTCTGTCTCCACTTGTTTTACTTCATTTCTTTGATAAAAACTCGCTTTGATGAGCTTAGCTTTAAGAATTTAAATTGAATTTGTATTTAGGACAAAGGATTTGCGAGAACCCTTTGATGATTGTAATTGGGGTTCGAATGGTTTTCATTCAAATGAATGCAACGGATAGAAGGAGGTGTGGTCCATAGAGTATATACATTCTAGATCAGGACTGGGTCGATATAGGTATATTCCTTTGTAGGTCTGTTCGTTCGTCCGTCCGTGCGTTCTTCTATATGTACGTTCTTCTATGTGTTTATCCTGCTCTCCGTTCGCTCTTCCGTGCGTCCTATTATGCGTCCGTCCTTCTGTTCCCATATATGAGCGTATCGATTTCAGAATCTATAAAAACTATTAACTTTAAATTGTTCTTTGTTGTAGAGTTTAATTAAAATATTCGAAATATTTCTTAATCAAAACCTTATCGAACTTCGGCTATTAACTTATATCTCGAGCTAGTTCCATTTTTCATTCAATTTGAAAACTGTATCGAATTGATAAATTTACCTTTGATGTGGTAAATGCATTTGAATCAGTTCCGAGTCTTCACTGAATGAATACAGTAAAAAACAAAGAGAACCGTGAATTTATTACTTGTCAACTGGAACTGTAACCGAAGGGTTTCGATTTTTGGGCAACGATTGCGCTAATGTCACGTTTCTGTTTTTTTTTTTTGGGGGTTCACAGATGCAATTGCGTTGACCTTTAAGGGTTGCCCGCTGCACGGCCGTGTGCATTACGGGCTAATTTCACGCCTGTCCGGCTCTAATCCCAGGCCCAGGACGAACGTCGCTCAATCAGCGCCAAATTAACACCATAAAACTTGGCAGCAGCCACCAAAGATTTGGTGCCATTGCAATTTGCCTGACGACTTTTTTGGGGTGTGCGAGTGAGTGTGTGAGTGCGATTGAGTGTGTGTGTGTGTATGCGAGTGTGTGTGTGTGTGTGTATTAAGAAATTCATTCTGTCGCTTTGTCTGTCTTCGAGCTTGTGACCCAGACTCCCAGATATCAGACTCGGATGCGATTCGTAATGCCAGCTGCGTATGCCGAGCACGTAGCCTTTGACTGGTGGTGGAATCTGTTCCGACGGGGCTTCAATAATTGACAAGCGCAGCATTTGGCGACTACGTGCCACAACGAATACAAAAAAAAGTGGTCAACGGGCATTTGCAATAGGCATTGGCAGCAGCACCAGCTACAGCTCATAAAACTGCCTCAAAACTGACCTGGATGGGTAATTTATGTGGCCTGGGTGTGAAGCGATGTCCAATTCCGTGGGCAATTGCATGTAAAAGTTGTTCGTTGCCTGCGTTTAATTTATATCGGCCAACAACAACAACAACAACAGCAGCAAGAACGAGAACTATGCCAGGTAGCCCACAAGACGCTCGAACGGGCAAGGCCGATGAAGGGCAAAGTGGGAAGGCCAAAGTGCGAAGTGCGGAGGGGGGAACGGCAACGGTATATTGCCAACGGTACGGTGAGCATGGACGACGACGGACGTTCTATGTGCGTCTCGAGTTGCCTGCTCAGCGTTTTCATTGAGCGTGTGGTGCGTTTGATTCATTCATGGTCTGGCTAGAGCGGAGAGCGTGACACGCACGACTCACGAGAAGCTAAGGATATCTTGTATATATATTGTATAAATATAGCAATGATGGTTCATAACAATTTATAACTGATTTTAGAAGAAGATGGAGCTAAGAATAGAAGAAAGACATAAAAGAAAAAGTAAGAGAATTAAGAACATAAGAATGCGGGAAGAAGATAAGAAAGAAGAAGATAAGAAAAGACGAAGCAGAAGATAAGAAAGGAAAATGAAGATAACACATAAAGTAGAAGAAGAAAAAGAAGATAAGAAAGGAAGAAAATTAAGAAGATAGGATTAGATGAAAGATATAAGAGATATATGAAAAGAAAGATTGGACGTGAAGAAGAAGAAAAATAAAAAATGATGCTGAAAAAGTCGAAAGAATAAATAAAGAAATAAATTAAGAAATTGAATTCCTCGATACCAAGACAATATTCGTATATATAGCCAGATCTATTTAAATGAATAAGAGAGATTTTGGATAGCAAAAAAATGCATTATCTGCATTAGAAGATAAACGTTTTATCTTGGGCGCCAATTGAGATTCTGAGAGCCAAAAGAAAAGCTAAATATTCGCTATTAATCCCACTCAATCTGTGTGTAGATAGATATATATTATAGATATATCTTTGTAAATATATTGAATTGTCAATTACAATTAGGCTAACGATGATGATGGGCAATCATATCACGTTGCCATCTCAAATTGATATTGCCAGTACGAGTGCGAGTGGCATTCATTCATTCAGTCAGTCAGCCAGTCGGTCGGTCGGTCGCTCATTCATTTGCCGCCTTATTGTTGTTACTTATCGCCCAAGTTGTTTCGCAAAGGCCAAAAATTCAATTGAGCGGAAAATATGTTGTCTTTGCGATTTTCCTTTTGGCATGCTCGTTTATCTGGCCGCCTTATTGTGTAATGATGACAAAGTGCTGCTGCCGCTGCTGTTGCTGCTGCTGCCGCTGCTGCTGCTGCTGCTGCTGCTGGTGATGCTCGATGCTGAAGTCGATCCGGAATGCTGCTGGTTGCCAGTTCCTTTGTGCTCTAGCCTGATGTCCGCCATCTCGTTCCAGTCACAGTCACAGTTAAAGTCGATGTTCCTCTATCTCTGCCTCTGCCTCTGTCGCTGCTTCTGCCTTTGCCTTTGCCTTTGTCTTGCCGTCTCATTCTCATTCTCATTCTCAGTTCGCATCAGCACATTCATTCATTTGTCTGCGTGCTCATTCATAAACTAAACGGACAGGCACCGAGATCCGGGCTGTGGGCCTTTTTGCACTCATTGCTTTAGTGCCCAGGACGTTGTCCAGCTGTCGCTGCTGCGTAGCTAAAACGACAGTTGACAAAGGCTAAGCAGGCAGGCAGCGACTCAGGCTGAGAATCAGGCAAGCATTCACAGTTGCAAGTCGCTGTCGCTGCCGCTGCCTCTGCCACTGCCACTGTCAACGTCGCAGTCGCCTTCCAATTTGCCATGTCCAGTTAGAGTTTCATCTCCTGCCGACAGTGTAAAAATTTCAATTCGCCATACAACTTTGCGGTCATTTATACAAACACACACACACACACACATACACTCTATCATTTCTTTTTTTCCTTTCACACACACACACACACACGCAGAGTTCTATCTGTGGCCTTTTTTTGCGTTTTGCACAGCCAGGCCTTTCATATTACAGTTACAAATTTGCGTCTATTGTTGGTAATGGTGATGCTGTGGCGTTGTCCTCGTCCAGAGTCAAAGCCAAAGCAAAAGCCAGAGCCAGAGCAAGATCCACTGCCAGTTGCCTGCGGCGCTGTGCCTGATTACTTTTTCTAGCTTACTTAAAATTCGATTAGGCCACGCCCACTAACTAACTTTTTTGTTTGTGTTGTTCTGGTTTTTGCCATACGTCTGCCGTTGCTTCTACTCCCACTTTATCTCTCTCCTTCCCTCTCTCTATGCTTTCCTCTCTAATCATGCTTCTTCTTTTATTTTGCAGTTTGCGAGGGATTGGAATTATTGCACGGATTTCGTTGATTGCAGAAGCGTAAGTACATGCCCCGCCGCCAGCTTCAGCTACAGCTACAGCTACAGCTCCAACAGAAACAACAAAAGCAAAAGCAAAAGCTTCCACCCATCGCCTCATTTCATATTATGATAAGTACAAGGACAGCGGTTAGATGCGATAACAACAGCCTGAATAGCCCTAAGCCATGGCTTTCTAAACCATCCAGCAACAGTTCATAATTATTATGATCCCTTAACCCATTAATGTGCCCGATGAGTAAATGCTTCCGCCGTGCCAGCTAAATGTTTCGCTAGAAACTATGAAAATTTAATGCTATGCTAATATACTTAGCTTCAAATTGAATGCTATCTGGAGACCAATTCCGTGGGAATTTTATGCTCTCTCTTGGCCATACAACTTAATTTGCTTAAATATCGCATTTGTTTTTATAGTACACCTGGCAAACGGCTCTTTTTTCAGAGTCTGTCTAGCGATAATTAAGAGATGCAATCGCAATGTATTCACAATTTTTGAAAGCCCTCAAATCACTTGAAATTGAAAAGTTTCACATAACAAATTTTGATTACATGGCGCAAACATTTTTCCCAAATACCGTTTTCAATTTGAAGAGCATTCCATTTCAGTTGTTAGCCAAGGCTAAAACGGGCATTTACAACAGCAACAACAACAAATAGGAATAAAACAATTTCAGCGATGCCAGCAAAAAAAAAAAAAGAGAGAAAAGAAAACACAAAAAAAAACAAAAGTGAAACCGAAAAAGCAATTTAAAGCTAAAAAAAAACCTTTGTAAAATAAATGCAACTAAAAAAGGAATTTTTCAGTGCTGGCGCATCAAGTTTCTGCTCAACAAAACTGATCGATATATTTGAAAACTTAAATCAGTTTAAAAATAAAGTACGATAGTGCTAGCAAATGCGAATGCCACTCTTTGAAATATATCGATAGCTCTTTGCTCTTTCTTTGCTCACTCATTTAAGTAAAGCTTATCGATAGCAGATCTTCATTTCAAATGCAAATAAACAAATTCAAAATGAAATTCGCTTGAAATGTGGTTACAGATTGACAGATTGCACGATGTATGTATGTGGATATTTGTGTGTGCGTATTTAAGTACGTGGGCGCATTAATGGGTTAAATTTCGTTGCTTTCGATTGCTGCGGGCGGCTGGCAAAATTGCGTTGGCAATTTGCGACTTTTTCATCCGCTCCTCTCTCTCTCTCTCTATCTCTCCCCAACGATTCGCCATATCCTGCAGCGGTATATACATACAGTGTACATACATACATATGTACATATGTACGTATGTATCTGCTGCTACCGTTATGCTTTTGCTTTTGCTGTTGCTTTTGCCTTTGCCATTTTGCTAATGTCGAAATCATCCACACAGTGTTGGCAAAACTGCCACAGGCAATTGGCGCCCTTTGAGCTGCGCGTCCACCATGCCCAGCGCCAGGGCGCCCTAGTGCTGACCGACATCGGATGGGACGAGTTGATTGCGAACGCATCGCGTCAATGCCTGATCACCTGGGAGGTATCCGGCGGCGGTCTCATGGGCAACCTGCTCACAGACACTGCGCGCGCCGAGCTATCACTCTGGCCGGATACAGTGTACAACATTCAGGTGACCTGCAAGCATAAGGTAAGCCCAGTTCAAGTCAGCCGCAGCCTTTGACCACAGTTGTGACAGGATAGAAATTGTCAACCATTCTGTTTGTAGCTAACGGGCCTGATGCGGCGCTCACTGAAGCTCAATGTGGACACACATCGGCTGCTGTCAGCGGCAGCAACATCAGCATCAGCAGCGTCGGCGGCGGCGGTGGCAGCGACGTCGGCAGCAACCAATCGTTGGACAAATCCCAGCCTGTTGCCCCTAAACGTGGATATGCTGCCAGCGGCATCAACAACGGCAGCAACCAAAGCAATAGCCACAGCCACAGCAACAACAACAGCAACAGCACCACCAACAACAACAACAGCAGCAACAGCAGCAATTTTGCAGCACACCCGACCCACAGACCGTGTGTACATCATCAGTGCATTGCCAACGGCCAGCCAGTTGAGCGGCGTTGTGTATCCGGCCTTTGGTGCGTTGGCTTTCTTCCTGGCATTGCTCGTTATGTTCCTGTTTTTGCGTCCGCAACGCAAGCGGGCCACTGATGGGGATGCGGACACCGCATCTCTGCTAAGCGGACGTCGCTCGCGGCTCTCCATGGATAACTCAACGCTGCATGTGTAGGCGCTTAAAAGGCGAACCAAGTTAAATGACAAAATAACAGCAGCAGCAACAACAACAAACAAATTAAACCAACAACAACAACAAAAAGAGAAAACTTGTAGTCGTTTTTGTCTGACTATGTGATATTCTGCACCCAAATTGTACATAACATAGATACACAAATACATACATACATACACACATACATACATACATGCATACATGCATACATACTATATACTAAACATACATAAACATGCGTATTCTATAACATATGTAGTTATCAAATCAAATATCTCACATCAAGTCAAAAAAAAGCAAAAAAATTAAAAAAAAAAAAAATCAAATAAGAAAAAAAGTTCGCTCAATCGTACGATTAAGTTTTATCTTTTTTTTTAGTCTTTAGGGCCAAACAAAACAAAGCAAGTCATAAATTATATAGAATATAAATAGATATATATATATATATATATAATATACATATATTAACTATATACATTAACGCGTACATACATACATACATAATCTAGGGGCTGCGGCCAATCAACTACATACACCAAACTAAATGCAACAAATTGCTACAAATTTTTATGCAACATACAATTTTTTTCTTGTCGCGTCGCTTTCTCAAAACTAAACTAAAAACTAAAAGAACAACTCAAACTAAATATATACATTAAAAATACAAAATAACAACATACAAATATACATATACATATATACATAAACATTAAAAAAAAAAAAAAAATAAAATAAAAATAATGAAAATCTTTAAGATCGCATGTCGTTTTCAAATTCGTCGTCTATATAATAATATATATTAAAAACAAATTGCATAAATTCAAATAAAATCATACATAAACAAAAAATTAAGCTCAAATCAAAAAAATGGAATATTTTTCAAAATTTTTAAATGTTTATATACCTAGCTAAAAAAATACTAAACTAAACTAAATATATTTAATGCAAATTATGTACTTGAGCAATTCAAAAGAAAAACCAAAAAAAGAAAAGTTGAAAGAAAAGCTTCGCTACGCAAAATGCCTGTAAATATCTAAGCATCATTCAGATAAGAAAAAAATCTTTTTTTATATATATATATATATATACATATAAATATTATTATTATTATTAAAATTATTAACAAAGTCTAGCTCTTTTCCAGGTCGAAAGTATCCTAAATAGTTTAAGCAGCAGCAGCAAATGAGGCTAAAGCAAAATCAGCTCAATTCATACAAAATACATATATCGCGTTCTATATCTGTTTGTCTGACATACATGCATACGTCAATACATATATATATATACCTAATATAATGATAATCAGCTACAGATTTGTAGTACGCTCTCACTCTATATATATATATACATATTTAATATCAAAGACTAGCAAAACTCTTTGTTTTTTTTCCTGATCGGATCAAGTTTGTGGCTTGGGTTTGATTTGATTTTGTTCTTTTTTTTTTGTTTTTGACTAATATCTAGTCAAGTGCACATTCATACATACCAACATATGTGTAGCTAGTTTTTTTATTATATATAGCATTCCTTTCCCCTTCCGCCCCGCAGAACAAATCGTAAAGCTCATACATACATACATATATGACTATCTAGATAGGTGACAACAATAGAGTTCAGCCTAGAAACTAAACCTAAACTATATAAACTATATATACACATATAGAGTTACATATAAGCAGGCTGATAAGGAGAACATTTGTGCAGAGTCTGAAATACATATATATATAGATAATAAACTTAATGAACTTGTCAATCGTATTACCGGAAAAGAGCATACAAGATGCGGTGCGCACCGATCGATATATAAACTACAAAAGATCATAAATAATGCAAGAATTATAAATTGTCTCAATAATATGTATGGGTATAACTAACTATATATACATATATATGGGCGTGTATATAAACATATATCTGAATTATTCTAGTTTAGTTAAACATTTTTTTTTTTTTGCTATTGTTTTATTTTTAGTTTTTGCATTTGGCATTATTATTTTTATTTGATTATGTAAATATAATTTGATTTGTTATTGCAGCGCATTTTGGGTTTTATTTGTGCTGTCGGTTTCGATGGGCTTGGATGGGGTATACGGTATACCCCGCGTATGTTGGCATGGGAATATCATTTGCCATGGCGCGCTTGTTGCCAAACTAACCCATCGATTTTTTCTCTCTTTCATTTATTTTTGTGCGCTGCGCTGCGGCATGGATGTTGGTTGATAAAAACACAACAAAATGGATAACCACTTACCATATAAATTGGAGCCGCAAAATATGCCAACGATAAAAAAAAAAACAACAACAACAAGAAAGAACAACAACAAAAATAATAATAACAACAGCAGCAGCAACAAAATAGAAGCAGCTGCGGGGCTGTATGCCCGCAGCAACCCCTCCGCGCCGCCCCTCAATGCCACGCCCCGCGCACCCTCATGTTGTAGGCGTGTCGTCCTTTATCCAATTGGTTTGCGTTCTCGCTTGGTTTACCTAGTTATGGAGCCGGCAAGGTGGGAGCTGTTTTCTCCCATTTTCCCTTCTTTTTGTTTTTTTTTTTTTTGTTGGGTTATTGTATTGCAACATTTACATTTATACATTTATGTATTTGTGTGGGTTTCGTTTCTTTCTTTTTTTTTGACTTGTTTCTTAACTGCTTGCCATAAATATCTCTTGCTTGGCGCATGCATAATTCTGGCCTACTTTGACTTTACGGATTTTTGTTTACTTAACCCCAAACAATAGAAGCCAATCCCCCACCCAAGCCCAGCAGCTGCAGCCATACATTCATTTATCTGTATGCAATAGAACATCTCTTTAATTGGGCTATAATAGTTGGCTCTGCTTCTTTCTCTTTCTTCGTTGCTCTTTTTAAGAGATTCCTAATGGATTTATTGTATGTTTTGACAGTTGTCTGCGATGACATCTAAATGGATCACAATCTATCTATCTACATATTTATCCAAGCAACAGTTCTCTCTTACTCTCTCTCCCTCTCTCTTTCTCACTCCCATTGCAGCTCCCTCCCGCTCTTTTGATAATTTGAGCTGTTGTGCAAACATTTGAAATTCCTTAAGCTCACATATATACGCATATAGAGTGGAAGAAGAGCTCTTCTAGATGCAATTACATGATTTGTCTTACATTGTAACACTTTTTCCTCTTCCTCTTCCTCTTCCTCCTCACCCCATCTCCCAATCCTATGTGTGTTTTATCTCTTGAGTTGCCGTTAGCTAAGTCCAACATCGTTACAGATTTTTCCACTTGAGGATTTGTTTTGAATTTCAATACAAAAAAAAAAAAAAAAGAGAGAAGAAGAAGCAGAAGCAGAGCATCTTGTTGAGGCTTTAGGTAACCCAAAAGGGCGTGCACCCACACGCTAAACAAGAAAAATCTCAAGTTGCATTATCTCAAGTTCCATTTGGAGTTGAGTTAGGCTAAAGGGGTTCCGCGGCATTCTATGGAATTCACCTAGCTCTAGCTAAACCAGCTGCTCCAATCATCTATCTCTCTCTCTCTCTCTCTCTCTCTCTCTCTCTCTCTCTTCCTCGCTATCTCTTAAAGGCGGATGGGGGCACTTGGTTGGCATTTGTTGGTTGGCTTGACGCGAGGCTGGCCACTTGGCTTTCAGATCTGCTTGGGCTCTGGCTTTGCTCTTTGCACTCTCCAATCTTCATTCTACTCGTTCTCAAGCACTTTTTATAAACCAAATTAAATTTATATGGGCCTCCGGCAGTCAACAACGCTCGCTCGCTCGCTCTCTTGTCCGCCCGGCCGGCACTTGGCACCCAAAACTCATACAATACCCCATACTCCATGCCCCCACTCCCACTTTCAATTCCCATGCTATTCTCTCTTCCTCTCAACCAACCGCTCGCCCGCTTTGTGGGCGCTGTCAACTGCCAATTAGCTGAGCATTTTTCAACATTTTAAATTGTCTTGCCGAGTGCGTGGCCCCAGCTCTGGGGCAACACTTGAGTGAGTCGTTTTATGCGACACAGCCTTCAGATTTTTACCCCTGCTTTCATCTGCTTTTTGTTGCTGTTGCCTATTGTTTGTTTTTTGCTGCTGCTGCTGCTGCTGCTGTTGCTGTTGGCTGTTGCTGCTGCTGTTGTTGTTGTTGCTGTTGTTGCTGCTGTCAGCTATGCAGCGCGTGCTTCATTTATCAAAAAGCAATTACAATGTTATAGGCAATTCGATGCTTGATTCAGCAAGAGCCCCATGGGCTATAGACACACTGGCTGCCGCTTCATCAACAACAGCAGCAGCAACAACAACAACAACAGCCACAAGGGCAGCAGCAACAACAACAAGAGCTCAGCCCACCTGCTAAAACAAAGGCAAGAGCAGAGTCAACCCAGCTTTATTTCATTTATTGTTGTTCTATTTCTTTTTGCTCATTTTTACAAATATACAAATATACACCCATACATATGTATACTTATATATAAATACATACATATATTTATATAGATAAATTGAAAAGGAAATTCAAATTGAAAAATTATAATAAAAAAAAAAAAGGAAAAACCAAAAAGCATATAGCGCGTACCTACAAACATATTGTATTACAAAAACAACACAAATTATTAACTTTAAGTAGACAAAAAAAAAAAAAAAAAAAAGAAAAAGAACAACAACAAGCAAAAATACAAATGAAGATGCAGAAAGAGCAACATGAGAAAAATAAAATTAGACTACAAAACTCAAAACAAGCGAAATACTAGAAAACGCCAGAGGGTAGAGGGCGGGCTGGTGAGGTGAAACGAGTGAAGAAGGTAAGGCATGGGCAAGGCAAGACAAGGCGAGGCGAAATGAGTGAAGGCATGTGCAAGGCAAGGCAAGGCGAGGCGAGGCGAGGCGAGGCGAGTTGAGCAGAGTAGTGGCGAATCAAGGCAAAGGGAGTTGGGGCGAATCGAGTTTCGCTGAGCATGTGAAAGAAGCAGAAGCAGCAGCAGCACCGGCGATGAGCAGCAGCACTAGAGAGGAGAGTGGAGACAGCGGCAGAAATAGCACTGGCAGTGGCAATGCCAGCGCACACTAGAGAGGAGAGCGTGCAGAGGGCATAGATGAGGCAATGGCAGCGGATGAGCAAGAACACAAGCAGAAGAAGACAAAAAGCGAGCATGTGTTTGTGCTATAAAAGGTTTCTCATTACAATTTTTGGCCAAGGGTCGCATCGTTGCACAAAATTACTTTTTGTTGTCGTTGTTGTTGTTTTTGGTGCTTCAAATGCTGCTTCTGCTGCTGCTGCGTCGCGCTCTCAACGCCAGCGGCGCTGTTAAAGAAAGTGGTTGGTGTGTTGGCGTCGGTCGGCAAGGGGGGTGGTGTGGCGTGCTTAGTAGGTGTACAGCTGACTGAAGTGCCGGAGCGGTGGGCGGGCAAGAGACAGGGCGATTGATATACAACACACAGCCGCGCTGAGAGACATACATATACACACAAACACACACATACAGACATATATTTATATGTATGTAGTACACATAGAGATGCTTATGCTGTTTATAGCTAGCAGTTGCTGTTCCACAAACAAACACACCCACAAGCACGCGCACTCTCACACACACACACACGCACACGTATAGAGAGTCAGCACTGTAGCTAGGGCGGTTGCACGTGACAGAACCAAACATGTTCGAGGCTGGCAGCAAGCGCTAGGTTCGATGCAAAGGATAAAACGTATCCCGCATCCCAAATGGCAGTCGAACCAAGCGCCAGTGCGTCGGCGCCTTGCCATACAGTTCGCTCACACACACATATACACACACATACAGAGAGAGACACAATGGGCAGGAAACAGGCAACGAGCTGAACACAATGAAGCCTTGCCTTTATGTCTTGCTCTTGGATGCTGTTGCTGCCGCTGCTCTTGGCGTGGCACAATTCGCGGGCGCTGTGCTCACATTTAACCTTACCAAAGGTTACGCGGAGTAGGCGCGAGCGCCAACGATGTTAGCCGACGACAGCTGCCAGGCCGAAGAGCTGTTGAAGTTTTGCCCCGTCACAGCTGTCTCTGCAGATATAGAGATGACGATGAGCTGATACTTAGCTTTATACATATATGCCGCCTGCTGCCTCTACCGCCGCCTGCTGATTGTGTTGGCCCTGTGGCCCGTTGGCCCATTGGCTGCTGAATGCCGCCGTTGCAATTGACAGCTGTGACGGGCGGTAACATGTTGATACGGGGCGCTTTGTTGTTTCTCAGAGATTTCATCTAATTCGCTTTGCGTTACACTTGATTTTCGGCTTGTCTTATTAAAAAACAATCAGATTGGAGTTTTCCCTTTATATTAAGGGCATGTGTCACTGTTAATCTTCTCAAGCATTTCTCACTGGCTTCCACTGACGGCACTTAAGCCCAAATGAGTGATTTTTTTTTGTTCTCTCACTCTATCGCTCTCTCGGTTTTACAATTTATCAACTATGCAGTGACTGACAATATCGAATCACAGTGACTAATCACATCAATGTGGATTAGTGGTATGGTAAGTAGACGTAAGTATGCCGAAGTATATGTATTTAACAACATACATATGTCTACCAATTCAATGGAACTCACAGATGAAATCTAAATATGGGTGCAAAGAATGTTGGAGACAAAGAAAAATTTATTTTGAATTTTGTCCAAAGTTATACAAGAAGAAGTTAAAAATTTGTTTGGAAATTTAGATTAGCAGTAGTAGAAGTAGAAGAAACTTTAATTTCGTGCTGTGTAAATTTAGAAACATTTTATATATCAACATCGACGGCGTATGATTTTGCTGCTTTACATTTTCCTTCCCTTTACTGCCTCATAATGAAATAGTAAGCATTCAGAAGGATGTTAGTAAATTTCGATCAAGTCATCTAAGTTTCATAAAACACAAATTCCTATGTTTCATTTCACTTCAACAATACCCCCAAAAAAATTATTAAAAACCTCAAAAAAAAAAAAAAAAAAAGAAAAACATTCACCACGGCTACATCGAAAACTTTAACCAAATTTCTAAGAGTGCAGCTTAACTTGAAACTGAAGAGGCGGAAACCAATACCAAATTTCGTTTGTGGGTATGTATATACATATGTAAGTGTATTTATCTGTATGTGTATATATATTTGGAAACAAAAATTTAATTTTTTACTTAAATGGTCTCTTTAGATGGTTCTTAAAGAAGTTGAAAGAGATCATTAGAATTAGATGGAACATTAACTTGTTGGAAATGCATATAGAAATATGACGAAGTTCTTAGAAAGTTTCAGTCTCAAAGGGTATTGGGTAAACCTCAACGGATTACAAATTATATAGCAGGGTATAATGGTTTCGTGTATCTAATAGACAGAAGATCGCGTGGCTATAAAGTAAATATACTTGATATATATGCAGGATAACGCTCTGAACTTAACTTAAATTAGTTTCTAGCTCCCTATATAATGCAATAATGATAATAATGATGATTGTGATTTTACGGTTTATGGATATACAAAATCAAATCAGATTATATAGATAGAGACATTTGTCCGTCTCAGGGGTTCAGGGAATCCCCTACCAAGGAATCTATTTTCTGCCTCGATAAGAGTTTCTTATCTGTTCGGTTCTTAAATTGCTAGGATCTATAAATTTGCACTCGTTGTTCAGAGAAAGTAGGCATTGTGATCTCCAGTTCTATCCAAATTAAGCAGTAATAACAGTGTCAGTGAAATGATATAAAATAATATAAATAATATATTTCAATATATTTTATAAAAAATAATCAACAACATTCACAAATCATATATAGAAATCATTTTCGCTGATAAACCAAAGGAAAAACGAAGAACTCAGAAGAAACAACGAAAGAGAGAGTTAAAGAAAACCAAAAGCCACTGCAATGGAGAAGTTGAGCAAAGCGAAGTGGGCGGAAATGCGCAATACCTTTGCCATATTGGACGTGGATGGAAGCGGACTGCTAACTGCCAGAGAGCTGCGTGGCATGATGCGTGTCTTTGGCTATGAGAACACCGAGGAGGATGTGCAGAGGATGATTGATGCAGTCGATACCGATGGTTCCGGCAAGATGGACTGTGCCAAATTCTGTGCCGCCCTGCTCTGGACCCTGAAGCCCGAGGAGACAATGGAGGAGCCAATGCCAAGCCAGCGGCCCGATGGCCCTACAGAGGAGCAAAGTACATCCGATGACTCGTACAGCTCGCACGAGTAAATCAATTTACAAGGCATTGACAAAAAAAAAAAAAAAAATATCAGAAACCCAAAAATCAAAAAAACTAAAAAAAAAAAGAATTAATAATAATTCAATAGTTGACTGCGTTTCCACTTGCTCCAGCCTTTGCAAGTCTGTGTGCATACATAAATATGATATGATGATGATGAGCCATTCACATATACTATATTGAAATATGTTGTTGTTAGATCACACAATCAATCCTTCTCCAAGCAACATTTCTGTTCACAAAAAAAAAAGGAAAAATGTTTTGGAAATCGAACAGAAAATGGGGAAAAAATTAAGTGTTATTTAAAAAAGGTGAAAAGAATTATATATAAAAAAACTTAACCGACAAATAACATATAAAATAGAATTAATTGGGAATTTTAAAACTTATACGAGATGATAACTGGGTTGGAAGAAAGTTAACATACAGAAGAATGGATTGGTCTGAACTTGAGACGAGATCTGGCCAAACAGTATACCAAGTCAAATATTATTTATGTATATCAATCATGTTTTTTCTTCTTATTTCAGAATCACATTTGTTTTCCTTCAATGGAATCTCCATCAAATATTATACCCTATATCTCTTTAGGTAATACTTCTTAATCTCATTCAGCTGCTCTTTCCGTTTTTATCTTATTAATCGTAACATAACTTCGTCCTTTCATAGACTATTTTTGTCCAAAATGTAAATACAGATTCTTGACTCAATTTTTTCATATTGCCAAAAATCACAACCAAAGCAAATTAAAGCAAAGCAAATTAAGATTCTTTCAAAGATTTTAAATTGTTGGCATAAGTAAGGCTGCCATGATAATACTCAAAGAATATTTAATATACCTCGTATACATATAAATATATACTTTAAAATAATGAATTGGGCCTGTGAAAGCAGGAAAATATTCTATATTAAAATACCATAATATAACAGAGATTATTTGTGAGCTAATATGTAAAATCATCCAACCAAGAACGATTGAGTTAGGTCGAGCTACAAAGCTACAAAGAAGGAACTAAGTGTGACTCAAGTTAGTTCCCAAGTTCCCAAGCTCAATCAATGCTCAAAGAAAGAACTATCTTCAACTTGAACAGTAAAAGCTAGAACTAGCTTAAGCAATATATATGAGATATTCCCTTCTCGCACGTTCCGAGCTAATTGAGCTCATCTAAATAGATACGCTTTTAGCACATCGTAAAATACCATCAATATATAGTAGTATAATATAGTGTACTCTGATATTAGCTTATTATATTTCAGCTGAATTTATTGGTCAGTTTTACTAATAAAAAAACCAATTTCATTTGTTATATAAAATATAGCATACATTTCAGGGCATCAAGATCAACATTCCTAGGTGGATTTTTGGCAATTATTTGACCTATAAAACACACAGATTCATAGTAAATAAAAATTATAAAAGCAGCAGTATTTATTATAATTTTTTGACCTTTCAATCAGTGTTGCCAACTTGGCCTTTTTCCGGACAGATCTGTCCTTTTTGAAATTACAACTGCCGCAAAAATTTAGAAACAGCCCCTGTCCGGAAAAAATGCCTTTTTTATATTATTTTGACCTTTTTTCATCCTTTTTTAATTGTTAAAGGTTGTTTATAAAATTTGTCAAATAAGTCGATATCATTGCTTTAATATTGCTTTATTGCAACATATTTTACGATGTATCCCTGTTTCAAACGCTGTAGTCCTGTAGTCGAAAATATATTTATCGATCGATCATTAACGTTTTTTTGAAATTTAGGGTGTCGCGGTCAAACGACCCATTAAAAAATTAATGGATTGGCCGCGTTCCCAATTATATTGATAAGGCATTTTGCAAATACTGCAAGTGCAGTTTAAATACAAAACTTGTAGAATGGAGAGATATAGTAAGTATCGTATATTTCTGGACTGTACCTCAGAACCACACAGACTCAGCAGAAAACAAAAATTTTTCGGACCTGGGTGCATTTGTTATCACTTTGCTGTCGTTGCCGTGGTCAATTGCTGAGGAAAGGGCGTTCAGCCAAGTCAATTTGGTTAAAACCAAATTAAGGAACAAGCTGCATATTGATACGTTAAATTCTATTTTGGCAATTAGGTTGGTTTTACTAGTTAACAATTACATACAATTAAATATAATATCTTTGGATTAGGTTTGGACTACATCGGAACGGCAAATATTGCCAAAACTATAAGCTACATGTAAATTGTGTATGCCAAATTGGCGCAAATAATACATACAACAAAGAAAATGTCAATTTTGATGCTACACCTTTTAAAGGAAAATTAAAATCAAATTCCATTTTCAAGTGTAGAAAAAAATGTTATCCGTTTTTGTTGACCTTTTCAAAAATATTTTATCCCTTTTTTGTCCTCTTTTTTGCGTCAACTGTCCTGTTTTTTCGGCGAAAAGATGGCAACACTGCTTTCAATACTTACGTTAATTTTAAAATAAATTTTCGTTTCTTATCATTTGATAAAACAAAATGTTGGTGTTTATTTCAGCTCAAAGGTTTGATGAATACAAAAAAAAAATTATATATATATATATATATATATATATATATATATATATATATATATATATATATATATATGTAAGATATTGTACAATATGTTAATGTTTTTTCATTTTCTTTTTTAAATATTATAATTAGTTGTTTGAATCATTCTGCTGCATGACATATTTATAATTGTTGTATTTAAATACATACATAATAATAGTACATAAATGTTGTTTTTTTTTAATTACCCCCCCCCCTCAAAATATTTAAACATAATGCGCATTAACCCGCAACTAAATGTTATAAGTTTTCCTTCTTGAAATTTGTTTTGTTTTTTCCTTTTTTTTTTTTTAATAATATATATTTTGTTAAATTTATTAATATATATATGCATATAAATATATACATATATTTATATGTATATTATAATTATCTAGTTTTCCACAGTGCTGTCTGCTGTCTCAGTTTCTTGCTTGCTGCTGCAGTTGTCTGTTGAATCGTTTTTAAGTACGTGCGCACAGGAAATAACAATTTATCGAGTGATAGTTCGTGGAAATGTAGGCCACACGGTGTGCTGAGCTTAATGTGTCGGCTTCCAACACTGCGCCTGTGTGTGTGTGTGTGTGTATGTGTTAGTTTTAGTGTGTGTTTGTGTCACCGGCCACTGTGTCACGTTACAGCGGCAGCCTAATCCTGGGAATTAAGCCAACACGCTGCCAGCGCCTGAAGCCTTCATTAGTTTCAATAAAAAAAAATATTGTTTAATACATATTACATACATACATAAGTATAACAAATTAAGTTTCTTTTTCTTTTGTTTGTTTGTTATATATATATAATAATAATAATAACTATGAGCTCTGTCTGTCAGCGCAAGACGAGTGTACACAGCGTGTGTAACGATCGATAGACATTATCGATAAACTGCATCCAATAGGCAAATGCTAAGCTTCAATAAATGCGCTGCGTTTTCTTTTGTTTCTTTTACATTTGCTATACACAATTTGTCACATTTTAGTTGCGATTTTGTTTTGTCGTTTGCTTTTTGAGTTTGTTTTTTTTTTTTTTTTTTTTTTTTTTTTTTTTTTGTGTTAATGTATAATAAAATACATTAGCTGTTATTGTTAATTGTTTCAATTTACAATTTAGTGTAGTGGCTGTATAATTTAGCTTGACGCTGTTTAATGACTTTATTGTCTTACATTAAAACTGAATGTTTGTCTTTTACACAAAACAATTACACACACAAATATAAGCAAATCATAATTATAATCATAATAATCATATTAATAATATTGGTAATCAAGAAATGCATACACGCAACGCGGACATTTATAAAAAAAAATAACAAAAAGAAAAAAAAATTATAAAGGCATAGATACCTATATATATGTATATATAAATAAATTATATATTATTTTTTGTTAAAGCAACTGGATACCCTCGCACACGTTGACCAGATATTTTTTTTAAGTCTGGCAACGCTGTGCTCTGCTGATGTTCTCTTCGATGCTCCCTTCTCACGGACTATGCTGGGTTTCTTTTCTTTCTTTAGATGAGTGAATGAGTGTTAGTGCATTGGTGTATAGGTGTGTGCCTGTGTGTGTGTGTGTGTGTGTGTAGGTATTTTAACTTATTTTACAATATATGCGTGTGGCAACCTCTGTATTTAGCTGTGCTCGGTATGTGTGTGTTTGTGTATGTGTTTCTGTTGTCTTTAGACTTTTAACTTAGACGCTCGCTTTAATGCACATTTATTCGTGCGATGGCTGCTGTTCCGGAAAGCCGCTAACCTCCGTCTGCTCCACGAGCTGCTGACCATCGAGCGTATATTGAATGCGTAGACGCATGCGTAGCACAGCCTATAGTATGAGAAAAGAAAGAAAAGTTTTATTATACATTTAGTCAAGCAATAAGCAGCAAACAAAAATGACAGCTTCTTCTACAAAGGCTATTTATATTGATCAAGACTGTATGTTGGAAACCAAAAAGGACCTAGATTAGGATTAACTATAGCTATACCAGTTAATATGTCGTGCATAACTTCTGTAATCTTAATTTTATAATTATATATACAATTTCTTATTTCCTATTAGACCCTCTTAGCTATTTCATACAAACATCAGCTACATAACTTCTATACTATTTATTTTATAAGTTACGTTTTTTATATCAATTAGGAATATGCATATATTATACAAAATCCCTTAGTTTGGCCTTTGCTAAACTATTTCACATTTACATTGCCTACATAACTTTCGTTCTCTTCATTTTATAAGCTAGTTGATGTAGTATATGGAAAAAGGCTATTTATAACGCCCCAGTACATGTATATATTATAAAGAAATGTGTATTTTACATTAACATCACCTAAGTGATTGATAAACTCGTTTAGCCACTTACATTGGACGTAGCAACAACGCGCATTTCCTGCGTAATGACGCCACCTGGAGGCAGCACCGAGCCCGACGGCGTCAGCATCTGCAGTTTAAAACTCTTTTGCACGGCCGCCTGTGAAATGCAAAGAATATCCAATATGTACAGAATCATTCAGCGGCTAAAAAGTTAGCAAACGCACCTGCAGCAAATACTGCTCCAACGTATTGTCTGAGCTATTTGTGGTTGTCATAAAGATTTTCATGCAGTCACTGCCCGGCACTGGCACCAGCTGCACCAGCAGTCCGTTCTTGTCCAGGGCCGTTAGCTTGGGATCCTTTGGAGGCTAAAATGTAAGTGAACAGCAAACAGGTACAGATGCTAGCTGACTGATAGGTCAAGAGTCTTACCACTGTCACATTGTTGGATGCCGTCGTGGGATTCAGTTCACCCAGCAGACTGCCACCAATGGCTGGCATTACATGAGATGGCGCAACGCCTCCAACGTTAAGGCCACCCAGCATGCTCGACAGATCGTTGCCGTTTGTGGGCATGGTATTGGGCATCGCGTCGATGCCACCAAATCCACCCAGATCGAGGCCACCGAGCATGTTGTTCATATTGGCGGCGCTGCTATGATCACTACCCAGATTAACGCCCATGACGGGCGTTGCAGTTGTCGCTGACATATCCAGATCGAGCAAGTCGAGCAGATCCTGATTGTTCGATACCGGCTCATCGTTGTTTGCATTTCGTGTGTTCTTTTTATGCACCGCATTCGATAAATCTGTAGCCATGGCCAAATCGTTGGTGCCCGCCGACAGATCCGTGCTCCCCAATAAGTCCAATAGGATATTCTAAAAGATAATTAAAAAATAAGTTTATATCATTGGAGCAGAGTGTGTACATTATTGTTTACCGTATTGTCCCCCATTGTGTTCATATTGCTTTCGATTAAAGGATGCGTACTGTTGCCGCCAATCTCGATGCCATTCTCGATAACGTCCGGACTATTGTCATCGAAGGAGCCGCCACTTTCGCCATTCTGTGAACTAATGCGACTGATTTGCATGGCGGGCATCTTTTCCAGCAGGGGCGGACGCAGGTGCTTATAGCTGCCAAATAGTTGCGTGAACTCGACGCCACGTTGCTGCAAATCCACATTCAGATGGCTGCCAAACGAGGTAATCAATGCCTGGATTTCTCTGCAATACAAAACGATTGATTGTTTAGCATTTGATGGAATGAGTTAGGCACATATATATGGATCATAACTTACTCCACGCACTGCTGCAGGCGCGTGCTCAACTTGGCCAGAGAGACGAGCGCATATTGCTTGCTTGTTGTCGACACTTGAGCAGAGGTTAAAAACTTATGATACACAGCGATCAGATCGCTCTCCGTTGGACGCTCGAACTCTGTTAAAATAGATGTGATCAATTATTAAATGAGTTTCACAAAAGACATATCCTTTTAATTCTAATTCACTCACCATCCTCATTTGCGCCGTACATGAACAGATCACCGTACTCGCCTATGGCCCAGACGGCAACCTGGAGCAACGGCTGCTTGTCCTCACAGTGATTGGACACCTGCAGCGATTCCCAGAAGCGATTCGTGATATATGTCTGCTCTGGCACGGGACTGCTGGACACCAGCTGTATGGTCGATGAGACAACATCGTCACGCACATAATTTCCAGCTGCTATCAGTACGCTCAGCTGTGTGTCCAGATGCCAGCGTGAATTGGGCGAATAACGTTCGGCAGCCAAAATCATGCCAGAGCTGCATTGCGCCTTGAATTCAGCGTCGGCCTTCTCGAGGAATAGCAGCAGCTCTTTAGTCATTGTACGTATATTTTGTGCATTGATAAGGGCAAAAGATAGCTCCATCGCACGTCGCCTGATCGACACATCCGGATCCTTGAGGCACTCCAATATGGTTGTGCGATGCCGCTGCACAGCCGACGTATCGGCGTGCACCGTTCGCAGCAGTGTATTCAGCGACACATAGCGTATATTCTTGTCCGAGTTGAGTAGAAAGCGTCCCAGAATGTTCACAGCCAAGACGCGCAGGCCGCCCTCCGAGCTGCAAATTAGAAATATGATGAAAATTAAATTTGATAATGAATTGATATGGGATGCACTCTTACCATATATCCATTATGGATAGCACTGTCTCATAGAGAATGGTGTTGCCAACATTCTTGCTGGTCTCTGTATTGGTGGCCACCTGCGCCAACATATCGTTCATGGCCTCCGAGGCATCCGGATCATTATGGCCGAGTATGCGTAATAGACGCAGGATTTTCACCTGCAGGAACGGATCGCTGACGCCGCTGACATCGTGCTCAGGTGAATAGCCGCCCAGTATGAGGCTCTTCAGAATCCGCACTAGATTCGGCACGATCTGGTACGAAAGAGAAAGAGATGGAGCGAAAATGAAACTGTTGTAATGCACTTCATACATAAACAGAGAGAAAGAGAGAGAAATATGTGTGTATTTGTTTGTTTGTGTGTGTGTGTGTTGAAGCGAGTCAGAGCTAGCTACTGCAAAAGTTTTGTGCGTGTGCAAGAGTAATAGAAAGAGCAGAAACTGGAAATTTGCAATAAAAGTGAAATAAAGTAAACTATATTAAATATCACAGCCGGAGCGACTGTTCCAAAGAAAAGCCGTACGCAATAGCTACTTCAAAATATCGTTTGTGTTTATATATGTACTAAAAGCTAAACAAACGTGATTTCAAAAACAATATACATATATAATATATATATATGTATGTATTACAAATACAACAACAAGTATATAATAATGAACAGGTATATAGTATATATATATATATATAAAGAGTTTAATTTGAGGCACAAATCACAATCATACCTCTCGATTTCCGCTATCCTGGCAAGCAAATTACAACAAATTTCATTTTGTGTTTGCGCGGTATTCGATCAAAAACAAACGAAGCGTTAATTTGTAATTACAAAATGTCGTTAAGTGTCAAAGGTAGTACGTGGCAAAGCGATAAACGTTAACGATAACAGTTTAAGAAAAATTACAATTTGTATTAGCGGAAGGCGCACAAACTCAAAAATGGCAGCAAACAAAAATAAGTAAATAAATCCATATAAAAATATAATAATAAATAATGGGATAACAAAAAATAAACCAACAACTGTTGATATTGAAATGAAAACACAATTACAATATACATTAGGAGCGCCGCCCAAAATGACTAAAATGCGTTTGGATCGGAGCTGAACAAGTTAGTCCGTCCGGGATGGCTGGTTTATAGCCGTTGAAGCTCTAAATAGGCATATATATGTATATAGATTATAGATGATCGCTTTCCATTTGAAAAATACCGTTAGCTGTTTGTCTGCCTGCCCGCCTTGGCGTCTGATCGGCCAACAACTTACCTTTTTGAAATGCATCAACGTATCCGAACTGTTTTCGCACATTTCCGTGATGAGCGTGACACCAGTAATCAGGATGCCTGCATAAACAAATAATATTATTATTATAATTTGTATATTTGCATACATTTTGTATATATCAATCGAACCGTGATTCTTCTCGCTGAGCAGCGAACGTGTGGCCGGCAGAAAGATCTCCATCAATTCGGGCACACGGCGTATGACTCGGAATGCACACAGTGTCGCCTTCTTGCGGATGTACGTGTTGGGCGACTTCATCAAACGCTCCACCTCGCTGGCCAAGTCACGTGCCATTTCCGGTGATGCAATGGCGCCCAGTGTGCACAGCGCCAACCCCACCACAAACTGCGTCGAGCTGTTCAAATCGCTGCAAAAGGCAAAGGCAAAATACACAATTCAATTAGAAATCGCTTGAAAATAAACAAAGTGCATTCATAAATTGCTATAGGTGACTAATAAAGTTGAGTTCCGTTCATATACATGGAAAACTGTAATTGTAATAATATGTAGGATTAATTTTACTCATTTGGAACTAATGGCATTGCAGTTAAAATTATTATTTTTATATTATATTATTATACATATTTTCGTATTATATTAATATTACTATTTTACTCAAAGACATTCAGTTGATAGGCATAGTTAAGACCAGCCTCAACAATAAAAGTGCCTCAGCTGCTAATTAGCATGTAGTATTAAATAGCAACAGAGAGAGAGAGAGAGAGAGAGAGAGAGAGAGAGAGAGAGAGAGAGAGAGAGAGAGGGGGGGGGAGAGATGGAGAAGGGGAGCTAGAGAAGGGGGGTATCTATAGTCAGATGAAAGCTAGCTAGATATGACTGCGAGATTTGGATAGAGAGAGAGCTAGAGAGGGACAGTGAGGCATGTATAGCGTTTGTGCTTTGCCTTTTAGAAATCATTCTAAAAATATAGTCAATGGACATGCTCAAAAGTCTTACTAAATCTCACATTTTCTATTGGCTTACGAAATATTCGGCTCTTATAAAGAACCTTTAAAACTGTTAAGTCTTAAAGCGAAACCTCTTCATAATCTTAGTATTAGGTATATAAGCCATTTATGCCCTTGTAGAAGGTAGCTCTAGGGTTGTCGTGACCTAATCAGAAACTTACATTTTGAAAGAGTAATACTAAATATAATATACTAACTTAGTACTAGACTAAAATCTTAAATTGTATCTGTTGCGGGTTATCCCTGTTAAACTTACTTTTTTAAACAATTCGTTATCAGCAAATGGACATCTTGACGCTCATCCAATAACAGCATTGCACCCAGATAGCCAATTCGTTTATCTGTGAAACGCGTGCTGGCCGTCAGTTTGAGGCACTCGAGTTGGCCAAAGTGCGCCGGATAGCCGAGCATGTGTATGTACAGCAGCTTGGCAATGTTGCGACAACTGCATGCAACAATCAGCGAGCGAACGAGTGAGTGAGCGTATGTATGGGAGAGAGTGAGATGGAAAACGGGTTAAAATGGTTGAGAACAATTATTAATGCAATTTACTGCCCACACTCACCGCCAGACGGAGTCCTCCTCCCGGAATGTGCTGCGTATGTAGGCGCACTCTTTGTTAACCACGGCCCGCTCCTCGGCAGCGGTGCGGGCGGCGCGTATCTGTCGTATAAGATCACGCAGCCGTGTGGGTGTCGGCATTCTGACTGCACGTGGGCGAAGCGAAGCAAAAAACAACAAAAAGGAAACAAAAAGTTAGTTGAAGATGGGGAAGAAGCAACTGCTTCTGATGGATATAGATGGAGGCTGCTTACCTCTTTCGACGGCCTCTGTGAATGCCTGGCGTATGGTGGCCATATTGAAGGCTGGATTGAATCTATTGGGCGGAGAAAAAGTGTATTATAAGAGGCTCCTTAAATAAATAATATGGAGAGATGCGGGCGTAAATATATAGCATAAATACATATGTATACTTGTACATATATTTAAGCACGCGTATAAATATACATATATGTATATAGTATTATTAAAGCTGCATACCCATGCTCGGAATTCATTGTGAGGCGTTGCGGCTGCTGCTTCTGCGGCTGTGAAGCACTTTGGTTGTGGCACGCAGACTAAACTGCAGTTGTTGTTGTTGTTGATGGTTCTTTATCTTGATTTGCTTCTGCTGCTGTTGCTGCTTCTTATTCTTCTACTACTTGCCGGCCTATGCTTTTAAGTTTTGCACACAGTTGTTATTGTTATTGTTGTTGTTATTTCTTGTTATTTCAGCTGCGTTGGCGAGGTGGCAACAGCAAACATATTCGAACTAAGTCGTTCGCGTTTTGCAGCACTTTGCAACACTCGCTGCGCAGCATACGAATAACGATAACAACAACAATAATACTAACAACAGCAACAACAACAATATTTGTGACAGCCGGCCGCTATTCAATTGCAGTTATTTCTTCACTTGTCGCTCTATCCCACTCTCTCACTCTCCCACACACATATTTGATGCTCTCTGACTGCAAAAGTGTTAACAGTGCACTTCAAACTCCACTTCACTCGCTCTCGCTCTCGCTCTTTCTGTCGGTCTTGCTCTCTTCTTCGATGTTGCTTTGTTTTATCATTATTAACACAAATCACAATTCACAAACACAATTAGTAATCAACTTATTTCTGTTATGAAATTGTATAAACATACGTACAGACATGCTGCGTGTGTGTGTGCGTATGTCGAGGCTTAAACAAATATGTAGATATGTATGTATGTACATATACATGTGCATATGATCTGCCGCCGCTCAATGCAAACAAAAAGCTCAACGCTCACTTACACATGCAAACGCACATACATACGGGCTGACATACACATACATACATACATACATATATTGGTCATATGCATGGACATTGGAAGTGCCTTTTAACTGGCATCAGTTACACACATACATAAATACATACATTTGTATTTATGTAGCTGGTAGTGCTAGCCAACGAAGCGCAGCGTAGCACAAGTTGAAAAAAGTGGGCTAGGTGTGTAGGGTGTTAATTAAGACGACAAAAAGGTGGAGGCTCACACAAATGTAAAACCATTTACGGCTGCGGCTACTGATGAAATTGAAATGATTAATTCAGTTGTGGGAATAATACAAAAACCGCACTTGAAGCATGAGCCGAACCGAATCGACGATTAGCGCGCATCGAGTTGACAGCAACACACACGCAAACACAAACACACGCACGCACATATACACTCGCACGCGCGCAAGCAAACATCCAGAGAGGCGTATTGAAATCCAATTGGAATATATGAATACAAGTTCTAATTACATTCTTTCTTGAAAATTCTGAAATATAGATAAGGAGTAAACAATGCAATCCAAGTTCCTAAATGAATCGTTTACAACTAATGCAGGTTTTCCTCAAATGCCTAAAAGGCAGTCACAGTCACCAGTTATGGCTAAAACCAAAACAGCTGCCGTCATAGCTGCTTGATATCGATAATTTTATATCGATATGGCATAAGGGGTCTTGTATCGAGTGCATTGCATGCGTTGCAAAAAAAAAATGTTTTTTTTAAAGCACGAAAATACAAACATTTTTTTTTTTGTCTCTTTATGTGCACACTCACTGTAACCTAGAACGCATTATTATCAAATATTGTATTACTTTCTGCACTTGTGGAATAAAGTAAATTCGTTGGAAAGCTCAAGTACACAGACATATCACATACATATACACAGGCACACACACACATAGGTACATGGCACACAACACACACTCAAGCGCCCACTGAGTTAAGCGTATGCTTCTTTTTGGCCACACGAAAAGTAAAACATAAATTAATTTAATCTCGGCCACAAACTCAGCAAGATGCTTTTCGTTGTTGCTTAATCTTTTGCTCGCACGAAATTTAAACGTTTGCTTTATAGCCACCTGCCGCCTCCGACTTCCAATGCAAATTTTAACAACGCGACAAAAATGCTCGTAGAATGTTGATGATGAGCGCAACAGTAGTAGTAATAGTAGTTGTGTAGCAGCAGTGAGAGTGAGAGAGCGCTAGCAAGCGGTTGACATTTCGTTTTTGACATTAGCCAAGCTGTTATCGCCATCCCGCTGTTATCGATAGTCTTATTGGCCAAAACGATAGGTGGATTCGCGCATAACGTCGTTTTTTGAAATAGAAAATCCCCCATTGTTTGTTTGTTTTCTTGCGACTTACCTGCGATTGTTTTCCGGCGGCAAAACACTCCAATCCTGTTCATAGTACGGATACATGCTTGCAGCGTGACGATCCCGCTTGGCCCACTAGCAAACAACAATGGACAGTAACTAAATACACAAACGCTAACACACACTAAAACTCCGCACATTTACTGCCGACACTGGAATAGTGATAAGCGGCTACGGTGTTCCACATAGACAGTGTGCGTACGTGTTATCTAATGTACATTTATAAGTAATTACGGTTCCAATCCCCTCTCCACACAAACACATACGCACACACACACGCGCGCGAAATGCTATTGCTCGACGATGCGCTTGAGGATTTACCTCGACTGGATAACCATATTCTCTCTTGATTAACAGCGTATGGAAACTAACGGATCAGCGGATTTAGGCCAGCTGAGACAATTTTATAATGTTGGGCGGCCCGCGCAACCCTAGTTCTAGCAAAAGACTAAAATCATGAAATTCAGATCCCTGTCCTCATCGACGCTTGCTGCATTCGTCCGCGCATAGATAAACCGTCTGCGATAACTAGACGGTCGGATTGGTTTCATGGCAGTCATCGACACGGTATGGCATTCATTCGCTCTGAGCTCTCGATGAGAACACAGAAACTATACTAACTTATCTTTCAGCTGATAAAAAAAAAACCGTGAGAATGACGCTCCACACACACGTACAAGTCTATTATAAAATGTGTTTCATTTATGGATAAGCGAACTCGTCACTGTGGACTGACTGTAGTGGCGGTGGTGGTGCTGCTGCTGCTGATAAGTCGATGACAGGTGAAAGCCGTTTCTCGCGATATACATACACACGTATATTTCTGTAGACAGGTTGTGTTTCCATTATCCTTGGAGAAAAAATGATTGTTTTTTGCTTTTGTATTTGATACATGCTTAGGGCTATGCTCTATCTAAAGCCAAGATGCTATTGTACAACATTGTCGTCACATTGTTTTCTGTTCAGTTTCGGAATTTGTTTGCCTCGTTCGTTGCATTGAGTTTGAGTTTCGTATCGTATGCAGCCTGCTCTATCTCTCAATCGTTTTCACGCGGCGGTCGCACTAAGGAATGTCGCTTGATCGCCTCCACCAGCCATTTGATGCCCTCGTCAACGCCTTCGCCTGTGAGCGCTGAGACGGGTATCGTCAGGCAGTCGCGTCGTCCGATCAGCGCACCAGCCTGTTGAAATACAGGTTTTATTTCCCGTACACCCATTACATCGGGCAGGTCCTGTTTGTTGGCCAGTATTAGCAGTGGCACGCCCGAGAGCAGATCGTTCTTGATCATTTTGTCTGAAAGATCACGAAAGAAAAGGAATCAGATATTGAAAACTTGGGATGCTAATTCATAATAATTACCAAATATGACTTTTGACTCGTCCATTCGTTCTCGATCATTGGAGTCTATCACATAAATAACGCCATGCGATTCCTGATAGTATTTGTCCCACAGCGACTGCAGCTCTTGCTGGCCACCCAAATCCCAGAAATTTAAGCGTACTCCATGGACATCGATGGTGCCAATGTTGAGACCGACGGTCGTTGTGATTTTAGCAGGATTCAAGCCTTTATAATTTTTCGTAAATTTCGTTTTAGCCGCCTCCAGATAGGTCTGTCAACAGATACTTGGTTATTTACAATTGCAGACGTGTCGGAAGTCGCTGCCGCCTTACCGTTTTGCCTGCATTATCCAGGCCAAGAATGACGACGCAGTACTCGTCCTTCTGTGTGAGATATTTGTAGAAGCCGTGGAGCAATGTGTACATCTTTGAAATGACTTAGAGTGCCGGGCAATATTAAAATTTCATACCAAATGGACAATAAATAAATATATAATAATAAAAACACAATCTAGGGTTGTTTTTGTCCGGAATGGTGCCAGCATACGTATGAGATTATTTGGATGTTAAGGTAACAGTTTCACAAGTATTCTAAGCGCTTTGTGTATTAAATACACCCAATGTTTACTTTAAAGTTGATTTATTAAACTATAATAAGTCGTAATATATATATTTTAAAATAATGTTAATTGTAATATTGTTAAGTTTCGATTGGCCCGTTTATCGATATCAATATTAGTAGCTTGCTGGCAAGCAAACAGCTGTTAGTGGCACCTCCATGCTTTGTTTACATTTTTTAACACATTCTGGCAGCACCTTCCAGTATTGTTAGCACTCCAGTCAAGTGGAGTGTTGTAAAACAAGGCTTTGTTCGTCAACGGTTATTCAAACGCCAAATAGAATAATGTGTAATTTTAATGAACTAAAAGGTAGACCCCAAAACTCTTTTATTTGGATACCAAAAATGTTTACTGATTATATTTAATTAGGTTCATTACTTTTTCTCTAGCAATGGCAAAATGCAAACCGGCTCTGTACAACTGGGGTTACCCGAATATAGCGAAAGTGTTCTGTCATTTAAATCGAATAGAGCAACACATATTGTCTTAAGTATATCAGTACATTTATCCATCCATACGTTAAAGGTGTCTCCAGATACATCTCCAAGCATATTGCGCACATCTGAAACGCTCACCGGCGGCTTGTATGATTTCATGGTTTCTTTACGTGCCTCACTCGACTGAAGCAGCTTCTCATCGGTCTCTTCCAATGACAAACCCTCAAATCTATCAAAAAGTCGTTAAGCAATGTTGATTTTAAATGTATAATGATATAATTTATACTTATTAAAATGATAATTGTAAGTCCCAACGGGAATCTCTTTAACGCATACTTTTGACTTATTCTTTCCCTGTGGGCAGGGAGCAAATTCCATATTATAGCACATTTTACGTGGATCGCTGCAAGTAGGACTAGTTAAGCTCCGATATCTTTTTTGTAATGCCCGCCCCCACTTACTTAAGAAATGTTAAATTAATGGAACATGCATCGGCAGCGCCCATACCATCATCTATTACCACTCTGAGTACATCATCCATGTTGCAGGAGGCCAATAGAGCTCGGGTTATGAAGCTCCGAGCTGCTGACACGAATCGAATTCATGTGATTTGATTTGAATATAATTATATATGTATATATGTGCACTTACGCGTTCTGCCGCTGCGTAGATTCTTTGCAGCTATCGTATTGATGGTAAAAACGAGACCATGATGATTTTGACTAAATGTATAGCCCGGCAGGAGGCCAGCAGTGCAGAGTGACATGAAACGCTCCTCTTTTACTTTATACTTGCCCTGCGGCTGATCACTAATGATGTGTGCTACCACAAAATAATAATGGTTCATCGTCTCTATCACAGCATCCTCCGTATGGCCCATCAGGCGCTGAAGTAAGTATATAAAGAGGTCTGAGTCTCAAGAGCCTGATTGCGTTTGTTATTCAGGTGATTCTCACACTTACACAATGCTTCTGGTTTAATATTATTGAGGTGCAGCCGCACGCTGATTTCGCCGCGGGGCATATCATATTCTGTGGTAAAATCTCGTCCATTTGCCTTAAAAATAACTGTAAAAGATAGAAAATAATCGATCGAAATGATCGATAAGTTGCATTGCGTGGACACTTGTAAGTCAGATTGATATTGGCAAAGATTTCGACTTCATTGTCATATTCTTGGCTTGCCTCCAACTGGCATAAGCTAATGATAAGCTGACACCGGCAGGCGGCCAAGGTTAGTGCAAATTTGCGTGCATTTAATTGGTCAACACATTATAGGCAGCTGCGCAACAGCGTATAACTTTCAGAGCCAGCTCAGTTCAGCTCAGCTCAGCTTAGCTCGGACAAATGATAAACTAATAAAAAAGATTTTTTTTTTGAAGTTGCATTTGAATTAGCAGCATTTAAAGCGAGGGCAAAGTCAAGAGGCAAACCCCTGCACCAGAAGTTCAGTTACTATTTATACTCTACAAACACACACACGCACAGATTTATAGGCATATTAGCCAAATACGAAGAATCCGCTAACAAAACAAATAACAGTAACAGTGTCAAGAAAACGGAACTAGTTCAATGACTGTTCGCTGCGCGGCCAATGTGATTTTTTCATTTTATTTTATATTTTTATATTGTATTTGTCTTACAGTCGTAATTGCCTAAAGAAGCTAGTTATAGTTCAAATTAGTTGTATTTGAAATAAAATTTCCGCCAATTGAAAGAACTTGAAATAGGCAGAAATAGAGCTGAAAAACATTGCAGCAAGACATGAACGACTGCATAATTCGCGCTCATGGTTGGAAAATAATTTGATTTATATATTGAATTTTATATAGGGAAGAAGAGCAACAGCTGAGCTTGCTAGACGTGAGATAGTTTTTTTTATAAATATTTTTTTTTTTATATTTTATTTTTACGCTGTACTCCAGGAGGAAAGGCTATGTTTCAAAACTCTAGCTGTAAAGCTGAAGCAGAAATCGTTTTTAATATTTGTCACAATTCAAGTAATACGAATTGTATCTATAGCTGGCCTTACAGATATATTCCGATCTCTAAGATTTTTTATGGACAGACGAGTGATAAAATGGATATGCAATAAAAGCGAATATACTGGTTTCAGATGGTGAACGAGTATTATAATTACAGCGATAATGTTATTTGTTATTAGTTAATTGTTAATTGCGTTATTAGCGAATGATTGCTGTTGGTACTGCTATACTTGCAGAAATGCACAATTATGTGTGAATTTATTTGCGTGAATCGTATTTGGTGTTTGTCATTGAACATTGACAACTTGCAACTGGCAGCGGGCAACGGGCAACGAGTGCGCGTCATACAAAAAGAATCTAACTAATTCGACATGCAACGACCTCATCGTTAGAGTGGATCAAGTTTCAAGTGTGCCGCTGACATAGGCCGCAGATGCATATGTATAATGAAAACTATTAAAAATTCAGTGTCAATAGATGGCGATGCGAATAAGTTGCTATTCTAATTAGCTAGACTCTCAGCATGATTTGATTTAAGATATACATAAATTTGACTTACATGTGCGAACTCCACCTCGGCGCCGTCAGCCACGCCCTGCAATTCGCGTACATACTGGGGAAAACTTGCTTTAACTGATGCCAAAGTCTCGTCATAGATTTGTTCTGTTTAAGTTCCATTGGAACAATAAGAAGTGGAATATAGTCAGAGAGAATTTCATTTATTAAAAATATATATAGAAAGTACTCACTGCCCTTGGGGGTGTTATAGAGCGGCAGCAAGCTTTGGTTCAGAATCTGACATTGAGTCTGAAAATTTCTGATCATCGAGCCAAATGTGCGACCCTAAATATTAAATGAGTATATAGTTTTTTAAGGAGAATGCCATGAATTCCCAACTGCTACATACCATATTGAAACCGACCTCGTAGTGAGAGCCACGGGTGTAGAGTATGGGTATCGCATCACGACGAACGTTCGATTTGGTCGAACACGTCTTGCATTTGCTAGCTGGCCCGTTCATCATTTTGTTTCTTCTGTTTTTTGTTCCCTTTTATTAAAAACTACAATTTTGAACAATACTAAAGAATTTGAACAATACCAAACAAGCCAAAAGCTAATTTAGCTTCTCATTTGACATATTAAACGCTGTTTACATATTCAATTGATGTAAATCAAAATGGCTACTGAGCGCATATGAGAGATTAAAAAATAAACTAATGAATAGAAATTTAAAAAGTAAATTGTTTTTTTCTGACTTGCTTCATATATCATTGAGCTCATATAAATTCAAATTAATATTAACGCATAAGGATTTATCGATAGCTTTGCAAGGCTCTCCCATCACTGCCCAGTTGACAGGATGGCAGCGCTTTCTAGTGATGGTAAATAAAAGAAAATCTAATTAATATCATATTTGAAATCAATAACAAGTTTACACTTTATTAGGCTAAGATTCTGCATATACATTTGTTAAAAATTTACTGAGTCTATAAAGCAGCAGAATTATTTGCATATTTTTGCATCACGTACATCGGCCTGCATCTCTTTTTTATATTGACTGCCAAATCACAATGCCGCTAATAATTTGATAAATCGAAAGGATGCGTCAGGCAGTTATTCCAACTGTCATTTTGAATGCTTTGGAAGCTAACACAATGAATAATTTTTTGTGTAATAATGATTAATTGTTATAATTATTGAGATGTATTTTTTTCAGTATGTAAAGATCAAAAGGACCCATAATGTAGGTTGCAATACGTAAAAAAAGGAGAGAACAAAAATGATTAATCACAATTGTCGGTGCTTTAAAAAATGTTATTTTCGTCAAAAAAAAAAAAAAAAAAAAAAAAAAAAAAAATAGTACATCAATTATTCATAATGATTCATTTGAATCATTCATTCATTTCATTTGATTCATTTGAATTTATAAATAAACTTTACAGATAAGCATACAATATATTCCCTTATAATATATAGCACATCGTTCTACATTTGTATGCGATTTTTTGAGAAATCAATTATGATATTAATTTATAAATATAAATTCACACTAGCTAACATGATAAATGCCGACAAAGCCAATGTGGTCAACTGTTAAAGTGTATAAATTATAACAAGTATTATTGGCAGCTGCGAATGCTTTAGGTCACATAAAACGTTTACATCGATTTGTCTAATTAGAGATGCTAATGAACAGATAAGCCAAAGCAAACCATTACACCTGACTAATTCTCTACCTGCATTACATATGTTTGCCATTTTAAGGCTTCTTTCATTCCACTTTGACAGTTTTTGCAAGTGTGAATTGATGTAAGCCAATGTCAAGAAAAACGGAACTAGTTCAATGACAAGTTCATTTCATGGCCAGTGCGTATGGCTTTGCTGAATAACTTGTATTAACATTTTAATTGCCCAACAATCTAGACTAAGTATCTGTACAAAAAATATTATATCTAGATTCTAGATCTGTCTAATTTGTCGAAAGTATATGACGAGTTCGAGAACTCGAGGGTGTACGAGGGTAATAAATTTCAAGTATTAAGTTTCATTAGCGACAATGTGATTTGCGATCATTCAGATGGGACAGACGAGCGGTAAAACGGATATGCAACAAAAGCAAATGTACTCGTTTCAGATGGTGAACGAGTATTATAAATACAGCGATAATGTTATTTGTTAATTATTAATTGCTAATTGCGTTATTAGCGAATGATTGCTGTTGGTACTGCTACACTTGCAGAAATGCACAATTATGTGTGAATTTATTTGCGTGAATCGTATTTGGTGTTTGTCATTGAACATTGACAACTTGCAACTGGCAGCGGGCAACGGGCAACTGGCAACGAGTGCGCGTCATACAAAAAGAATCTAACTAATCTAACTAACGACATGCAACGACCTCATCTTTAGAGTGGATCAAGTTTCAAGTCTGCTGCTGACACAGCCCACACACAAGCTAATTATTAATTAATTAAGTTTTCGGTTTCATAAATATCAAGTTCAAGAACCCATCGATAACTTTGCAAGGCTCTGCCACCACTGACGCTGACAGTCCTTGCAACTAAGTCTGGCAACGCTATAGAAATTCAAATCTATAACAAATTTAAATTCAACTTTAAGCTGCAACTTTATTTATGCATATATAAACTATTGCTTAGAGCGAACAATACATTCATTAATAATTGTTACATATTTGCTGATACCAAATTATTAATAATAAAAGATATATATATATATATATATATATATATATATATATATATATATATATATATATATATATATATAATAAAATTATAATAATAACACTTTAGCTATATTTCACGCTGAGTTATTTGTAAAGCAGAGGCAACGTGCAATGCGGCTCGGTCAGGCTGGGATTGTCCGAGTAGAGCGAAAGGGTCTTGGCATTCAAATCGAATAGGCCCATAGCTATAGTCTTGACCACTTCGTCGGATCTGCCATTTTCACGCCACACACAGTAGCAACCGCCAGTTACGTCGCCCAGCATATTGCGTACATCCTGCTCGCTTGCCGGCGGCTTATACTTGCTGAAGACGCTCATGCGTGAGATGCTCGATTGCACCATTGGCTCATTGGCCTGGTCCAAAAGGATGCGCTCGAATCTGTTTCGGGAAACACAATTGAATATGTTTATAGGTCAGAGCACAGATGTTGTACATACTGATTGGTGTGATAATTATGACCGCCCAGCGGTATCTCCTTGATGCTCAAATGTGATTCGTTCTTTTTGTCTGGATTCGGTGCCATTTCAATGTTGTAGAACATCTGCCGTGGATCGCTGCAAGCCAAACATACATATAAGTCATAAATTGATAGATGTACATGTTCTCACAGCCCACTTACGATACAAACGCCAAGTTAATGGAGCATGCGTCGGCGGCACCTACGCCGGCATCTGCTAGCACCCTGAAGGCGTCGTCCACGTTGCTTGTGGCGAGCAGAGCTCGGGTTAGGAAATGACGTGCTATATAGGAAATATACATATATATCTCTTTCACATATGATCTTCTTTCGACTCTTACGTGTCTTGCCGCTGCGCAGCAGCTCGGCGCTAATGGTGTTGATGCTAAAGATGAGTCCATGATGATTGTGACTCATGGTGTAGCCAGGCAAGTGTCCGGCATAGCAGAGCGACATAAAATGCTCCTCCCTTACATTATACTTGCCCTGTGGCTTGTCGTTAATGATGTGGGCGACCACAAAGTAATAATGATTCAGCGTCTCGGTGAGCGCGTCCTCTGTGTGGCCCAGGAGACGCTGAGAATAAGAAATAAATCAATGGCTGTCTAATATGATATATATAGTCAATAGCTCAACTTACGCAATTCTTGTGATTCACAATAATCGAGGAGCAGCCAGTGGGTTGGTTTTTGCTACGCGGCTGATGCTTGATGGCCTGTGGCAATATTTCATCCAAATGCAACAGGAATAACTGTAAAAGAGCAGCATAGAGAGTTGCCCATAGCCGTTAATAATTCATATGACTATATCGATAGGGCTATGCTCTTATGCGATAGTCAATGCAATAGGGCACAACTATCGATCGTATTGTACCTTATCACGATTTGGTAACGATTAATTGAGAGGATGCGCCTTACACTAATTTCAAAAGTCATCTCGAGTGCTTTGTACGCTGACAAAATGATTCATTTATTGTTAATGATTAATTGCCAAATTCGTTGAGATTTTTTTCGGTAAGTAAAGAGCAATAAGACCAATAATGTAGCCAAAAATGATTAATGGCAATTTGCATTGTGTTCATTTTTTATTTTTTTTTTTTGTGAAAGCTCAAAATAATGTTATTTCAAATACATGATAAATAATAAATAAATGATCAATTATTATGAGTCGCACGTACACCTGTTCTTTATTTTTGAATTGAAAAATATTATCATATATTGTAGATTGCATTTATAATATAAATTTGCACACAAATTTATGAATATATATTCAAAGCCTCGACATGCATTTTAAATGACAGCGAAAAGCGAGAGAAAAGACAAATATTGTTAAATGAATATAAAATGAATTGTGCATTTACATTAGCCAATTAAGCCAATCGAGGCTATTAATTTGACCAACTGTTTATGTGTTGGAGTAATAACAAGTATTATTGGCAGCTGCGACTGCTTTAGCCACATTAAATCGCCTAATCGATTTGTCTAATTAGCGATGCTAATGAATAGATAAGCCAAAGCTAACTATTGCACCTGAACTATTTCCCTGCCCGCATTAGATAATTTGCTATTTTAAGGCTTCCTTATTTTCTCTTTGACACTGCAAATTGACGTAAAGGAAAACAATGTCAAGAAAAAACCGAACTAGTTCAATGGCTAGTTCACTGCATGGTCGATGTTTTTTTTTTTTTTTTTTTTTTTTATATATATATCTATACGATCTAATACGAGTTTAGCGTTTTATTGGAACTGCAAGAAGTTATGATTAACAGTCTGTTAAGTTCGAATTGACTTTTTATTTTTGTTTTTATACAAGACTAGAAAACAAATAATATTTGATTTACTCGTTCACGATATGAAAAGGGTACATATGTATACCCTTTAAGCAATGTTCATCCAGGTTTCCCTTCCTTTATCTATTGGTTTTTTTTTTATTTCATTTATTTTTTTCTATCTAATCGCTTGCGAGTATTTCGCAGTCGTCTACACCCGACTACAATGTTATTAAAGTTTTTTTTTTTTCGACTCGTTAATATGTGTGAGAAATAGTTATAAGCAGCTCAAATATTTAGTTTTAATTAATATGCAATTGAAAATTGCATTACTGCATGCCATTATCATAGCTCATTGATAATTATGTTAGCAGTCGCTCGTTATAGTTGAGTGCGAACTGTAATTATTATTAAATAAATGTTATAGGCAATTATGTGTGAATATATTTATTTGCTTGTTTAGATTGTCATTGAACATTGACAACTTGCAACGCATGCAACGCATGCAACTTGCAACATGCAACTTGGCGTGCAATGACTTTGGCATTAGCTTCACCGTTAGAACGGCTCAAGTTGAAGTGCGCTGCCTGCGATACGTCCGAAAGCCAATAATTATTGGTCGTTTATATACTGTAAATGAGATATAATGGGTCTAATGGCTTTGATAGACTATATGTGACAGGGTTGGGCTAGACAAGGTGGCTGATCTTTTAAAGCTATATATAGTCTTGATTTGGTCTATCTCTCTCTCTTTCTCTCTCTCTCTCTCTCTCTCTCTCTTATAGATTCTATAAGAGCTGGAGACTAGCAGACGTTGGACCCCATACAAATTGAGTATTCTCTCTCATAAAACCTATAAGATCTAGCAGACGCAATACCTTATGGAGATTGAGTTTATCTAAAATGATCGATAACAATTTTAATTTATAAGGAATCGATTGATATCCAACATTAAATTTCTATTCTTTCTGAGATTGCTTGTTTAAAGTTTAAATTAATTAAAATTAAATTTATTGAAAATATACCTTTTTACTTTGAAAGAAATCGATTAAAATCGAACTTGAAATTTTGATTAATTGTTACCAACTTTTTTCATTTCTTCATCTAAATATACGAAATTGAATTCGGCAACACAGTTCTTGCATTATGGCCAACGTATCTTTCAGCCAGGCATATCCAATTGTAATTTTGCTTGCTATTCGATAAATGTAGCAAAGTGGAATATATGTATTTAAAGGCAGTTAATATTTAGCGACTGTCAGCGTGCTAATTATGACATCTAACAAGCGTGCTATATAATTGTGTCATGGGATATGAGTTGGAATCTTATTTGACTGTTAATCCAATTGACTAATTGCTTACCTTATGGAATTCTACTTCGGCACCATCGGCCACGCCCTCTAATTCGCGTATGTATTGCGGAAAGCTGCACTTAACCGATTCCAGAGTTTCATTATATATTTGACCTGAAACAAAAGAAGATCGACAGCAGAGAAAGCGAATGAAAAGGTATTTAAAAATAAATAATGAGATAATGGAAAAGTTCCAAGTATTTTTTTTTGTTTATGGAGTACTACTCACGGCCTTTTGCGGTGCTGTAGAGGGGTAAGTAGGTCTCGTTCAGTGGCTGAGATAAGATCAAAAAGTTCTTGATCATCGAGCCGAAAGTGCGACCCTGTAAAGCAATTAGGTATGTGTTCGCTTTGTTATTATTATTATTATTATTAATATTATAATAATTATGATGATGATGAATGTGGAATGGAAGCTTTCTAAATACTTCATTTTTGTTTTACATTATTATTATGCTAATGGACACTCTAGTTTAAAATGAGAAATAAATGTATATAATAAATTGAAAATAAATTAATAAAAAAAAAACATAATCGATCACGATTGATGGCAACAACAACAACAATTTGAATAAATAGTTATTGTTAGTCGCTATTGTTGTCATGTTGTAAGTTTTGGTCCATACACTCGCCTCTCGCCTCTCGCCTCTCGCCCCTTGCCTCTTGCCCAACCCGGAGCCGCTAGCGCATTTGACAACGGCAACGAAGCTACGGACAGCGTCTGAATTCCGGGCCTGCATGCTAATTGCTTTACGCCCTTGATATTGGCCATTTGTGTGCAATTCCGGTTCAAAGCCAAGTGAGTGAGAGCGTATGAGTGTTAGTGGAGGCTAAACAGGAATTGGGTCACGAATTGGCATAGACAACGTCTACACAAGTGGCTAACGCTGATAGGCCAAGTCGGCTTGGCTATAGCTACTGCTCCAGCATATATATATATATATAGACATATATAGAATGCCGTTAACCTATAAAGTATTTGTTTACATGACAAAGCAAAGGCATTATGACTAGGAATACTTTTGTAGTCAACAACCGATTGTCGCTCTGCTTATCAGAATCAGCGATTTATCTTTGTATGTCACATTGGTATATAGAAGCGTATGTATATATATGATTTACATATATATGTACATGCATATATAGCTGCAATTGCATGAACTGATAAGGGAGCAAGAGCAGATAGACTCGAGTGCTGTTCGACTGGAATCCAGAGATAATTAAAGTAACGGCTCATAAACATTTTAAAGTACTTTTAATAAATAAAAAAGAAGCGTAAAGAAATAGACAACTTTTTTTTACAGTATGTATATAGATTATATAGGGAGATATAGATATTAGGCAGCGCAGCTTAGCTGATAAGTTATTGTACAGCTTTGTCAGTTCTCAAGACTTAACAACAAGGATATAAAATAAATCATTTTATATTATTTTTACATATTTTGTTCTCATTTTTTTATACCCTGAACCCATTGAACATGGGAAATCGGGGTATAATGGTTTTGTTAAAAGTATGTAACAGACAGAAGAAGGCGTGGCAGACCCCATAAAGAACATATATATTCTTGATCAGGCTGACGAGAAAAGTCTATATAACGTGTCCGTTCGTCCGCCCATTTGTCCGTGTGTATGATCCCGTCCATTTCCGAAGATATAAGAGCTAGAGAGTTCATTCTTGTTGTGTTAGGTTCATATATTACACGCGCAGTAAGCGTGTTTCAAAAGTTCGATAACTCGCATATTTCATGAGTTATCGATAAAAACAATGATCGCCAATCAGTTATAAAATTATATCTCGTTCATCTTGAGAGTTAGAGTCTTCAAGTCTTCTGCATACACACACACAATGCGTAAAAATGTATTTCAAATACAAGAGATATACAGTTTGTTTTGGCATATATGTAGATATGAAAGTCAGAAACATAATCTGAAAGTTTGATTACGATTGTCCGTCTAGAAACCAAATTATTAATCAAATTGGTTTTCGCAGCGAAACTAACGTGGCAGAGAAAGCGAGATAGCGAGACAGCAAAACGCTTGCAATTCGTACACACACACACATACATGCCTACAAGCGTATATCAGCGTGTGGCTGTGTTCGTGTGTGTGCATGTACAGTTTCTTATGCGTGCCGAAACGAATCGAATCATTTTTGGAATATTATTCGTTCGAAGCAGGGCTCAGGGTATTTCGTAGTCGTAGCAGTCTCGACTTTTTTCTTATTTGTTATTTTTTATTTTTTGTATAATTAAAAATTATTAATTTTATTTGTTTCAAAATATATACATATATTTTTTCTTTATTTTATTTGATTTATTTATTTACTCATTTTTTTTTTTTATAATATAAAATCAAAGCAAATCAAATTGAAAATAATTAATTTTATATGTATTTATATTTTTCGTGAAGTTTATTAAAAATCTTATTAGCAACCACATCTTATAGAAGATCTTATAAGAAATGGACAACAGCTGAGAGTCTACACACAAAATATAGATTTTCACGAATAAATAAATAATTAAATTAAAAAAAAAAAACCCCACAGCAAATTAGCTTTACTTTCCGAACGGATCTCGTATAGATTCATTAGTTGTTTTTTTATTGTTATATTAATTTGATATTTTATATATATATATATATATATATATATATATATATATTACCTTTCAATTCTATCAATAGATCTAAAGACGATTAATGTAAAATAATGTGCTCAATTACGAGCTATATTCTATTTAAAATTTTATTACCAGATTATATAAGAGCTACTTTTATTGGCAGAGCGATCTAAAGTAAGTTACGACAATGCAATTATAAAGAAGATAGATCATTAATTGAATATATGTACATGTATATAGTATATATAGAGAATTTCTGCTTGAGTGACAATAAGAATTCGATGAGTTTCCTTTGATTTTTCTATAATTTCAGTTTTCATTTCAAATTTGTAATAATTTTGTTGTGCTGCTTTTTAATTGAGACGTGAAATGGAATAAAGTGGAATGATGTTCAATAATTAATTAGTCGCATTAAAAATTTACTCGATCGCTATAGCTGTGCCAGAGCATTCATTCGTATTCCCCCCACAGCTTAGTTCCTGATGTCGTCTGGCATTAGTAATACAAAAATTGAACAGTTTGGGCCAGTTGAGAGTTTAACTTAAAAATTCAGCTAACTAGCTAAAGTACTTTGATTGTGAGGACCTTCCCATTCATCCAACCCATCGAATTCCCCATACTCCTCTATGTTCGAATTGGGCTTTGCGTGACTTTGCTACTTCAAGGGAATCAAGGCGGACAGGCTAAGAGGCTAAGTGGCGAACAGGTGAAGAGGTCAAGAAGTGAACAGGCAAAGAGGTGAACAGGTGCTCGGGTGTACAGTTGCACAGTTGCTTAGGTGCTAAAGTACGGTTAGTACACGTATTTGCTTACCATATCGAAGCCAACCTCATAGTGTGTGCCTCGCGTATAGAGAACCGGTATCGCCTGGCGACGAGGCAATATCTTGCCGGACGACATGATCGATGACATTTGGTGGGCTTCCGGTGAGGTGCACATGGCTTCCTGGGCTTTCGTACTCGCTTATGTGCTCTGGACCGTTTATCGCTCTACGCGCTATTTGGCTCTGAAATTTGAGCAAGATGATCAATAAAGACTGATAAATCTTGTGTGTGGATGCCATGCCCTTCGCTGACTAGTGTATTTATTTCTCTTTTTTATTTGTTTAGAAAATTTGAATTTTGGAGATTCTCTCATTTCAATGCATTTCATTTGTTTGTTTCGATCCCCACGGGCTCACGAAACGTGAATGAAATGACAAAATTCACAACACATGCAATAACTAAGCAAAAAAAATATGTCTATAAATAATAAAGCTCAGTGGGAATGCGCCAAATTAAAATTGCAAATGCTATGCGAGAACAAACAGATGAAAGGAGCAGCGAAAGAGAAAGACATGAAACAAAATTGAATTTTAAAGAACATCAAAATATAAAAGTAAATTAATAAAAAACAGCGAACGTTTTAGCAACTTCAGTTTATAATAATTTCTTTAACACACACGCACACTCACGTCAACAAACGGACGTTTGCAATGTAAACAAATAGTACGAACAAAAAAAAAAAAACAAACAAACAGCAACAATAAGAACAAAGTTTAAGATCAAGCCAAGCCTTCCAAAATAATGTTCTAAAGCGCTTGAACGCAGAATTCAAACTGAATTGGCTATGTTTTGGCGGCGGCAATGCCGAGGTGCCGAACAACCAAACAGCAACAACAACAGCAACAACAACAACAACATTGGCAAGCGATACGAAGATAGTGAACGACGCGTCGCGAGACAACGTCGACGACCGGCAAACGCTGCGATAACGGAGCAGCAGCAACGCAGCAGCGACGCAGCAGCGGACGCATACATATACAGAAATAGCAACAACAACAACCACAACAACAACGAGAACACTAAGAGTAAGAGCAGCCCCAATAGCGCTGCCAACGTCAGCTGCTCAGCTGACGCTTATCCAGAGATGGAAACCAAACAAATTCGTTTCATCGAATGGGGGGAATTCGAATTCGCATTCGCATTGGAAGTTGGCAGTGGAATTGAAATTGAAATTGAAATTGGAATTGGAATTCAAAATGCCAATTCGAATTCAATAACTGTTGCGGTTCGATACACATTATTAGAGAAGCGCGCGATCTTATTTATTTAATATATGTTAATTATATTTCGATATCAACAAATTTATAGCAAACTCATTGAATATGCATGATAGATATATGAAGCTTAATTAGTTTTGATACTGAGAAAAAATTGACCCACAACCAATCATTATAATTATTATTTTTTTGCATTAACTTATTTGAATGTGCTGCATCCCTGGGGTCGTATTACGTATTGCAGCAAGTAGACACTGTTTTTTTTTTCCCTAAGTCGATTACGGCTAATAGGCTTTCCCTTTGACAATAAGGTGCTCTGCACTATTTATAGATATTGACGTTTGCCTTTGTTTTTTAACCTTAAACTTTGTTGTTTTATTAATTTTGTCTAACAGCAAATATTCCAGTTGCTGAATCATCTCTTCTTTTGTTTTCACAAATATTAAAATCATTTCAATAACCTGTAAAACTGTTAATAGCTTGAGTTAGGTAAGTAATACGCACTAAATAGTTAAGACAGATAACAATAACAGAAATATTCTAATATTTGGAAGCAGAGCTAAAACATGTTGTAAGTTTAGATTTGCTGGAATTAATTTTTTTTTTTATAAATAATATTTTTTGTTATTAATTTTGCCTTTTGTTCATGTTCCTATTCCTGTGTTGCATTTCGTTTACGTTTACATAATTTGAGCTCTTGCCAAACCGTAACACACACATATATATGTATATACAAATATCTAGGCTTGTTTTATTTTCTTAACAACTAAACTTATAAATATTATTGTTTTGTGTTGGCGCTTTCCATGGCAATGCAACACGTTTATCGCTGCCGCCGCACGCCGTGGCTGCCACACATTTCGCTTTTATTTTAATTTTAATTGGTTTAATTTACTCATTTCTTTCATACACTTAAATCAATAGATGTATGCATGTATAAGCATATGCGTTTATGTATGCGCATATATTGTATCACATTATTGAAAGGGGTTTGGTTTTGCATATCTAGCAGGTGGGCCACACTGCGAATGATCGCAGTCAGTGTCAAGGCTAGCCGGTTAATACATTTCTGAGTCGCAACTTACCAAATGATTAATTTCTAAAAAAAAAAAATTTGGCTCATCTCATACATTGAAACAAGATCTATTAGTTCTAACATAAAGTCGGCGATTCTATGTTGATAATCCGGTTATTATCGAAAGTATCTAGTATCGGACTTTGAAGTCCGAGCATTGTATTTGTTCTGTTCTTAATTGTGTATTATGTTCACGGATAGATAACTCTCTAATAATTACTAATGTTATTCTTAGAAGAAGTAAACATTATATATCCAATTATTTATTATTTATCCAATATAAGGCATTGCAAGATGATCTCTAATTCATAGATAAATCTCTTATAATTATAAATGTTATTCTTCTAAGAATATCCAATAAGCTTATACTTTTTGTAGTTTCTGTAAGAATTTTGTAACTGTTTCAAGTATATGCAAAAACGTTTTTTCAAATTTGTGCGCGCAACTCATGCTCTATTTGGGAATTGTGCAACACAGTCAAATGTTATCGATGTATCGGCAATATCGGCGATAACTACAGTGTTGCACATTTATTGAATTGCTCCTTGCCCGCAATAGTCGCAGACGCAAAAAATAAAATCGTAAAGGCGATACTTGTTGACAGCCAGCTTCATTGAATTCCATATTCGAAAATTATGTGTCAAATTACAATTGCTGAGTAAGCTGCTCACATTATATGTAAAAACATATAAAATTGTAGCTATTTTGAAAACCATGGAAAAAGCAACGAATTCAAAGCAAAAAGTCGCGGATGCTGATACAAATCCGATGGAGTTTCTCGGTGAGCATTTCGAACATATTAACCATATATGTATATAATTTTTGGTATTTCTAGATGAGTACGAACAGAAACCAAAGCTAAATACCGAAGATGATATCACAGACATAACCAAAAGTCCCACAACGTCGGATGGCAATGACAGCAGCACCGATAGCTGTGTTAGCACTGCATTGGCTTATAATCTGGAAACATATCTGGCAGAGCGACGCCTCATTCTGCTGGTGAAAAACCACTCGGCGCTCTATGACCGACAGCATCGTCGCTTCAACGACACCGCTTACAAGGAGCGGCTATGGCAGGTCATCGGACAGAAGATGTCGCTGCCGGCAAGCGAATGCATGAATACCTGGGCAGAGTTGCGCTACGAATATCAGAATTTCGTGCGCCGCCTGCGCATCTATCACACTCAAATCCAGAGGTGTCCCAGTCAGGCTGGTGCTCGTCCCATCATGATGCACGAGCAGAATATGATCTTTCTCTACGCACATGTGGCTCAGTTCCCGATACGCATTAACAAACCGAACAGTAAGCGCGACACATCGGCTGTAGATGATGATGTTACCATCATTGATGTACAACCTATGGCCATTATTGATGTAGACGCGGAATATACAAATGAATATAAGTTAACCGTCGAACAGCAGCGTCTAATTGATGCCGTGGTCGCCTATCCACATCTCTATGACCCTCATCATGAGAGCTATGAGAATTATCGTCATCGCGGCATTATTTGGGGCGCCATCTCTAATGAGCTGCACGAGAAGGCGACCAAGCTGATGAAGTCCTGGCTGCACCTACAGACGCGCTATGAATGGGAGTTGCTTTATTCTAATAACAATAACAACAACAACAACAGCAGCCAGAATCGCGAAAACAGCAGCTCCGTCCAGTTAATAAAGCAGCTCAGCTTTCTTGAGCCGCACATCCAGCAGACGCCCAACACCGTGTGTAAGGTGTCACGGTATTTGAAGGAAGCCTGGGTCGATCCCATTGATCAATTTCGCAGTGTTTTAAATTTGATAAATGCGGTGAAAACAATGCCGGACCTGGCCCAGATGGTGGACAATTATCAGAACAATGAATATGTACCTACACGCTATCATGAGCTTTGGATGCGCGTCTCATCCCAGGTGAGTTGCAGTCATCAACGCTGCGAGGTCACTTGGCTGACGTTGCGCAATTTTTACCTGGAGCTGGCCGAGATGCGCAAAGTTGGCTATCAGCTACAGGACAAATGGTTCTTCGAGAACATTATTGACTGCTTCTACAAGCTGCTGGCTGCGCGCTCGGAACGTCAGACTCAGACTCAGCAGCAGGCCGCCAAAGTTGCCTCACCGCCTCAATTGAAGTCACCTGGGGCCTCTAACACTTTCAACTCGGAACCGTTGCCCCTGGCCATAATTTACCCAGCGGCTACGAGCTATGCCAATGCCCCCACCAGCATATCCACTCTGCCCATCAAGAGTAGTAATAGGAACTCCATCACCAATACCACCAACAGTACAGCTAGCGGAGGTGCCAGCTATACCTTACCCCGCATTTCGGCCTCCATCAGTGTGGTGCCTAAGCCAGCAGCCACTACATCCTCATCAGTGCCTTCAACCGTTGCCAAGCCCAGCTATGTGACCATAAAGCCCAAGCCGCTGGCATTGCCCATACCGGCCACTGTGCAGCTGGCCAGTATGCCCACTATATCTACTGTGCCCACCGCGCCCACTGCATCCACTATGCTCGGTGTGCGACCTGGTGTTGTTCGACCTGCTTATGCGCGCCCCGTTCTCCAGCCTATTCATACTGCGCCCGCAGTACTCACTCTGCCCAATGTGACCAGTACTCCTGTTGTACGCACTGTACTCAGCTCTCGACCAGGTCCACCGCGCACTGGACTCCAGGTTACAGTCTCCACCTCGTCCTCTGCGCCCACTGTGCGCACTGTTTGCACTGTCCCCACTGTGATCACTATGCGATCGTGTCCACTGCGCAGTGGTCTCCAGGTTGCGGCTCCCACTGTGTCCACTATGTCAAAAGCGCCTATTATGTCCACTTCACGGTATGATCCATCTCGCAGCGGTGTGCAGGTTACGGCTAGACCCAAGCCATATTTACCTCCATCGTCGATCGCTACTGCCAAGTCAAGCACAATCAGTTCAACCGCCAGCAGCATTGTCGGCTCCACCATTATACGCGCAATCCCATCTGCTCCAGCTGCTGGCGCCTACGCACATCCTCTAGGTGCCAAGGAGCCGCTGACCTTTACAAAGGTGACGCCCAGACAATCGCTGGCATTACCCAAACCGCTGCCGATGTCCGTGCGCAAGGACAAGGTGCTATTGCCCACGAAACCCATAATTATGCAAGTGCCATCGATCTTCAGGAAAAAATCAAATGAATTAGGTACAAAACCAGTTCCGTCCAAAACCAGTATCGACAAAAGTTCCTCCGGCAACAGAATGGCCAAGTCGGTTCCTCTGACCAGCAGTCTGTCGCCAATACTGGGTATCAATATGCGTTCACCTTCGGGTCCGCCATTGATGCCCAGCAGTACCACCAAAGTATCCAGCAATCCATCGAATGTGAACATCTGCAACACGGCCAAGTTGGATTTGACTCCAACTCAAACGACGCTCACCAAGGCCATCAAAATAACTGCTATTCCAATGGAAATCGAGATGAAAGTCCAGTTCCGTGACAATCCGACAATGGGACGCTATATTCATGTCGAGGGTCCCGCGGTGCCATTTTCACCCAATCTGAGCATGCCACGTACCGCAATCTTTATACGCGAGGTGATGGCCATACCACAGCTACACAACCCGGTATCTGAAGCGTCGGGCAAAAATGCCGCCATCTGGTATCAAATCTCCAAGAAGTATCATATGCCAGGTAAGCGAAAATAATGGGTATAATGGCTTACGTTACTTGTCTCTTCTGAACCCATTCAATATGGTATTTCAAGCAGCAAGAGGCGTGGCATAGCATATAAAGTATATATAGAGGGCTACGAGTTGAATCTATCTCATAGACCAACAAACCTAGTGATTTCCAATTTTAAATGTTTACTCTTGTATACCAAAGACGATAGAAGTTTATTTATTTGATCAATAACTCATTCTATATCTTTATTATCGATTAAAATCGATCGTTTAACTTAATAGTTTAAGCGTGCATAAGATATAGATATTTTAGATTTACTGCGTAGGCTAGCGTTGTAAACACAGTTTTCGAAACTTTTATATTTCGCACCAATTAAAAAAAAAACTTTTTAACATACTAATGACTTGTGCTTTTGCAAACACAAACATTTAAATGTCATTATCATCCCCTGTAAATTTGATCACGTATATCTATCTAGAAAAAAAGTTATTCAATAAATAGATTCTCTTAATAAGAGCTATCTCAGTTTTTAGGGTATCCCATAGGATACTAAAGCTCTCGCTAACTTGTTTGTTTGTTCTCCCATTACAGAGCACGTATGTCGTGGCATTTGGCGTTTTCTGGCCGCGAACATGAGCTTTTTCCCAGAGATAGCGCCCATGGCGCAATTGATGCAGCCATTCAAAACCAATTTAAAAGTGTGGGAGAAATCGCATCGATTGTTTAGTAAATTTGATGAAATCGCACGTAAACATCAATGGATGAATCACAAAGAGAAGCTGCCGGCCCTGTTGCAGCTCTTTAGCAAGCACGATCATCTGTACTTGGATCTGCGTCGCCCACGACCGGGAGAGAAGTGTCAAACGGTGCGTGAAGTGCCAATTCAATGTACTGAAGAGGATGGAAAGGAAGTTTGGAAATTAGCACGCGAGAGTTTTCCACACAGTAGGTGATACACAGCCATACCCGGATTGGGTCTATTATTATTTTTAATTTTATTTTTATAGTTTTTATAACATTTATTATTTTTTTTTTGTATTTTATGATTTCATTTTTATTTGTATGTATTATTATTATCATGATTATTACTGATTCGTGTCTCTTTCTCTTTTGTTTAGTAAATCATTCCGACGTATGGTTCATGTTTAAGTTTGCTTTCAAAACGTATATGGAGGACTTGGAGCGTGGCATTGAGAATCCCTGGCCACAGAACTGGTGGCATTCCCTGAAGCAGCTACAATTTTTGGTGAATGTGCGCTATCATCCTTTGGAGCCCTATTACTACATTGTGCACAACAAGTTCGTTGAGGAGGTAAAGCGTTGCGCCATGTACGAGGTATTAATGCAAACAGATGCAGACGACAGCTTGATGCAGTCATTGGGAAACACTTCACCCATGCCCTGGGAGACGGCCGAGGCCAAGGAGCTGTTTGCAAAGCAGGTGAAGCCATTGTGAAAGATTGTAGCAGATTCTGCAGATTTCTATAAATGAATTACTTTCGAATTGCAGAGACAAGAAAAGCAGCGAGCACAGCAGGAGAATCAAGAGAAGCAACAGCGGGCAGAGCAAGAGAAGGAGAAGCCACTATTGGCCGAGAATGAACTTCAATTGGAGAAAGTGCAGCCCTCCTCCACCGAATTGTGTTCGATCAACAAGACTTTGCCCAACATAGATGTGTATGAGCTAACCCGTCTGATGCTCTGTAATCCGAATACCTATTGCCAGGCTACCAACGCGGAGAAGCGTAGAGCCTGGATGAAAGTTGCCAATGCGCTAAACACTACAAGTAAGTGAATTATGAATTGAAATATCAATGAAACATGTCGCTAACAATACATCTTCGGTTGCAGTAACCGAATGCCTTTCGTGTCTGGGGCATGCGATGCGCCAGATGCGCTGTCTAATGCTCTGTGATCACAATAGGCGTTGCTTGTTGTCGCATAAGTATTATCGTCACTTGAATGACATTTACATGCATGTAATGGCGGGCGGTAAGATGACGTCGCGCAGACCAGAATATATAAGCCAAATATTATATGAGCCCAGCGAGTTAGCATATCCGGCGCGTTTTGTGCCCGAGATCAATATGTTTACAAGCAAGCCCAGTTTGGTGGTCAAGAACTGGGCACATGCGGCCAACAATTTGCCAAATTTTCAATGGAGCTCTGTACGCACACGCCTCCAACGTATCTTTGCCAAATACGCGACTCTGGCTGGCATCGAGTGGCCCAATGGGGGTCCAATCCCGTGCAGCAATGGTGCAATAGAGGCTAAGCCAAAAGAGGACGACTCGCAGAACAACGTGGAGCAAGAGCAGGACAACTTGCAGCAACAGCAGGACAACTCGCCTGAAGAGCAGAACGACTCCCAGCCAAAAGAGGACGATGTTGAGCAGCCCAGTGCGAAGCGCCGCAAGCTGCAGCAATAAATATGAAATTGTTAATGCTAAGCATTATTGTATTAAATATGTATATATATATAGATATATATATACATATGTAAGTAGAAGCCTGAACTTCATGTTCAAGCTGTTAATGGAATTGAATCCTCGCCCAACCTAACATATTATCTAACATCACAAAGGCCACTTGCAATGCAACGTAGGCCTATGTAATACATACATATATGCTATAGATACAAGACTTGATAGAATATACAAAATGTATACATATATACATATACATATATATATATATATATAGATATATATATTTACATATAGATATATATATTTATGTATAGATATATATATATAGACACTAATATATAGTGATTTTTAGATGCTATGCTCTGCCTGAAATTTTTTTTACATTCATTTTAAACTCATTCACTCATACTGAAATTTTTTTTTTTAATTTTATTCAAAATTTTCTTTTTTTAATTTTATTTAAAAAAATTTTTTTTTTCACACAACAGAAAATGACTTGTGAAATAAACTGAAAATTGTTAACAATCAATGAAAATTGCGTTAAATGTTTATGTGGCATGTGTGGCTTGCTGGGCATGTGGCACAAATATAGTTTGCTGATTAGATCACGTTGATGGGTGTCTTTAACGAGCTTGGGGGCGGGGCACATCAAAGTAAGCCCAAACAAATTGTTGCCGCACAATTGCCCAAAATAATTTGGAAGACAAGGGCGGGTTTTGCCCTTACGGGGAGAGTGTTTCGGTATGTGTGTGTGTGTGTGTGTGTGTGTCCAGCTTAACATAATGTGCGACATGCAATTGGAAAGCCTTAACAACATCTCATAACTTGAGCTTAGCAACGGCATTTTGGTTCTGAAGCAAGTGCAGCCTTGTCCTAAATGGAAAATAATCCAAGTATTCGATTTCTTTAGAAATGTATGTCAAATAACTTGACCATCAGATGAACAACAATGGCAGAGATGCCTTCACAGCAGTTCATAGTGGGGCGTTATCAGAGAACGATTTTCAGCAGATCTATATATATCTTGAAAATATACACTATTTTATTTTTTTTTATTTCATTTACTTATCTTAAAGAAATAAATGAAATAAAATAAAATTAAGTTTATAGAAAATAAATAAAGAACAAATAAATAAAATAAAATAATGTAAAAGAATATAAAAAATATATAAAAAAAAGGATTATAAAAAATACAAAATATTAAAATAAATAAAAAACAACAATACATGTATTAAGCTTATAGCAAAAGTTTTAGTTTCTCATATTTAATCATTTTTGTTTGTTGTTAAAATACTAAATTTAAATTACATGAAATGACAAAAAAAAAAAAATTAATAAATAAAATATAATACATATTTATAATATTTTATTTTATTATTACTTAAATATAAATATAAATATATAAATATATTATTAAAAAATAAAATAAAGTAATAATAAAATACAATATTTTTAAATATGTTGATTAGTTTATCATGGATTATTCACATATATATGTATTTGCAATAGGTAGATGGAGATATGGCTGATAATGGTTACATAGCTCCGATCGATCTGGCCCTCTTCGTTTCTTAGTCTGGCCATGAACGCAGCGATTTCGTAAGCTACAGAAAGTCGATACTACTTGAGGTATATACATATATTTCTGTATCCCATTTACAATACAAGTTTATAAAGGAAGTCTTGACTCCAGATGTAACGAGGATTCTAATTGGACAATTCCGAGTAGAACACTCTATTTACCTATACTTCTATATTCGCTGTAACGCCAATCCAAATAAAAATGCAAATAGTTGCATTTGTAAGTAAGATATTAAGCTATCGTGCCTAATGACCCCTGGAGATACTTTCGCCCAGCTGCGCGTCAAGGCACATCAAATTAACATTCTAATGTGCAGCGCTTAAGCTAAGCGACTGGTCGAGATATGTAGTACTTCCCTCAGTTGCGTCAGTTCCCGTTAGTTCCCTCGGCTACAGCTTCACCTTTAAGGTCCATTGCACATCATCAGCACGGCGATGGCAAATAATGTTTGCTCCCGGTGATTAACGCAATTAAACAGGTGCTCAAAATGATGTTTCCAGTGGATTAGCCAGCGACAAGAACAAGGACGACTGCGCATTGAGGATATTTGACTGCTCTCGCTCGCACGCCCGCTAATAAGCGTCACATTAGCAGCATGCGCTACTCTTCCACCCCCCTCACAGTCTACGTCTCAGTCATAGTCACAGTCACGGTCACAGCCACAGCCACATTCACATTCACATCCATCCCCCCGCTCCATATTCGCATTAATTCAATGTGGATTTTGAGCATCAGCCAGCATCCATTACATGGAGGGTGCCGCAGCCAATTGGAATGGGCATAAAGCGTGAGCGGTAGCTGGGCATGGATGGCGGGGGCGGGGTCGATGGTCCACGACGTCTGACGTTAAAATTCCATTAGCCAAACAATGGACTACAGCTAGAGGATGCTGCCACCGCTTGCCCTCAAATTGTTGCCCAATAGCTGCGCCCTTTTATGATTTGTAGGTGTTGCTGCCCCGTGATAATACCTGTAATTATACCGCCTCCAGCCAGGAGATGTTTAAGTGCTCAGCTGTGCCAAAGATGCTCCAGTTCCCAGCGCCATCAACTTTTCCACCAATTAAGCCAAGTTTTTCTTTGCTCTACGAAACATTTCCGTAACTAATTTTAAATGTAAACTGGACTTTTACACTTCGAAACAGTAAATAATACGCGGAACGATGAAAAAGTGCGTCAAGTTTATGAAATTATTATTCTCTTTTAGATAGTATATTAATGTAGTAATTTCCATGACTTTTATTTTATATTTTATACTTATGTTTCTCTCGTTTTTCTCTTGACCTTAGAGATCCCACATCCCACATCCCATAGCTGTGACAATTCCATGTCCAAGGTGTTCCGTTGAGGCGATACTTGCAGCACACACATCACGGCAATTGTGTTTGTCCAACTGGTTCACATGACCTCCATGGATGCGAGCATAATGAGACGCAGGTTTTTCATGATTGGGCGGCGTCTGTTTCACATGGCATTTGGGCTATTGTAAGATGATTTTTGTTTTTTTTTTTTTTACATTTCAAATCAACAAAAAGCGAAAAAAAGACGAAAAAGCTCAAATTTTTTATTGCCTTGTTTTTGCTTTGCTGCTAATTGAACAGTTTTTTGTTTTTGTTTTTGTTTTTGTTATTTAGCCGTGTTTTATTGTTAAAATAATAAAAAATACAGGGTAAAAGAGAAATGAGACAAACGAACTATTTAATGACAGTCGAATAAGCCACAGCTGAGACGTCGCTCGACGCGGGAGCGGGGAGGAGTAGTGTGGAGGCGTTATGGTGTGGCAACCGGATTCCAGACTCAGCTTGTTTCAATGTTTAGCTTCTGGAAGCAAAACAAAGAACACGCCCCACACAATGCTCCTCCAAAACAAAAAGTAAACAGAAAAAACACTTATTGTTATTGTTTTTTTGTAACTGTTTTTTTTTTCTTACTCTCTGTTGTGCATGAAAAACAATTAGAATTTGGCAAGTAAAGATAATTTGCGCACAATGGAATGACGACTGCAGCTACAATGACGCCGACATGAGAGACGCATCAAGATCGACCAGGAATTTAGCTGAGGCAGGTATATTTACCTGTCATCAGGTATTGCAAGGCGATGGCAGCCGAATGAACTGAATCACATATTAACCTAATCAAAGCTGCGATGAGATTTCAAATATGGGATAGTCTCATTTTGGCAGAGGTCTTGGAGATTTATATACAAACAAAAAATAAATTTCATTTCAGTATTTTATTTTATTTAATTAGTGTTTTATGGTTCAGAAAATTAAAAGTTTAAAAATTGTATAAAATTAATTAAATAATAATTTTTTTAATTTTTATTAATATTTTATATTTCTAATAAATATAAATTTAAAAAATAATAAAATAAACAACAAAAAAATACGAAATAAAAAGAATCATTTAATTGTTTTTTTTTTTTTTTTTTTTTTTTTGGCAAAAATTGAAAATATACTTAATGATATTTTATGATGATTAATAAAGCATTCTATTGTGGAGCCTTCCCGCTGACCCACAAAATGTAATCATGCGTAATCCACACATCAACAGCAGCAGCAGCAGCAGCAAAGCGAACAACAAAATCTGGTTTACGACGTGAACTGTTTATTACGCCTAACGAACTTTCTATGCTGGGGCACTTGGCACTTGCATAATCGAGCCCCCAATCCCGGCTGCCATCGATGACGCTGCATTTAGCGAGCCGCGAGGTAATCAATGTGGAATCTGCTCTGATTGCATCGGGGAAAGCACGACAACAACAACAACAACAACAACAACAAATGTTTGCTGCTGATTGTCGCATGCAAGTTGTCCTCAAGGTGACATTAAAAAAGAAAGTGCTTCATTCATTTTTTTTACTTAACTGAAATTGAATTTAAGTTGATTAATCGTGACCTTAAAATCTTGGCTTAAATTTAATGTGCATAAACATTTTATACAATTCGGTTCTTTGTTTTTTAAATTTAGCGCCACATTTAGCTATGTGACTGGCAAAAAACTATCGATAAACCATGATCGCGCTTTATTTACGATGTTCTCGCGGAGCACATCTTGCTGGGAAAATGAAAAGTTTTAAATCAATGTTTACTTATTTTTAATTATATTTAAATCTATAATTTATGAAAACTTTGTATTATTTATTTAAAGTTTCACAAGGAAAACTGAATTTTTTACTCGCATATATATGTAGCATTTATGTGTAAAATTATTATATTCGTATTTGCTGTATGTGGTGTCTAGTGGAAACATCAAAGTGTGTCGGTGCTAATGCATTGACTATCGATGACGGCAAGCACGACATGACGCTATCGATAATAGCATCGATTGCTGCCGAAAGATTAGTCTGTTTGGCGCAATTGTAACGTGAAGATCGTGTGTCTCTCTTTCAGTGTGTCAGAGAAACGGTCGCGAGTTCAAGTTCTCCGGCTAAAAGGCAGCTTAACACATTTGATTGTGATTGTTAATCACGCTCATACGATTAAGTACGAAATTATTTTGGCTAATCTAGTACTACATAAGTAATTGCTGCTGGTATTGTTATTGTTGTGACCGGTGCCGGGGCAACCGAATCGTTACAGCGCGGCTGTTCCTTTTTTAATTTATTTATTTCCTTTTTTTTTTTTTTTTTTTTAATTTTGTTTGGCTTGAGATGTGTTGCAATTAAGTAATCTTCATACAAACACAATTGCTATTTAATTGTAGAAAAAAAAGAATAAAAATAAACAGCAACAGCGTCAGCTGCCTAGCTAAGTGAAGTGCGCGAACGTAAAGTAAAGCGCGATACGCGAATTAATGTAAAGTGTGTGTGGAGTGTGCGCGTGCAATTCGGAATTGGAGCAATAGCCGCAACGGCAACGGCAGCGGCCAACGCCACCAATTTTCCAACTCGTCGCAATATTTGCGCTGTAAGTGTTCCTATTGTTGTTGCTCTTATTGTCCCTATTACTGTTCTTTTCACTATCCTTGCTGAGTTTCCATTTCGGCTTAACAGTTTCCGTCTTTTTAACTGTATTTCATGCGTGTTTCGTCCACGTTGCGTACAAGTTCAAGTTCAGCTGTTGCTTGAGGCTATTTAACCGGCGAAAATTAGCAACATCATGGCCTGCAGTCGGCGTTGACTTTTCGCCCACCACTTGAACTTACAAGCAGCAGGCGCGCTCTCACTCTTTTTACATACACACGCACTCTTTCTCTTCGCCGGACGCTCTCTTCGGTTGGTCGGTAGATTAGTCGTTTGGGTCGGTTGGCTCTCCTGCATTTCGTTGCGTGCATTGCACCTTTGCCTGTGTGCTTCCTTGGGCCTTGTCTTCTTGTCTTGCTTTTTCGCTTTCGATGCGTTTTGACAGCGAATTGCTAATCGCCGCGGTATTTCGCACTCATACGCACACACACACGTATGCCCATGCGCCACCCACTCATACTCATTCACGCTCACTAAACTAATACACAGAAAGATCTCGTCATCGTTCTTTTACCTCTCGCCGCCTGTGAGAGGCTCCGCTCATCACTGTTTACTCTCGCCGCGCTCGCCCTGGCGCTCACATTCTTTGCGTTTTTGTCATTTGCTTCGCCGCAGCAGCAGCAGCAGCAACAAATTTCTTAGATAAATAACATTTGATAAGTAATTCGTGTATGCTCATTTCTGCTATGTTCTTTACTTTTTTTTTTTTTTGCCAAATCGACTATCGGCTGCTTTTGGCTTGTCGCCCGCGTGTCTTGCTTTTACCTTTTACCTTCTTTTTATTATTATTATTATTTTTGCATTGTTCACTATGCGTTAGATAAGCCCCGAGGGCTAAAGTCAACGATTTTTGCTTATCGGTCTTCCTTTCGCCATGACAAAAAGGTAACCAAATGTTGCTCTCGTTGTTGTTGCTGTTTAGAGCACATTATCTCATATTTCCAGAAATTCACATGAGGTATCTGCTGGAGGTACAATTACATATATACATATATACATACATATGTATATATATATTTCTTTTTATAATGACCATTCACATGCAATTTACCATCGTCTATTAGTTGCTGATATACTGCGCACAGTCTTATCAGCGCAGATCCTTACTCAACGCACCCAACGTTGGTCAATCAGGTACGATTTTCACTCTGTGTGCGTTGCATTGTTTACTTAGAGATTTGTGGCTTAAATGAAAATTGAACTGGTCTAGCAAAACACTGGACAACATGTTTACTAATGCTGTAGAAGTAATATATAATACATATGTATGTATATGCATATATTGCATAACTATAAATTAGTCAGTTCAAACAACCTTTAAAATGTTTCAGATAATCAAAAGATTTATTATTATGGATTACAACATAAATACATACACATGTCAAAAGAAGATCAATAGAACAGATAAAAGATGAAAATAAAATAAATAAAGTTAAGATTTCTTAGAAATCTATATACAAATTTATTGCAACTATCAGTAAAGAAGAAGAGAAAGCATACTATAATAACAAAGAATTTAATGACCTGCAAAGATATTATATAATTTATTATTTTTACAAGAAAAAAAAAAAAACTGTTTGGCTGAGATATTGAAAAAGAAATACGCTTCACAAAATCTAAAATTAGGTAAAAAAAATTAAATAAAAAAAGACATTATATGTATACTATAATTAAAAAAAATAAATAAATAATAATATTAAAATAAGCTATTATGAAAATTATAAATTAACAAGAAAAAATCCTTTTATTTTGTCGAAATTATATCGTCTCCCCAAAAAATGATTATTAAAGCAACAAATATACATACATATGTTAAGTTATATCAAGTCCATATTTTTTATGACTTTTTATATCTAATGTAACTGAGAGCAAAATAAATATGAAAAGTAGTTAAAAAGTCTTGGCATAGGAACAGCGCAACAATACGACTCATCGCGATTCTGTGTGTAATATCAATAGCTATTACCTGTTGCCAGAGCATATCAATTTCCCCACCTGAATTGATACACATAACAATAGATTGTTTACACCTCGAGAGTATAAATATTTACGATAGGCAAAATAAACAATCAAGCTAACAGTCAAATGTCTACAATGAAGTGTCTCAAGTTTGGCAAACTTCTCGATTTTTAATAGATCGGCATAACTGTTGCCTTCACTTGTTTTTATTAACGATCAAATAGTGGACCTTACCCAGTGATCTACACTTGCGACACCCACTCAAAAATATATTATTTTGTTAAATGAATCACATAAAGTGGCAAATTTGTTGGCCAAATAAGCGAGTCTTTAACTATATATGTGCCGTATGCTCGCATTGCGATCAGTTAGCGAACGCAACTCGTGTGGGCAGCAGGCAAAAAACAGAAAAAAAAAAAACGAAAAAAAGTGAAACAAAATTGGGTAAAATATATTGACAGACTCGTGTTTGCGTTTTGGTGGCCAATTGTTTCAATAGAAAGCCGCGATCGATCGCGCTCGAGGTCAGGCCTGAAGATGATCGCAAGAAAAAAAAAAAAAAAGAAGAGAGAGAGAAAAAAAAATTAAAATAAATATAACCGAATGCGAGTCGATCTCGTTCGCTTGATCAGCGTCGATCAGCGTCAGCGTCTAAATATAGATTTCGACCATATTTGATGATAAATATTGGCAATGAGTGGCTCCAACTGACAACAACCGGACCTACCTCAACCTGCACAGAGCCATAAGTATCTGTGGCTTCGACTGTTGCTGTGGCAGTTGCACGTGCGTCAAACCACGCGCAACAGACGCGACAACATGTCAGACAGCCAGCCCCCACGCGGCATGCAACATTTTTGCAGCAACTGCGCTGCTGCTGCTGCTGACTCTGCTGCTGCTGGCTCTGCTGCCTTAATAAGTTTTAATCTATTTGTCAATATTTCCTTGTTTAGTTCTCAAACATTGCACATGTCTATCTGCATCTGTATTTGTATTTGTATCTGTATCTGTAGCTTTAGCTGTATCTGTATCTGTATTTTGTGTGTGTGTGTGTGCTGCGTATCTTTTGGGCCTCGTCGCCTCGGCACACAATGCCCGCGTATTCATAAACAAGGCAACTCCATCTCCATCTTCATCTCCTACTCCCATACCGTTTTTGACTCCTTAGCAGGCCGCAGGCCCTCATCTAGTTCGAGCTGCTGCTGCTGCTGCTGTTGCCGGTGCCACTTTGCCACTTCCACTGGGCTGACATGCGCCGCTGCAAACATTTTTTCTTTCGCTTGTATACCCTAGCAAAGGGCATTATCAAATTTTTATAGACTTTATATAAGTTATGTTTATTTAGAATATATATATTATCTCTTAATCTCTTGGCATAGTTGATATAGCTTTATAATTGCATCGAATCGTCCATTTCATAAGAAGAATCTGTATCTTCTTGGAAATTCTGAGTTTACTCGAAATAATCTGCATTAATCTTATCAACGTCCTCCTTGTCCAGTCATATCACTTGGAAACAATCAATCAAACAATTAGGTTAATTTGTTTTGCTAATATGTTGATTAGATAAGCGAGAAAGCATGCTAAAGCTACTAAAGTTCTGCCTAAATCTGAACAGTTGCATATATATTAAATAAAATATTAATATTACATATAACCTGTTTTTATGAATTCATAAATTTTTGTTGACTTATCTTTAGTAAACAATATTCAAATTTTGTCTGTAGACTGAATCGGTTTACTGAATATAATAATATAGCATATAAGAATTAGATATTTTTGTATTTTTTATTATTTCAAATATTTTTATTTTATTAATCATACTCTGTTCCCAAAGGAAAAAAGAGTATATCGGGTTTAATTTTTATTAACTATTATTTTAACAAAATATTGTTTATTATTTTTATAACATTTTTAATTTTTATTTTTGCTATTAACTATTTTTTGCTATTTGAAGTTGCCTTGGGCAAATTTTGAATATATTTTGAATATTTTGAATATAATAATTTAATATAAGTATACATTTTAAAAGTATTTATAATGTTCTTTATATATATTATTTTCTTATAAAACGAATCTCTTCTTAAATTTTTACATAAATTACTTTTATTATTATATATAAGAACATTTAAATTCTATTAATTTTTATTTATAACTATTTTTAGTCAATCAATTCCTTTCGAGCATCTCACACAGCATCATTTGTTAGAGCATTTAGATTTCGTTTTAGTTCTATCTCTCTTTTCTGTTATTCTGTATTTTTTCTTCTTCTTTTCATCGTGCGTTTTGTTTGTCTTCGCTGATATGTACGAATGTGTTGCGCCTGGTTTCGTCTGCTGCCGACCGCCCGTCCGCCTGTCCGCTCCATTGCCTGCGTCCGTGCAAACTGTCGTCATTGTATTGTCATATTTCTCTGTTGCATGTGGCCATCATAAGTTCCTCCATGATTCCTACCCATATCTACCCCTACGCTCTATGTCCCTCTCTCTCTCACTGCTCGTTTGCCGTTGCGAAGAGGTTGGTTGGCTGGCTCCTTGGCAATGTTGTCTTGGCGCAGAAAGTAAAAGTTGCATCGTCTGTCTGTGTGGCCTAATAGAGTTGCCACAAGTTGCAAGTGCCATAGAATTTGCAACATCATTTTCTATGCATGAATCTAAGGTCCAACAACTTTTTCAATTTCAATTTTTCTCATTTTGTTCAATTTCGATGTACAGCTCGCCGTAAAGCTCAGATATCTTTCATTGGTTTGCCCTCTAAATTGATTTAAGATCTCTTTGATTTTATGTAAGAAAATTATATTTTTACGTATTTTTTTTTATTGGAATTTTTTCGTGTGTCTTATCTTTTATTGCTGAAAAATTTATGTTTTTTCGAGATTCGTTGGGCTTCATAAATCCGCGTATTAAATAACAATTATTTAACATATATGCAGATATTGTACGGATCGATTTCGTTATGGCATGGAAAAATACCAGTTCTTTGGGCCTGGCAACGTGTCGAAAAGTGTGTCAAATATTGTCTTAAACATGTCGCCAGCCAATCGGAACACTGACCTTGCGCACACTGATTTGCATTGTAGCTGGCGCACACTTATAGATATACTATCTGATAGATATGACGCTAACCAAGCGCAATCATATTGGCCCTCAATTGTTAATTATGGCCAATTGTCACTAAATGCATGTGGAACAGCAAAAATTGAGTGCAAAGGACATTTGATATGGTATATGTCATATACTATAGAATTCTGTTCTTTGGAATAGCAGAGGTATCATATACAAACATATATATATATAGTTGCATGCATTTCAATTATGGCGAATCGACGCTTATCAGAAAAAACATTTCAATTGATTTATTGAGGCATCAATTGAGTGAATGCAAAGAATGCGATCGCCTTGGCGACACTTGAGATGCGAACGCGCCAATTCACCTTCAGCCTCAATTTACAGCAGCTGAGCAGCGACGCCGACAGCGCAGTCGCTGTGTGCCGCGTCGCTTATCAACAGCGCGCAGCATTGAGCGCGTTGCGCGTTTATCACAGCGAACTCGAAAAAAAAAAAAAAAACAAAACAAAACAAAGGCGAGAAACTGTGGCTGCGTCTTAGATAAGCGGCACAGTGCGCAGTGCGCAGCAATGCAATTGTATCTGTATCTGTATTTTTGTTAAGTATCTGTATCTGGCGAGCCGTGCCTTAGCTCAAGCTGTCAGCTGTGCGCAGCTGTCGTTGGTATCTGCACCATCTATATCGGTATATATATGTTTATATATATGTATATACGTAAACAATCTATCAATCTGCATCTTCTGGTTATGAGCGCGGCTTCGCCGTCTTCAATTTATGGCTCAATAACGTTTAATTAACTTCAATTTGACGCCGCTTTAACCTCTTTGCGTATTGTTACCTTAACATAAATAAAATTGAAATTAATAAACAATTCTCTCAGATTTTATATGATCAACTCTGAACTGGAATCGGGCAACTGGAACTTGGTCCGAAATTTAATGCCTTACTCAACTCTTTTGTCATATTCACAGCTCTCGCTCTTGCTCTTGCTCTTGCTCTTGCTCTTGTTGTTGTTGTTGTTGCTGTGTCATGTGTCGCTTTTTGCTAATGAGCCGGTCCACCAAATGGTAAACATAAACAAGATACATCAACAAGTTGGTTAAATGCGCTGCCCTCGATGCGAAGCCCAAATGCTCTTTGTCTAATAAATATTTGGATTGTTCAATGCTGTGAAAATACCAGAAATCCATATGCGGCGTCTTTTCATTAGTTTTACCAAGGTTTCGCATCGCGTTCGAAGTTGCAATTTGAAAATGAAATTGGGAACAGTTGAACTTCGTTTTTTGTTTCTGTTTGGTTCCATAACATCTCGATCCATAGAGGAGGTATATAAACATATGTATGTATATATATTTTGCTCTTGTTTTTCATTTAGCATAGTTTTATTTCCATCATTCCCAATGCATTGGTTGATTAGCTGCAGTTTCATATTCAGTTTATATAAAAATATCCCTATTCCTTTCTATTACTATGAAGTCTTCGTTATTTCAATTGTTTTTATTGCGCACTCATATGTCCCAACTCTCTTATCATTCCATATATTTTAAACGCTCCACTCTCTTATCATTCCATATATTTTAAACGTTCCACACGCTCATAGAGTATCATTCCATCTTTTCCATCCATTCTTATTTCCAACGTTCCACACGCTTATAGAGTATCAGTTCTTCTTCTTCTTTTATAGCGCAATTTAGGCATCATCTTTTCTTCACGTTCATTTCAAACGTTCCACACGCTCATAGAGTATCAGGTCTTATCTGCTCTTATTCCAAACGTTCCACATGCCCATAGAGCATCAGCACTGCCTTTCACTCATTTCAAACTGTTCCAAGCTCCTTTATAGCACACTCTAGGCATCAATTCTCATTCATTCTCATTTCAATCGTTTCACATTTCTCATTCCAAACTGTTCCACGTGCTTTTATAACACACTTTAGGCATCAATTCTCATTCATTCTCATTTCAAACATTCCACATGGCTATAGAGTATATGCCTCCGCGCTTTCTTGTTCTCATCCTAAACTGGTCCTTAATGCCAATTCCAAACTGTTCCCCACGCTTATAAAGCACATCTGTGGACCCCCCACATCTGTAGTTAATTTCCATGATTCAGTTTCCATTGTTTTACATGGCAATGTGTTCCGCATTCCATAATCGTCATGCTTTTGCGTAGTTCTCGACCAATGACCAAATTTAGTAGAAACAAAAAATCGTATATGTATGTAGATCACACAATTTGATTTGCGACTAAGATCCGTTGTTATATTTACTTCACTTTCCATTGAGATTTGGATCTGTTGTTGCACACACGAAAACACGAATCGCATTTCGTGTTGCGGCCAATGCGCCTCATGACAAATTCAAAGCACTCGGCAATGTGCATAGAGTGTAAATCATATAATAAACAATTTATATACACACAATGGAGCTTAAATAAATAAAACTCCCGAGACAAAATCTCATTTCGTATGCATTTAAGCTTCAGTAATGAGCTGCGATTGCTCTGCGACTGCGCAGCGACTGCGCAGCGACTGCACAGCGACTGCGAAGCGAAGCGGCAGCTGCGACGATTTCACGCGTCTTTTTTTGTTCGTTCACGCGTTTTTCGTTTTATTGTTGACAGTTTTTATTTTATTTTTATATTTATTTTTTATTTTGTGACATTTTTGTTTTTAATTGGTTGAATTAAAATACTAGAAAATGGGCGGTGTATAAAAATGAGGGATATTTATATGTAGAACAGTTTTAATTTGATTTTTCGTGAATTGATTTTGACCTGACGCTGTTTTAGCTATATACAAAATATACTTAAGGGCAATGAAATATATATATATTGGAAGACATACTGATTAAGTTCAAAATCGTATATTTTATACATTTTTATATACTTTTAACTTTAATTTTAATAAATGAAATAAAAACGAAATTAACTTTTAGCCATAATAAATACAAATTTCACAGGGTATCTAAACGTTCAGTTTATGGTAATTTCTTTTCGAGTTACTTGCATATATTTGTTGTCTGATGACTGATTTTAAAGTGTGCGTAGTTCGAATGCAGTTCAAGTTGATTTTGTCTGTTGTCGGGTATCAAAACGTGTAAATCGTGAGCACTTTAATTTGCAATTCAACTTCCGTCAACTGCTGAGGAATTTTGAACAGGCTCAAGTAAAAAAAAATAAAAAAAAAACTTAAAAAAGCAAACAAATATATAATAAAAATGGCATTAAGCAAGAAAATGAGTAAAATGGTTATGTAAATGCAAATGGAAATGGAAATGAAAATGAAATTGTAATTAATGAGCATAAAATGCGGAAAATTGTGGAAAATACGTGAAACAAGTTTTCCATATTTTGTTTTTGTTTCTGTTTTGTTTTTTTCACATGCGTCGCGCAATGCGAATGGGATAGACAGTCGGACAGCCAAACGAAGTCAGACACATCCAGACAGACAGAGGGACAGACTGCGAGGCACACAGAGAGCGCTGTGGACCAGATGAACAAACGGACAGACATCGTCAAACATCTCGGCAATGTTTGGACAGTGCGATTGCTCCGTTAACCGTTAGCCGTGTGCTGTTTTTTTTTTCCTTTTTTCTTTTTTAATTAAAAGTACGACTATCTGCAAGATACATTCACTTTTTATTCGGTTTATTACGGCCAGTGTGTGTGTGTGTGTGTGAGGCGCCGCGGCTGACACTCAATTGGCCAGCACTTTACAAATTCATAATGAGCATATGGTCTTCATAAATCATAACTATCAATCTGGTGTATTTTTTTTAGAGCCAATCAGCTAACTAATACGCTCTGTGTGATATCTGTTTGCTGTCTGATTGGATGGCAGTGCAGTCCAATTCGATTAAACTACGAGTGAAAATCATTTTGGGAAATTTGTTGAAGAGCGAATTAAAACTTTTTTTTTTGTAATTCCTCTTTCCATTTGTATTTTATATGTTCTTTATATAAACAGACATTTTGAGTAGCCTGAGAGTTTTTTTTTTTCATAATTGTAATATTATTAAGTAGTATATATAAATGTAATATGCATTATACAATTTATATTTTTTGGTTCTCCATACTAATATAGATTTCAAATTTTAAATGCATCATGCTAAGACCTTAAATAAAAGCATATCATGCCATGCCAGATATAGGATTTTCCGATTTGTTACGTACCCTTATAAGGCTAGGCTATACTCATGGGTATAGATTCCAAATTTTGATTTCTTTTATAAAAATACATTTTTCACCTTGAAAGCTTTTTTTTTATATAAATCTATAAAGCGAAATATTCATTATGTAACTTTTCATTAAGTTCTTTTCGATAAACAAATCATTGTTAAAGAACTGTATAGTACTTCCGTTTATGCTGATCTAAAACTAAAACTAAAACTATATTGCGAATGATCTCCACTACTGTATTGTACAACAATACATCTCTTGATGTCATGAAAGACAATTTCAATTAAATACATATTTTTGCTCAAGATAGAATTGTCAGTTACTTGACCCATTATTTTCCTATAAACCCTAAACAATTGCTTTTATAATTAGTATTAAATGATATTGAAAGGTTTACGTGAATTTTTCTCAATAATCCAAAAATTAAATTACTCAAATAAATTACTCAGAAAATATAATAATTAAATAATTGAAAAAGCTTATGGAAAAATAAATAAAATAAAATAATATTGCAAATATTTATTTATTCAATTTCTACAATATATAAAAAGAAATAAATATATACAAATATTTTTATATATTATAATTATTATTATAATTATTATTATTATTAATTATTATTCATTATTATTACGATTACATATTTCTATAATATATGAAAACAACATAAATACCTATGCAACATTATATTTCCATGATCCTCAACAATTGGCATTCAGATATTATTGTTTAATGCTGACATTCATGCAACTGTTAAACAAAATGTTAATGCACTTTAACAGCGCTGTTAAGTTGTTCGCTTGTGACCACTGTCCCTAAAAAACGCTCACACTCGAGCAATAAATAAGCTCAAGTACTTATAAATCCAGCACTAACTCGTTGTCAATCTTTTTTTCTTCTTCTTGTTTTTTTTTTCATCCACAGCTGCCCAGCACGTACCAATCATATTGCCAATGTGTGTGTGACTGTCCGTCTGTCTGTGCGTGTGTGTGTGTGTGTGAGTGTGTGGTGTTGTGAGCTACCCACCTGCCGCATAGGCAAATCGAGCACGTTAATTAAATGTCAACAGTTTGGAAATTGAGAAGCGCGCGGGTCGCGAAAGGACGCGGAGTTGAGAGCGAAATTGAAACCGAAACCGAAGCGGAGGCAGAGACCAAAGCTGAAGAAGTAGCAGAGGCAGCAATAGCGGAGGTAGCAGAAGCGGAGGCAGCAGAAGCGGAGGCAGCAGCAACAGTCAAAGACGACATCAACGAATTGAAATTGTGCAAAATGTTTGCATGACTGTCAAATAAATCATAAGAAGCGCAACAACACAAACGAAACAACAACAACAACAACATCAACTTGCCACAACAACAGCGACTAGCAAGAAGAACAACATGGTTAATGCAGTGATGGATGCCATTGCGGTAAGTATCCAGTTGTCCAATAGTCCAATCGTCCAATCGTCCAGTTATCCCATATCCAGTGTCTCTATAATAAGTCCACAAGCTCGTTTAATTTAATTTTATAATAAATACACGAACAAAATATACATATTATTTCAAATGCCCTTACAATTGGGTATTATTAGCTAGTCAAGTAATATGTAATGCATAGGTTATATGGAGTTTTATATCAGTATTCAGAGCAGAGTGGCTTTCTATGTGTAAGCTGGATGGATATTATCTGTCATACATGTACATAATATAATAATATAATAATGTATATAATACATCTATTTTTATATATCTTTTATTCATCTTTGTATAGTATATAGATATAACTATTAATACTATATATACTCCATTAGTTTACTATATCATATATATATATATATCGTAGAAGCTGATTGAATTGTGTCGCCCAAGTTAACTAGTTAGATCGTTAATGCATCGATCATATATCATTTACTTATATATATAAAAATATCTATAGTACATAACAAATTATCTAGATATCTGGATTATATGCACAAGTATAAGTCCGATCCAACGACATATGTATCTGAGGTATCATATTCAACTACTATATCATATAGTTCGAGGTATCACAACACAAATACATCATATACTCATATCTATACATGAAATATTTCTATATAATAGATTTTTTCGTACAATATGCACGAGTCTGATCTATTATCAAATTTTTTGTCATCGATATATACATAAACCTATGTATAAATATTGCATTCTATAGATATAGCTATTCAATCATTAGTTCTTCATATATACACTTACGAGTATATACATGCCTATCATTTCAGCTAGCTGCCTACAACAAAATCAAGTGAGAAACTTATTAATTTCGTAATATATAAATATGCTTTATACATTTATAGACACTCTATAATACATACTGGAATTTCAATTGAACAATAGCTATTGTGCTTCTTATCTATAGAGTATTTAAGCTTCAGTTTTCAACTTGTTTTTCACTTTTTTTTTATACTTTGAATTTTATGATTCCTAAATTGAAATTGCAGTCGCAGCCAATTGAAGTTTTGTTTGTACTTCAAACAAGAAACTCGGTGATTGTCGTTTATGTATACATCTATATATATGTATGTGAGTATTTGCTCTCTCTCTCTTTCTCTCTCTCTCTCTCTCTCTATCTGTCTCTCTAGTTTTTCACTCGTTTTTTGCGCTGCTTTGCCCACATTTTCAATTTGAATTTGTTTGCTGTGGCAATTGCTCAATTGGCTGGCCTGTCTACATGTTGAGTGTGCGTGTGTGTGTGTGCTTAAGTGCTTGAGTGTGTGTTGTGCACATTACACGCTAAGCCATGTGTTTAAGGCCTTTTTTTTCTCCTTTCAATTTACATATTGAGGTATAAAACGACACTGCACGCTGCACATTAAGCGTGCAATGAGGCGTATGCGTGTTGGGCTGCAGCTTGCAACACGTGTGCCACATAAATGGACTATTAAAGCCCGAGCAAATTAGAGACACGCATAGCTAGCAGCGCACATAGAAAGAGAGCAGTCGAATTAAGTTGAAGGGTGCTCCCTATATGTAAAATATGTGTAATATAAGAGTTGAACTTTTACTATAAGTATCTGTATATGTGAATACATGCATATATAATGAGAGTCGGCTTGGCTAACTATTGATTGGAGCACAAAGAGATCAACGTCATTAAAGACCTTTGTAGTATTTGTCTTACGCACTCTTATTTCGGTTCTAAGCCCGTGAGGAACTTTTTGGAGCAATCCTGAATTAAAGCTGTTGCAACTACAAAGCCTTCGATTCTAAGCACAGCTGTGACAAGTAGCTCAGGAGGCGTGGTCCGACCTCATCGACTCCATGTCAAGTCATAAGAAATAATCATGGTTATTAAAAGGATATTAGATTAAAATTCTTTATAAAAAATCATATTAAACATAAATCGAGACTAATGTTAAATAGATTTCTATTATACACTTAGCTTATACTATTTTTATGAATACCTAAACTTGGTTAAATCTGGAGGGTATTCTAAATTCTTTTCCCTTTAGTAGTAGCTACTACTGCTATTTTAAGCAGCAGCTGTTACTATTTTAACAACAATTTAATTAAAAGCTGAAGTTATGCTAAAGTCTTTTACTATTTTTTGTGCATATCTAAATTTATATAAATTTAATTTAGTTTATATAAAAGCTAGAAAAAAGCTTAAATACATTTTGTCTACCTAAATTTAGTTAAAACATACATAAAGTAGTTATTTTCCCTATTTTAGGAGCCAATATTTCTTTATGAATACTTAAGTTTAGTTAAAACTTGTAGACTAAGTCGTTTTTCCGTTTTAGTAGCTTTAACTATGTTCATGAAAATTAAGTTTTTTGTTAGAAAATAATATAATAATTTAGAAATGAACATACTAAATATATGAAGTTAGAATAGCCTTTTTCTCCTGTTTCTTTAGCCTATACTAAATTTATGTAAAATTAAATTAAATAAAAAACTAACTTTCATAAACTCTGCATTGCGCTTGTTCCTGCGCTAGTAATAAAATATCCAACAGAATTTAATTTACTAAAAAAAATATGTTATTTTTAATATTAGTTTCAAATTATTTGCAAAAAAAATATATTTGTATATAATATAAATAATATAATATATAATATATAATATATAATTAATTAATACCAGGAACCGTAACGCTTATAATTTTTATAGAAAAAATTAAGATATAAGAACTATTTTTTTGGGTCGTATAAAAATATGAAAAATATGAAATATGAAATAAAAATTTTTTGTGTCATTAAAATTAACTTATGTGAAAAAAATTAATACACATGCATTTTCATATGAAAATAATTTATTATTATTAATTTATTAGTATAGCAAAATTATTATAAAAAATTTATAAAAAACATTTTTTTCAATACATTTTATATGATAAAAATAAACAATTATTATCTAAAAATTTGTATATCAAAATCAAATCACAACTTGTATTTTTAAATTTTTTTTTTTTCGTAACTCTTATTTGCGGTTCCTGATTAATACTATAAGCCATTTAAGAATGTAATATATATATTTTTTTCAATTTTCATATTTCTCTTATCTAAGATTCTATTCAATTATAAGACCCCATTATCATTGCAGTCGAAATTACTTTGTTAGCGAATCGGTGCTGCTATCTAAACATTCTATAGCGCATTCCAATTGTCGGCTAAATCGGAATCGCGTTTCGGCATTTTCCACTTGAATTTCGAGCGCATAAAATTTGCATAGTGCTGGGCTGGCAACTGCTGCTGCTGCTGCTGCTAGCTTTTTGGCCAATGCACAAAGGCCACAAAACTGTGCGAATATTTATAAATACCAACAAAATCACAACAACAAAGTGAAACAAAATATATAAGAAGAGGGGAGATGGGGGACAAAAAAAAAGAAGAAGGAAAACAGAATAATAAAAACCAAAATAAACGCCTCGAAAGAGACGCCAACTGAAACCGAAAGACAGAAAACAGAAGTGGAGCTCAAATTAGCACAGAGCGTGGGAGCCGGTTTGCTGCGTTGCGGCCAAAGTTGACGTCGACGTCGACGTCGAGGGCGACGCAGCTGCATGAATTTTTGGCATTAAGCGTGCGGTGCGTTGCATGGTGTCTAGCTGCTTGGGTGCTTGACGCATATAGAGATGACAAAAAAAAAAAAAAAAAAAAAAAAAAAAAAACAGAAAAGAAAAGAAGTAGAAGAAGTAAACCCGTTATTATAGGCGCGTAATTATTGTGAGGCGTTGCGCTATCAGCCAGCCCCGTCAAGGCCTGCCCCACTCGATGGCAACCCGGCCGGAAGTCAAGACCTGTTCGTATCATGTCCAGCGGCTTAAACTGCCGCCGGTTGAAGTTGCAGTTGCAGTTGTTGTTGCAGTTGCCTTTTGGCGCTTTGTTTGTGTAACGGAAATTCCTCACGGAGGCCGACTTCAACAGCCTAGACTAAGGGGCCATGATTTGGCAAGTCAAGAAAACAACAGCAACAAAAACCACAACAACATCAACAGCAACATTAGCAGCAACAGCAACAACTATAGCGCACATAAAATATGAGAAAAAGCCATAAGCTGAAAGCAAATCAACGGCAGCCAAAGTTTCTCGTTTCTCATGGCCAAGTCGAGGCGTCAGCACTTGATTGTCTGTGTCAAGTTGATGGCTGCTTGAGACATCCGTTCATTAACCCACAAAACCTGACAGATTTGCATAGAACTTGATTACCAATCGATTCTGATAGCTGTTGCAACTCTTTCTTAGTTTTCGCTGATTGCCTGGGAGCCAACTAATAATTGCTCGAAATCTATTTGTCAATGATTCATGAGAAACGTTTCTTCAGTTCGTTTTTCGGTTAAGGCTTAATAAGTATCTATATATTATATGATATAAATTCGAAATTGGTTAAAGCATGAGTAAGAGATAATGAAATGTAGGGAGAGTTAACCCACTCTGCTGGGCAAGATCAGAACGAAAGTATGTAGAGATAATGTTCAAGTGTTGATCATTAAAAGTTTGAGAATCGCAAAGAAAGGCGTGGTGTTCGAAACCAAGATATAAAGAAAGAGAGTGTGGGTCAATGATTAAATGAAAAGATAAAGCTTAATTGCGAGACAATGTATGTAAATTGAATATATTTTTGAGAATCGCGCAGAAGAGCGAATTAGGGAGAGAGAGAGTGTGTGCTAAAGACTATAATAAGAGTAGAAATATAGCTTTGTTGTTGATCTGTAGACATTTAAACGAAAATACACATATGTGTAGAGAAAGAAAGAGAGAGAGAGAGAAATAGAGAGACATACAGAGAGAGATATTAGAGCATAACACCAGGCATTGGGCGGGCTTTTCATATATGAATATAAACTTTTCAATTACTGGATACGTTTTTACTCTCTTCTCAATTCATTTTTAATCTAATGCAATTTCATTATTCCAGATTCAAGTTTTCTTTACCTGTTTTACATTATTCCATTTGCTTTGCTCTTTTGTAGCTGCTCAGCTCGCTGGCCAGCGATCTGGATGTAATGCTCAATGATTTGCGTTCAGCGCCCAATCATGGTACAACTACAACAACAACAACAGCGGCAGCAACAGCAATGACAACAGCAACTATACAGCAGCAGGAGCAACAGCAACAGCAGCAACAGCAGCAGCAGTATCATCAGCAACATTCAAGGCAATTGCAGCATTGGCAAAGCACTAACAACAACAACAGCAACTTTAGCTATAACAACAACAAATACAATAGCAACAACGGCAATGGCAGCACACAACTGCCACGCCCACAATACTTAAGTGATATCAAATTGAAGCCTGTCAAAACGACGACATTAGCAACACAGCAGCAGCTACAACAACAACAACAACAGCAGGCAAATGGCTTTCAGCGCCGTCGCTTGGCCACAAAGCCAACGCCGCCGCCGCCGCAACGTCGCTCCACGCGTCGCATGCGCAACGAGCAGCAGCAACAGCAACAGCAACAGCAGCAGCAGCAGCTGCGCGAGGAGCTTCAAACCGATGCTGATGATACGGATGCTAGTGAATTGGCCAATATGACGTCACCGTTGAGTGCCAGTGCGGCTGCTACGCGCATCATTGGTCTATCGCCGGACGTTAAGAAATTGCAAAAGCTGCCGCTCTGGTGCCGCAACAACAACAACAACAACAACAACAGCAGCAGCAGCAATAACAATAACATCAATATCCAGGCAGCGCAGCGGCGTTTAACAACAATAACAACAGCAACAACATCAACAACATCATCAACAACAACAACGAAACGCCAAATTCAACTGCATCAACAGAGGTAAGTGTATCATCATGGCCTGATAACTCATTTGCTCTAGCCCCCATACGGTCATAAGGAAGTGCACTCTGCCCTGCTCTGCAGCTGCTTAGTCATGCAGAATTTAAATTTGGGGCAAGAAAATACTGGGAATATTGACCTGCTGGGGTTGGGGAATGATGAGCATGGCCTTGTGCATGGGCCCGGTCCGTTGCATAGAACCAGGAAGGTGTTGCGCCGTGGGTGTGCTAGCCTGACTCAGAATCAGATGTGTGAGCACAGATACATATGCATACATACAGATACACAGAGTCACAAACACAAACACAGTGCAGTCTGCGGAATGGTTCATGCATCGTTGAGCGCTTCATGCGAATGGCAAATGCTTGAATGCCTACAAGGTGCCTACCTAGGCAGTCAGTCAGTCAGTCAGTCTGAAATTGCAGGGCAGCAGCGTGACTCAATTAAGTGAGGCATGCGCGACTAGCAGTTGCTACTCTATACTTCATCAATAAACTTTTATTAAGCAGAGAATCTATAGCAAAACTCAGCAAACTATATTATCGATTCTGATGGGCTATGGCTGAAGTTATATATAAGCTTGAAGAGTTGCCGCAAAGAATATACATATATATATCTATATTTATCAAGCATTGTATATAATCTTAAAAGTCTGATGTCGCTAGCAATCTGCAAACGATATTTATCGATAGCGTGTACATAAAATGATCGATTGTCTAAAATAGAAAAATCTATAATATATAAGTTATAGGCTTCACAATTTTGATGTATTTACGAAAGTATATAAATTTATAGATTTTTCAATTATAAAAATTTTACATTTGCTGTCGCAAGCTTTCAGCAAATGATATCGATTCTAGATAACAAATTTATCGATTATCTATGTTAAAAAAGTATATAAAGGCTTCACGATTTACTACAATGAAGATCTATATTTACTTATTTAGCTAACGTACATGTCTCCATCATCATGCCCTTTTACTATGCACCGCAGTACAGGGTATACGCAAACAAAACAATCGAAACTCTGGAGACAATGGAGAATTCCTTATCTAATTACAAGCATTACAAGTGTGTGTAGTTAAATGCTCAGTCCGTTTATCTTGTACCCATCCGAGGATAATTTCAGTTTAAATAATACCTTGAACTTACGTTTCGAGTTCAGTCTGCTGTCGACTATGACAAATAAGCAGCAGTGTGAAGGCTTGCGATTATTTATTTTGTATAAATAAATAGTTGATCACAGTGCATGTACTATATAAGAGTATGGATATGTACTATATAAGAGTGCTGTGGGTTACAGAGTAGCTGCTTGACTTGACAAGGGATTAACTAGTTGATATAGAAAATATGAGCAATAGGATTATATAGGATTAGATGAACTTGGTTAATGTGTGAAACTTGGTTTATACAGATACATTATAATATGTGTGCACTTTATATATATTTCATAGATATGTTGTTAAATGTAAATACTTTTTCTTTGTATAAAATATAATATATATGTATCTTATATAAACAAAATTTTATGTGATATATATATTTTTTTTTTCTAGTATCTTTAAAATTAATTCTATATAAATGATTATTATTTTTATACTCCGAACTGAATCTATATATTGATTTTTTAATAAAACTGTATAATAGATAGATGATACGTATGATCTTATTAAATTTGGTCTATTAAAATCATGAGAATTATATGGATTTTAAAGTGTATCTTGCACACTAAAAGCGGTGGAGATCATTAAAAGATTTATTTATTTACTTATTTATTTCGATATGTTATTATATCGATACGCAATATTATTTCTATATTGCAATACAAAATTTACGATGCAGGCTTTTTTATTATATATATAAATATTTATTTTATTATATATATATTTTCGATTTTCGATGCTTCTCCTGCTTTCTCTTAAATTGTTTAACTATTTAAAACAAGTAAGAAGGCTCTAGTCGAGACGGCGCGACTACGAGATACCCTGAACCCTGCAAAAAAAGTGATACTCTTCTTCTTTACGCACTTATAAGCGCGCGCTCTGCTAACTGCGCAGTTGCTGCCTTGGCTGGGGGTGGGTTGGGCTGAACTTTGGACGCTTATAACTCCATTTCTAGATGAACGATCTTCATGAAATTTTTAGAGTAGATTAAGGATATATGAATCTATCTATGTGCCAAATTGCAAGTCTCTAGTATTTGAAATGCGTTTTTTTTCCAAATTGTGGGCGAAGGGGGCGTGGCATCCAAAATCTGAAAACTACAAAATCTGCGTATCCATAATATCTATTTAAATATATAAAGCTGAAGTCTCTAGCTGAAACAGTGTAGTAGTTACACCTAAAAAACCTAAAAAATTGAAACGAATTTTCGATTTTTTTATCGATAATTTGGAAATGGGACGAGTTATCGAAAAAACAAAATAAACTCGTATTGCGTAGGTAACATACGAGTGTTCATGTGAAATTTCAGCTCTCTAGCTTTTGTAGTTTCCGAAATCTCGACGTTCATACGGACGGACGGACGGACGGACGGACAGACGGACAGGGCTAGATCAACTTATTTTTTATGCTGATCAAGAATATATATACTTTATAGGGTCTGCGACGTCTCCTTCTGCCTGTTACATACATTTCACAAAACCATTATACCCTGAATTCCCATTTTCAATGGGTTCAGGGTATAATAAGTCTAAAATTATGCCAAAGCAGTTAAACACATTTTTTTACCATTATCATGCTTAGAAAATTAAAAAAATAATTGAAAAAAATTCAAATTTGAACAAAATTCAATTTAACAATTAATTTAGATAGTACAGTAAAGTATATGTGCATGTGTGTTTATATTGTACTTCACATATATGTATATGAATAGGTCAGGGTCAGTTTAACTCCTAGCTGAACACTCCCAACTGCCCAACTTATTATATTTCCGTTGAGTTTTTCAACAACAATAATTACATACACATACTTTATATATGTACATATATATTATAATATTGCACCTTTCAATTTGTACCTTCTACATTTCAATTTAAAATTTCAATATCAATTTCCATTCACTTCAAGCGTTGCTCAATTAGTTTGTTGTCTCAATTGTCGTTTCGAACTTCTGTTTGGAAATGTCAAAGGCGAATTGCGAATTTGACAGTGTAGTGTAGTTGTAGCTTGTTTGGCCAGCAGGGATTTGCTGGGATTTGCTGGGGTAAACAGTAGAATCTCTGCTCGCACTTAAGCTTGACGCGTCAAAAACTAAACCGTATAAGGCGCAATATGTTTAGCATATAAATTATGAGGCCAGTCAGCGGCAGATGCTGAAGTGGCTGGAGAACTACAAAACAAATCCCAGTAGCCCCCCTGCCCCCCACCCGGATGCCATTCAAGCACACACACACACACACATACGAGACCCTCGCCGCGTTGCGTGGCTGTTGTTGTTTTTGCCGTTTCGTAATCGTCGTAGGCGTCACATGAATTTGGCTCAAGACATTTTGGCCAAAAACAAAAAGAACAAAAAAATCAACAACAGCTAGCAAATGGAAGGCGGGGTCTGGCAAATATGTTAAAATGAAGTGTTATATATTTTATGTGGCTGGCCGCAACAGCAACAGCAGCAACAACAACCAATAACAATTTACAACAATATCCCTTGACAAGAACAAATACAACGGCAACGGGCCATAAACTTAAGTAAATATGAATATGGACATGGCTAGGATGACGATAGCTTCTTCAGTTTCAGCTTGTTGACAGCCCAAGCAGAACGGAACACCCATTCAACACAACAAACCACCCGAAGGCGGTGGGCGGGGCACGGTTGATGTGCGGAGGGCGGATGTCTGAATGGCATTGCAAAGGGTTGTGACTTTTGTGTCTTTAGCTATTTATTAAATTTGTTTGCCAACACAAACATTCGCCAGTTATATGCGGGCTGACAAAATTTCTATATATATGTATATATATACATATTATATATATGTATATATTGGGCGGGCAGGAACAGCAAACAGGACCAGCAAAACATGAGCTGCGTAACTAATTTGCTTAAAGTGCACGATGGCTCATCAGCGACATGATGGCACAGTGGTTGCGGTAGCTATGGAAACTGTGAACAAAAATTTTAATTGATGGAGTTATACATTGAGCTTTAGCTAGAAATCGCTTAAGTAAACAATTTCATTAATGTAGAATAAAAGCAAAAAAAAAAAACAATTTAAAGGTAGCATTAATTAAAAATTTTTCAAAAGTTTCTCTTCAAAAAAAAAAAAAAAAAATAATAATAATAAAAATAAATAAATAAATAAATAAAATAAAATAAATAAATAAATGAAAAATCTGAACCCAATGAAATACATGTATCTTATATACGAAATGAATTAGTTTTATAATTTTTATAAACATTTGGAAGAACATATTGAAATATTGCTTTAATGTTCAATATATTATATATTTTTTGTTTTCATATTTGATTTTTGTTGAGTAGTAAATTTATATATTTAGTGCCAGTCATATCATGTATTTCGATATTGACATTGATAGCAATTATTCTTTATTTATTTATGAATTAGTTTGTATTGCTTGAATGTTAAATATATTTTAAATATATTTTATGACAGTCGAACTATGGCTTAATTTATTATTTTACTCCATTTTCTTATTTTATATTATTATACCCTGAACCCATTGAAAATGGGAATTCAGGGTATAATGGTTTTGTGAAATGTATGTAACAGGCAGAAGGAGACGTCGCAGACCCTATAAAGTATATATATTCTTGATCAGCATAAAAAAATAAGTTGATTGAGCCCTGTCCGTCTGTCCGTCCGTCCGTCCGTCCGTCCGTCCGTCCGTCCGTCCGTCCGTCCGTCCGTCCGTCCGTCCGTATGAACGTCGAGATTTCGGAAACTACAAAAGCTAGAGAGCTGAAATTTCACATGAACACTCGTATGTTACCTACGCAATACGAGTTTATTTTGTTTTTTCGATAACTCGTCCCATTTCCAAATTATCGATAAAAAAATCGAAAATTCGTTTCAATTTTTTAGGTTTTTTGTGTATAACTACTACACCGTTTTAGCTAGAGACTTCAACTTTATATATTTAGATAGATATTATGGATACGCAGATTTTGTAGTCTTCAGATTTTGGATGCCACGCCCCCTTCGCCCACAATTTGGAAAAAAACGCATTTCAAATACTAGAGACTTGCAATTTGGCACAAAGAAAGATTTATATATCCTTAATCTATTCTGAAAATTTCATGAAGATCATGCATCTAGAAATGGAGTTATGAGCGTCCAAAGTTCAGCCCAACCCACCCCCAAGCCACGGCAGCAACTGCGCAGTTAAAAGAGCGCGCGCTTATAAGTGCGTAAAGAAGAAGAGTATCACTTTTTTTGCAGGGTTCAGGGTATCTCGTAGTCGAGCCGTCTCGACTAGAGCCTTCTTACTTGTTTATTTATATATATTTTTTGTCTAGATAATTTATATAATTAGTGTTCTATTCACTTTGGGAACTTTAAAGTCATGTCTTTGGATGTTGAAATTGGGAGCTCTTGCTCTTCATTTATTTATAAATTATTTTTTATTGAAATATTACTTTAATGTTAAATATATTGTAGGGTAATCGAGCTATAGCTTATATATTATTTTATTCAATTGTATTTTATGATTTTTTATTTATTTATTTATTTTATTTTATTTCATTTCATTTTTTGACTAGTGTCTATTACAAAACTTTAATGTAATGTATTTCGATATTGACACAGAGTTATTGTTCTTTATAATTTATCATTTTTTTTTTTTTATTGATAATGTAGATATACAAAACTGTTGTGTTTTATATATTTTATTTAAGAGTACACGACACTCTAGTTCTTATCTACTTACATATTCAAATATAAATTGAAAAGTAATTGTATTTTTATTTTTTTTTTTTTTAGTTTTAATAACATCAAATCACGAATGCTGAAAAATCATGTAAAAATATTGTAGTTCAAGCGCTACTATTTTATTTGAATAAAATCGAATTTAGAAACTGTTTAAAAATTATGTTAAAATATTGCAGTTCAAGCTCTGCCGCTCAAATAATATGTTAACTGTATGTATGTATTATTATTATTTTATTTAAATTTGAAGAATGTTTAAAAATATTGCATAAAAAGTGCAGTTCAAGCTCTAACTCCCATATAAAACCCAATCACGTTCCATAGTCTGTTGAAACTTGTATTATTGTTAAAAGTTTTTGGAATAAGTCTGAACCAACTTAATTGTTCTACTTACTGAATGAATTTGAGGTTGCATAAACTGTAATCAGCAGTAATTTCATATAGTTATATATCAATAGGATATATATATGTATATATTCACTATCCTGTAGGAACAATCAACTGTCTGTAAAGTAATTTGAATTTCTATTGAAAATTTGCAGCTAAGCTTTCAATTTTTCATACATGTCTAACTACTGTACGTCTGATACTTCCAAAAAGACACACACACACACACACACACACTTATTTATACACTTCGCAGCCGCAGCAAACTTTTTGCTTCAAAGTGTTTTGTGGTTCACATGCAATGAGCCCCAAACGCAAATGAAAAGGAGTGAGTGTTATGGTTGAGGGCGGCTGGCAAGTGGGCGGATGTGGGCGGCTGTGGGTGACTGTGGAGCATTAGCTGCTGCTGCTGCTGCTGTTGCTGCTGCTGAAGCTGCTGCTGCTGCTGCTGTTGCTTGCCAACCTAACTGCTGATGTCTAAGACAAGTTGATGCTCTTGGGTGCGTATGAGCAACAAATGGATGGCATCTTTTGATCTCCCATGAAGATGGAGAGCAAAAACAGCGACAGGTGTTTGCTTTATTAACTTGCAATGTAGCCACGCCTATTTACGCCCACCTAGCGAACCGCTAACTCTTAATTTGCGCGGCCTGGCGGGCAGGCAGCTCATGTGGCTCATGTGGCTCATGTGGTTGACATGTAAACAGATTAAAATAATTAATTTATACGCTGTTGGTCTCATCTAGCAGCAGAGTTTGAGACTCATTGTTGTTGTTGCTTTTGTCGCATTGTTAGCAAACTAATTTAAGCTTTTTTGTCAGCGCCTAATCAAATTAATTAGCATTGCATGCGCACATTAATCAAAATGCATAAATATTTAAATAGACCAAGTGTGCGAGCGTGTGTGAGTCATAAAGTGAGTGTATAAGAGTGTGTGAATGTGTATGTGAACTTGTGTGTGTTTTGTTTGTCAGCGTCTTCATCAAACTTATATTCAAGGCAGTTAAGTTTTAGCTAGATGCTGAAGAGTAGAGTAGCTTTAGATATATAAATATATATAGATATATAGAAGGAGTGTAAAACAGATGAATGACGAATAGAAAAGACGAAAAGAGAATAAGCAAAAATAAAAGTGATCTATAGAGAAGAGAATAAAAAGAAAGAGAAAGAAAGAGAGGAAAAGGAAGTAATGACATAGAAAAAGAACAAAATAAAAGAATGAGAAGAAAAGAAAATGTCAGAGAAGGAAGTAAATATGAAAGAGTAGCGAAGAAAATACTAAAAACAAGAGAAAAGAAGGAAATACTTACAAACGGAAAGAGAAACAAAACAAATACTACAAAAAGAGAAGATAAGTGAAGAAAATACTACAAAAAGGAAAGAAGAGAAGAAAATGCTACAAAGAGGAAAGAGAAGCGAAGGAAATACTTAAAAAGGGAAGGAAATACTCAAAAAGGGAAGAAAAGGGAAGGAGATTCTTAAAAAGGGAAGAAGAGTGAAGGAAATACTCAAAAAAGGAAAGGAAATACTACTAAAAAGCAAGAGCTGAGATTCCTTCTTTACAAGAAAAATAAAGACAACAAAGAGAAAAAGAAGAGCAGAAAATATAAGAAAATTAAAAAAAAAAAAGAGAAGCATAGATAAGAAGTGGATCAATTGAAAACTTTAAAAAGCAAAAGTCGTTCATGAGCGACTCACTTTTGGAACCAGTAAGATAATAGATATAACCGACAATCCCAAGCGATAAAAAAAATGCTATTCAACAATAAATAATGGAAATGCTTTACAACTGTCATATCCCAGTGATTATTACGCGACTTTCCGCATGCCGAATGAATTCAAATGCGCCCATGAAATAACATTATTTTCTGACTATTATTTGGCAACTGATTCTGATTGAGTTCTTTGAGTCTGCGTCTCAGTTTGAGCTGGGCAATTGACACGTGGAATGCATTGGCAAGAATTGCGACTCGATGGCATCAAGGCAATCGCGTAGCTGCTGTGTAATGAATGGCAAGCATATTGGCCTCTCATGGAAACGAATGTTATTCAAATCCAAATCCAAAATGCCAATCAAACGAGACAACGGCTGCATGATGATATCGAAAGTCGTGGCATTAGCGCAGACAGCAATCGTATCAATCATATTTAGCATACAACTGTCAGTTGTTCAATAAGTCAGTTAGTCAACTTGGAGCGCAAATTGACAAACTGAGTAATTGACAAGTCATTTTGAATGTTGAATGTTGAGAAAGCTCGAATTTCGCAATTATGCAAGAGGGTCAGACGAATGGGGGCAGCCAGAGTCAGGGAGTGTATGAGGGCGAGAGAGGCCCTCTGACAGTTGTAAAGCTGACAGCAGTTTTTTGGTCAGCTCCATTGAAGCGTCTCATTAGCCGAAAGCAAAGAATGAAGAAAAAAATTCTTTCAGCCTGAACTGATTTGCGTTCTCATTCACACACACATTGCTTACTCACACCTCGCAATTCAGTTATGCAGAGCAGCAAATTTCCCCTGACAATAGACCGCAACGAAAGAGCCAAAAGACCAAAAGAATGACCAGAGCCATAAAAAATGCCAACCTTCAGAGTGCAAACATTAAAAGCCAAGAATGGAAAAAGCAGGAAATATGCAAATTGAAAGGACAACCAAGAATAGAATCGAGCGTCGAGTACTAAGAACCGTAGCCATGGGTCTGCCAAAAAGCAAGGCAGCAGGAGATTCAACCGTCTCCGCGCCGCCCCAAAAAAACAACAACAGCCAAATACCAAGAAAGTTATGTGTTTGACTATAAGTTGTTGAATTGTAAATACTCTTGCTATAGATGGATAGATAGATAGATGGATAGATAGTTAGATAGATAGATAGATAGATAGATAGATAGATAGATAGATAGATAGATAGATAGATAGATAGATAGATAGTTAGATAGATAGATAGATAGATAGATAGATAGATAGATAGATAGATAGATAGATAGATAGATAGATAGATAGATAGATAGATAGATAGATAGATAGATAGATAGATAGATAGATGGATAGATAGATAGATAGATTGATAGATACATAGATAAATTGATGGATAGATAGATAGATAGATTGATAGATACATAGATAGATAGATAGATAGATAGATGTATGTATTATAAGATATAGAAAGATAAAATAAACAATCGAGTGCATTTTTGTTAATTGACTGACATGAATTGATTTACGAATCAATCAAATTGGAAACTCATTGCTGAGACTAATATGTGTATGTAAATGGATTTTTTTTTAATACTACAGAAGAGACTGAATAAATAATGATAAATTATGAAATGTGCTTGATATCTAAAGGAATTGAGTATAAATTATATTTTTCCCATACTAACAGATTGAATGAAGTTGGAGGAACTATAAAGAGACTATAGAGAATCAATGGAGCGATTATAGATATATGTACATAAATTATACAGAGAGAGAAATATATATAACATATATAAAATAGATAGATAGAGAGAAATATATTTATAATATATAAAACTATAGAGAGAATGTGAAGGAGCTATAGATAAGCTATAAAATATATAAATATATAAAATAGATAGAGATAGAAAGATATTTATAATGTAGATACCTATAGAGAGAATCTGGAGGAGCTATAGGTAAGCTATAAAAAAGATTACAGAAGGATCATAGGAAAGACCATAGAGACACTATAGAAAAGATCATAGAGACACCATAGAAGGACTATAGAAGCATTCAAATCGATATACCATGAAATGTAACAACTATAAAGGAACTTTATGCCAATGCATATATCACTAATAAATAGCAACAAGCTCATGGCTCCCCTTCACACAAATTGCATGCTCAATTTAGTATGCCCCGTCTGCAGGGTATACCAAAAGTTGAAGTTGAACATAAATTGCATATTAAATTTTACATTTTTCATATTTATGCAGCGGAGGCAACGATGCGGCGCTCTCATAAAGTGAAAGTGACTCAAAAGGCATTTAAACAGTGGCCATTCAGCTGGGGCACTGCGAGTCTGTGTTGTGGGAGGGGGGTGGCGCAACAAGAACAACATTTCAATTTAGCAAAATATTCATTATGCTCGAGTGTAGACTGTAGGCAAATGGCGCTAAACGGAAGCGGAAACGTGCCGAACAGAAGTTGACCCCACATCTACTCACAGTGGGCAACAAAAGTTTTAACACACACACACACTCAAATATATACTGTTAGCCGGCACTCATTTGGCCATTGTCAGGGAACGTCTTCATTGTCGCCGTTGAGCCACATCCTTTGCCTGCGTCTTTGCCTGCATTGTGCAAACTTTTATAAAGTTATGAAAAGTCATTCAAGTGCGTGGCTCTAAAAGAGACAGCCAGACAGACAAATGGAGAGAGATGAAGGGAGAGAGAGAGAGAGAGATGGTGAGAGAGAAAGTCGCATAGTTGTTGAGCATGAGATTCTGTGAGACAACTTGGCGACTTTTTGGAGCACTTTGTTCTCATTTTCAGCGTGCTTTACCCACCATTTCTTTTTTTTTTTTGTTTTTGTTTTTGGAGCGCAAAAACTAAAGACAGCTTCGACAAGAAGTGCGACCAGGTGGTTGGGCGCGGGTCCAAGACTTGGCTGACAATAAAGCCGTCAGAAACGTGCATGTCGACAAGGATGTTGTCCTTAAATGTGTGCTCAATGTCCTCGATGTCGTCGCCGTTGTCGTCAGTTGCTGTTGTAGTTGTAGTTGTAGTTGTAGTCGTAGTCATCTTAAGCGGCAATCCCAAGTAGTTAGACTCTGTAAATAAATATGAATGGCAAAAGCACTTTGTGAGACGGCTTGCTAGGCATATACTATCTATCTATTTACCATATATATGGTATATACGAAAAGGTTCTATATATACGATTTAACATAGCTACACTATAATAATTTTTTCCTTGATAGGCGCAGATTTTGTCTATTTAACTTTTCTATCTGTGATCGAAGGCCTACAATTTGTTAACTAAGATTCACTGAATTTGAATTTAAATTTAGTTGCTTTCGATCAATTTTTAGTTGAATTTGTTAAAAAAAAAAAACTATAATTATAAACTAGAAGTGCATATTGCAAACAACTGCTTCATAAATGAAGCCAAATACATTGCTTATATATTTATTTGAATGTGATATATAATTAATTATAATTACATTTACAAACTCATTCAAACCCATTCGATATATTGATTGCGAAATCTAAAAAAAAGTTATGTAAATATGCTACATAAAAAAATAAATAGTATGCTTGCAGCTGGAACGCTGCACTCAAACGGGAGAGATATACGGATCTACGCTGTACTCAGATGTTACCGTGTTATATGCTGAACAGCTCTCTCTCTCTCTCTTTCTCTCTCTCTTTCTCTCTCTCTTTCTCTCTGTCTCTCTCTCTCTCTCTCTCTCTCTCTCTCTCTCTCTCTCTCTCTCTCTCTCTCTCTCTCTCTCTCTCTCTCTCTCTCTCTACGGGTAGCTCTTGGCTCCGTAGAGCGATGTCTTCGAAACAGATTGATAATTGAACTACAGTAATCTATAGTGAAGTGCTCCCTCTCTTTCTCTCTCTCTCTGCTCTCCCCACATTTCGATTTCTCAATCTTTCTTTGTATTGCTATCACTCTCTCTCTCTCTCTCTCTCACACTCTCACTCTATTTGGCAAATCATTCTATGAGTACGTACCTACTGAGTAAGCTTCAATGATCTATGCTAAACTGCGCTCATTTTCTCTACTCTCACCTCTCTGAGTATCATCATATCTGTGTTGGGGATTGTCTAGAAGAAACAACTGAGTTGAGCTACAGTGATCTATGCTGCCTGGCCTTGTCACTCCAAAGAGCAAAGCCTATTAGTTAACATTCTTCTAAAATAACTCAAGTCTATCCATCAAAGTTTTCCGTTGCGTGGAATATCAGATATTGCCTATACTCGAACTCTTTGAAATTTGCTGAAACTATACAATAGAATATAACTATATACTAGAAACTATATATATATTGAATTTCGATTCCACACAGCCAAATATGTAGCTTAAAGCCAGATAGCTGCTTGTGCCTTTAAATTTAAATAAATTTGAAAAACTATATATATCCCTAGCACATTCACCGTTCTGGCTAGTGTAAACTGCGGTATTGACTTGCCCGAAAGCAATTCATAATATTTGACTATAATTTAATCTCAAGGCTCAGCAAATAGTAGTAGAGAAGAGCATTGAAGCTGAGGTGTGCTAAAGGTGAGCGTTGTCCTTTGGCTGGCAGCTTAAGTGAGCTTTGCCATTAGGTTTGGCTGCCGCACAGATGCTACCTGGCTGGCTGGCTAGCTGACTGTCTGCTTGGCTGTCTGTCTAACTGTCTAACTGTCTGGCTGTTACCTGTCCAGAGACTGTCGTCGTGAGCTGCACTTTGAGTGCTGCTGCCAAAACTCATTAACCACACGCGTTGGCCACGTTCAAAGTTGCGGGCGGCTTGCCACACAAGTGGCAACAAGGCGCAGCTTCCACAATTTGCAATATTCTAGATGTTGTTGTTGTTGTTGCTGTTGTTGCCGTTGTTGCCGGGTGTCACTCAGGACCCAGCCACGCCCCATGCCACAGCAGGCTGTCGCATTTCATGTGCTCAGGATTGCGTGTTCGGCGCGCAGCAGTAAATAATTTTTGCCCAAAGGTTGTTGAAACATTTAATAAAACCAATATAAATCATAACAAACACTTAGCAAGACAACAACAACAACATAAATACACACACTCACACACACACACACAGACAGCAGAGGCAACAAAGCGTAACTAAAATTCCAAAGCGTTGCCCATTTTGGCCGCAAAAACTTCAGCCGCAGTCGCCGTGCACACAAAAATGCCGAGCAGGCTGTGCGAGCCGGCGAAATGACAAACGCCAACTGTGCGTGTGTGTGTGAGAGTGTGATTGTGTGTGTGAGTGTGTGTGTGTGTGTGTGTGTGTGTGTGTGTGTGTGTGTGTGTGTGTGTGCTGTAAGAGCGGAGGCATAAAATTCAGCATTGCAACGCGTGAACGCACCTTTGCCTGTGCCTCTGTCTGACTGTTGCCCCCTCTCTCTGTCTCTGCCTGACGCACACACACACACACACACGCTGTGTGTGTGTGTGTGCTCCATGCTATGTCGCCTCTTGCATAGTTCCATGTCCATGTCGCTGTCGTTGGCCACGCCACGCTTCCCCATAGCAACATTCATAAAAGAGAGAGAGAGAATCAAGTGGCATGCGCAGCTAGCACATACCCTGTACATGAATAGTATTAAACTATAGATGTGCTAAGCTACTTACTTCTTCTCAAGAGCTATGTGAGGAATGATCTATTTAATAATATATGTACATATGTACATACCAGATATTTAGATCATAGATTCTCAAGAGAGACATTAATCGTATGAGGAGTATATATGTAGATAGTAAACTGTGAGATTATCGAAACAGAGGTTTTTGGTTGCATTTGCGTTTCGAGAAATTGTATATCTATTTATTAAAATGTAGAATAAATAGCATTTGATCATATATTTATTTCATTTTTGTATATTTTGTGTATTTTATATATTGTTCTATAAAGATTTAATCAGAGATCAAATCAATGATTTTATAATATATTTATATTATGATATATATGTTTTTTTTATTTTTTTTTTTTTTATCACAAATCAAATTGATAGAAAATAATAATAATTTTATTATGCTTATATATTTTTTTAAATATCTCATCAGAGTCTTTTAAACTTATTTTAAATTTGTTTTCCAATGAATGCTAAACATTTCCCATATAATTATTTTGCATATATTTTCTTTAAAGATCTCACCAGAGTAAATGTAAACTCATATTAAATTTCTTTTTCAATGCTACACATTTCCCATATATAATTTCGCATATATATATATATCTCATCAGAGTCTTATAATCTCATATTAAATTTTCTTCTCTTCTATATAGTTCCCACATATTAATTTCTCTTTAATAATCTCATCAGAGTCTTTAAATTTAATGTTAATTTTCTTGTTCTACAAATTTCCCATTTCGTTTATTTTCACTCTAATATACCCGCTCTGTTCTTTTTCATACAGGGCAGTGAAATGCGCAAAAAATTAATTGCGGCGCATAAATCAAAAGACTTTTGCTCTCACTCTCCGTCTGTGAGCGACTGGCTCTGCACTCGAAAGCGCCTCTAGCCCCACCTGCTTTGCTTTGCTTTGCTTTGCTCCAACTCCCCCTACATACACACACACACACACGCACACAGAAACTCATACACAGACATGACATTTGGCATCTACCAGCGCACTTGTTACTATTTTTGTTTTGGGCCATCCAGGCAGCATGCATGATTCGCATGATTTCGCATCCAGAAACTGCAAAGTTTGTCTCGCATATTGTTTACTTTCAGTCTTTGGCGGCATCAAGGCCACATTTGATGAGGCCCTTGCACGCCAACACATTGGCCCCGCTAGGTGCTGTTGACCGAATTGTCGAGTGTTGCCAATAATGATTGCACAAAATACACATTAAGAAAGATAGCGAGGGAGAGAGAGAGAGAGAGAGTGAGAGCGAAAGAGAGAGGGAAGCTTTTTGCCATGCAACAACATCGTCCCATTGGCCCTGACAGCTTCATAAACAAGACCAAAGCTAAGGCTGCCTGATAAATACGTTTTTCACGGCTGACATCTTGATAAGCGTGCAACAATTGAGCGTTAATTCAAATGATTAAATGTGTTTTATAAGCTCAATTGAGTAGTTACTAAAGTTGACTTTGTACGTCCAGAGACTGTGACAGTTGTAGCATGTGCCATGCGATTTTATGACTTATGAAAAGCTTCCAGTTGATATCGTTTCATTTAAAATGTGATAAATATCCATTTGCAGTTCGAGTTTCATAAAAATTAAGTTGCAAACATCATTAAAGTAGCAGTCAATTTCGAAATAAAGCATGACAGCGTCTAGCCTTGGCGGCTAAGGCTGTGATTTAGCAGTCAATCAGTCAGGCAATCATTAAGTCATTAAGTCAATGCCTACAAATTATTATGTACATATGTAAGAAGGCCCTTGTCGGGACTGCCAGACTGTGAGATACCATAAGTCCTGCTTGAAACTGCTATTCAAGTCGATTTCTGCTTCTAATATGAATACATTTATAATTTGAGACAAATTTGTAATTCTAAACACTTTTTTTATTGGTACAGCTTTTAAGTCAAATCAGAAATAAACTCTGTTTAAAACAGACCTTTCGCCAATATGGAGGAAAGGGAATATATCAAGTTAGTCTTTTGTAATATATCAAGCTAGTCTATAAAAAGAAAATCAAATTAGCGTGTATTACTGAGTGATTATCGAATATTTATCGAATATTATAGATCATTTATCGAATTATATTTTAAATCAATTAGTGAGGGTAATGGATAATTATCTATATCTTACGATTTAACATTATCGATAATTATCGATAGTAAGAATATGACATAGTTATCGACACTATGTTATGGATAACTATTTGATATTAGCGTGCTACTATCGATTATTATCAATAAATTATGAAATAATATCTTACGTTTTAACATTTTTAACAGTTCGAATATTTTTACCGTTTTCTATGCCAGCAAGTGAGAAAATGTACTTTTACTACAGTTAACAAAAAATGCAAGCTCTAAGGTTAGAAAACACAACTTTCTCATGCATGCAGATTTTGCAGCTACTTCATAATGCTGGAATTTCCCTTCCGTTTGGCCCTTTTTGTTGCACTCATAAACTAGAAATTTAAATGCATTCATTATTTATGACAATAGTTATTTTGTTTTGTTGTTGTTTTGTTTTTTTGCTGTTTTTGTGTAGCTGTTGCCAAGGCCGTTGCACAATTGTTGTCGGGCTCTGACAAACAAATGTCCAAGCGGCAGACAGAGGCTGGGAGCGCCGTATCACGCATACGTCATGGGTGCCGGCTATAAAAAGTAACCATGCATAAAATACACACGTCAAAGCCGAAGAGGAAGAGAGAAAAAAAGCTGAAAAAAAAAATGCTCGTAAATAATGCACAAGCGATTTATCAGCGAGACAGTTGCATTTGCCAGTTGCCCGTTGCAGTTGCAGTTGCAGCAGCCATCAGCTGTTGCAGCCAACACCCTCGACCCTCGACCCACAACGACCCACGGCACTGAGTGCATAGCTCTCAAGAGCCCGCGACTTTTCAAATGGCAATTTGGCAATAGTTTTACAATTTGCTGTCAACGATGGCTAAAACAACAAAAACTAAAACCCAAAATCCAAATCCAAGCAGAACCCACATGAAACTGGTCTCACTCTGAGGTTTCTTTTACTCTTTTTGAGTTTTTGGAGCTTTTGTGGGTTTTACTGTGTGGCTTGGGCTTGGGTCTGTGTCTGTGTCTGTGTCTGGGTCTCGGGTTTTAGCCCACGCTCGCCGACAGTTTGTTTAGCCCCGTTAAGCCTCACACTAATTACACTTGCGCTTTTTACAAATCCAAACACACACACACACACACACATACACGAGCGTAACATTTTTCTTAGTCTGGCTGAAAAAAAAAAAAACACGTTAAATGCAAAAAAGTCAAGTAGAATGAGCTACAACTCGAACATATTTTCATTTTCATGGTCAAAATGACAGTCAGCCGGGTTGGGTTGCCATTTTGTTGCTGTTGATGTTGTTGTTGTAACTGTAGCTTTTTGGGTTTACGGCAGCGACAAATATGCAAATACCTCGACTGCAATTTCCCTTCATTTCTTTTTTTTTTTTGTCGTATTTTTGGCCCAGCTGGCATTTCACTTTTCCGTTTCCGCTTTTCTTTTTTGGCTGCGATGCACGCAAATCTTGATTTAATTTCCGACTATTAAGCTTAAATGGCAGCCAGCCAAAAATATTTGCGGCTTTCATGCATAGCAAAAGGATTTGTGCTTTAGCATGACTTAAAGCTCATTAGTTGGCATGAATGTGGAAACTTTGTGGGGCAGCTGTTTCAGTGTTATTAGCAAATGGCTAAATAGTTTCACAAACTATGCAATTTATCATCAAACGTTCTTCGGCCCTGTTGCCGAACTTCACAAGTGCTGTGACAGTATTGGTAAACAAGCTTCTTATAGTCGACTTGTGCTTTGGCTTGACTTAAAGCTCATTAGCAGTTGGAAGTTTTTTTTGCACACTCTGAACATATTGAAAATGGGAAATCTGAGTATAATGGTTTTATTGAACGTAATAGGCTGAAGGAGGCGCTTCCAACCCCATAAAATATATATATTTTTGATTAGAGCGAAGAGCTGAGTCGACATAGCCATAAACGAGTTCGTTCGTGATCTCCGAACGTTTGATTGAGTTTCACGAAGCTTTAAGTCTTTTCGTGCATGTATTGGTATGTGAGCGAGGATTGTGCTCGCTAAACACATCAATAGCGTTCGTGAGTGTGAATGTGTGCATGTGTATGTGAATGCGAAGCTCGTTTGCATAGACTCTCTGAACTATCTACTCACTTATTGACTCTCATTGTGCGCACATTAATCTTATCGCTCCCTAAACGATCTTCGTTAAAAGAGCAAAACACGAATAATTCAACTCAAGCCGCTCAACCGAAAACTACAAAAGAACCGAAGGCTTCTGCCGAAGTCGAGTGAGCATGATATAGTCGATTGATCTCGAGAGCAAAGCGAACCGAGTTCTTTGTTAGCTATGCCTACATATATTTTACATGGTATTTCCATTCATATATATTTTATGGAATGACTTATCTGAAAGTTATTTCAGTTTAAATTGTTGCCAAATTTCATTTAGGCAGAACTTTACAAGTCTTAAATATATTTCCAAAAATACTATTGCAACATTTCATTGTTATAAAATTTAGGATTTAATAAATTTATATTTTATTTTATTTTAATTATATATTTATATTATATTATTATATTTTTCCCTTTAAATGTTTTAATATATTTAAATTTAGTTTATATTATTTACATAACTTTTTTATAAAACTTATCTCTTACACTCTAATTTGATGCCCTGTTGCCAAACTTCATGAAGGAGTCTTAGCAACTATTATCATTTGTCGGCCTTTTTTTATTGATTGACTTGCTGCAGGCTGTTAAGCTTTTAACACTTTGCCACTTAACATTGTTTGCCCAAATGCAGTTTGTTGCTAAAATTTCACTCGACTCTGTCATATGAACTCTCGAAACTTCAGACGCTCATTCATTATATTTAAAGAGCTCATTCTCAACTGCACACAGCTGCTCTTTTATAGAGCTATGTGAAATTTATAGCTGCGACGTTGCTGAACTTCACTGAAACTTTCTGCTGGCATTTGGCAACCCTGTAAAAGTTGAGTCTAGTTCAGTTTAAAACAATGTGCTCACTTTTACAGCAGCTTAGTTAGTTAGTATCTATCAGTGTTTAGTTTAGTGACGTACGTTGCTCAATAAAATAACACTCCATGCTGACATTGTTGCCAAACTTCATCGGGACACATCTGGTTGTCCGTCAGAGTTTATGAGCCACCTGCGTATTAGGCCCTATAACTATCGGCTAGATAACCCTTCGCCCACACACACACCTACACACACACACACACACACACACACACACACACAAACACTATTAGTTATTTATATAAACTTTGCACCGGTCAAGTGACATTGGGTTCAGCCGCTTGGCCGCCTCTCTGGTGTGACAAATGAATTTGGGTCAAAAGTTGTGAAAATTAAAACACAAAAAAGGATCCCAACTCAATCGAAGGCGCCAGAGCGTACTCGAACTTGAACTCTATGTGGCACCCACATTCACACACACACACACATGATGATGATGATGATGCCACAAACAGTTCGCACGTCTCGGATCTAGAAAAGTTGTGTCGAACTCAGCTTTCGAGCATTTGGCAAAGTTGCTATCACGGGACAAAAGGGCTGGCTGACCATCGATTCGCAACGCTTTGCGGACTTCAAATGACATTCAACTGGTCTGTCGAATTGCAATTTTATTTCCGTTTCCGCATCGACGTGCCACATATGCCGCACGTAGTCGCCATGGCTATCTGTACACAGCCATTCAATTGAACATTCGTTTCTAATACCCTTTCCAAAATGGGCTCATAGTGAAGACTTTAATTCTGGGTTAGCCAAAGATTTTGTTGACCCTCCAATTTCTGATCAGTTTAGTGATAGAGAGAGGCACAGCTAAAGTTTCTTTAAATCATGTACTGCTTGGGGTGTCTTCTAAAATCGATGAAGGGTAAATAATTCCAAATAAATTCTAAATCGATAAATCAATCAATTCCAAATCGATTATAAAATTTGTGAAAAAAATTTAAATAAAAATCAGCATATAGCCAGTAAACTCATTAATGCAGATCTAGGCATTCACAAATATTTTCCGTAACTCTATCTCTTCCACAATTGACAAAAATGATTAAAATTAATAATGCAGCTATAATATAAACCTAATATGATTAAGGTATATTTAGAGTTCTTTCAATTATCGATAACTTTTCCTGTTCCCCATGCACTTATTGCAATCATCGATTACTTGTTTGTTGCCTCATAATTAATGCGAATCGATTAATGATATATTTCGTATTATATATTCGGATAATTGCTCAAGCGTTCTGTAAAGTTCCATGTCAATTTATGTATAGCTCTAACTATTATGAAATCAATATAAATCGATTTTCTTATTAGATTTTTAACTATGAAAGTTAGAGCTTAAACTTCGATTACTCTCACTACCTGCTTTCATAAGAGAAATATTGCTTATATCACATAAATATGATATATTTATATAAAGAAAATCTGCGCTCTGTTTCTTAATACTCTCATTTTGAGAGTATCTTCATTGTCGTTCACTTGCTTTTCTCTTTTTTTTTCGGAGCTCATCTTTTGGCCAACCAACTAACCAGCCAACAACAACAAAAAAGGCACTAAAACGTTACAAAAGATTTACACCGCTTTTCGACACAACGAGTACAGTTCGAACCTCTCTACCCTTCGCTTCATACAGCAACACCCTCTGACCCAGCCGGGTCGGCATGCTCCCCTTTCCCACTGCCGCTGCCAGTGGGTCCGACCATTACTTTTGCTTTTGCGGGTTTGAGTAATGGATTAGATTTTTACTCACTTGTTGGATACGCCGGCTGCTCCATCGGTTCACGTAGCCCACCAAGCCATTTCTTTCTTTTCGCACCCGCCTTTGATAGTGGTTTTTTATGCTCTTGCCATAGACATGGCATACTATCATAATGTTATAACACTTGTTGTTGGCGGAGAAGAAGCAGAACTAAATTTGAAAGATTTTATTTCCGCACTTTAGATTTCAGATGTAAATTTTAGTTGAAAGCTTTGAAATGGCTTTCAAAGATTCGCATTAAAATGATTGTGCATCAAAAAAGTTTGATAAGAGCTAAAGAAAAAATCTAGCAAAATCAGATTAATCTGATCTTTAGTATTGATTGCATTGCTTTTAAGACTCTTTCTTATATTAATATATTATTATTTCAATATTTTTCCGATACTATTATTTACTACTTTTATTTCAAAACTTTCTTTAAAGCGCATTCAGCATTCGCTGCGAAAAATCTCCTTACTCTGGTAGTCTATTGGTTGGAGATTTTATTTTTACTTTTTGGACTTTTGGAATATTTGGTAACCCCTTTTTTGACCACAATGCTCCCACAATAAAGCGCATTCCTTTAGATTTTTACGCACTGCGTACTCATGTGTGAAGTGTTCTCAGTTTTTTGTTGCTTTGAGACAGGACAACAAAGAAAGTTGCAATTGGAGTTAGCTTGAAAGTTAGTCGGAAGAATTTTGTGTGTTCTTATACCCTATAAAATTTTAAAATGGGCATTCATTAAATTTTGCTAATGTGTGTAATTTGTAAGTAATAAAAACCTTTTTGATAGAACTATATGTATGAAATTCATCATTTTGAAAGAAATCAATTCCTGAAGATTTGCTAAAATCGAAGAATAATTTATTATAATATAATACTAATTTTGTAGCTGAGTCTCGTTTTCATTTCTTTCTGATATGCATAAATATTATTTTCTTTTAATTTTTGTATACAAAATTGTTTTAATATTTTGAAAAAGGTGAGAGGGAGAGAGAGCGAGAGAGAGAAAGAGAGAGAGAGAGAGAGAGAAAGAGAGAGAGAGAGAGAGAGAGAGAGAGAGAGAGAGAGAGAGAAAGATAATCCCATAGAGAATCGCGCATGGGCTTAGTTAATCAGATATCAATATATAGATATTCGACATATCTATGTATATTCTATACTCTATATTGTATATTCTATATTCTATATTGTATATTCTATATTCTATATTCTATATTCTATATTCTATATTCTATATTCTATATTCTATATTCTATATTCTATATTCTATATTCTATATTCTATATTCTATATTCTATATTCTATATTCTATATTCGGTAATCTATATTCTATATTCTATATTCTATATTCTATATTCTATATTCTATATTCTATATTCTATATTCTATATTCTATATTCTATATTCTATATTCTATATTCTATATTCTATATTCTATATTCTATATTCTATATTCTATATTCTATATTCTATATTCTATATTCGGTAATCTATATTCTATATTCTATATTCTATATTCTATATTCTATATTCTATATTCTATATTCTATATTCTATATTCTATATTCTATATTCTATATTCTATATTCTATATTCTATATTCTATATTCTATATTCTATATTCTATATTCTATATTCTATATTCTATATTCTATATTCTATATTCTATATTCTATACATTGCAAACTCTAGCTTCATTTCTTAAAGCCTAGAATCAGTCCATTCAGCAGCTCTTGCTCCAAACACTAAATGCTAATTCTAAAGGTATTTTTGTGGTACCAATTTCAAGCCGAGAATAAAATGCTACAAGTCATTATCTGTAGCATACATTCCAGCCAGCAGCAGCAACTACCTGTGGCCCGACCTCATTTTATGAACCACCCCCAGAAGGAATCTAAATCTATCTAACAGCACCACCACCCCAACCCTTACCCCCTAGGCGCTCAATGCTGTTTGTCATTTGCCGTATCAAAATCAATCGAAGCTCACAGAAAAACAACAGCAAAAAAAAAAAAAAAAAAGTGGAAAATAAAGAGGTTGGGGAAAAGGTAGCTATATGGTAAGGGAAACCTGCTGCTGCGAGTGCGAGTGCGACTGGGTGAGAAACCCCAAAAACCATCAAAGAAACGTTGAAATTTTATGAGCCCGCAAGGGTCACATTAAAACGCATGTTAAGGCAACAACTGAAACATCGAGAGAAACACAGCAACAACATGGCAAACATTGAATGAAAAGAAAGTAGAAAAAACATTGGATCAATCGTTTGGCTAGGTATTTTTTTTTTTTTTTTCGATGTTTTGTGGTGGAAGGGTTTTTTTTTTTTTTGTCCTTCTGTGAACATGGAACTGATAAGGTCGCACGGCTTGGTACGCAATGCCTCGATTGGCATTTTAATAGACTGGCTGACTGTTGACGGTGACAGTGTTTACAATGTGTCTGGGTTCAGGTTGTGGTTCATCTGCTGCCACCCAGCTGACAATGAGTCGTCTGCTCCAGAGGCTGTGGCCAAGTAGAGCGTGACAAAGAGTGCGACCACGTAGTAGCGGTAGAGACGAAGAGAGAGTGAGCGGAACGGGGGTTTGGTCTATTTGATTTACTTGGGTTAAACAACAAGCCTGACAGAGTCAAGTTAGCTCAAGTCAAAATCAGCTTTAAGCCGCGTTGAGAACTAGCCCAAAACATTGTCAGGCAAATGAAATTCACAGCTGGACAAGAATAATTAAACATGCACAAAGGAAATTCAAGTTTTTCCACACAGATGACAATTGAATTTCATTTTTTGTGCAAAGAAAAATGGAAAGTCAATTTCATGAATCGAGTCTTAGCTGACGGCATTGTGAATAAATCAGTTTGGCCTTTTACCTTTTTCAGCCATCCTCTTATATTCTTTTTTATGCCTGGCCTAGCTCGGACTTTACGATGTCCTGGCCCCTCTCTGCGGGTTTCCGCCCCCACCCATATGTCACGAACCTAGCTAGTCAGCTAGTCAGCATCTGGCAGAGCTTTAAATATTTCGCTGGCAATTCACACTTGATATGAATACTTAGACATATCATTGCCTCAGTCATAAGACCAATCAGAAGTCAACGCTGAGTGCTGCTGTTCCTCCTCCACCTCCTCCTCCTCCTCCTCCTGCTGCTGCTGCTGCTTTTTCTTTATTCGCATTTCTTTGCGCTCCGAGTGTAAAATACTTTTCACTTTTGTTGTCGAAACGTAATCCAAGTTGTATCTATTTACATATTTATCTGCATTTTGCGGTATTCGTTGTGTTGAGTGAGGGGTTCTTTTGGGGGGTTTAGCGGCATCTTTTTTAGTGGGGGGTTGCGTCCTACGTGCCGCATCTTTTGGCTGACTCTTTAACTGCTTATGGGTTAGATTTATAGTCACGGCTTTTATTTATGTCACTTTTGCCGTTGTTCTTTACTGGCGAACCATTTTTCTTGCGGCTTTAGCATACTGACTGTCTGGATGGCTGTCCTGTGCCTGTGTCCTGGATCCTAACGTGGACGTCTTCCACCCGTTGCCTAAAATCAATTTCCTTGCCTTTTGTTTTCGCTCGTTTCGGCGCTCGTTCCGCACGATGATGAGGTAAAAGTGTTGCAAGTTTATGTTCCTTATGCTTGTTCTTGTATTTTTTTTTGCTTTTTTTTTTTTGCCAAAGACAAGTCGAGACAACACGCAGTCGACGCTTGCCACAGCTGCCACAGAGGGTGGTTGTGGAAGGGGTTGTACTGGGGGCAGTCCCTGGCACATTTGGCGCCCAGCCGAGCGCTGTCTTGCATATTTAAGTTTCCCGCTATCGTTGTTTGCTGCTGCTATTGCTACCTCTGCCTCTGCCTCTGCCACGTCCGGCTTTGGGGCTGCACATTTCCGTTTATTCTTGTTAGCCATACCTGGTGGCTGGTGCTTCATTAGATGCTCAGCTCCTTGGGTGCTTTGGCTGCCTTGGCTGCCCCGTTTAGCACTATCTACGCCATATTTTCATACATTCATTTGGACCTGCACTCATTTCCGTTTGCCACTCAATGGTCTTCCTGTTTTATGAACTCGACTCCACGCCACTCGACTCGACTCCTTTATTAATGAAGTGGCTCAAGCGCCTGTCACTATTGCTATCTCTTTCCTGCCTTTGCTGAGCCAATTAGCAAAATGTATGTGTTAATATACATATTTTGTGTTAATTTCCGTTTAATTGTTTAATATGTTGTTTGCATTTTCTATTAGCAACCATCCGCTGCGCATTGTTTCAACAATTATAGCTTCATCCGTCGCACTCTCCCTCTCCCTCTCTCTCTCTCTCTCTCTCTCACACTATCTATCTCTATCTCTGTCTGCTGCTTCTGTTCCTCTCTGCTAATTGCATGAAGTGTTACTCAAGTGCCTGTCAGCTTATATATTTCAAGGGGTTGAGGTCGTCGCTGGCTATCCAAGTATTCTTGAATAGTATTGTTTGCCCAGCGCTTAAGGGTGAGCCACTGCCGCAAGCAGCTGAAATTAGCCGTAAAACATTCGGACAGGTGAACGAACAACTCGTTTAGTTTACCCACTGAAGTGGTCAAGCAGCTATTTAGGTCTGAACTGAACAAGCTTCAAACCCTACTTGAAGATCTGTCAACTAGTGTTAAGTGGGGCTTGTCATGCAAAAAAAAGGTAAGCTAAGCAAGCAGGATTACAGCTTGACCATATACATATAGATTGTTGAGTTTGCAAAGGGAAGTAGTTGACGTTGAGTTAAAGAAGACTGTAGAAGGCTTAAGATTATTTTGTAAATTGCATAGGCAGATGGAGTTCTCTTTTCAGTTACAGCAAGAATTCTCTTTCATAGAAAGAGAAAGCTTGAATAATTTGAATGAATACTCCTTTATACAAGAAGGATGCTTTGAGTTTCAAAATAGAAAATAAATGTATGGAAATATTTTGACGTATAAATAGTAAGAGAAATTTATTTTCTCTTATCATAGAAAGCGTAGAGATTTCTATGAGCTGGTAGAGTTAGAAGGAAAACTTTTTAGGCATTGGAAATTTAATTGAGAATATCTTAGAGTAAGGATTCTTTCCTTGCTCTCTATGAGCGTGAAGTTGTTATATGCTCTCTATGATAAGAGCACAGAAATCATTGCTCCAAAATATGCTCAATTAAATAATATTTCTACCAGCTCATAGAAACCTTATCATAGAGACCATATTTAATAACTTATGATTAGAGCGTAGAAAGAATCTTAACTATAAAATATTCAGTCAGTAGAAATATAATTTTATGATATGAAGTGAAGAATAGTTATAGAATAGGCTGAAGAAGATTGTGTGGAGAGAAGAAAAGAATTCTTCATTCTTATGCATATGAAAATTTGGAATATCTTTGAACAAGAAAAAATAAAAATATTTCTATGCGGTAAGGATTTCTTAGAATGAGTGGAGGTAGAAGGAAAACTCTTCTGCCATAAAGTTAAGGCATCGTGTCTTTTACCAAAAAAAAAAAAAAGATCAAAAGTACGCAAAATTACGCAAAAGTCTGCATAGGCAGAATATATCAGCTTTACTCATAGGCAACATGGATTTAGTTTAGATTTAGAAGATGCAAAAGTGGAGCTATTTAAGAGATGAGATTAAAGAGAAGCGGCTGATATGTTTAGAGACAAATATTTCATCAACATGAAGTGCTAAAAAAATAATAATAATAAAAAATTTATTTAAATGAACTTTCATTAATAAATTGGAAATTATAGAAAACCTATATTTATCTATAGAATAGAATAGATAATAGATAAATAATCTATTGCAGCTTTCTACTAAAGATCATATTTCTAAAGCAACCAGCTATGAAGACTTCTTTTCACCTGCCTAAATACAGGGTATCTCACATGTAACTATTAACATTAAATACTTTAAAATGGGATTAAATATGAATGTTTTATTGGCTGTCCATCCAGTCGAGTTTAGGCAACGCGCTAAGCTGCTTGGCTAGTTAATTGGCTTAGGAAATGCTGCAGATGCCACCAGAGAGCTAATGCCCCATGTTGCACTGTTTGTTGAGCACTGTGTACGCTTAACTAATTTAAATCATTTTAATGGCTCAGTCGCGCGGCCAAGCGACGATGTATTCGAACACACTCAACTAATTCCCGCGCAACTCTTAAGCTGCATGCAAATCCCAAATGCCATAAATGTGGCGCCAAGGCTCAGCACGAGAAATGCCGTCTTCTTTGGAAACTCAGATGCTTTGGCATCAACTTGGCTCAGAGACAGACAATGGTAACCGCAGTTGAAGCAGCCGATGCTTTCGAACATGGCCGAGACACAAGACGCAACTTTCAATTGTTCGCTGTTTGTTGTGTGTTCGCAATTCGTAATAGAATAAAGTTTTCCACCATGGGAATTCCAACTGTTGTTTTTCAACCACCTGCCCCGGTCACGCCCCGCCACACCGCCACACCGTCACCACACAACGTCCACACCTTCCTTCCAGAACGTCCGCATGCCTCCGCATGCCCAGGTTCCCAAGGACAAAAGCATAAAAAGCAACATAGATCTCATTCGCGACGTCTTTAGCTTGTTCTGTGCGTGTAATCCACTCAGGCTCAACTCCACAGTCCCCAACTTCAAAACACAAATATCTTCTACAGTTGTACGTACATATATGACAGTTGGCTGAGCCGCCATTTTGCCTGAATTCGTAATCCCAAGTTGGCAAAAGAGAAAGACCATGTTTATTGCTTTCAGTTGAGAGCGCCGTGCGAGCAATATTAACTGTTATACATATGTATATATACATTCCGCTGCTTACTCTATATATCATTAAGATATATGTACGATTCAGCTATACAATGCAATTTATATATTCAACTTCAATATACTCTGAAAAGTTCTCTGAGGGAAATTATAAGAGTTTGTTAAAGTTGTTTAGATGAGTTGGAGAAAAAAAAAAAATACTGGCAAACAAATTCTAGAAATCAGAAATTCTCCCTGGCAGCATCAGTAAAACGTGATCGATAGCCTCGGGTTTCGATTTCAAAGTGTTCCCATTGAATATATATGCTATATATTATGGGTGTGAGAAAGAGAGAGAGAGAGAGAGAGAGAGAGAGAGAGAGAGAGAGAGAGAGAGAGCGAGCTTTAAGATGTCCGCTCTTAAAAATGCATATTTCACTCGGCATACAAATGCCGCTCCCATTGATCTTTTTGATAATACACGAAAATTCTCTTATACAGAGTATTTTAGATTTATTATTGCTTAACTATTTTGAGTGACATCAACTAATTTAACAATACCCTATGTATTGTTGTATAGCTCAATTAAATGAATGTATAAAGAGAATTCACATGCCATATATAGTTTATATATATACATATATATCTATTACAATAAATTAATGCACTCTTGGTAAACTGATCCTAACTTTACTCAGCAATTGAATCATATTAAATATATGTAAATATACATAGATAATCTATATGCATATATATATTTGCTCCACTTGTTCAAAATCCGAGACGCTTCTAATGTTCAACTGTATATATATTGTATAGCATATGTGCATGTGTGTCTCTATATGCTTGCATATATATCGCATGACAGGCAATGTATCATTAAAAAAAATTGACTTGACAAAGTTTCAAGGTTGCACAAATTTCCAAGGAAAAATAAATTTTTGCAGTTTTTTTTTTTTCACAAATTATAGAAATGAAAGTATGGCACATATAAGCACACATATTTTAAAATATTGTATATATGTAAATTGATCCATATTTGTGTGTGTGTGTGTGTGTGTGTGTGTGTGTGTCGCCTACTTAAGGCGCCTTCTGTCGTCTGTTGTCTGTTTATTGCTTTTATTTATTTACTGCCAGCGCCTAAGCACCCCTGCCCCCCGTTGAACCCGCCCAGCCCTGTTTACCGCTATAGTCGCGCTTTTGATTTGTTGTTGTTGCTGCTGCAGCGACGGCGGCGGCGTCACAGGTGTTGCGGCGTTCCATTTTGTGGTGTTTATGTCAAAAAGTGGAATTTTATGTGCGCGCTTAAAAGTATGCAAAATGTTTTTGTCATCTGCTTGCAGGGGGAATGTGAAGAGATGGAGTCTGTGGACAGGCAGCTGCCTGTCGTCTCGGCTGGGCCATAAAACAGGCGCCCACTCAAAAGTAGGCAACTCTCGTGCTTCTCTTTTGCTCTTTTCTTCTTCTATTTTTATTTGCCAAACATAAAGATTTTGGTTTAGGTCTTTTCTTTTATGTCGCGCCGAGCTGCTTGGCCATTTAAACGACTGAGGGTGGTAATCAATATGCCAACTGTCCATTGATTGGATTTTGATTTGCTTTGGCAGGCGTTGCACGCCAGCAAAGTCAGTGATTAGGAATTGTGATTGCTAACCCCATGCCACAGCGTGTGTGTGTGTGTGTGTGGAGGGGGGAGGGGAGCGTTGGAGCCATAAAACTAATCAAGTTTAAATGCGAGTTGAGCATCAATGTTAAGCTGCTTTAATGGCTCACCCACACTCATACACACACACACATAGAGTCACTAATTAAGTAATTACTTTTCGCTCATTAAGCGCGACGCAAGAAATTCAACTTCAATTTGACTTGATGCTGATGCTCCCCAAACGTCTTGTCGTCCTGTCCATCAAGTGCGCACTTAGCAGATACAACTTACACACACACACACACACATATATATATATATATATACACACACGCACTCGCACACACACACACACATATGCCAGGCAAGTTGGCAAGTTTTTGCGCATTTTATGCTGCTTTGGCTCTGTGCTGCCGTCTTGTCTTTTATGCTTTTCGCTCTTGTCTACGACATCAATCGATTGAATCGACGACGCTTAAATATTAATGATAAAATGAAGCAAACGGTGGCAACTTCCCATGCCCCGAATGGGTGAGCTTCCCCCACCCACCACCACCAATAAGGTCTCCAAGCCACCCCCTGCCTGTCCACATACTCGGCTAGAGTTTAAGTAGTGGAGCCTGCAACGCATTTCATAAGCAGCATCAAAAGTTTTGCGCCGTTTTCCGAATGACTCATGCGAAGCATAGTCAGCTGGGGTCGGCTTTAAGCGTCAGCGAAATCTCCTACAATTTGACAGACCCTAAGACAGACTAAGGAGAGTCTTCAAGAGTAGAAGAATGATTTCAATGGAGCTTTTCCAGTGTAAAGAGAGTATAAAAGCTCTATTAAGCTTGTAAAGTGAGCATTCAAGCTCTATTAAACTTATACAGAGAGCTTTATTGAACATTTATTTATAAATGCAGTTCACAAGTACGATTCATATTGAGCTATAAGACGAGCTATATTACATGGTAGTTACAGAAGCTAGTGAAGAGTGTTAAACAGAGCTTTATGATGCATTTATAAATGAGAAAGCTCATGCATCATTGTGGAACAAGTTTGTTTTGAAAGGTGAATCATTGCTTCACTAAAACTCCTATGTTATATGAAGATATATCCCATATAAAATCCTAACTAATCAAAACTGAACAAGTGCAATACTTAAGTTAATGGACTACTTAAAATGAGTGCAAAAAAAGCTTTATAGAAAGCTCCAAACTAGTCAAAAATAAACTAACTAGAATTAAGTTTAAGTGTTATTTATGAACTGAACTCAAATTGCAGCTTTTTAGTAAGATTACATAAAACTAAGCTGATATAGTATCGTGTAAAAGTCAGCATATGCAAATTATTCAAAGATTTCCATAAATTATTTCCAATGAAATAGATCACTGTAATAGAAGCTCAACTGTATTGAATTTATGAATTGATTGTTTATTATCAAGCTAAACCTAATAGTGTTAATGCTTAGAGGTTGTTTTACAAAGCTTTTCTTGACATAATGAGCTTTAGGCTATAGTTGATATATATCTTTTAAAAAGCACATTACACAAATCAAACAGATCTTTCTATGAAGCTTTAAGCTATATCAAGCAAAGTAGATCAGTGCAAAAGAAATTTTGACTAGATTGCAAAAATAAATTGGAAAACTTAAAGCTCAGTTCATATTATTAATCTTAAATAACCTTTTAAAAGTCAATATTCTGGTTTCTTAATGAGCTTTCGTCTATAGTTAAATAAGCTCAATTAACTCAATATTCAATTGACTCAATATTCACTTAATAGTATCAACTCCATCATCTAACAGTTTTTTGGCTCACATTAACTGAGAAATACCCTCTAAACCCACATAGCTAATATGCCCCATTGCTATTGGCATAGGGCACAAGGCAGCCCAAATATTGCGAAAAAGTGTAAGAAAAATATCAGACTCCATAATTAACTTGCTCATAACGCGCACAAAATGGCGCGCAGCCAACAAAGGACGAAAAGGACGACAAGGACAAGGACACGATCCGCGATTCGCGATGTGGCTGTGCATTTGTGTGCGCCGCATGCTGCATGCCACTGGTGTGGGCGTGGCACTTACATGGAATAATTTTTTTTTGGCAGCAGCCGCGTCAACGATTTCTCTTGTTTTCTTTTTTCCACCCATTTTCCCCATTTTCTTTCAACTTATATGAGGCCGCAACAGCGAAAAGTTAGCAAAGCCGTGCACTGAAGTGCTTTAAAAAGATAAAAGCCATTTATCACGCATGTACACTCACACACACGCACACACACAAAAACACACACACACACACACACACATGTAGACAGTTGCCTAGACAGGTGATGCTGGATATGGAATATAGCGAGCAGACACGCGTGCCGCAACGCATTTTCATTGAACTGAGTAATCCTTAGCGTGAGATGAAAATCTATTGAAATTAAATGTTAGAGTAATGCTGGAATACCCTAAACTTAGAGCAAAAGAGATTATCTCTGAGTGCAGAAAAATAATAATAATATATAAATAGAGTAAATAGCTAAAAATCTGTATAAATATATATATATGTGTATATTTATGAAATATATAAATAAAATATATATAAATTGACAAATATTCTATATGAGCAGATACTAATATATATATATATATATATATATATATATATATATATATATATATATATATATATATATATATATATATACATACATACCATAAATAAATAATATTTAACATTTTTTTTACCAATTGAGAAATATTCGATATTTTATATAAAAAAAATTATTTATAAAAAAGTTTATAAAATATTTTATTAGTATATAAATTGAGAAATGTTCTATAATGGCTTGAGTTCACTGTAAAATGCCTATAAGAATAAACATAATTTTTTAGATATATATTATATTTATTATATTTCATTACAACTCAATATCTATTCAAATATCTACATTTCGCTCATCATCAAATACAAATGTGACAAACGCAAGAGCATAGTTCAAATGCCCTCTAGGCCTAATTATACACTAATAATATCAAAAGGTGTGGGCAAATGTAAAGCCAAGACGACGCATTTTGAAGGCTTAGGCTTTGCTGCCCCGCCATGCCTCGTCCCATCAGCCTACACGCTACTAAGCCGCTTAGTCGATCAGCCATTGCCATTAGCCAGTGGCGCAGTGTGACCGACGCAGCTCAACCCCTAGCCTAGCCCTAGCAGCAGCTGAAAAACCCTCACCCCACTACAATACACAATACACTAAGCTATGCAGGCAGATAATTTTCCGGCCGCAAAGCATGCAACAGTTTTTTGTTTGGGGCTTTTGGCTTTTCAGTGCACGTAGCAAAAGTTAGCCGAGTCATAAACCAGTTTTTCAATTTGTAATGCAAACGGGCAGTCGCGGCCGCAAAAAAAAAAAAAAAGGAATAATAAAAGAGGAAAAGAGAAAAAGGTTTGCTACTTTTTGCAAAGTGTATTGAAAACTTGGCGGACAGGTGGGCTGGACAGGGCGGAGGCTGGAGGAATCGACTCATGTCGTAAATAAGCAGCAGCAGCAGCCACAGATAAGAGCAGCCACTTGAGTGTATGAGTGTGTGTGTTTGCTCCTTTTTTTTTTTTTTTTGGCTTGCTGAGTGCAATGGTTGCCACTAAATTTTCTATGCTGCCGTCGACGGCGACGGCGACGGCGTCAGGCATCGGTTTTTATCGCATTCGCGTGTCTGGCATGCATGCTTCACTTATGCCGATACTCAAGCACCCCCGATCCATTTCACTTCCTCTAACACACACCCTCTCTCTTTCTCTCGATGGCTCGCCCTCTCTTTCGCTCTTTTCTCCCACACGCAACAAAGCTGAAAATTGCTACTTTGTTCAGCGTCGCCGTCGCCGTCGTCGAGCTAAAGAAATGTGGAGTACTGGGTTAATATGTCTATCACTTTTATGGCTAGTTGCCTCGGCTAAGCACATATTAATTTTGAGAGTTATTGTTGTTGCTGTTGCCGTTGGTGTTGCCGTTGGTGTTGGTGTTGCCATTGTTGTAGTTGGTATTGTTGGCAATTATTATTGCAACTTTCGTATTCATTTTGGTGCCGATTGCGCAAGGCAAAAAGCTAAAAATGTCATCATCTCATGATTTGACTAGACTTAGGCCCTAAGGAAAATATTTAGCTATAGAGATCTATGTAAGGAGTCTTTGAAGAATGCAAGATTGAAAAAATTAAAGAATGAAAAAGTAGTTTTATCTCGAAAATGATATAAGAAAAGAGTTGTTTGTTGTTTTCAATATGTATTTTTATATCTATATATCTGCTAAAATTCTAAATTCAAAATTCATGTCAAATGAAGTTTTAATTAAAGCTTAAACTATTGATACATTTTCCAAGATTTGCCAAAGATATGCTTAAGATCTTGAACATTTAAAGAGATATATAAATTTTTATATATACACTAATGACAAACTTAATATTTGGAAAATAATTTGAAATTAACATTAGAAAAACAAAATTATAATAATAATAATAATAGTAAGAGTCAAATACTTCACAATAGTTGACTTTTCTACAGAAATGCCCATATATTCTTATTTATTTAGAACTTGATCTTGATATTTGGATTTCAATCAATTTTCTGTAGATATAATACAACATTGAAGTGATTGTATGTTGATTTATATCTGGTAAAAGTCTATAAGATATGCGACTATTATTAATGAATAATTTATATTTATATCATGAAAATACATATATTAACATTTTCCATATTCTTACACTTAATGCTGTCTATTTTGTTTTATTTTTGGTTCTTCATTATTGTTATTATTTTGGTTCTTCTTGTTTCTTCTACGTGTGCTTGGCATTGGATATTTGCATTTGGAATCTGGTTGCAGTCGCCAGTTCCAGTTACGCTTCAGAGTTCAGTTTATGCTCTCGATCAATGTATTGCGCGCTCTCTCTCGCTCTCTCTCTCTCTCTCTCTCTTGCTCTTGCTATTGCTCTCGCTCTCTTTGTCTTCTGTCGCCTTGCTATGGTTGCTTCCTAGTGGAGGCCGCAACGGGTTTCGCCTTACCACTTGCCTCTGCCTCAGGGCTGCTGTTGCACTTGTTGTTAGCTATTTTATCATAGCAAAAACAACAATGGCAAAAAATATAAAAAAAAAACCTTAACGCCTGCTGCACAGGTTGTTGCTGTTATTGTTGCTGTTGTTTGCTGGTTGGCTTTTATTGGATTATGCGCTTTCTTTTTCACACATTTCCGCATGTAACGCTGCAGTAATAGCTGAGGGCAGCGCCAGTCGCGGAAAAACCAGACCGACGCGTCGGCCTCCAGCCTGCGCCTGCTCGGTGTGGAAAGCGCAGCGACAGCAACATCTAGAGAAAATCGCTGCCAAGCCGGTCCGAGCTGGACAACATGTGTGTGAATAGATAGCAACGGTTAGCGGACAGTTGGCAGCGTGCAGCGTACAGCGGGCAGCGGGCAGCGAGGTCAGCGATTGGTAAACCATGCCTTGGAAACTGGAACTATTTCGCTCTCATTGCGAAATTACGTTTTCCCATTTTGTCTACGTATTGCGGCGTTTAATTAATTTGCATTTGCTTGCTGCCTGTTTCCATTCGCGTATCGATTTGATTGCCACACAGCTCAATTGCAGTTGATTGAACCTGCCACCAGTTGTGACTCAGCGGGTAGCAAGCAAATGGCTTCCTGACCAAAAAAAAAAAAAAGAAAATGAAACGAAACGAAAAATACAAACAACAAAATCTTAAATTCCATTTTCCAATTCCTTTAGCGCGCCTCTTCTTCCCGTCTCTCGCACGCATGCGGCAATAGCTTTGCACTTATTTTTACGCTCTTTCCAGCACGCTCTGTCGCTCTCCCACCGCTGCGCTTTCACGGTCTTTGCGCTCTCTCGCACTCTTTTACTGAGTGCGCCAATGGCTCGGGGGTATGCCAGCAGAGCCAGCGTACACGACGTTGTCGAGTTGTTGTCGTTCAGTCAATGGTAAACTTTCAATGCGAACGCGTGTGGCATCGTCTTCGGTCTTCGGTCTTCGGTCGTCGTTCTTTGACGCTGCGGCGCGGCTCTTCTACTTAATCGCCGCGTAAACGAAGTGTGTGCTCTTAAGGTGTGTGCGTGTGTGTGTGTGTATGTGTGTGTGTGCCCTACCCTCTTCAAACTGACTCCCGCGCAGGTCGTTTGTGATTCATTCAAATCAAGCGAAATTCGCCAGCCTCAAATAAATTTTAACTGCTGTTGTTGTTGTCTCTTCGTTTTTGCTCTTGTGCTGTAACCTGTAGCCTAACGGTAACGCTCAACTGCGCAGGCCGCTTAACACACAAGAAAAAACAGATTTTTTTGTTGTTATTGTTGTACTTCTTTTTCATTCGACAAACGACAAAGTGAAGAAGCAGCGCAGCAAGAGCAACAACAACAACAACAACAACAACAATAATGAAGTTCAGTAAATGAAATTCGCAATTTATGTAATGTTGGTTTTATGGCTGCTGTTATTGTTATTACAATTGTCTTTTCTTCATTTCATTTGGTTGTTTTTTCTTTATGGTTTTTTTTTTTCATCCCGCAAAGTTCAAACTAGGAGTTCAGATCAGTTAAGAAGTTGAGATAAATGTAGAATTTGGTAGCTTTGAGAATGGATATGGAGAAAGGGAGCACGAGGGCGTGGTATTTCAATGAAATGAATTGCATTTGATTATAATAGAATAATTTAGATTATTTTAATAGCAATTCTTAGGCATCACTTAGATATTTTTTGATAAGTTTTTATTTATATTGAAGATCGATCATATAGAAAATTTAAGATTATCATAGAATGCCTATGAAATACATAGATACTTTTTAGTTCATCTAAAGTAACAGAAATTGAAGTATACTTTACGATATACTTTATATATTATCGTATTTTGTTTCCTTCAAAGTAATCCCCATAGGAAATTAAAAACTTGTTTCCTAATCTCCGAAGCACGCAAATTTTTCGTGAACTTGTAGAAATTCTCCATGGATGTAGTTTTATACATCAATCATGTACATGTACATATGCGATATATATGTACTACTATATAATATGATTTAAAGTTTTATATAACGATTCATTTGTAGTTTCCTCTAATCTTTGTGGCTTTTTGTAATTCCCACTCGATTTATCTATATAGAAAAAAAAAAAAACAGCTCATTAATCATCAAAATTGCGAACTAGTTTACTTATGCTTAAAATAATAAAAAAAGAACAATTTATAATTCTATAATTCTTTAATAAATATTTTCACACCAAGTGAAGACACGCCTGCGCTGGGGAAGTGGTTTAGATATATATATATATATATATATACTTATATATGCTGGATAAAGATGAATCGGCCAAAGCAAATGAATCTCTGTCTCAGCTTAGTCATTGCAGGCACTCACCCAGTACACACAGCTATATACATATACATACGTATATATGATTTATGTGCGCATTGAAACCGATTTATTTATCATCGAATGCGTATAGTTCTTCGCAATTAACAAAACGTTTTCGGGCGAGCCAAAAACGCGCGCAAAACGCTAGCGAAACGCGTCGTCTCAATTGTTTGTTTTTGTTTTGTTTTTCTTGTTGTTAAAATTTAATTTTTGTTTTGTTTTTTGCTTTCAATGAAAAGCGCTCATCAAAGAAGCCAATTTGAAATATATGTAGAACGAAAGTTTATGCAGCTGTCTGTGTGTGTGTGTGTGGGCGTCTGTTGTGCATTGTGCATGAATATATATATATGGATATACATATATTTATATACATGTACATATATTTGTGTGTATAATAATGTCTGATTAGTTTAATTAAAGCGTATTTTCCATAGCCATTGTGCGCAGTTTGCAGCACTGCAATTCACACACTCACACAGACACTTATATACAAATATATATACACAACTATATATACATATATGCATATATAGAGCTATAGCTAGACGCAAAGTGCAGTCAAGTGTTCTACAGTGTTGGGCGCCAGAAGGCAACACCACCCAATACCAAAAGCATTATGACAACGACCAGCCTGGGACGACATTTTCTGGAAAAGTTCTTTCCATTTCGGTGAGTGGTGCATGTGGCATGCGAGTGCGAGTGTTGCACAAACAAAACTCTATCTTAAAATAAGCAAATACCAATGCCAAAAATAAATATGGGTCAGCCGATGTGCAGAAAAGATCGACAATGCGCCCACTGCAACTTGTGGCAACGGGCAACGGGCAATGAGCAACTGCCACAGGCAGCAGGCAGCCTGTTTGCTATTTTTATTTGCAAAGTGCAGGAAATTGTGGCGACAACTGAATTAACGATCGATCTTTTTTTTTTTTTTTTTGCTCTCTACTGATCTTCGACAGTAACAGCAGGAACTGCTCCGACTTCTTTACATAAATATTTCGGTACATATTCATTTCTTTTCAGACTAAGATGCATGAGTTTTGCTGTGATGTGCCAAGCAGCATCTTTGATCGATCATTGCTCCAGAGAGCTGCCATTCACAGTTGATCTTGACTTTTTGTGATCAGTTGTTGCTTTAACTAACAACAGTAAGAGCTGATGATTCTTATAGCAAACTGTAGTTGAATGAGTTGTTTGATTATTTGATTTGTATGCAAGTAGAAATGTAGGACTCATGCACGAATAGTTGAAATTAATCACGATCAATTGCTGACTTAACTAACAATGCACAGAGTTGATGATTCTTTTATACTGTTGAAAGCTTTAAGAGTTTATATTTAGAGCATAGCTTACATTCAAGATCGGTAAATATTTCTGTATATTAACCATGTTCAGTTGCATTCTTAACTAACGAAGATCAGCATTGATTCTTAAGTTCTATGATTCTTAGATTTTGTCTGCCTAAGACGATCAGTAAACTCTATCTAAACTAACATCGATCAGTTGTTTCTTTTACGAGAAGCGATCAGATTCGATCAGTTTTAAGTTTAATGAGTTTGAAAACTTAGCTTTCATGCACGATCAGTAAAAATTTCCACAATTAACCATAATGATTTGCTTCCTTAATGGTAATCAGAGTTGATTCATTATCATCATCATATTGATCGTGATAGCTATTCCTTCAACTACGATCAGCTGTTTTCTTCACCCACCTACGACAAGTGTCGCTGATTCTTGTTGTAAGTCTTAATTGCTATTTGTATTATATTTATTTATATTTATAGCATTGTTTCCATTTGCGATCAGCAAAACATTTGCCAAACTAACCATAATCAGTTATAGATCGTTGTGAAAACATTGCACACACTCAGCCAGTACACACAAATATACATACTTATATCTGTAAGATCATTCGAGTTTTATTATCATGCTACATGGTTAGTGCAGATTCATTGATCGAGCACCTGCACGATCATTCTAGCGCACTTCCAAAGGTGTTTAATTGAACTTAATTGGCATGATGTATGATATTTTGCTGCTGCCCTGAAGCACGACACGATCCTTGGCACCACAGCTCAGCTCAGCTCAGCTCAGCTCAGTTCGCAGTTCTGTCTGCTGCGTTCAGTTGCTGTTCCTGGCCATTAATGGAGCATATAATTGATGTGCTGCAACATTTGATCTTGATTGCTTTACAAGGAAACTTTTTCATTTCATAATTAAATATGATGAATGAGGAGAGCTAAAGTCTCTACACATTCATTTCACACTGTTGCCGATGTAGCTTAGCTACTGTAACTATGTAACGACGTTCGTTTTATCTTCTTAGTTGATATTAAAATTGTTTTTATATGTTAGTTAATTGGTATGTGGAATAGTGAATAAATTTGTGATAGCATCTGCAGTGATCTTCAAGCAAGAAGCTTTCAAGTTCTTTGTAGACCAAAGAGTTTACTGAAGAAAAATAAATAAATAGACACAAATATTAAAAGAATTGATCCTCTGAGGCTTAAATTCTGCTACTATCTATCTACGATCTATAAAGATATCTGCAGCAGCATCTGCAGTGATCTTTGCCTAAATGGAGCTGCTATTTGCACAATTTCTTAATAGATCAGATATTATTGCAAAGAGTTTAGCTTTGTAGCTCCACGACTATTTGTGACTGCTCTCAAATAAGATAATTAAGAATTGATCCTCGCATTTGAACTTCTCGAACTAGTCATCTACGATCGTTTCAGCTTGCCAGCTAACCATATAGATATCGATCTTGATCTTCAGGCACTCTCCTCATAGAATATCTAGCTTAAAACTTCTTTGGAGCTCAGTGATCATGAAAAATAAAAGACAAAAATTTTTGTCATTTTGCAGTTAGTCGTGGAACGTTGATCCACACTGTGGTGGTGCGCTGTGGTGCTGTGGTGTCAACTCATTTGACATTTGTCATATGCAGTTAGCTTAAGCGTTTGTTGGCTGCCCCAATGGAATGTGCTTGCAGTTGATCAACGCACGACAATTCTCCACCTCCCCCTCGCCCCCACACACTCACGTCTCCCACAGCCTGTTAGCAGCTGTATTTTATTTTGCTTTTGGCTGTGTGGAGCGAGCGGGCGCGCAGCTGTTGGCGCAGCTTTGCGTGCCGTTTCGGGCTAAAATAAATAAATACTTAACATCGATCGCTTTGACTTTGATCGAGACGAAAATAATGCGGCCAAAAGGTCGCAGCTGCTGTTCCGGCCAAAAAAATGCTTCAACAAGTCGTTATCCTTTTCATTTCGTTTACGTTTCATTCATTCCTGCTGTTTCTTTTGGCTAATAAACATATTTTCTCATTTGGCCAGGCTTATTATGGAGCCGCCCACTAGCTGGCATTGCCCTCAATGGCAATGGGGCAACCCAAGCTCAAACTCAAAGAGCTCAGCATTTTTATCGCTTGCTATAATTGTCTGCATAACAATAACACTTTTGACATTAACAACCAGCAGCGGCAACAGCAACAACAATCATTATAACAACAACAACAATTGTCATAATTTTGCACAATAAAAAGTGTTTTTCTTGATTAAATGGCGCAAAAAAGGGGGCAGAGTCAGAGGCGAAGGGGAGGGTGGTGAGGGAAGGGCCTCAAATGTTATTGGTTGCTCTCTTTAGCGACCCATCAGTGAGATGCAAAAGATGGAAAACCCCAAAGCCAAAGATGAAAAACAAACTTTTAGCGTAAATCGCACTCATTTTCCATTTTCCGCTCTGAGTTTTCTCTTGCCTTTTCCTTGGCAAACGACGCGCGCTTTCTCGGTGTGAAAATACCAAAAATGGCATTGCCCATAATTTTATTGCTTTCATTTGTGCAGGGGCAGCGGATGGAGCAGATGGAGCGGAGGAGCTAAAGAGTGCCATTAGCGAGTGGAGCGGGTGGGAGTGGGCGGGTTAAGCGGGTTAAAGGGCTGCTGCACGTAACTGTTTATGGATTGTCTTCACTTGCCAGGAGTGGAGCAGGCGTCGTAAAGTGTTTACTTGCGAACAACACACACACATACAGACACACACAGACACACACGCACACTCACAATCGCACACATGTAACATGCAAGAGAATGCAATTGCCAGGGCTGTATCTGCATCTGTATCTGCATCTGTATCTGTATCTGTATCTGTATCTGTATCTGCATCTGTATCTGTATCTGCATCTGTACTTATCTGATCTGTATCTGTATCTTGTATCTGTATCTGTATCTGTAATGTATCTGTATATGTATCTGTATCTGTATCTGTATCTGTATCTGTATCTGTATCTGTATCTGTATCTGTATCTGTATCTGTATCTGTATCTGTATCTGTATCTGTATCTGTATCTGTATCTTGTATCTGTATCTGTATCTGTATCTGTATCTGTAAATGTATCTATATCTGTATCTGTATCTGTATCTGTATCTGTAATATCGATCTTATCTGTATCGATCTCTGTATCTGTATCTGTTATCTGTATCCTGTATCTGTATCTGTATCTGTATCTGTTGATCTGTATCTGTATCTGTTATCGCATCTGTTGTAATCATGTATCTGTATCTGTAATCTGTAGCTGTATCTGTAGCTGTATCTGTATTTTATCTGATCTGCATCTGTATCTGTATCTTCTGTAATCTGCATCTGTATCTGGTATCTGTAATCTGGTATCTGTATCGGTATCTGTATCTGTAATCTGTATCTGTAATCTGTATCTGTATCTGTATCTGTATCTGTATCTTCTGTATCTGTATCTGTATCTGTATCTGTATCTGTATCTGTATCTGTATCTGTATCTGTATCTGTATCTGTATCTGTATCTGTATCTGTATCTGTATCTGTATCTGTATCTGTATCTGTATCTGTATCTGTATCTGTATCTGTATCTGTATCTGTATCTGTATCTGTATCTGTATCTGTATCTGTATCTGTATCTGTATCTGTATCTGTATCTGTATCTGTATCTGTATCTGTATCTGTATCTGTATCTGTATCTGTATCTGTATCTGTATCTGTATCTGTATCTGTATCTGTATCTGTATCTGTATCTGTATCTGTATCTGTATCTGTATCTGTATCTGTATCTGTATCTGTATCTGTATCTGTATCTGTATCTGTATCTGTATCTGTATCTGTATCTGTATCTGTATCTGTATCTGTATCTGTATCTGTATCTGTATCTGTATCTGTATCTGTATCTGTATCTGTATCTGTATCTGTATCTGTATCTGTATCTGTATCTGTATCTGTATCTGTATCTGTATCTGTATCTGTATCTGTATCTGTATCTGTATCTGTATCTGTATCTGTGTATCTGTATCTGTATCTGTATCTGTATCTGTATCTGTATCTGTATCTGTATCTGTATCTTGTATCTGTAGCTGTATCTGTATCTGTATCTGTATCTGTATCTGTATCTGTATCTGTATCTGTATCTGTATCTCTATCTGTATCTCCATCTGTATCTCTATCTCTTTCTTTTATAGTCTTAAGTTTTTCATATTACATGGATTCTTAATATTATTGTCCATCCCTGGTGCATTCCTCATTTTATGTTGCCTTCGCATATCGCTGTCCATGTGCGCGCGTTTGATTGGAGAAAGTCCAAATTGTAATTGCCGTTTGCCATATTTGATAATTTCTGAGTTGCATTCGCGAGGCGCACCACAACAACAACAACAACGCATCCATAAAAATACTCAAATCCATACATACATATACGAATACATATATGTACATATATATATATAAATTCGTAAACATACAATGTCGCAGCTGACCGGGCATAGACACCATCGTGATCATCATCATCATCATCATCGTCGTCATGACGCTATTTTTTTCATGTAGAGAAGTTTTACATTGTTTGGCTTTAGATTGAACTTTGTGCAGGGTATATTGAACTGCATAGCCTTAATGTGACCGCAACTAATGTTTGATGTTGTGTGAAAATATAAAAATATATGTTAAATAAGTCATAAGTAATTTAATATAAATTATAATTATAATATATATATTTTATATGAAGTGCTATGTAACTTTGATCTGAGGAGCTGTTTTAAGTACTGTGCTTCTATGCGATTTTCATAAGTTTCTATCTATTTCGAGCTCTTCTATGTGATTTCTACTCACTTGTTTACGAAAGAATGTGCATCCTATTTGTATTTTCGTATAAATAAAATGATATGTTATTAAAAAAATATATAAAATATATCAAATATAATATAATTATTATCATTATTTGATATAAATATTTATTTAATAATTTTTGGCTAGCTAAGGATTTTCTGAGTTTTTATTTACAAAGTAAGATTTGCTTCATTATATATTCTTCATCATTATATATTATATTATATTTATAATATTTAAAACTTATATTAACAATCAATATTGATATCTTTAATGAACAACTTAGTATATTTTCTACCTCTATTATTATATTATATTTTTTTTATTCTTATATATGTACATATTTTTTTTTTTTTTTAATTTTAGTCTTTTTGCTGCTTAAAGTCATTTATTTTTTTTTTTCTTGATTTTTTTCTTGTATATTTTTTTTCATAATTTTCTCATCTATTATCTTATATAAATATATATTTGTTTATCTTTATATTTAATTTAAAGGGTATTTGAAATGCATAACTTTTGCAACTACTAGCTAAACATTTTTGTTGTTATTATATATATATATATATTTTTTATGTTAGCTATAATTATTTGTTTATTTGTTGCGCAGCTTTGCCGTGCAGCCTGCTCCTATTCCAACTCCTCTCCCTCTATTCTGCTATTCTTTCTCTCTCTCTCTTTCGCCCTTTCTCTCTCTCTATCCCTCTCTCTCTCTCTATCGCTCCCGCTCTGCGGCAACTTTCGCTTGAAAATTTATTAATTTATCCTAGGGGAGCAATAGTTTGGCGTGTGCATAACTCCCTGCTTCCTTCCCCTCTCTCTCCCTCTCACTCTCTCGCTAGCTCTTCTACTTTTTTTCGTTTTGCTAGCCAGACAGCAAACAGCTTCCCTCCGCCCAGACTCCGGCGCTTCGGTCGCCACATATACGACGTATTTTTTTTTTTGTTTTCTTGTTTTTGTTGTTGCGTTGGCTACTTCAACTTCAAATGGCGCCGCATGCCGTTAAGATACTTTTGTATCTTTTGTTGCCGCTGCTAGCCGGAAGTGGGCATGGGCATTATTTAATTACAGGCTACAGTTGTCCTCTGCTGCTGTCCGAGTTCCGCCCTGCCAAAACAGCTGCTGACCCCAGTCCAGCCCGGCCCTGAGGGGCATTCGCTGTTGTTGTTGTTGTTGTTGTTGCTGCTATTGGGTAGAGGCGGGGGCGCGAGCGCTTCATCGTAAAAAAAAATATTTTTAAGCTGTGCAAACGGGAGTTGCACGACGATGGGGCGTGCCGCCCGTCCCCCATAGAATGCCAATTTCTTGAACCCGTCAATGGCCTGTGGGAGCCACAAAACAATTTTCAAAATGTTGCTCCAAAGTTTTTAATTATTTTATTTTCTTTAATGTTGTTTTTTTTTTTTTACTAGTTTAAGCGCAAATTGTAACAAATTTAATTAATGCCATTTCTTTTTCTCTCTTCTTCTTTTTTGTTCTTTTGCAGGTGAGTTTGTGCCTTAGTTTTCCATGCGTTCTAAAGCTCGTAAGTACCAAGTTTTTCCAGCTTTATCTGATGATTTTTGTTTGCTCCAATTGTATCTGCGCGTGTAAGCGACATTCTGCCAATCATGTGGCGTGTTTTTGTCGTGTTCTATAAGCCGCTGACAACCAGCTGAATATCTTCGAACAATTTTATGGCCATATGAATGCAGCCGCAGCAAAACATTTCTCTGGTTAGTCTATCCACCAACCCCCGTTCAGCTATTTGGCTGGATTTGACAGCTTGTTTACAGCATGGGAAAATGTGTGCTGGGCTAAGCTGTCTGTCCGTCTGTTTGTCTGTGTTGCCCATAAGTCTTCGACACGCTGCGATTCGTGGGTGGCTACCAGAAGAAACCAAAGAAAATTCAAGTTTTCCAATAATTTACACAATTTGCCTTGAGATCTTCGAACGAAATGCAGTTAATATCTGTGGGATCTGTCTTTAGAGTATGGCTTCCAAAGTTTGCGCATTTATATGAAACCTATCTTTAATCTATTCCAAATTAAAATATTTCCTCTGATTATCTTAGTTATTCATACTAATTTTACATGCTCTTTTCTCATTTTCTCATTTTCTCAACTTCAATTTGATTTCATCTCAGCATTTCAAACATTTTTCATTGCATGATTTTAGGCTTTTTAGACTGTTGTTGTCTTGTCTATGCTGGTAAATGCATTTCATAGAATTTTTAGGAATTATTACTACGTATATATCTTTTTCAAAAACAGAGAATGGACAAAGTCTCTTATTTACTGCCTTGCCTCTAATAATATATATCTCTCTTTTTGATATAAAATTAAATATTCTATTTCTTTCCCTCTAGTAATATATCTCTGAAAGCCTATAATTTATAAAATTAGTTTATTGGAGTCCCGCATGACTTCATAAATAGAAAGAGAACAAAACAAAAAGCAAAGGCTTAGATCTGCAGACTCCACTCTTCGTAGAAGATGAAATCTCCACTCTTGAATCTTTCTTATGCCTCTGAAATGGTAAGATTTTTGTTCAATTAAGTTTCACGATATCTGCAACACACGAAAATTGCCCGAGCTTGGAAATTTTGAATATTTACTCTCAAAATTTTTAAATTTAATATAAAGAATTATCTAAATTGTATAGTGAAGTTAATCTCCAACAAATGTACTTGAACTAAATAAAATTATTATAATCGTATCTTTGATTAAGAAAAAAAAAAAGCATTGGTTAGTCAAATAAGGCCCAACATATGAAAACCCTGTAGGTATATATACATATATATATCTATGCAACTGACTAAATTGGCAGCAAGATGATTTGATTTGCATATATGTATTTCTCCTGTCATTGCATAGCTTGCCATGAAATCATATGCTATTCCTGCAATAAAAATTCTTATAGCTCGTTTTGAACCATCATTAACGAGTATTATGTGGTTCAGTCATACTCGACAGGCGCAGTTTTATTTGATTGAAAAATGTATAATTAATTTATATGAAATCAGTTTTCGAGCAATAGAAGAAACTGTTTTTGTCAGTCGGCCAACAACTTCAGGCAGCAGCTGCCGCCGTTTAGCCTTTGTCTAAGCAAGCAATCTGTCAGGAATGTTTTTGGTGTTCGCGATGCTGTGGTTTTTTCCGGCATTCCGTTGGCCAAAACTGTTTATTGTTTATTGCGAATGTTGGAATGGCGCTTTAATAATTAATCATTTGGCCTTAAAAAGCAACCAGAAATATGCACATTATGTGGCAAGCCATGAGGGCCGATCCGGCCTGTTATGCAGGATATGCGTAAGCCAAATGGACCAGAAAGCTGTTGGCTCGACCTCAAACCTCTACAAGAGCCGGCGAACCCAAACCGAAACCGATATAAATTGCATTATGGGCAAATTAATTGTTTTTACCGGAGCGATGGGGCGACATTAATGGGCCAAGCCAAATATACAGCGCCTGCCGCCGGCCGCCTGCCGCCCACCGGCCAGACGGCATACGGCCCAAGGACATTAATAAGGCCCAAAGGATGTGGTGACATTAATTGCGCAACGTTCGAGACAAAGCGAAGCAGGGGAGTGTGAGAGCGAGGGTGAGATGGAGAGAGGGGCAGGGGCGAGTGAGTGGGGCAGTCATTACATTTCCATATAAATATTTATCGCATGTGATAATGCCGCCAGGACCCGTTAGCGGGCAGTGGCTAAGCCATGCGCTGCCTTGTCAATAGTTTTTCAATTTGTGTAATATATGAGAGCGAGCGAGATGGGGAGAGGGAGAGTGCGAGCATGTGAAACAGGGCGTGTGTAAGCGAAACAGCAAATGCAATTGTGAGCACATGTTGTCGCCTTACAGCATTCATGTGCATGTGTGTATGTGTGTGTGTGTGGTGAGCTTTGCATATTTAATGAAAGGCAAAATCCCTTTGCAATGCCAAAATGGTCAAGAATTGTGAATTATAATGGCATTCGAGCAAAGCTCCTCTTTCTAAGCGGCCAACACATTAATTACTTTAATTAATAATTTTGTGGCATTAATTTTGATTTATTTCTGCCTTAGCTCACCTGAAGCTCTCCCTCTCCCTCTCCCACTCCCACTCCCACTCCAATTGCTGACAATTTGTCAGCGTCGTCTGCTAAATAGCTAACTGCATACGCAGGCAATTCCTGTGCTGGCGCTCTCTCTCTTTCTCTCGCTCTGGCTTTTATCTTATTTGTCTCTTTTGCCGACAGCGCTGCTCGAGTCAAAACAAAGCAACAGCTGGTCGAACGCTTGCTTGCTTGATCAGTCGAGGCCACCGCAGCAACAACAAAAATAACAATAGCAACAACAACAACGGCATGAACAAAGGCCGCAGCAAGAACAAAACTGTAAAGCAGCTTGGCGAAGGGCTCTCCCACGTTCAACTTGCCATGACAATGTTAAATACACGCATACATAGACGGACACACACACATAGCACAGAGACAGACATCACTGCTCACTAGCGCACACATGTTCCACTTCCTTGGCAGCCGCCTTCAGCGCCATACAACGATCATCAACAGCTACCACTCTCCCTCTCAGCACGCCGTCGCTCTCGCGCTGCTGCGTCTGTGGCTGCTGCTGCTGCTGCTGCTACTTCGCACGCTTCGTTAAGCTTTTTGGCCAACAGCAGCGACGTCGACAGAATTGGGCGCGTTTTACACAGCCTAACAAATGTTTGCGATCGCAGAAGCTTAACTCGAACTGAATTAAGATTATATGAGGGATTGAATGTTACTCTCATTATTCACTAAAAAATTATAATTTATCTTAATTTTAGTAAGTAAGTTAAATTTAATGCTATGGCTATTCAAAATACTAGCAATAATTACTGAACATAATTATATTTAGTATTACTTATGCATGCATGCTATTTATATGAAATTTTAAATATTTATTTATTTAAAAAAAAAAAAAAAAAAAAACAAAACAAAATATAGATTTTAAGTATTTCATCATTTACATTATTTACAAACTGTTGCTGGACAGTGTATTAATTCTCTTTATGCATACAAGACCACACGCATACATAGATATAAGCATGCACTGCCCGTGTATGTGTGTGTGTGCGTATATCAATATGCACTTTGGTTGATGGGCGAGGAGCGGGAGATTAAGATTCTGCCGTCTGTTTTAGGCTGCGTAGAGCTTCACTTCTTCTGCACAGTGCACTGGGTCTTTTAATAGTTTTTCTGTGTGTGTGTGTGTGTGTGTTTTTTTTTTTTTAATTTTTTGTAATTTTTTGCTCGCATGTGTTGTAAAACGCACGCGTTAAATGCGCGTCTGCAATGCGGTTGACCAAAAACAATGCGGACGCTTTGTGTATTGTTTTGTTATTAGACGCTTTTGTTGTTTGCTATTTGTTGATTTTGATCACACGACCTGCAATGCGTGGTAAATAGCTGTTGCAGTTGCAGTTGCATGCACATACGCATATGGCACGCATACGCAATCAATGCCCAGCGATCTGCAGCTATTGAAAAACGCATGCGATTTGCGCAATTCGTTCGCATGCAGCAAAGACAGCAGTAGTAGCAGCAGCGGCAGCAGCGACAGCAACAGCATGTCTAACTCCAATGTGGGCAGCGCAGTAGCTGCCAACGCAGCGACTGTGACAGCGACGAACGCCAACGGGCAACTCGTTCCACACACACACACACGAACAAACGCACGCATTCGTTCGCTCACACAGCATCAAAAGAAGCACCAACAACAAGCGCACGCCAATGCACACTGCCTAAGAATTTATTTAATTGTAAATAATTATAATGCCCAAAAAGTTGGATATATTTCTAAAGACAGTTGTTCCTATTGCATTCAAATACTTCATCTAGCATAGACACACAGATAGTTTAGATTTGTCTTATTAGTAGATAAAACATATAATTTGATATAATGTAAAGCCATCTGTTACCAAAAAACTTTCAGCAACAATATATAGCGGAGAGCCCAGTGTGCATTGGAGACTAAGGTAAGCGGGTGGCAGCGCAAAAGAGCACACGAGTACGAGCGCACGAGCTTCGCTGTCGCTGTCGCCGTCGCCGTCGCAGTCGCTGCCTCTGCCTTTGCCACTGTCAGTGTAGTTGCCATTGGCCGGCTTCGGCTAGCTCAGTTGTGTTTTGCGTTCCACGGACGACGGACGAAAGTTTTTGTAAGCGCATCGTGCGGTTGGTCTTCTGTATTTTTTTTGTTTTTGTGTTGTTGTTATTCTTGTTATTGTAACTGTAGTGTGTGCGTGCGTGTCTTGGCGATGCCGATCAAAATTAACGTTTGTGTGCAAAGCAAACAAAAAATTAAAAATAAAATCAAAAACAAAAAATTTTTTTATAAAAAAGTCGGCAACTATAACGAAAAATTGTTACAAATTGCGCTGTGTTGAGCAAAAATTTTAATTGCCTTCTATTTACACATATATGAAGTTGTGTTTTGTTTTCATTTATTTATTTATTTATTTATTTATTATTTTTGGTGTTTTGTTATTTTCGAGTTTTACAATTCGTTTGACAACAATTAAATATTATATAAAATTATAATACAATAATTAACTCTTGAAATAGTCAAAGAGACTCAATAAACATAAAAAAGAAAAACATCAAACATCAAATAAAACAAAAAACTCAAAAAGGGAACGCAAAGCGTTCGCCGTTGCTGTTCTCGTTGCCGATGTTATTGTTGTTGTTTTCGGTGGTTGTTGTTGCTTTTGCTCGCAACGCATTTGCGTTTTGCGCTTTGCTTATGCCGCTGGCAGCGCTGCCTCCACAGCCGCTGCCGCCACCGCCGCTGCCCGAAATTTGTTTTGTTTGTGTTTTGAACGCTGAATTGAAAGTGTGTTTGCAGTGCCTGTGCCGCTATATGTGTGTGTGTGTGTGTTACTTTTTGTTTCTCTTTCGTTTTGTTTTTCTTGCAATAAATGCAAAATTGATTGCAGCAAATAAAACTTCATATGTCTTTGAATTTGAGCATTTGAAATTGCTTTTGAAAAATGTCCAACTGGAATAATTTTTCTTTTACTTTTTGTCTTGTTTATTTTATATAAATGAATTTGGGTGCTCAACAACTAGTTTTCTGTTGTTGATATGTGTGCAGCGGTGCGGCGCAGTGAAGCCGATCAGCGAGGGGCGGCGGGGCGAGTCTCTTACTGAGTCACGTTATAGTTAACCCGTTTGCAGCTCTTCGACGGTATCTCCCCAACCAAATCAAGTTGGAACTCTGACTCAGTGGCAGAAGACAGATATTATACATACACATATATATTTTTTTTGTATAGGCCTGTGCCAGTTGTCAGATGCCAGAGATTAGCCAGTTTTAGTCAATTTTCGTTCAACTTTTTATTTTCGTCAATTAACATTTGCGGCAATTGTTGAGTTTCAATGGCAAAAATCGTAAGATCGCCAGAGCAACTGAATGTGTGTGTGTGTGTGGATGCTATTTTGCGTGAGCGCTAGTGATAGTCCAATTGGCATACTTGTGGAACACAATTGTTGTCCATTTAGCTAGCAGATCTCTTATTGGAAATGAATTGGAATTGAAATTAAGATTAAATTTGAATGCAAATGGAAGTTTGATTCTGTTACAAAATAATTAAAGAGATTGTTTATTAAATTTTACAATTATTTAAATGTTAAAAGCTTATCAAATGAAACTTATATACATAAATGCAATAGATTCACTAATCTCTTTAGTAATAGTCCAATTGGCATACTCGTAGAACGCAATTGTTTTGCTTTTAGCTAGATGAACTCTTATTGGAAATTTATGGAATTGATATTCAAATAATTTATATATGCAAATAGACGTTTTTAATACTAAAAAATAAAAGAAAGATTTATTTTGCTTATAATATCAAAATTTTAATAAAACTAAAACACATTAGATAGATTTTTTTTTGTTAATCTTAAATCCAATATGAATCCTATTCCCAAGGCATGCCCAATAGACATTTTGGCTTAATAACTTAATTAGCTACTTGGGAAAATAAGAATTCTGTAAAATATATTTCAATATATATATATATATATATATAATTAACTGCCTTTGGACTTTTACGCACAGCAGCGCCACGCCCCCAAAGTGAAAGAACGACAATTAAGAAAAGTTGAAAAGAGTCTTAAGTCTTAACTACCTGAAAGTTCTTTCACTTAGTGCGTGCCACATGATTCAAGATTCGTTTCATTTTCCCCATGTCCCAATGGGCCTTGGGAAGTGTTTAGCATGTGATTAACTTTCTAAAAATAAATACCAATTCAAAGAGTGTGTGTGTGAGTGTGTGTGTGAGAGTGTGAAAGAAATATTCTTCTATATTGTTTTCATATGTTTTCCCTTTTGGTTTTTCGTAATTTTTGATGTCAGCTAAAATCATTAGCGAATCAATTTTACAACAAATGTGACAACACTTTAGGGCCGAGACACGCCCACTTCCCACTGCACTGCTGATGAATCTCTCAGCACTTGCAGCACACACACAGAGAGAGAGATATATAAAGTGAGATAGGCACCGTTAATGGGCCAGCGCCCCATCGGACCACTTGCGGTTAACGTTTATTAACTGTAAAATGAAGAGAACAACCAAAGTCATAAGCAAATGCAGTTAGTGGCGATGCCAACAGCGACGCCAGCTGCAGCGTCGACGGCGCTGCGCTTGCTTACGCTGCCAGTGCAAAAAGGCGCTGCAAAAGTCGCCAGCAAAACGCGCGTAGCATAAAATACCGCAAGACTGCACAGATTTGACGCAAAGTTGTAGCCAGCTAGATACCCACTAAAATGTTGCAGAGAAATAGCACAATGTTTGTTTTGAAATATAAATTGTTATTATTTATTTTTAATTTTGTGTAAAATGCGCTACGAAAATAGAGAATTAAATTTAAAAGATTTTATTAAAAAAAAAAAGAAGAAATTTTAAATTAAAATATGTTTAAATTAAAAAAAAAGTATATTCACGACAAAAATTAAATATTTAATAAAAAGCAATTGAGCAAATTGTTAAAAAAAAATTTATTCTCAAAAAATAAAATATCAAAAATTATTATTAATATTAAAAAAAAAAATGTGATTCGCAAAAAAATAAAATATTAATTAAACAATTTTTAAAAGTCGAAAGTTAAAATTAAGGAATAAAATTTGTTTAAGTAAAATTTTTGTTTTTAATTTAAAAGCAATTTTAAGTAAAGGTTGATATTGATTTTTAAAAGTTGCAATTTAAAAAATAAAAAGATTACATTTTAAATTAAAATTGTCTAAACTTAAAAACTTAAAAAATATATATATTTGCTTTATTGAATATTTTTTTAATTAACAGAAAATTTTAAGCAAATGTAGAAATTGATTGAAAACATTGAAAATTAAAAAAAGTATACAATTTAAATTTAAACATGACTAAAAATTAAAAAAAATAAAAAAGGTTTGATTAAATATTTTTATAATAAAAATAAAATAAAAAACAATGTTTTAAATTTTAAAATGTTTAAAAAATTCTTTGATTAAATATTTTTAAAATAAAAAACATTTTTTAAATACCAACCAAATTTGAATTACAAATTTGATAACAAATTGAAGTCTGTAGACTTCTCTACATAGCTGACATGAGACGAAATACTAGCCATAAAAATTCGCTAACTTGAGTTAGTTAGCTAAGATTAGTTATATACTGAATAGATCTTTAAGATACTGAATAGATCTTTAGGTAGTTAAAGCTCTATAGATACTTATAGATAGTTATAGATCTTTACATAGATAGGCATGAATCCTAGATATAAAGATATCTTACAGATTTGAGGTTAGCGACTATAGAGATCTTTAAGTAGATTCCTTATAGATATTTATACATATCTTTAGTTAAATCTTAGGATTTAGATCCTATAAAGTCTTAAGCAGCTTGCAGATAGTTTAGCTTAGTCAAATACACCCGATTGCCACTTTGGCCAGGGTGTCAGAAGCTAAAGCACAGGCGACTTGAGCCAAAGCTGATAATATAAATTTCTTTAATATTTTCTACATTATTTTTCTTCATTTTGTTTTGTATTTTTTTCCATTTTTCATTTTAATTTTTTTCAATTTGTATTGCATTGTGCGCGCTCGACTGAATTTCGTGGTATTTACAACTAAAATGGGTTGGTGGAGAGAGGGGCGGGTGGTTGAGGGAGGATACAACAAGAGCTTGAGCGAGCTGTTAAATGAATGACTGCTTGAATGAGTGTGTGAATGATTGAGTGAGCGCTTGAGTGCATTATGCAAATGCCTGTGGCAACAACAACAGCAACAATAACAGGAATATATGAAAAATGTTGTAATTTAAAATCATATTTGTTTTAATTGAAATAAAAACGAGTAAATTTAATTAAAATACATATTTATATATATATATTAATTTATATTAAAACGCCAGCGCTATGAAAATGCAACTGCAACACTGCAAATTTATGCACTCGGCTGCATTTTAAATAATTCACACAAAACGTCAACGAACTGTGCCCAAAATTCAGAATTCAAATAATCAAATAAAAGAATTAACTAAAAAACAGAGACAGAGACAGAGAGAGTGAGAAATTTGCATAGCTTGCAACATTTAAAGAAAAAGTTTTTTTTTCTTCAACTCACGTAAGTACAAAAAAAAAAAAAAAGATATAAAAAAAATCGCTTACCTAGTGAAAATTTGATGCTACCAAAACAAAATGAAAAAACAAAGAAAAGAAAAAGAAAATTCAAATTAAAAACAACAACAATTGCTTCTTCTTCTTCTTCTTCTTCTTCTTCTTATGTTTTGCCAACTGCACTCGAAATGAGATTCAAGAAAATTTATATTCAAATTGATGTGCTGAAAACCTTTTGGGGAAACTCGGGTAATTTATTCATAATTGAATTTGCTATAAAGAAAATGAAATGAAATTTGTTTATATAGAAAATAGATTTTCTAGTTACTCAACTTAAATTAGAATGTTTTGCTTTGGCTGTACGAGAGAAAACTATATATAGTTCAGTTGTATGCCTAGATTATAGAAAATTCGAGATGTTGAGAAAGAAATGAAACATATTCATGAAATAACTAAAATAAGTAAAAATATATGAGAGAAATATATAGATAGATTAACTACTATTATAGTAGTATACGAGCTAAATGATAGCTAGATTATATGTTGGATATCTTTCGGGAATCTAACCAATTCTGCTAGAGACTAAAAATTTGATATTTGGGTTTAGAGTCAGAAGCTTAACTTATTGGATAATTGATATACTGCTGAGCTTCCCAGTCGATGATCCGAAAATAAATACAAATATATGGAAAGATATTGAAAACATAGAGAGTACATTTAGTACATCTATATGCTCTGGAATATACGTTATATGAATGCATATGTGAAACATATTATAAACATACATATCTGACTGAATTCTAAAAAAAAAATTTAAGATTATGGTCTTTGATTTAATTTACATTTCGATTATTCGTTATTATAACCTGAACCCATTGAAAATGGGTCTGTCTCGGAACCACAAAAGCTAGAGAGCTGTATATTCGTTTGTTAGTTACGCAGTACGAGTTTAATTTGTTTTTTATTTTCGATAACTCATCCCATTTCCAAATTATCGATAAAAATTGAAAATTCGTTTAAATTTTTTAGGTTTCTTGGGTACAACTTCTACACCGTTTTAGCTAGAGACTTTAATTATATATTTAGGTAGATATTATAGATACGCAGATTTTGTAGTTTTCAGATTTTGGATGCCACGCCCCCTTCGCCCCCAATTTGAAAATTAAAAACGCATTTCAAATACTAGAGACTTGCAATTTGGCAAATATACACATTTAGATGCTATTTATATATTCTGAAAGTTTCATGAAGATCGTCTATCTGAAATGGAGTTGTAAGCGTTCAAAATTCAGCCCACGATCCCAGAGCGCGCGCTCATACGTTCGTAAAGAAAAAGAGTATTGATTATTTTATTGTAGGGTTCAAGGTATCTCGTAGGCGCGCCTTCTTACTTGTTTTTAGTTAATCTCGTTTCAATCGAAAGATTAACGTAGCTATGCTCCATGATTTCTATTATAGAATCTAAAGATATAGCACCATGCTTATGATAATACAAATTCTAGAAATTCCTTTAGTAACACGATTAGCAAAGATTTAAAAAAAAAAAAATAATAATAATAATAATAATAAATCAAATCAAAGATATAAATCTGACCAAAAACTTAAGCTATATAAAACTATTTTACTTTAACTGTAGTCTATTTATCTATCGAGCTCATGAGTTGAAAATGTTCATTGATATTGACATTTTAGAGACGAAAATAGCAAAACAACTTTGATAGTAGATAAGATAATTTGTAGTCTAATCAACAATGGAGTATAAATAATATGAATTGAAAATATCTGAAGAGCAGATCGGTAATTCGCTTATTTTGAATGCAGAGCATTCTCGTGTGTTGCATGCAACATACTGACTGTGTTGCAAGTACAAAACGCCATTGGCTAGTTTTAATGGCAATATACAATTTAGATACTATATCTGTATCTGTGTCCCACAACTTAGCTCGGGTCTAGACAGCCGCATGTGGGGTCGCCTTTTACCACACACACACACACAGAGAGAGAGAGAGAGAGAGAGAGAGAGAGAGGGCGAAGTTGTCTACCTTATCAGCGCCTGTGCATTGTCGATAACTCAGAACTTCGAACTGAAAGGTACACTGAGAGCAAATACTGAACATTAAAGCATTTTAGGTGCGCTGTAATGGACTAGAAGATACTCTGTTTGTGAGACTTTTTCAATATAACTAAATTATATTTAGCGAACTGATATTTTTAGTTTTAATTTAAAATTTAATTAATTAATGAAAAATGAATACAAGAGTATTAATACCCATCGAAAATACAAATCAATAGAAAAATTCCAGGTATGATATATATACAAATGTATGAAAATTTACGTGTAGAAGCTAAGCTCATAAATCCCGCATTATCAGTCACTTAAGCATAACGCATTTCTCTCAGTGTATACACTGTTGTAGTGTGACACACATTGGGCATGTCCAGTTTGGCCAGTGACCCGCTGACGTCGCTGCCACCTGCGAATGAATGTCGCCAAGGCACTGGCGATAACAGCAGCGAGTCGAAAGTTTTCTTGAGAGAAAGAGGGGGAGTGAGGAGAGTGTTGGGGAAGGGGAAATGAAAGATGGCAAGGCTCAATCGACAACGACAATTTGTTTGTAATTTGTTTGCCTTTAGACCAGTCAGTGCTGCCCACCCCCACCACATGCCGTCAATGCCCTCTGTGCATGTTTATCTATGTACGATGTACCAAATTGTATCTAGCTACACAAATCGCTGAGCAAACAATGAGTCCGGGAGCGCACCAAAAGTCAAATGAAATCGTTTGCCGCGGGCGTAAATAGCAAACAACAAACAACACGCAAAGGCGACTCCGACTCCGACTGCGACTGCGACGGCAGCAGCAACACAAATTGCCAGCAAATGCAATCCAAATAGGTGACCCCAACTCCTCACCCCCTCTCTGTTGAACAGTTCGTAGTTCCCTTGACTCCCTCATTCTCACCCTCTCTCCCTCTCTCGCTCTTTTCTCTCTGAAAGTTTTATCAGCCGCAGGCAAAGTTGACTTTCATTTTCATTATTTCCCAGCGCTTCGCTGCACCTGCCTTATCAATGGCCCGCCTACCGCCTTTACTTCACCACAGCCCCTACATCATTATCATCTTCATGTGGCTCACACAACTCTCCGCAACCCACTCGAACCTATTTGGTAACCGATTTGGTGGCGCGTTCGCGATTACAAAACTTTTTGGCCTGTGTTGTGGCTCAACACGATGTCAATTGCGTCGTTTATCATCGCAGCTAGAGCAAGACAGATAGAGATACAAACAGAGAAAGAGTGAGAGGTCGAGAGGTGGAGAGCATCGGAAGGGGAAGGTAATGGAGGGATTGAAAAGCTGTCAATTTACTTAAATGTTTTTTCGATTGAAGCTTGAAATACGAGTAACATGTGAAATTTATTGACCCATCGATTGTGTTGCAACAAATTGCGGCAACGAATTGATGGTAACAAAAAAAACTTGTACACAATAATTAATTGATAAATGGAGAAAGAAACATTTAAATAATTGACAAGTAAATGTGTAAATGCATCGGCTGGATTGTTAATTTATATATAATAATTATAGTGAGAAATATTTATATAAATTTTAATGATTATGATAATGTTGATGATGATGCAGTTGAAGATCATTATAAAGGTAATGATCATAATAATGACAATTGCAATGACACGGACAAGAGCACGGATGAGGATAATGAAAAGCAAAATTAAATTGAAATTTATAGTGATAATGATAATGATAATGATAATGATAATGATAATGATAGTAGCAATGACAATGATAGTAGCAATGACAATTGCCATGACAGGGACAAGGATACGGAGGATAATGAAAAGCAACAATAAATTGAAATTGATAATGATAATCACAATGACAATGACAATGACAATGACAATGACAATGACAATGACAATGACAATGACAATGACAATGACAGTAACAATGACAATGACAATCGAAACGAAAATGACAATGAAAATGAAAATAAAAAATGAAAATGAAAATGACAATGACAATGTCAATGACAATGACAATGACAATGACAATGACAATTACAATGACAATGACAATGACAATGACAATGACAATGACAATGACAATGACAATGACAATGACAATGACAATGACAATGACAATGACAATGACAATGACAATGACAATGACAATGACAATGACAATGACAATGACAATGACAATGACAATGACAATGACAATGACAATGACAATGACAATGACAATGACAATGATAATGACAATGACAATGACAGTGACAATGATAATGACAAACAATACAAATTCTAAAATTTAAAAAAATAATAATAATGACAATTATAGTGCTACCAATACATTCATTGATATTGATTGAACATGATAATGACAATGAATAAGAAGAACCAAGACACTAAAGTCAACTAAAACCACATAATCTAAGTCCTACATCCAAGCATCTTTATTATATATATATATTTTTAAATATTATTTGTATATATGTACATATTTACTCATAGTAACCGAAACTCCTCAACACTTCATGCTAAACTAGTTGAAGTTTTATTGCTGGCAGTTGAAAAAAAAAAGTGAAACTAATTTGATTTTATGAGAATGTACCCAAGTCTTGTGTCAAGTACAGCCAGAAGTTGAGTCCAAAATTCACCAGACGTCGTGGCATTCTGCGGCAATATGGCAACGCTCTGGCAGCGGCAAATGAGACGAACACAAAGCTGATTCTCAATTTTTAGCAGCACTTCCGCTCACAAAATTTGCGTGTTCTTTTTTTTTTTTTTTTTTGTTTGTGCTTAAATTCTTGAGACGTTGACGACGACGACGACGTTGATGATGATGAGGCAGCTCAATTGCGGTTGCCAGGGGGGGCCACGGGACGGGGCAGGGGGCATGGGGCATGGCGGCAGAGCGAAGCGTCGCGACGTTCTTTCATATTTGAACTGGCAGACAGAAAACTGATTGAGCTTCAAGTTCGTTGTCGTTGGCAACATTTAATCAAGCCGCGAAGCCAAGTGGAAGACGCCGCCTACAAGCGAAGCATGGCCAGAGTGCGGAGAGGGTGAAGGGAAGCGAGGGGTGTGGGGGAGTTTGTTATTGGAAAACAAAGCAAACTTCTTGTTGCGATGCTAATGATAGTTTTGTAGACGTGAGTGCGTGCCTGTATCTGTGAGATACAAAGATACGCAGATACACAGAGACTCTCACAATCTGGGTAAAAGCTGAAAGATTTATCGAGGCGGCGAGGCGGCAGCGCGTTGGTTTTTTTTTGTTAGTTTTGGCGTTGGCGTTCTGCTCTCAAAGGAATCACAACAGCAGCAACAACAACAGTAGTAGTACAAATAGTAACAACAACAACAACAACAACAATGCACCTGCAGCCTGCAGATGTTGTTGCTTAGCTTGCTTTTGGCCCTGACAGCGCATGGCCGCGCCCACGCCAACAGGTGTCTATATATAGCCATAGCTTACATATATATATATATATATCTATGTAGACATAGATCTATGAACATTTATATATATATATATATATATATATATATATATATATATATGTAACTGACTGGTTTGCTATTGACTGCGGCGATCATAGGCCAGCAAATGGCTTTTCCATTCGACTATTGCTGCTGTCGCTGTCGTTGTTGCTGTTGCTATTGCTGTTGCTGCTGTCAGCAAAAGTTGCTGCTGCCACAGTTTTGTAGCATGGGCCAGGTGAGCGTGGAATGTCTAGTAGTGGGTCGATCGCTGGGCATGCGGATATGTGTGAAGAATTTCTTCGTTCAGTGTTTGGCGCCGACAGCTTTAAAGGAGCGCAAAAGTGGGTGTGTTGCTGATGTGTACATACAAACATATACATCGCACAGCTACATACATTTAGGTATATGAAATTAGTTGTAGCCGAGCTGTAAATGTTGAACAACATTTTATTCATGAAAGCAATATTTTGAAAACAATTTGAGTCGAATATTTAGATTACTGAAAATATTAAAGAAGACCAAATAAACTATTTAGTCGAGCAATACTATTATCATGAACACAACTGTCTTTGTCAATACGTCTATGGATACGTCTATTTATATATTTATGCATACGTCGCTACATAGTAAGTGTATGTGTAGGCATTTCGTGGCATGCAAATAGTTGCACGATCAACAACGTGGCAAGCCCAGCCAAGCGTTGGCTGCTGTGCCAAACCCACAGCAGCATGTCGCCTCCAAGTGGGCTGTACAGGCAGGCAGCCAATGGGCGTTGAAGTTGTTTAAGAAACATTTTGCAGATGAGACGTATGACTGGATAAATGGAGCTGAGATTTCATGTGGCAACGATGTGGCTGATGCTCAACTTGTGGGGGTTGCTTAAAACTCGTTGCATATTATATTATAGAAAGATGTTTTCAAATCAAAATTCAGTAAAGTCAAGGAAAATATTGATCTTTTGAAATGTTCAGTGAATACTAGGAGAGTTTTATATACTTTCAGTTCTACATCTTTTATGTTTACTGTACTAATAGGCTTAAGCTAACTGGCTGTCAAGCAACATTCTCTCCAACTTGAATCCGGGTTCAAACTACTTTGTAATAAGCGAAGCCGTGGGCTACGGTTTGTCGGCGCTATTAAAAAAGTTATTCAATTATATATATGAATAATCATAATGATAGTAATGCTAATGATAATGTTAATGATAGTAATCAAATATTAAAATATTGTATATTAAAAGAACAGCACATTAAATATATTTTAAGGTATATGAAACGGAAATATCTTTGCTAATAGTAAATTAGTCATAATATTTCCTAGAAATCATCTATAAATACAGCAGAGTTCGGGTATAACGAATTATAGTGTTCGTACGGCGAAAATTCTGGTCCCATCAGAAACTTTTATGACTATAGCGTCTCCCGGGTATAACGACGATACCTTGAGCCTCGTTTTAAGCGGATTCTACTGTATTTATAATACATATGCACATGTATATGAAATCTTTTCTTTTTTTTTATCTGAGCTAAGATATTTCGTAGACACAAAAGTATATAAATTTATATATAATGTGTTATGAAATGATCTGAGTTAAGATATATCTGAGTATAGCTATCTATAGTATAGTATATCCATTTATCTATATTTATATCTATATATATTTACCTATCTATCTAACTATGTATCTATTATGAACATAAATGTAGATATGGGATAGATACAATATCTATAAAATATTCTGTTATTTGTAGATCTAAGATCTAAAGAGTCTTCTAGACATATACAGAATATCGTAGAGTATCCCAAATACAATACATAATAATGCTTAGAATCACTTTAATACCTTACACACCTCTCGTAAGTCATCCTAATCGCAGAGATAACTCTAAAAAAAACATTCCCGAAACAATTTACGATATTTTCTGTTCATTTGGGAAATGTTAATTGTTAGGTAATTGTTTAAATTGCATTGGAGCTGTTTAATGCTTATTATTATTATTTGGTTTCTGTCGCTTCTTCTTCTACTCTCTTGACATTCAGTGGAACAGCATTAGGGTGGCCTAATGCGTGGTGGGCGTGGCACTGTTAGACAGTGGGCGCTCGATTAACAGCCGCAATGGCCGCATAAAAATGCAAAATAAATATAAAAATTGATTACGTCGCGGGCTGCCAAAGAGGAAAACTGTGAAAGAAAAGCTCAAAAAGAAAAACAAAATAGAAATGTCAACGAGCGTGAAAGTGATGCGTGAAGGGCTGAGGGCTGAGGGCTGTAGCGTTTTGTGTGTGTGTGTGTGTGGGGGGGGGGCGTGTCAGCTGCGGGCTGTGCCGACAATCAAAGTTGAAAATTAGGCAATAAAATTAAACGAACAGCAACGAAACGAGGCACGAGGCACGAGGCAAGCAGGCGTAAAAGGAAAGCGAAAAGAAAGAAAAAAAAAAAAAACGTGAAGCATGGTAGGCGGGCGTATGGGGAGTGGGGCTGTGGGGCGTTGTGTTAACCTTTTGCCATACAATAAACACAAATAAAAGTGCGAGTCGAGTCGAATGGAGTCGAATGGAGCCGAAAAGCGGAAAAGAAATTGCCGCAAATGGTGGCAACATTGACAGGCCAGCCCATATGGGGCAACAACAACAACAACAACAACAACAACAACAACAACAACAACAACAACAACAGCAGCAGCAACAACAACAACAATTTTGGCTGCCACACACACACACACTCACATTGTTGCCACACACACACACACTCACATTGTTGCCACACTTCAGCAGGAATTAAATGGAGTCTCTATCACTCTCTCCCTCTCTCTCTCCCTCTCTGTGGCAGTCGAGTGTATTATGCAGCCATGAATTATGCCGCCAAGCGAAACAAAATCCCATTTGGGTCATTACAGCGATTGATTTGCCTCAACGTGCTGCTTGCCTTACCAGAGCTTAGCTTGCTTGGCCTGGCCTGGCCTGGCCTGGCCTGGCCTCGCCTCGCCTGCCCTGGCCATCCAGTTGGCATTCAAGTAACCTGGCAACAGTTGGTTTTGGCCACACAGTCGCGTGCGATGCCAACTTAATACAACAATGTGGCCCAAAGAGCTATGATATAAACAATGTTTATGTTTCAAGTGCTGTGTGTGTGCAGGTGCGTGTGTGTGTGTGTGTGTGTGTGTGTGTGTGTGTGTGTGCAGGTGCGTGTGTGTGACTTAAAGTATACTCGACTAAGAATAGTTAACCTAAAGCTTAATTCAATCAATCAAATTTGCCAGCATTTTATTGCAATGGGCATTAAAGAACGCTTTGGAAAGCATCTATGATAATATTATATGCTGGCAATATTAGACATTTTTCTATATATTGGTAAACAATCTACATCGATCTACTATTGGTCAACAAACTAGTTCTAGCTAGCTTTTATTCATTGTGAGAGTAAAGTCTTGAAAAACTCTTTTTAAAGCTAAAGCATTGGAGATTTTCTTTGTATATTGGTAAACCTAATCTAATGTTGCCAAACTCTGCTCATTGTGAAAGTAAAGTGTTGTAAAACTCTGCATGAAACATATGATACATAAACATACTAAAACATTATGTCTGCTTCTATATATTGCTAGACTATATTGTCGAGGCCAGTGCTGCAAAGCTCTGTTGCTCCAGTTGTTGGTTGAAATTGAAGTTGAACAGTGTTGCAAAGCGTTGAAGGTATTGCTAGATATTAGAAATCAAATCCAAATCGTTGCCAGACTAGAAACTCCAGCTAAATGTTAAGCCATAATGCTGAAATTGAAATCAATGCCAGACTGAAAACTTCATCGACAAATTAAGCCTTGAAATAAGGCTAACATTCATGCACTAAAGCAAAATAGAGTGCTGTAAAACGTTTTCTAACAATATAACTAAGCCCAGCTTAGCTTTGCTTTGGCATTTTTGAAGTTCGAGTTAAGCCTTGAATCAAGTTTCAGAGCTTAGCATAGTGTTGTAAAATGTTTTCTAGCATTAGAACTTGAGCTCTGCTTAGTTTTAGCTCTGAAATTTTACTTATTCCAATTAACTGACAAATAAGAATACAATTTCCATTATCATTTCAGTGCTGTAAAGTGCAACAAACACTCACATATATATTTATCACAATTCTCAATCCCAAAGTATTTCAAACTGGCTTAAATTAGATTTGCAACAGTTGCAGCTGTCAGTTTATTTGCCAATGTTGTGCAACGGCGTCAAACTCGTTAAAACTTTGTCAACTTTAGTCAGCGAAATAGAATCAACTCAATCGAAAAATAGGCGCTCAACGGTTCTTTACAGCTTCCTCAGCTTCATCATCATCATCATCAGCATCATCATCATGAGCATCTTTTATTCATTTGGCATTTCGCATTGGGTCGCACAGCATGCTTCAGCCATTAACCACGCCCACAAATCCTTCTCTGCGCTCTAAATGACCACAAAAGCTGCAAGCGGCTGCAACTTTTGCTGCGCTCCAGTTTTGGCATTTGCAAATTGCAAGTGGAGAGAAGGTTCGCGTCTCATAATCAGCTAAATGCATCATTACGGCTGCTGCTGCTGCTGCTGCTGCAGGGCGATTGGAGGGGGGGCGTGGACGTGGGCGTTGCATAGAGAGAAATTTTGTTGCACATGCCACACGCTGCTCATTAAATTTCCGCTCTCTTTGCAAAATGAAGTGGCTGCCGTTGACGTCGACGTCGCTGTCGCTGCAACGACGGCGACTGCAGCGCCGATGGCAACTGCATTGGTTATGCTCTGCAAACTCATAAAATAACTGTAATTGTCGTAGTTTTTGCTTTGCGGCGCTGTTGCCGCACTTCACTTGGCCAGGCATCCATCAGGAGCTGCTGCTGCTGCTGCGGCTTCGGCTTCGGCTGCGACTCCTCGGCTTTTACTTGTTGCCAGTCACGTTTTAATCTCGTTCTTGTTGTTGTTGGCAGCTATCGCAAAAATCTTTGCAAGCTTTTTTTTGTTTTTTGTGCAGACAAAGCCAAGTGGATGACAAAGGCAAAGCAGGAGAGCAAAATGGAGAGAGAGAGAGAGAGAGAGAGAGAGAGAGAGAGGCTGCGCTGTGTGGTGCGAGTGAGTTAGCAACAATCAAAACTCCAGTGGCTATAGCAACTAGCAGCACCTGTTCCGCTGCCATCCATTGTCCGTCCATGGCATCCACCTGGACGGACAGCCATTTGATGCGGCCGCAGCACGAACAAAACTGGGCACAAAGCAAATTTTCTGGTTCATTGCAAGTATTCAAACTGTAATCAGATACTGAGCTAAGCTGAGCTCCTATGCACAACTCCCTCTCTCTCTTTCTCTCCCTCTCCCTCCCTTCTCCCTTCTACCTACCTCGACTGCATTCATGTAACGAAAACTTTAACTGTAATCGTGGCCCATGGTGGCTCTCTGGTATGTTTTTGGGGGCCTGCGCCTGTGGATCGTGTTGAGTGGATGCCATTTGCCATGCCTTGCAGGTTGTGGGTGACGAGGCTAATAAAGCTGTACTCTTACGCCATCCGATTCCGAGAAAATGTTTAATTGCACTCTGAGAAAATATTACATACGTTCACCTTAATTGTTTGACTAATCATATATAGAGTTCAGCTATATGATCAATCAGCTTATATTGTATAATTAACTTTAAGCTATACTAAACTCGGCTCTCAACTCTTTTATAGTATTTATATGCCTATTCGATACCAAAATCTAATAGATATTGAACTATATTAACATATTATTTATTGATTTTAAAATTTGTATATACCTATGTATGTACATATTTACCTACAGCAGTTGCTCTTCCCCAATCAATGTGATTTATCTATAGATATTTTCTCTTCAAAATGCATCCATTACAATAGGATCGATTTGGTATAATTAGAGTTTTCTCTCTAGTCACGCACTAATCAATTTTCATGCTTATGTACATATATACATACATGTATGTATATCTATGTTGAATCCGCTTCTTCTTCCTCTTTCACATTGAACTGCTGAACTGCATGATTAATCAGCTGATCAGTTGCAACATGGGTGGCAGCTGAAGAGCGAACAGTGCACCCTTTTTAAGCATGCGAAATGCGAGCAGATGATCGTCAGTTGAGTGCGTTGGGAGAGCGCGAGTGGAAGGGTAAAGCAAGAGAGAGAGAGCTTCTATGTGTGTGTGTGTGTGTGAGTGCTGCGATGCTCTCTCACATTCCATGCGGCAGCAGGCAGCAGGCAGCATTGGCATTGCAAATGAGTAAACTGTGACGTCGACGTCGACGTCGACATCGACGCTGACGTTGTCAGATATTTGTGTTGAACTTTTACAGTTGCGTTGGGCCTAAGATAAAGCGGCATAGAAAGAGAATGAGAGATGGAGAGAGAGAGATGCTGCTGGGTCTGGGGGCTTGATAATTATTGCAACATTGCCGCAGCAGCAGCAGCTGTTGTTGTTTCTGCTGCTGTGTATGTGTGGATCTTAGTATGCGTTTGTGTGCGTGCATCATATTTCGTTTTTTTTTTTTTTGTATCTTGCTTCAGCTTTTGTTGTTTTTAATGCTCTGTTGTCGATGATTCAACAAGTCCAAGGCGTAAAAATAACAACAAACATAAAAAACATGAACAAACTTAGTTTTTCTCGTGTTTCTTCTTGTTGTTGTTGTTGTTGTAAGCTCTGTAAAAACACTTAAAAATATTGTTATAAAAATATTTTTGTTAAACGTTGGCCGCGATTGAAATGAAAAGTTTTTATAGCGCACGCGATCTAGAAAATGTTGGCTATCAAATTTTTATTATTATTATATTCTCTACTTCGACTTCTTTTTCCCCACTTCTTTTTATTTAATATTTTGATTTTGTTGTGTGGGGTTCGTAAGACGACGACGACGACGACGGCGACGACGGCAAATTGAAAGCATTTTAATACCATTTCATAAGGTAGAGTGCTTAATTAATGCGCTATAGATAAAGATGGTGATGGCTTATGGCTGGCCGACGAGGGGGGCTGGGGGCTGGCTATACAAGTTCTTAACGGTACTACAATTTGACCTAGCGACCGAACAAGAAAGAAATTCAAATGATTTGGGGAGAGTTGAGATGAGGTTGACAAGCAGCTCAACTGTAAATAGGAAAATAGTTAAGAGCTGGAAATGAATTTTCACTTAATATAGTCATAATAATAATTAATAATGAATTGTAATGAAAATTCTAATTTTAATAATATAAAATAATGAAAATGCAAATGGCAATGACAATGATATTAACAATAAAAACAAAAGTAAAAACATAAATCCCAATATTAATAATAATAGTTAAATAATAAACATATGTTAATGATACTTCATCACATATAAAAGGTGTAAGTAAATAAATTTGTAAATATTTCTTATCAATCTCAATGAACTAATATACCCGCTCACTGACTAATACTGCAGTGTAGCGACCGTAAACAAACGTCGATCGCAGCGACATTTTATGTTAATTTCCCCAACGATCAACTGTTGTACGGCATTTCATTTGTCTATCGATTTAATACGATTCATATGCAAATCGAACGACGCGAAAGTGTCAATTGGTTATTTGTTGTTCTTGTTGTTTGGGCATGAATAATGCTTAGAATTGATACAGCTGACAAATTAGGCAGATCAGAGAACATATATAACAATATATGAGAAACGTGTGCATGCAAAAAGATTTGCCAATTTCTCTCTGCTGATCTGGCAACGCTCTCGCCAACGAGCGATCACCCGCTGTTGATGAATATCTTTGCTATGATTAAGAGCGCAAATTAAACCGTTTCCGTTTCTCCCACTTTTTGTCTTCTCCACTTTTATTTGTGGTATTTTTCATTAGTTTTAACTGCCCACTGCTTCTTCGTGTACGTAGGGCAGCAGCAGCAGCTGCCTATAGCTCTGCCTCTGCCAATGCCTCTGCCTCTCTGCCTCTTTTAGCTCACCTACTGCTTTGCTCTGGCTGCTAATTGCGCCGTGGCTTCGTTTCTAATTAGAACTCGTTGCCATATTGAGATCTTAGCTTAAAATCCACATTGTCTTACGCTCCATCTCCTCTTTACAGTCAGCACAGTTGTTGCTTGTTCTGCTCTAGCTCTGCTTCATGACGTCAGTCTAGTTGTTGCTTCTCCTCTGCCTCCTCATTCCCTCATCTTCTTCTGACTCTTATTGGTCTATTAATTGACCGCGTCAAGCTGCTGTGTGGCGCAGCTTTACAGCTAATGCTGCGCTCTCTCTTTTCAGTCGCATGTTAATAGTGCAGTCGCTGTCGCTGTCGACGTCAACGCGTCGCAGCTTTTGCAATGGGCCGTTGCATATATACATATATGTATATATGTATGTTTTTTTTTTTTTGTTGGTACTGCTTTGGGGTGTGTACCGTTTGTTTGTCAGTCCAATGGCATCCACAATGCGTTCCACGCGCACCGCAGCGTAAAAGTTGCTTAGCAGGTTTCTGTGTTTCGGTCTCTTTTTTTTGTAGTTGTGTTTTTGTTTTTGTTTTCTTTGTTGCGCTTTTTGATTGCCTCGTTGTTGTTACTGTTGCTGCACTTTCATATTTTGTTTTGGTGTTGCAGTTTCTTGTTATCCCATTGTATGCAGAGCTTCGTTAATAACAGCTGCTGCTGATGTTGCTGCTACATTTTGTAGCTGACTTTTATCATAAATATTTCAACGCCTTTGATTAGTTGCTGCTGCTGCTGCTGCTCTTGCTGCTCCTTTCACCAGCTCTTAGCTACTACATAGAATTGTGTAAGCAGCACACACTCACACACATACACATACACATTTTGGGCCCCTTTATAATGCCACTAAATTTAACTCAGGGCTAGGCCCTAGCCCCCAGTTCACAAATCACACAAAAAATTGCATTGGACAAATTAAAAATTCATAAAAAGTCCAAAAGTAAAAATCAAATTCTCTAAATTTTCAACAACAGCACAGCAACAATAACAATAACAATAAAAACTACGACAACAACAACAACAACATAAAACTGTATATCAAATAAAATCCCTAATAATAAAATACAAAAATCCGATTTACATTTACACAATTTATGAACGCATGTCGCAGGCCATATAAACATGTATATATATATTTGTATATATATATATATATATATATATATATATTTATTTAGATAACTTTGCTTATCGCCTGCATTGCTTTTGTTGTTGTTGTTGTTGTTGTTGCTGTGGAACGCCGCGCCGTCTGGCATTTTGATGTGGGCGCCGCTGCGTGGGCGTGCCAAAGTGCGCGGGCCTTGAGTTATATAGTCGTCGCATAAACACACACACACACACACACAGAGAGAAACATGTATGTGTGTGTGTGTATGCGGGATGTGGCTTCAGTTTTCGGATAGCGGCACGACGAAGCTGCCTCAATGCCAACAACAACAACAACAATAAGAACAACGAACAACAACGTCTCAACGACCATTCAAAGTCTGTCGAAATCAATTTGCTAATGTTGTCACCAGGCGGGCAACTTTTGGCTAGATGGATCTGCAAATATACCTTAGTCTGGTCCATGCCATGCCAGAGATCCGTTGCCAACCCTCAACAATGCCAACGCCTTCGCCTCGGCTCCCTCCCCCCCGAGCGGGCAATTACAAAAGCCAAAGAGCAAAAACTGTAAACGTTAAGCGCGGCACGCAGCAATCGCATTCATTGCAGCCGCAGCAGCAGCCGTCGCAGCAACAATACGAAATCAATTACAGTAAAGCCCCGTGTGGGGTGAATGTGGGGGGAGGGGGGGGCGTAGAGGGGTTTGGGCACGAATGAGCGTTGCGCACGTGCCAAGCGCAATGCCAATAATTTGTTGTAACAAGCGAATACAAGCAGCGAAGTCACCACCACCGAACCACTGCACCACCGCACCACCTCAGCCACGATGCTTGGGCTCCCTCATTGAGACACACGAGAGAATTTGAGAAATTACTAAACACATAACGGTATAACATATAGTGTGTGTGCTGCTACCCCATGACCATAGAGGGGTAAAAAAAAAGTAAAAAATGATTTTTAAATGCAAAAAAAATAAAAAAATAAATAAAGCTAGTCTATGCCTGACTATGCAATGCTCTGTTAAGAGTGATATGACTAGAGAAAGTCTAAGTTCTATATAGCTGAGATCTTTGAAGAGAAAACTTTGCAGCAAACTTTGCATTTTGGGCTCTAAGGCTTTGGCTCAGTGAGTCTTAGACCTTAAACGATTTGATTGACTTTTATAATGGATTATCAAAAATGAGTTAGGAATGACTCTATCTTAAGAGAAATATGACTATATAGGCTATAGCTGAGCTTCAGCTACGTATATCGTTCAAGTGAAGTTGCTTTCAAACTGTTGTACAATGTAAAAGCTAAATAAACTTGGCTGATATTTTAAATGGAATTTAATTACTTCGTTTACTTTAATTCTCCAACTCACTGTGACTCTAAAACTGTGAATATATGCGTATGACTTGCAAACTGTCATAGTCTATTATACCAAGAATTAGTCAAGAGCACTTTTAAGGTCCAAAACTGTATAGCATGTGACTCACAAACTGTTTTAAGAGCAATATTTAATGCAGTGACTCTAAAACTGTGAATATATGCATATGACTTGCAAACTGCCATAGTCTATTATACCAAGAATTAGTCAAGAACACTTTTAGAGTCACTGAATTAAAGTTTGCTTTTAAAACCGTTTGTGAGTCACATGCTATACAGTTTTGGAGTCACATCTATAGAAAAGAGCTCCATTACAAACTGTGAATTATTTGAAGTAGCTCCACAGCAATCACTTCAAAACCCTAACAGCTATCCTATGACTGTAAAACTGTCCTAGGCTTAACAAAACTACAAAGTAAACTATTTTTAAAGATATTGTCAAAATTAATATCCAATTGTTTTTAGCTAAGAGGGAATTGAGTAGTATAAAATTTTTAAAGATATTTTTAAGATTAAAATAAACCGCAGCCAATAGCTTCACAACTGCAACCTCTGAATGTGCTATGATGCCAAAACTGTAAAGTTTTGGTATTTATGCGTGGCAAAGCTACGTTTTCACTTGATCTTCAAAGAATTGTTAACGAATGCAATTACCAAAGTCAAAGTCTCTCAAATAATAATTCTGTCATGCTTCCGCATAGCTGTGGGAGCTACGGCAATAAAACAGAAACTAAAGTGAAAAATCTATTTAAAAAAAAACTTCACAAAGTCTGCCGCAAAGCTAATATCCCCATTTAGCCACTGGGCTAGCACATCATATAAAGAAAAGCAGCATAAAATGAGGAAAATGGTAAAATGAAAATGGAAAATGTGAAAATATTTTGCTTTGCAAGTTTCGAACGCATAACTTTTCGACTTTTTCGACTAAGCGAAACTCGAAAGTTTATTGCATTCCACTTATGGGGAAAATAGTATGGGAGGGGGGTCTAACGGGGCTGCGCTCAATGGGGAATTTTCCCCACGATGCGTGTGTGTGTGTGTGCAAGCCTAAGCGATAATCATTCATTAATCATTCATATGCAAATATGAATCACATTCATGGTAGATGTGCAAATGCGTTGCCAAGTGATTCGATTTATCACAGTCACACTTAGCCGACTCCAATGAATGCATTCACAGTGTGAATGTGGATTTTAGAAATGGAAAAAGAGGCAGTCATTCACAAGTGTGAATATGAGTAGAAATGTGAATGTGAATGAGAATGTAAATGTGAATGTGAATATGAATGTGAATGTGAATGTGAATGTGAATACAAGTATATATCTGAAGGGGATTACGAATATGCATTTGAATATGCACTTAATATGAATATGAATATGAATATGAATATGAATATGAATATGAATATGAATATGAATATGAATATGAATATGAATATGAATATGAATATGAATATGAATATGAGTATGAGTATGAATATGAATATGAGTATGAATATGAATATGAATATGATCATGAATATGATTATGTAAATGATTATGAGCTTGAATATGAATATGAATATTAAAATATGAATACGAACATGAGTGTGTCAGTGAATGTGAATGTGAAGATGAGTGTGAGTATGAATTTGAAAATGAATACGTTAAGAAATACGAGTAGGAAAATGATTAAGATTATGATTGCGAATACGAATAGTTGACTTTGACAAAATGTTCTGAAATTGATTTCAAATTACTATGAGTATATCCATTAATCTTAGTCAATTCAAAGATATATACATATAGCAAACTATTCACAATTTTAGTATCCTAAGGCTCTCCACATTTGCAGGCCTTTTTTTTTTCTTCTAAATATACACAATTAATAGCCCTCAATAGCCAATAAATGAAAGGAGAAGAAATTTTGATAAATAAATATTCATAGCGAATCGGTTAATTGAGCTAATTTATGGCGCCCATTTGGCTGCCCAATTGGGCTGACATTCTTATATAATTGTGCTTCATTGTCGGCATTTTCATTTAACGGTGCCCATATGCAAACGCAAATGGCAGTCAAGTCGATTCGAGTCTAGCTAGTAGCTACCCAATTTGGCCTTGAAATCGAACACTATCAGTCAACAGGCAAAGCAACAGCATTGTGAACTACAATGGAGCAGCTGACCCCATCGCCAATGGGTTCCATAACTCAAAAGAAGAAATAAAAGTCGCAACGCGATTCGCATTTCGCATGGCCTCTGTCTCTGTCTCTGTCTCTGCCCCACCTCCCCCAATTTTATTTAGCTCCACCAATTGTGGAAATTGTGCTCAACTAGCCCAAGTTTGGCTGACAATTTGTTGACAATTGCGTTTCACACTTTGCATAGCAATCAGCCAGGCATAAACAGAAATCTCAACTCTAACTCCTCACATATTGATACAGTGTCTATATATATTATATATATGTATATATGTGCACATGCAAGTTGAGCAAATTAAATATTTGCAATGTTCGACTGGCTGATACTCCTCAGACGCATCAAGTCGAGTCGAGCATGCTCAGCTAATAGATAAACATACATAGAGATAGTAAATAATGTTTGTATTTGTTAGATACACAGTGAGCATTGTATGTATATGTGCTTGAAAAGCTAATGAGCAGACTGAATACTTTTATAAGCTGTTGTGAATCTTTAATCAAATGTGTCTTTAGCAAATCTAGTCTTATATATCCATAAACTGAACTTTTATGAAGTATTTCAAACAGATAAGTTAGATAAGGATAAAGCATGTTTAGCTTGTTCATTTCTTTATTTTAAGAATTGATTCTGTCCATTAGTCGATTTTATAGTAATTTAGAGGAATTTTGTTTAATCCCTTGAGCCTAATTTCCTCTAGATGGCATAGAAGTGTAGAATGCTTCATACTTCGTTAGCTAATGATCACCATTCCTATTCATCAACACTGATTCAAAAACAGTTAACTATATAAAAATTTTAAATTTAATATTGAAAAATATATATATTTTCCAATATATAAATACTTATACTAGAGACTATGTTTTAGACCTTCGCAAGATCTGTTTAAGATCTAGACAAAATCTTGAGTTTGCAGTTTCATCGAGCTAACGATCATCATATCCACTTCTTGGCCACACACACACACACACTTAATTACAGGGTATTGCAAGTTGTGCTGTTTATGGTAAACAAATAGCGGCACTTGGGCGCTATTTTTTCTGTTTTTAACTTATTGTTAGGGGGTGGGCAGAGATACAAAGTAGAAGAAGCAGCAGCAGCAAAAAAATGTAGACGACAATATATTTTATGCGGAATTCTGTCTCACGACGTGGCGAGCAGAGAAAATGAATCATGTTGTGAATGCGAATGAATGTTTTTGAAATCGATTCGAATGAAATGTCTAAAACACACCTAACCAATACAGGGAGGCATATATATGTATGTACATACGTACAGCAATATATGTATGTATATATTTATATGAACATATATCGGGCACGAACATTGCATTTGATTGCAAATTGCAATTGTAATTGGGTTTCCAATTGTTGTAATTGACTTTGGTTGTTGCTGTTGTTGTTGCTATACTCATTTTTGTTGTTGTTGTTAGTGTTCTTGTTGTTGTGTGGTTGCAATTCGAGTAACAACAACAGAAATGCGACATTAATTACAAAACGCTTGCGATGTTTTCATGTCGCGTCTCAATTTAATCCCCTTGCCCACGCTCTCCCTCATGCGCCTGACTCAATAGCCGTCCCCGCCCCCGCCCACAAGCTGTAGCTGACCCGACTCCACAACAAGCAGCTGATAAATTGCCAATGCACGACAAAGAACAACAACAGCAACAATAACACACAGGCAAGTCGTGAAAGTTACGAAACTGCATTGATAAGGAATGAAAATTTAAAACACGTGCGAGGGCACTAGCGAGCGAGCTAGAGAGTGAGAGAGAGCAAGAGAGAGCAAAAGAGAGAGAGAGAGAGAGAGAGAGAGAGAGAGAGAGAGAGAGAGAGAGAGAGAGAGAGAGAGAGTAAATGACATGAAATATCGCAACCAATTGGCCGATTAGATCGCAAAATTGAAAATCGCACCAAATGTCGTGTATGATTAATGCCAGTGAAATGTGAATGAGAGCCGCACAACTAAAGACTTGAAATGAAATATCATCGCAAACATAGAAAAACAAATGGGGAAACAATAAAAAAAAAAAAATAAAAGATAATCAATTTCAAATAAACTTAATATTTATGAAAGCAGCTAAAACCTGTTTTGCTCGGCGACTCTGTGCAAATGCTATAGTAAGAAAATCGTACATGATAAAACATAGAATGCGGGAGTTCCCTGACAATTGATGTATGAAATGGGAAATAAGTAACTGACAGTAAAATCTATATAAAGAAAACATGAAACATAGGAAAAACATCGATAGCTGTAGCTAGTACAAGAACATAATAGAAACAAACATAGAAAACATAGAATCGGAATAACATAGAATAGCAAGCCAATAAATGCAATGAATTAGTAATATATAATATAGAATTATTGGAGAAATATATTGAAAATAATATGATAAAGAAACATCGAAAGAATCATAGAATCATCAAATATATATCATATATAAAGTATTAAAGCAAAGGTGACAACTGTATTGGATACTCATTAAAATCATAGAGCTAAACGTAGAATATTTTAAAGACGGAATTAAAACATAGAATATAATATAGAGTCGTCGAATCATGTCCATCTACTATAATTAAAAAAAAAAAAAACAAATGATAAATGACAACTATAATGAATGAATCAAGTATTTAGAATGAAAAATAGAATAAATTATGATAGAAGATATCATCGAATATTTGTTTCATATTGCTACAATATCAAATTGCCCAATTAAGGACAACTGCCATATGATATATATGATATATAATATAATCATAGAATTACATTAAACAAATAAAATGAGACGAAATTCCATATGACAACTGCGATAGCTAGAACTCTTAAAATAATAACAGATCATGACGAAATAGCAGAGAAAATATCATAGAAATATTATAGAATTATTCATTCATATTGCTACAATATCAAATTAGCAAAATTGAACAACAATATTATAGCATCATGGATCAAGAATCGCATAACAATATCAAATGAACAAAATGGGAACAAATTCCATATAAAAAACAAAGAAAATGTCAAATGCATAGAATATACCAAAGAATCATGAATTCGCATACTTAGATTACAATATCAAATTCACGAAAATAAGGACAAATGCAATTAATGACTCGATGAGCAATGCCTTTTATAGCATTTTATTGATAAAAACCTATATATAACCATAATCCATAATTGTGATCCAATTATGAATTTGATATACATGCGTCGCCTTTAAAGGCCAATAAAAAAACAATGCCCATGTGTGAATTATATTGAAATTTATTCACAATTACAAATATGTATTTCGATTTATTGCTTATGAATCGGCTTTAATCGGCAAAGAAATATATAAAACAAATTGTTCAAGCAGCATTCGGACTCGTGACGAAATATGTTTGACTCTGAATGTGTGTGCGTATGTGTGTGTGTGTGTGTGAGTGTGTGTGTGTGTGTGTGTGTGTGTGTGTCGTATAAATAAATTAAAAATTCAGTGAAGCACAACGACGCAAAATGAAACCCACTTTGTTCTCGGCCTTAGAGATGACTCGCGACTCGACCCAGCCAGCGCTCCATCATTTTTTTTTTTTTTCTTCTTATATTATTATTTTTGCTGGGGTTTCTTTTCAATTTCTTTTGATGTCAAAACATAGCAAGCAGCACAGATGAAAGACGAAAAAAAAACAAAAACAAAAACAAAAAAAATGTGGAGAAAAAACAAAACACAGTAGCAAATGTTTATAATTGCTTATCACTAGAAATTGTTGTTATGTGGAATTATATGTGGGGCACTCGCATGGCTCGTCGGCACATTACTTGACCGAGTTGACTTCCTTTCGGGTAATTCAAATGATGTCCATGCCTATAAAAAGACCCACTTATGCCATGAAAAAAAAAAAACACCAAATGAAACGTAAATATGTACATATAAATATATGTGCAAAAGAAGAAGAATAAAAAATATATAAACATTTTTTTCTTTTCATAATTTCAACAAAATGAAATGGATACTTGCCCAAAGAGAGACACACACACACACAGATCCGTTGCGGCAACAGAATTATTGTTAAAAGTTCATAAAGCCAGCCATAAAATACAAGAAGGAAAAAAAATAAATAAACATTCTTAAGTAGCAGACAACGCACTGCAAATGCTCTTATAAACAAGTGGAGAAATTGAAAATTATTTATTAAATGGATTTTGTATAATTCCAAGTTAAAAGGTAGAAAAAAACGAGAATTTAAAAATAATTGATTTGCATATGAAATTAAATTGTTTCGAAATATAGTATATATATTTTGTTCATGCTGACCTAGAACTAGCTTTTTTTCTCTTGATTACTACATATTGTGCTGTCACTATTGAAAGTGCCTGTCAAATTTCTGACAGCCGCTTAATCAAACATGGTATTGTTAGCATATTTATGCATTTCACAATTTGCTTTGCTTGGCTTCTGTCAAAACTTATCCAAACAAAAAATCTTCAGGCCAAGAAATATAAACTAGAAAATATGGAAAAAATAAACCTTGAAGCTGTATCTATATAAACTTTTAATATGCATATTTTATTTGTAAATGTGTGTCATGGATTATTATCAATATCTAAATCTTGTATGTCATATTGATGGATAAAATTCTTATTTCTGATTGCTTGATGACGATGTTTGTGTAATGGTAGAGAAAATATGTTCAAGTTGTAAATCTTCAAGTGATTGTCAAAGCAACTTGCGAAAACTTTTTTTTTTCATATATAAAAGACTATAGAATCCATGTTTGAGTTGCTTCTCTAATAAGGCATAGATTATTCATTTTTAGACAACCAACATTTTTATATTCATTATTGAGTCAACTGACTCTCAAAGCGAGTGCTAACTAGCTGTCAAAACGTTTTCAATTTATAAAGGTAGATATATATTTTTATTCTTATGATCAATATGCTATCTCATCAAACGTTTAAAAGTTTATTTAAGAAAGATTGCTCTTCAATAGGCAGAGCTTCGCTTTTAAGTCACTTGACTGTCAAACTAACTGTTTACTGTCTAACTGTCAAAGTTACTGTTAACTAGCTGTCTTTTTTTTTTGTCAATTAATGAAAGTTGAATTATAAATATAATGTAGATTCTAAAGATCTTAATTGGATTGAGGTAGATCTTTGCTTAATAAAGAATGATCTCTAACTTGCTGATCTTAATTTTTTTTATTAAAGTCACTGTCAAACTTGCTGTTAACTATATAACTATAAAAATATAGAAGTATATATTAAATATAAACATATATTCCATATATCCCAAATCTGATAGCTACACAAAGTAGTTTGCCTAAGAAGCTTAAACTCCAGCTTGTATATCTTTGTGTTTTAAATTTTAACTGCCTGACAAAGTGCCTGATATAGCTGTCATAGCTATCTATAGGGTGACATAAAGCATTAGCGTATCCGACCGCCGCCCCGGACAACGACACCAACCGCAGCCCAGTTGGCTGAGTGTTTGACAAGCAGTCAGCATTAGGGGTTGGGGATGAGGGCTGGGGCGGGGGCGGGCAGTTTGGCAGGTGTTGCCGGTGGGCTGGATTGGACTGAGTTGGGTTGGAATCTATACATATGTATATATATATATATATCTATAAAAGCGTCGTGACGCTGCACGTCACATAATACCAGAGCAGACAGACCACACATCAGCCCCAGCCCCAGCCCCAGCCCTAGCCCTAGCCCCACTTGCTCGTAGTGCGTTTGGGCCTGCTGTTTTTATTAGTAATAACATTTTGAAAGCCTCAAACATGGTCGTTAAATTAAAATTCATGCATTGAGTGGTGCGCGAGTGTCGTGTGGGATATATGCGATATGCGATATGCGTTACGCGATACCTAAACCCGGCTGCAGCCCACACACGTCAAGCGTGAGGTAAGGGTAAGGGGTGGGGCGTGGCATGGCATGGCCGGGCTGGGCTGGGCGCTGATATCAGCAGCCAACAGAGTTTGCAGTGCGGCGTATTAAATATCGAATTCAATAAAACTGATTGACACATGTCTCATCCATTGAGTTGCATGCGCGGCATGTTGCAAGAAACTGCTGCTGTCGTTGTTGTTCTTGTTGTTTTGGTAGCATCAAATATGAGAGTTTTTCCACAGCATTACGATGTATTAAATGTAAACTTTACAGCATGTCGCAGGAGCTAAAGAGCAACGTGACCAACTCAATGGACACCATGGAGGATACGTCCAAAGTGGAAGTGATTGTCTATACCAAGTCGGATAAGACACTCAAACAGAATATGAATGCCAAGGATGATACGTTGCGTAAACGCACCTCATTGATCATAGTGCCGCAGCAGGTGGATGATCTGCTAGACACGGCGGCTGCAGTGCAGCAGCAGGAACAGCAAGAGCAACAGCAACAGCAGCAGCAACAACTGCAGCAGCAGCAGCTGACAGAGAACGGCAATCGCAATTCGATAGCCAGCATGGATAGCTGTGTATCCACCAATACTAGCCAGAGCAATCAGTCGAGCGCCAGCTCCAGCTCCAGCACCAGCTCCGAGGATGCCCATGCAGCCTATCAGGATCTACAGAATGGCAATGCAGGCGATGAGCTGGCCACCATGCATTCACCCAGCTGCTCCAGCACATCAGAGTCGACATCGTGTAGTAGTTCGGTGGACTACTCGCTGCGCGAACAGCTCCACAACTATGCGAATCGCAGCGAAGAGCAGCTGAAGTGCATCAATCATCACGAGCTGCCCAATGCCGCTCAGCTGCTCAAGGGCATGAATCTGCCAATGGAGCAGGCAGCCAGTGTAGTGGCCCATTGTGATGCGCTGCTCAGTCCGCAGGAGGTGCCGCTGGGTCGCCGTTACGCCGAGGTGGCACAGTTCAAAGGTCACAGCAAGGCGAGGTGAGTGCGACTACGATGACGACAAGGAGAACTCAAATGCAACTCAGACCGCAACTACTTTAATTTATTATGAAACTCTTTCCATGCAGAACTTCCTTGACAGCTTTTGATTATCATAAATTTAACAATTATTCATTTTAATTCATTTAATTTACTTTTGGTGCACATTTAGTCTACATTTGATTCGTTCTAGTCCAACGCAATTCATTATAAAGTTTTCACTCAGCTCTGTGGAAATTTGCCTTTTGGGATTTGATAGCGTTTTAGCTGATTTCTCTCTTTGTTTCGTGGAAATCCCAGCAGGCAAATGGAAAATGTTTTTAATGAATTATGTGTTGCATTTAATCAACACTTAATCTACTACTCACTCGAACTTTAATTAATTTTTGTTTCATATTCTAAACATGTCTCATATTTATATAATATTTGTTTGTCTCTTAATGCAAGGCAAATTTATAAATAATTTGAGCTTTACATAATGTTGGCCATATATTTATAAATATATCTATCGGCAGTATGCGCCCTCTGCTTATCCATCCCTGCACGTTTTGCTTTTTTTGCTGTCTCGTCACGTGTTTCAGCACTTTATCAGAGCTCACTGATCTGGCAACCCCATCAGATGAGGGCTCACTAGCAGCCCCTTAAAAAAAACTGACTGAAGCAGAAATGTCTAGAAAGCGCTCTATTTCAATAATAATTCAATTTTGGACATTTATATAGGAAACTAATTTGTTAATTCCTTACAAAAATATTTATTTATCTGTGTATATATATGTATATATATTATTTTTTTATTTAAAATTTTTTTTTTATTTTATATATAAATATCGATTTATTTTAATAATAAGTTTGCCTTCGACTTAGATCATTTTTGAAAATATTTATCAACAATACAATAATATTATTATTATAATTATTATTAATATTATTATCATTATTATTATTATATTACTATTTATTTATTTATTTTATTATTTTCTTTTTAAATATTGACAATTTTTTCTTATTATATTTATTATAATTTATTTATCATATTATTCTTAGACTTTAATTTATAAAGATCTCTTATCAGTTCATATTCTATTATTCCAATTACATTTTACTTATTAATATTTATAATTCGCTCTATGCCAATTAAATTATTTATCCGGTATATAATTATTTCTCTGAACATATCTTGATTGAAATATCTTTAAGGCGCTCTATTTCAAAAATAATTCTTCGATTATATTTCTAAACATATTTTCAGCATTCGTCAACAAACATAATGCTTTACATAATTTTTCCCCATTTTTATATCATTCTATTTCCTTTTGAAATCGATGAATATATAAGATCCATAGCCAATGCTCTTACTTTTATTTTTCTATGAATTCATGCATTTTTATACATATATTATTGCCAGCTGAACTTCGACTTCAAGTTCTGTGAGTTCCTGAACTGACTTAGGCTTTAATAGCATTCTATCTCCATCTCTTTCGCTCAGCGTCAGCTCACTTAACTCTTTTAATTTTCTGCCTATGCCCAGGTCTTATCTCTTAGTGCAGCTTTGTCTCCTACCTGCAGCTCATTAGAGCTCTAACCGAGTATTTCCAACTTTCCAACACCTTAAACCCGCTGCTATCTCTTTTTCAATCTGTCTGTGGTTCATTTTGCATGCATTTATAAGTATATACAGATATGTATATCTGTATATCCACTCTCACATCTCACATCTCTCTCCCTCTCCCTCTCTCTTTGTTGTCGCTTGCTGTTTCTTTCTTTTCTTTGATATCAAGCATTTTGCTGGCAACGAGCAACTGCATTGTTTCGATACCCTTAACGTGCTTGAACTAAACGATGTCAATTGCTCACTCAACTTGAGCAGCGCCAACTTGCCCCAGAGGCAGCCCGAAAACCCCACCTAAAAAAAAACCCTAAATAACTGAGCACTATTTGTAGCTGGGCCCCTACCTCGGCCAGGCTCTTTCGCTGGCTGCTGCTGCTGCAATCTCGTCGTCGTCGTCGTCCTGCTGCACATGCATAATACACAACTTAATTAGTATTATAACTTTATAGCACTCTTGACGACGACGCGAGAGAGAGAGAGAGAGAGAGAGGGAGCGAGCAACCGCAAGCCCACTTTTTGTTACTCTTACTCCTTGCTAGTTCGCAGCTGAGCCTGAAATCTAATAATGGCACATTCCATACACGCATTCCCATTGCCACATTACCATATCAAAAACGACGACGACGACGACGAATGCGACTGTGACGAAGCCGACTACGGCTTGTGCCTGCCCCACGGGCACAGACAAATCCCATAGCAACCCCCAGCATCTGTGGCTCAACCATGCATAGCTCAAAAATGCAACGATTCTTGTATATACATATATGTATATATACTTATATATATACATAAGTATATATGCATATTGTGTTGTTTATGAACTTTAAACGTTTGCAGCTCGCACAACTGTTTCTCTCTCTGTCTTTCTCTCTCTCTCTCGACACTCACAGACGCCGCTGGAGCGTTGTCAATGCAAGGTACTCTATGGATTAGTATGGCAATCCACTCGGCATCCACTCGACTGTCCCCCTCTCTCTCTCTCTCTCTCTCTCCCACTCTCTTTTTCTCTCCCTGTGCCATTGACAACTATGTTGAACTTTTTGAAAGCTGTCACAACTAATTTGCATAGACCCATACACCCACCGACACACCGACACACACACACATGTTTGGCCTCAGCTCAGTGTGTCTGTTGCATCGACACCACGAGCAACACGCACAACTTCCCTGCACTAAGTCCCGACGTCTGCATATTGTTCCATATTTGCTTTTTCTGCTGCTTGTTTTTGTTTTCGTCTTGTTTTGGGCTTTGATTTGCATTCAGCAATTTCCTTTTTTTTGGCTAACAAATATTCATGATGGACAAAAAACTTTGTTTTTTTTTGGCACGTGGAAAATATTTTTGTGAGCAACTCTGATTGGAAATGGCTTGGAAAATGCTGGAAATTTCATTTAAGCCAGAGCATGTGTAAGCTAGAGAACAAAAAATATGAAATATGAATATGAATATGAGACAAATGAAGATATGGGTTGAGATTGCACGACTAGGTGTTACCCTATCTTGCTTAAATTGCAATATAAAATGCGATCTCTATTTAAGCAGGGTTTTAGTCTACTTCGTGTAAATATAATTCTAAAATATAGAAATATTATAATTGAGTCATATCTTTGTTTGTGGAGCGATCTAATTAAATATCTGAAAGTGTTTGCTGAGTTTACACGACTAGAAGTTACACTGTACAACTTTGATTAGCTGGGCTTATTGAATTGATTTTTAGCATAGTTTTTTTTTTTTTTAATATACTTAAGTCTCTAATTGAAACTTGAGAATTTTGATATTGAATTATCAACGAGTTTTAATATATTCTAGATTAAATCACCTTAAAAATAACAACTTTAAAAAAAAAACTATGAACTTGCCTTCGCCTGAGCAGTAGTCATCGATTCTTTTCGCTTTTGAGTTCTCTTTAAAGTAAAATATTCTAGACTTTGATCTACCAGGCATTGCCTGTTATTGGTATTTGTCTTTCGACCAACCATCAACAACTTACTTAAGGGCTATTTCCATATATGGCTATACACAATCACATTAAGCATTTAACGTTGATTCATGTTTTCATTTTGTTGTCTATCTATTTCATCTGCTTTTCGCATTTATCTGAGCACGCTGACGGAGCTCATCGTTGGCTCGTTGAGCAGTGCCCAAATGTCTAGACTTGCGTATCGCTTGTCTTCTTTCCGTCATATCTGAAGAACCATAACCTATCTGCTAAATTGCCATACGCTCGTCTCTTGCATAACTTGACCTAGGCCTCGGCCATAATTGCCCTAGTCCCTGTCCTTGATGCCCGTCCCCCCAATCCAACCACCTCGCCAACAACAACAATTCAACGTCGTCCACTTTGCCACATTTTATCTTAATTGCCATGCGTTGGCAATTTACATGCGGCGCCACAACAAAATATATGTATAAATTCTCCACTTGGCAAACAGTTATAGCTCGCGAGCGTCACGCTTGCCATATCCTTCAACTTGTTTGATACCCTGTAAAATGGGCAGGTCGACTGGAGTTGACAGGCGAAGGTAATGAAAGTGTGAACAGGAATCGATTGCATTTTAGCCTGGTATTTGAAACTTAAATGAGATTGATCAAGTTCTCTAAAATATATAGAATATATATTTTATACATGAAATATAAAATATATAATATAAAATTTACATAATATATAAATATATTAAATAAAATATATAATATAAAGATTCTTTAGTAAACATTTATTTTGATTTTTCAATAATTATTCATGTTTTATAAATAATTAAAAAAAAAAAATGATGTTACGTTATTATTATTTTTGTTTATACATATATGTCATATAATATATGTTTCCACTGCTTATATTTTACTTTATTTATGCCCTGAACCCATTGAAAATGTAAAATCTATTTCTTCTATAATATGTTCATATTTTTATATTCATATTTTAACTAAAAATACCATAAAATATATATATATATATATTATAAGCAATTGCAGGGTATTTCTTAGTTCCGCAACTTGTTCAATTTTTGTGTTTTTCCTTTTGTTGTCTTGCATTGCTTGTTGGCCTCTCAAATATGCTTCGTAATTTATGCGTGCTTCAGTTACGAATATTTCTACCTACTGACTGTTTAGTATAGTAGTATCTTCGCTTGGCTATTACGAAGTCAAATTTGATTTGTTTATACATGAACATTGATTGTTTGATTTCGTATAAGAAAAAATTGTTTGCAGTTTTTTACAGATATTTTCTCAATACATTATCATAGGAAATTCTCAAGTCAAATATTAAATTTGGTGAGGGTAATTTATAAGAATATATATATATATATATATAGCTGATATCCACTATATATGTAACTAGTTTTATTTACAACCAAAAAAATCGCTTGAATATAAACCTCGTTTCTGTTATCTAGGGTATTCTGTAGTCTCTGCTAGCGGCTTTGTTTCTTTTTTTGCTTTTTTTTTTCTTGTTTCGCTTGTGGCATGTCCTTGGCTTCTGCATAAATTCATAGCGACCCGAACTAATTCCTCTAAGTGTTTTATTATCCGTTGCGTGTTTTAGCTGCTGATGTTGCTGCTTGTTTGTGTTAATTTGACATGATTATGTCAGAATGTTTGACAAGTTGTCATATGGCATAAAAATGCTTGAGCACAAGTATTGGCTGGCAACTTTCTTAGAGTCAGCTGTTTGGCCTCGTCCTTTTTTGGAGGGGGGTGCTACGTCATTGTGCGCGTCCTTGAGGCGGGCATTATAGAGCGCAAGCGGAAGCGGAAGCGGAAGCACATGCCAGCCCCAAAGTTTCACAGTTATTTCTTTTCTTACTTTTCGCTGTCTGCTTCTTACTCTTCACAGCTGCCTTACTTCTTCCATGCTGTTTGCCATTCTTGTGGCAAATTCATTAATAACATTTGTGCGGCAAGGTTTCTTTTCTTTCTTTTTCTTCTCCTGCCTGCTTGCTCGCTTGCCTGCCTGCCCCGCCCACTTGCCGCCTGCTGGCAGTGTCTAGTAATATATTGTTAAAATGGCGTAAAATTGCCAGCTTTTTGGGCGTCAGTTTGTGACACACGTCGTGGGCGGCCTTGCAGATGCTAGAGCAAACAACAACAAAAATATATATATACATATACATATATATATGTATGTATGTATATTGCATGTTTATGGAAGAGGGTAGGCAAAAAGAATGTGTCGCAAATTAACCTTTTGACAGGCGAGCCTCGAGCCTTGGCGTTGACAAATGAAGCTGCTGCAGGGGCAGCAGCAATGAGCTAATGAAGTGGGAGCTCTAATTCAAATAGATTTCTAGCAATTGATATTAGAGTACATATTCACATTTACTTATCTGTGTGTGCTATATTTGTCTTTTGCAGATCGGGTGAACAGCAGCTGACGTCGGCTGTTGCTGCAGTGGGCGTGGCTGCGCCCTTAACCGAGAAAACAGAGAGTGTTGTGACTGCGGTCAAGTGCAGTGGCAGCAACAATGGCAACAGCAACATCAGCAACAACAACAACAACAACAACAATGTCATTGGCAATGGCAATAGCAACAACAATGCGCAACAGTCACAAAAATCTCAGCTGCAGCAATCGAACAACAGCAACAAATTGAATGGCCAATCAAATCTCAGCTCGAACAACAACAACAACAACAACAACAATAAAATGACATCCAGCAGCCAAACGGATGCAAAAAATGACGACAGTCGTCGCAGCAGCAGCCTGGAACCGGATGCAGACGACGTTGTCGACTTGGCCCATGGCGGAGCCTTCGATGACGATATGCAGGCACTGTTGCCCAAATGCACGCGACGCTCGAGAGATGAGCTCAGTCAGGTAAGAGTGGAACAAATGTTAAAAATTCAATTTTAATCAAGAGTTGTTGGGCTAATAAAAGTGACTTGGCTCAGAAGGAAGCAGAGAAATGACTAGACTAAGTAAGATAAAGAAGGAAGTAGAGAAGTGACTAGACTAAGTAATATAAAGAAGCAGAGAAGGTGAGAAAGAGGGGACGAGCAAGGGAGGGAGATGGAGAAAAAAAGGAAGAGGGACAATGGAATAGAGAGATGGAGGTAGATAAATAGTAATAAAAGGAAAAAAGGTGTGGGAGAGAGAGATAGAGATTAAGAGAGTCAGAGAGAAAGAGAGAGAGAATGGGAGAGTGCACGAGTGAGAAGGAGAGAACGAGAGAGAGAGAGAGAGGACAGAAACCGAACGAGAGAAAGATTCACAATGCGATAATAGAAGAAATTGAGAGAGGATAGAGAGAAAGAGAGAGAAAGAGAGAGAGAGAGAGAGAGAGAGAGAGACAGAGAGAGAGAGAGAGGGACAGAGAGAGAGAGAGGGACAGAGAGAGAGAGGGACAGAGAGAGAGAGAGAGAGAGAGAGAGAGAGAGACAGAAACCGAACAAGAGACAAGAGAAGGAATCACAATGCGATAATAGAAGAAATGGAGAGAGGATAGAGAAAAAAAGAGAGAGAGAGAGTGAGAGAAAAAGAGAGTAACAGCAAAATAAGAAAGATAAAGAAACAGAGGGTGAGAGAGAAAGACATATCCAAAGACAATAAGACTGGCAGAAGGAGTAAGACACGAAAAGTGTTAGCCGAGAGGTAGACCGGGAGAGGCAAAGAGAATGGGACACAAACAGATCCAAACACAGATATATAAAGGAGATAGAGTGAGTGAGCAATAGAAAAAGTCAGATAGAAAAGAATAAAGAAAAAGAAAGAGAGAAATTACCAAAAAATACACCAACAGAGAAAGATATAGATAAAAAGATGAAAGATGAAAGAGAAAGAGAATGAAAAAAAGAAAAAATACCAAAAACAAAATATACAACAGAGAAAGATATTAAGAAAAAGAGAGAGAAAGATAAGGATATGGAAAGAACAAGAATGAGAGAAAGATAAAGAGAAGAGGACAGAGATGGAGGCAAATCGTATTGAGATAGAGGCAAATAGAATAGATAGGGAAACAGTGAAACGCCGGAAGTGGCAGAGTGAGAAAGATACAATTAGCGAGAGAAAGACACAAAGAACTATAAAAAGAGAGACTGACTGACAGGCAAAGCATAACGGAGCGAGAATGATCTTAATAAGATCTTATGGTATACGTTATACCAAATTGATTAAAAACAGCAGATAAATATAATAGATTGAAAGATTATGGAATCCATAATATTATACATGTGCACATATTCGATCGACTTAAAATGTAATAAGGAAGTTAAGCTAAGACAACAACTTGCCTCTGACTGATTACACTTTATAAAGTTTCACATATTCTTATTTATTTCATATATTTTGTGAGTTAATCATATTAAACTACTCTAACAAATATTCCTATGCAAATAATCAGGCTAATAGATTATAAAAATATGTGTAGTCCACTCATAAATACATAAAATGTAATATTCAATAATATATTGTGAATCATGGCAAACTGCAAATGAAATTGGCTTTCACATTATCAAGCTGTATGTTCGAATTGGTATTTCATAATTAGAAATTACTAAGTAGCTGGGGAATTCCGTTGTGTGTGTGTGTGTGTGTGGCAACAACTGTTGAGCATATTGATGAGTTGTTCTGCTTTGTATTTTGTCGCACTAGCCGCACACACATTTGTTGGTTAGTCTCTGGCTCTGCCATGACGGCCCAGAGGCAGAGCCTATGCCGCACAGACCGTGCCACAGTAAGTGGCAATTACGCAAGCTGCCAATGGGCCATCAGCAGGCTTTTGCTCTAGTTGGTGCTGTTAGTCCTTTTAGTCCTTTTGTGCCTTTGTCCCTTTGTGTGTATGTGGCACTCATTCATTCATAATTTGCTACGTGTTGCCATGACAGCCATAATCATAATGCTGCTGCTGCTGGTGGTGCTGCTGGTGGTGCTGGTGCTGCCATAAACTGTGCATCGAATGATGCCCATTTCGACAGAAATAAAAATTACAATACACGTTCACGTGCTCTGCTCTCAAGCGATTCCCCTTCGACACTCGACAGCAGGACTCCCCGCTCCCCACATGCTCCATATACGACGTATACCCTTGCCCCATTATGGCTTCATTATTTACATGCATTCGTGCGTGCTGTTGCGCGCTGTTCGCTGCTTTTCTCTCAGCTCTGGCATTCTTCATTAATAACTGCGAATCCTTTTACCATCATCGTCGTCATCGTCGTCGTCGTCGTCGTCATTATTAAAAGCGACGCCTTTATTCTAATGTCTGACAGGAAATTACAGGAAAGGCGCCGTCTAATATGAATAATGAAGCACTTTTCCATGAATACACTGACACACACACACACGCAGGCACACTCTACACAAAACTCTTTTTGACAAGTCAATTTACTAGTTAATTTGATATGCCAGCTTGATCCACAGCCATACATCCACACACTCTCTCACTCACAAACACACACACTCATGCACTATCCATCGAGTATGCACAATTCTGAGTTCGCTCAAGCGTTAAGCACAGCTGTATGTTCTCTATAATTGCTTAATAATGCGTTAGATTGCCAGCATATTGCAGCTGAAGATGTATGGCGGCATTGTTGCCAAACTTCTGCAATTGTAGCTATAGCTAAATGCAACGCTGCAAAGTATGCAACATTTTGCATTGCATCGCTTATATAACTTCATAAACTGCATGCTTAGCTGCATTTATCAGCTGTAGGCAGTTTCTTATGTGAATGGGAATGCATTGTTGACAAATTTCTTTAATTTATATGTGCTTTTGCTTGTTGGCAAAGTTTCTATTTGCAGATTTTGAAACGTCAATTCATTGTTGTTAAACTTCTTCAGTCGGTATGCGCTGATAAGCTGGCACACACAATGCGTTTATCGTTGCATTGTTGCCAAATTTCTTAACTTTGCTAAAGATTAAAGAAACAATTGTAGAACAGATGCTTACAATTGCTTGCCAAACTGCTTAAACTGTATGCATTTCATAAATTTACCTTGTTGCCCATTTTCATACACTACGAAGCTTTAGAGCTTAATAGCATAATATTAAGTGTAAAATTCGGCAACGTTGCAATCAAGAGAATCATATTGTTATTACACAGCTTTGGGTCGTTAATAACTATAGACGACTTCTTACATATTATTTGTATATGCAGTGTTGCCAAATTTCTTCAATTTGTTGGCTAAGAGTGTTGCCAGACTCAATTCACAGCTGCATTGTTTATAAGATAAGTATGGCTTGTATGGTTTGGGGTCTATTACGCTTCAGCTTATGTTTACAATTCATTGCAAATTTAAGCAAATTTCAAAAGGTATTTCAAGCATTTCAAGCATCCTGTTGCAGCGTTGCCAATTTTCATGCGCTGCCAAAGTAGGCGGCAATACGATAGACACACAAGTGAAATAAATTGCTGCAACATCTTTTGTCTCTGTGTTCGCTCAAGTGCCGTTGGCCAAGTTCAAAGTCAAAGACCAAATTAATACCCAACTCTGTATATGTGTGTGTGTGCGTGTGTGTGCGTGTGTGTGTGTGCTGCAATACTGATATTGCTGGCAAGCTGGGCAACCACAAACGTGTGGGCTGTCTGGCCAGACACACATGTTCACATTTTAATTTGTGTTGCATTTCCTGTTGCATTTGGCAAAGGACGAGCATCTTTGCTGTCTCGACTGCCGCATAAAATATTGATTTCAATGGGCTTCAGCTGACCAGTAAATGCAGCAGCAGCAGCTGTGGCAGCTGTGGTAGCTGGCCTAGCTCTGGCCTTTACTGGCCTGGCCAACAGCAATTTCCTCTGCGATTTTTGGCCATTTATGAATATTCAATAAAAACAACAACAACGAGCATTGGCGATAAAAGTGTCTGCTGCGCGTTGCCATAACCACAGACAGCTTTACAGCAACAATGGTAGCAACGACAACAGCAACAACAACAAATGCAACACATGAGCCGCATGCCGCATGCCGCATGCCGCACGCTGTCTGCCTGTGAAAAGTTTTTATCGCCCGCCAGCCGCCCATCAAAGATGCGAACTGGAGCTGGGCGTGGCTACTATGCTGCTCAACTTTATTACTTTCATTATGCCACACAACCCTCTGCTGGCATGTTGCCCCTGCCCAGGCAGCAACCCTATGGCCACTGGACTAGCTCTGGACTCTTCATCCTACGTTGGCTGCCCTTGGACCTGCATAGAGATAAGTCCGGCAGGCAAGGTCCATAAACAAGTTTCGAGTCTAATCTGCAGCTGCGGGCCATGTCCAGGTGCACGTGTACTAATTGCAGCGGTATTAGTGGCGCTTTGTCAGCGGCTTACAGCCACGCCCACTGCCCACTTATGCTCGTTTCGGCTTGTCATGTCTCATGTCGAGAGAGTGACTCTTGGCATTCCATTTGAGTTGGTGTGTTTTTCTTTTCTTTTTTTTTCGGAACATGTTTACTGATGCCGGATATGAGAGCCAGACAGACAAGGACAGACACAGCCGAATGCTCGGACGCAGCTTTAAAGCTGCTGGCTCTAATGAAGTGTGTCCAAAAGAAAAATAATAGAAAGAGAGAAAAAAAAATCATCATTGAAGAGCGTTCTTCATTTCGTTGCTGGGCTGCCATTTCCATTGCCATTTGACCATCGCCTTTGGCCAGCTGGAAGCAAGTTTGTCACTCCGTTTGATGGTCCGTTGGGTGGTGCGCAGCCTGGGTGTCATGTTGCAGACTATTCGACCGACTGCTTGGCCCACTCCACGCATCGTGCGCCTAATGGCTGTGACTTTTTGACAGCCACAGCCACAGCCACAGCAACGGCAACAGCCACAGCCAAGTGTCCCATGTCCTGTGTGTCCTGAGTGTCCTGTGTCCTGTGTCCCATGTCCGGTTTCTTGTGTCCTTTTCACAGCTACCCCAACTCGCGCTGCAACAACAGTTTGTCTGCCGTCTTGCCATTGGCCAGCTTTATTGCCATAGTTTTTATGTGCAGCTTATTACATGGCTTCAAATGTTGATTGTATTTGACTTTGGCTACGCTATAAATATGCCCATTGCCCAGATTACAATTAGTTTTTCTTCGACTTTTCAATACTAAATCACAGTTGGCAAACTTCAATTCACGATCGAATTGAAGCCTAAGTGAGTAGGGTAAAACACTGTTGCCAAACTTCACTAAAGCCCAAGATATTTAATCGAATTATTTTCAAAGAGGAAGTCAATTTTTCTGTAAAAAGTATTTGAAATACTTATATAGTTCATTTTATTTATTTTTTTTTTAGAAAATATAGTTAGGCAACTCTACACTGTTGCCAAACTTCACTAAAGCTCAAGATTTGTAATCGAATTATTTTCAAAGAGGAACTCAATTACAAACAGTTGTCATTAAAGTACTCGACATCTATATAATTAATTGAGTTGAGGCAAAGTTGTGAAAACTATTTCAAATGTTTTTATTTTTTGTTATCAAATTTGAAATTTCATATTCAACATTTCCAAAATTTGCTACACTTTTATTCCTTAAATTTGTAATTGTTGCCAAATTGCATATGCTAACATGCTCAATCAACTATTTCATATCAAATTTCATATTCTACATTCAAATTTAAATTATAAAAAAAAAAAATATATATATATATATATATATATTGTTGACAAATTTTGTTCAGCACTGTTGCCAAACTTCATAGTTTCCATATCTAAAACATGCAAATTAGCTTTAACTTTAAATTGAGTTTATTTCTGTTGGCGTTGTTACCAAGTTTAATGTGCGCAACGTTGCCAAACTTCACCTATACATATACATACATATATGTCTATATATTTATATGTATTTCACAATAGTTACTCCACTCTTGGGCGCAACGTTGCCAGACTGCAGTGGCCAGGTAGTTAATTATGCATTCATAGTGCGGCTGTCCAACAAATCGACAACATGTCAACATCGCGCTTCAATTAGCCAGCAGCCAAAGCAGCACATTTAGGTTGCCCAACACACACACACACATACACACACAGACAGACAGAGAGACATGCACTTGTCATGTGGATGAACATTGGATGTCCTGCAGCCTGCTTTGATCCGCACTAAAAACTAAACACGCAGACAGAACACAAACGGATCCACAGGAGGCACAAGGCATTAGGCAGTCACATATGTCACCATCAACCAAATGCTACGCTGTCTGTGCACAGTTTGTTGTTGTTGTTGTTGTTGTTGTTGTTGTTGTTGCTTTTGTCGCAGTTGTTGCCATTGCGGTTTTGCGGCCACCTCTGTTGCTGCCATTAAATGTAATTCTCTGTGGTTTTTATGGTTTTTTAAAACATTCAACAGCATTTTACGTGGCTGCTATTTATCTTTTATTTCGGCACTCACTTTGGTCCCCTCCCAAAACGCGGCCTGCCCCCTCCCGCTCAGATTCAGCTGCTGTTGTTGCTTTTGCTTTTACTGTTACTGTCATGTCCCTTGGCCGTGTTGCCCAGCACGTTTTTCCTTCGCTGCTGGTTGTTGTTGTTAGTTGTGTGTTGCCGCTGCGTCAGACAATAATTCAGTCTCGAGTGCAATTTGCCAAGCAACACACACACACACACACACTCGCTCACACACACACACACACTGGCACACTCGCACACCTTTTGTCTAACTATGCACAGTGGGCTTTTAATGTTAGCTACTGCTAATGCAACATCATATTTTACAGACTTAATCTGCTTGATTGTTTCGATCTCTAGAGTTTGCTTGAAATAATGAAAACAATAAGAAATATATAAGAATTTTGCAGACATTCGCAAATGCGTTGTTTGATAAAGGTCGAGAGATATTCTCTTGGCTCTTTATTAGTTATTGTTTTATTATTTCTATCTAATAAAACAATAACTAATAAAGAGCCAAGAGAATATCTCTCGACCTTTATCAATCAACCCATTTGCGAATGTCTGCAAAATTCTTATATATTTCTTATTGAATATAGAAAATACATTTCTTTCGTTTTTTTGTTGTAAATTTTGATTCAGTCCGATTTTATTAAGAAAATGGACGAGAGTATGTTAAAAAAAAAAAATACTACATAAATACATTTCCCGCACATTACTTGTGAGAGTCCTGTAAACGTGCACGAAAAAACTCAACTCTGCTTTACAAAAAATATTCCCATACCATTTTCTTGATACCCATTGAGAAATAACTCAATTTAAACGGTATCTGCAACATATTCAATAAAGCCATATAAAGGGTTAACTTCCTAACTCTAAGTTTTAAATTTTGAAAATTTTGTTAGAATTAATATAGCTTTAAGTAGTTTTAAAATTTTTTAATTAATTTCCGTTTAGATTAAGTTGCCTAAATAAACATTTATTAATAATAAATTTTGAGAGCTCTCATCAAAATAATTCGGAACAGCTACACGCATAGCTTCTTCCAAGAAGACTACATATAGTATATATAATTTACTATATAATTTATAATATAATTTAGTATATTTTAGTATTATATAGTATATATAATTTCCTAACCTTCTCATGTTGACATTTATATTATTCATTTAACAAAAATATATTTTATTTTTGATTTATTTTATTTTAGTTATTTTTGTATTTTCGTTTAAACTCTTGCTGAAAAACTATTTTATATGCAGTTTGACCTGATTGATAATGCTCGTTGTAGGCGTGCATATAATTACTTTATATTTTAATATTTATTTATATTTTTATTTTTATGTTTGTCTTTAGTTGTTTAGAGAGGTATAGTTAATTTAATTTAATTTAATTAATAATGTAACGTATTTTCCGCTTTGACCAACTCTGCCTTTGATAGCGTTAAAATAGAAGAGATGAATGGACAGATGGACAGGTGGACAGATAGACAGAATGACAGATAGACAGACGTACAAGACTCACCTTACAGAAAACCCATCTAATTTATATTGATAATAAGATCTTAAGACCAAATCTTATTTTTTCAAATAGAATTTAATTGTGTTGTATTAATTTCTTATGCATTGAATGCAACTGACAAAAAAATGGTAAATTTATAATTTTCTTTATATAATTTCAATTTAAATAATTTATTTTCTTGGCATACAAAATGACATTTCTTGAGCAAAAGTCAAACGCAGCTTAATTGTGTTGACTTTCATTAATTAATTGCTGACAACTGGAATGAAGTTTAATCAGCAGCAGCAGCAGCAGCAGCAACAGCAGGAGTAGCAGTAGCTGCAGCAGATGCTGCTCTTCTATCATGCTTTACTTCAACATTCGAAGCCATCCATTTGCGTTGTTTCTTTTTTTCACTTGCTCTGCTCTCTTTGGTTTGGCATTTGTCGCAGTGCAAATATTTCATTGCATACTTTTGTGCGGTCGCAATTTGTTGTGCAATTTATTAGATGATGCAGCTCGACGTTTCCTATAGCCATTTATATTTATATACATATATGTATGTGTATGTGGGCATAGACACAGGTAAATGCATTGAAATATTAGATCTTATGGCGGGAATTTTTATATTGGCATTGAAATAGCGAAATTGTTGCCAATATTGGAAAACTAAATAGCAGTCAGCCAAACAGACAAGCCAATATTTAACAAAAGGTAGCAAGAGAGAGAGTGAGAGAGAGAGGGGGGAGATGGGGAGATGGGGAGATGGGGAGAGGTCTACTAAACAGAAGGTGTTTTGGGGGCAGCTGCAGCAGCAATGGCGATTTTCATTTTCAGCCGTCGGCAACGGAAGTCAACTTACTTTCGTTGTCTGCTCAGCGTTCCGGCAATAACAACAGTAACAAGAGCAACGTCTGCATCTCTGTCTGCTGCTTCCTGACCCTGAAACGGCTTCAGCTGCTGCTGCTCAAGGCAAGGCTTTGGGCCTGGGCTACGGCTTTGGCTGTTTGTCTGGCCGCCTCGCTTGGCTGGCCATTGTGTTGCTGCAGTTGCAGACGCAATTGTAGCGCCAAAAGCAGCCAAATTTAAAGTCGCGACTGTTTGCTTAACATTACGCGTAGACATTCAGTAGATCTCACTCTCACTCTCATACTTTCTCTCTCTCACTCGCTCACTTGCTCGCTCTCCGACCCTTTTTTAAGCCAAAATCAAATACATTTTGCTAGCACACATGCGACCAGGAAGCAGCAGCAGTAGCAGCAGCAGCAGCAGCAGCAACCCCCAGTGGCACTTGAAATTGCAGTCGAGCTACTTAGAAAGCTTCTCTATATAGATATATATATATACATATATATAATATGTTTGTATATATTCGTTTTTTCTACTGCCAAGGGTTGCTGTCAGCACCAGGCACTCTCATGCGGCTGTGTGGTAAAATCTGTAAACAAATGAGAGCCTGGGCTAACTTAATAAGTAACGCATTATTGCTGACTGCCTGACGGCCGGCCTGACTGCCCGACTGACGGGATCCCATCGAAAAGAGTCCGAATAGTTTTTTGTGTGCAATCAAAATAAATACATAAAAAAAAGGGACTCGTCCTCGTCGTCATCGTCGTCGTCGTTGCCTTAATAAGCAATACTTAAGACTTAATGCAGGGCATAAAATATGCGCAGCATTTACCTCGCAGTCTCTGCTCGCCGAGGAGCCATGCTCCATGTCCCGTAATTTGTTTTTTTTTTTTTTTTTTTTTTGTGGAGGGGAGGTGGGTTGTGCAGCTGTACAGACATTCGGGTTGCTTGTTTCTCTGCTGTTTGCTGTGATTTTTGATTTAAGCATAATTTTGCAAAATGCTCAACGCTCGAGGCTTGCCTTTGCGGGACATCGTGCTGTGTCCTGCTGGGCGCTTTGAAATATTTTCAAACGTTTCTCTTCAAGGGATTTTCTGCAATTTTCCCTTTTTTTCTTATTTTTTCTTCCATTTACTTTTCTTTTGCTCCCCCTGTCTCTTAGTCTGTCAGTCTTGCATTTAAATGTTTGCCAAATGAACAGACAGCATTGCCATTGCCCGATTTCCATTTCAATGCGTGGCGTTGTCTTGGCTCGTTTCCTGCTGCTAGACAACGCTGCGTATGATTAATGCCTGCAGAAGATCAACAGAGAAAAACAGAAGAAAAAAAATAGGGAAAAGACAGAAACCCGTTTAATAAATGACATCAAAAATTAAAACTCGCTGCTGGCGCGTAAATCAAATTTCTATTTGCACACAGATGCACACAAATGTAGAGTGTATGAGAGAGAGAGAGAGAGAGAGAGAGAGAGAGAGAGAGAGAGAGAGAGAGAGAGAGAGAGCGAGAGCGAGAAGTATTTACAAGGTGTTTTTGGGCAACCTAATTTGACAGTCGGCCAGAAATAACTCAATTAGTGCTGCGACCTTTTTTGTTGCTACCCCGCTAAAAAGTTTATACACGACCCAAACACAAACCAAATCAGAAGAAAAAAAACTCCTCCATCTCTCCCCTTATATAAATATATATACTCTATATAGATATATATGTTTATCATGAAAAAAAGGTCAACCCTATCCATGACGTTGTTAGCGGTAACGAGTCCATTGCGTGGGCTGAGCTGGGAACGTGGCATGCAGCAAAGGCCACTTGACTTTTTCTTTTCCTTTTTTTATTTATTTTATTTTTAATTCGACAAGTGAAGTTGCAATAGCAACCGTGCATACCCTACTTTGTAAGGGTTAATTGGTATGTGGGATGTGTTAATTTGATGCTAGATTCGCACCTAAACAGCTGGGCTAGGATCGACTGATAAATAATAAATAATAAATAATAAATAATAAATAATAAATAATAAATAATAAATAATAAATAATAATAATAAATAATAAATAATAAATAATAAATAATAAATAATAAATTAAATAATAAATAATAAATAATAAATAATAAATAATAAATAATAAATAATAATCAATACATAATAATAATAATAAATAATAAATAATAATAAATAATAAATAATAAATAATAAATAATAAATAATAAATAATAAATAATAAATAATAAATAATAAATAATAAATAATAAATAATAAATAATAAAAAATAAATAATAAATAATAAATGTGGCTCATCTATTGACTGTCATCACAGTCAAATCCTATTTAATTATATAAAAGAATAAACTTCTTAGACTTTGCCTTGAAATACGATTGCCAATTGTGTTCAAATCCATCAAACTTGTCTTGCTTTATGCTCGAATCGCGCTGCGACTTAAGGGTGCTTCGAGGGCTCGCTAAGGGTTCTTTTCTCAATGAAACGTAAATTAAATTTAAATATAAATCATAGCTGTATTGCATAGATAAATATATTTCATGATTTCCTTTATGAGTTTTTTATGAAATTAAGCTAAACCAAAAATCTGTAATGAAACCTCATAAATCGAATCATTCGAATCTAATCTCTGGCTTACGACGAAGCAAGGGTATATTGTATGTTTATTAAGTTAGCTAGCATTTTCATATACCTATTAAACACAGATATACATATTGATGCATAAATATACAGACTCCTCTCTATATATGGTATAAATTTGTTTGTCTACTCAAAATTTGCATTTCCATCAGCTGCGGCGCGGTTGCCTTGGCATCAATTTGGCATCGCTTACAGTTGGCAAACATCAGCAGAAGCAGTCGTTGTTTGGCATCATTACACACAGATAGACAGAGTAAGAGTTGGTAAGGGAGAGAGAGAGAGAGAGAGAGAGAGAGAGTAAGCTCTGCTCCCATTAAGGGCTCAGCACCCTGCAGTTTCAGCCCCTGCGGCTGCATTTTTTGGTTCGAGGCGCATAAAAGTATGCTACAGCATTGTAAGAGGCCTCGAGAGCAACGGCGCAACACAACACAATGAAAAAATAATAATAATAATAATAAAAAAATACAGACTGAACTTCAAAAGACCGCCCACGGCAATTTTCGATTAAAAACGCCTACGCGAATGCTACAGAAATTTCAGTTCAGCTCTATTTCCAAGCGAAATGCGTGGCAGCATGCGGGTGGCCCTGACAGCCAGCCCCACGGACTGCCTGCCCTCGAGCTCTTTTAAAGTTGTGCCCGAAAAATTTGCTTGATGGCCTGACATGAGATTGCACTCAAGATTTGACAGCATGTGTGTGTGTGTGTGTGTGCATTAGGGTGTCTGTGTGTGTGTGTCTATCTGTCTATCTATGCCTCTTTACAAGATATGGCCAACAGCTATATGTCAGAGCAACATACAACTGCGTAGCTCAAGCATTGACAAAATAAGAAATAGAAAAAAAAGCAAGCGCATCTTCTGCTTCTGACTGACAATGCACTATGGGAAATTTTGCTGTTTTAGGGGTATTAAAATTTGATTTTTTGAGGTTACATTTTAATAAAACTTCAAACAATACCTTCTTATTCTTTATTTAAATATCAGTCCATTATTGAGCCTAACAGCTGTTAAAGTCAGCTTTTGTTTTCAAAGAGCAATTGCGCTTAGATTGGAATTTTTCGTAGACAACTTTCAAATTGTCAATATTCAAGAACCATGAAAAATTTTTGTGAAACTTAAAATGGATAAGAATTATATGGGAATACATGATGAAAACATATAGCCCTGATTTTCCATTTTCAATGGATTCAGGTTATAAAATCTGACTTGGTTTTCCAATTATTAAGTTATAGCAAATAATTTAGAATTTTTCCCCAATGTGCAATGGCGGAGCACTTGAGTAGCGCTCGAGATTGTGTGGCTAAATGCGGTCGAGTATGCTTTTGTTGTTGTTTTTGTTGTTTTCGTCTAGCCCCTTGTTAGCTCTAAGCTGAAGAATTTAAACTAAAATGCAGCTGAAGCTTCAGGCAGTTGTATGACAATTACATTGCCAGCTGTCCTGCTGCACTTCAATTTAGATAAGAAACTTACAGAGATCTGCTTTTACCAAGAATGGAATTCAGTTTGTCTATGAATTATGATTTGGCCAGCCCTTAGTCAAGAAGCTTCTCTATTTGATGTATAACAGCTATTAGCAAAATCAAGATTAGCTTTTTATGTTAATCTTAATTTCAATCTTTTTTTTTTTTTGGCATTTTCGATGCTTTGAGGTTGCTTAATTAGATATTCTACTAAACTCCCACGACTTGGCATATTTAACATATTTTTAGATACATCTTTGTCATCTCTGTCCTGTATAATACTTATAACAATTACTAATTGAGTGCTTTACATTCTTATTATCCTTGCAGTCACGCACATCTCTCGTCTCTAGCTCAGAGGGCGGCATTTTGGCCGAAGGCGAGACGTCCAGCGAGGAGAGCTCTCGCGATTCCAGCAATGATTCGCCGCCCTGTGATTTGGGCCTGATGGAGCGATTGCTGCTAACGCATCCCATGTGGTTTCTGCCCGGCATTCAGCGCTCCGGTGCCGTGCACCTGCTCCAGGGCAAGGAGGAGGGGGTGAGTGTTAATAATTATGGATTTATTGATAGCGTTTAATGAGGCAATTGCTAGCGTATGCAAAAATTATGCATATCCATAAAAGCGACAACAGCAAACACAATGCTGACCACAAAATTTGCACACAATTTGCCCGAGCCCAACAAATATTAAATGCAAAACAAACAAAAAAACAAAAAAAAAAAAAAAAAAAAAGAAAATCCCATTGGATGCAAACAGGCGCATTTACATAAACAAATTGCAATCAATTAACGTGAATGTGAAAGGGGAGCAAAGGGGGAGGTGGGCTTTGGGGGAGTTGGGTTTGGGAAAGCAATCGGGATTTGTGGTGCGTGTCCTGGACAAATACACAGACAGAGCAGCACACAGATTCATTAATATTACGACAGCGACAACAATGCGAAGCCCTTTTAATTGTAAATGTATAAAGATAAACAAAGAAATGTTGCCAGGCATGCAGCAGCAGCATCAGCAGCAGCGGCAGCAGCAGCAGCAGCGGCAGCAGCAGCAGCAGCGGCAGCAGGAGGCGTATGTGTAGCAGACGGAGGCGTCGTCCAGGACTCGCGCTGCTGCGCTTGCAAATACATTGAAATTTATCTGGTTGCCAGCAAAAGGCAGACGACGCTGCAGCACATGACAAAGGCGACGAGAGACAATAGCTAGCCAATGGGATTTGTACACACAAAAACGTCTAGATGGAGAGAGTGGCTGGCCCGCTCCGGCAGGAGTTGGGGCTTGAGGCTGACTGCTGCCGGTTGCTGGTTGCTGGTCATTTGGCGATTCAAGTCGCTTTGCATAGACAATTGAAATTACAACGAAGCGAACAGGAGAAACGCCCAACAAATTGTACAGATTCAATAAGTTGCCAAGCCGGACTGCCAGCAGGACAATGCCAAGTCGCAGTGTCCTTCGCAGCAATTATCACGTGTTCGCCAGACAGCCTGGCTGGCTGGCTGGCTGGCAGGATAACAGGCAAATGGTTTCGATGAATGCTTCATCGAATCGCCTGAATGCCAACTAAATTGCTATCCATTTGTTAGCCCAAGGCGCTCACACCACTACACACTCAAGTGGGGGCGTGGTATCAAATGCATCAAAAATTGTAAATTATATGCTAGCATTTATATAAGCAAACAGTCTACGACTTGGCCAGAAAAAGTTGTCAACTTAATTGAAAATAACTTAAAAAGGGACTATTTATTGTCTATATATATTTATATAAGAATATATATATATATGCATATATTTATTTATAAATATAAATGTATTTGTATATACATATATATTTCAGAATTAAAAATGGATATCCATTTATTTATTTTATATTTATATAATAAAATAAAAGCATTGCTCGCACATCAAAAGCAGATGCTTATATAATGTGAAATTTCTGAATGCTCTCCATTGCACGACTGTGAAATACCTTGCAATGTTGTTCATTATGTTCAGCACTCCTAAGTCTGCATTCATTCACTTTGTTACTACTTATTTCCTTCTATTTTGCGATTCTAATCGAATGATTAATGAAAAGCTTTATTTCAATTTGATCTTAATTATATCTATGACTCTGCTGTAAACTTCTTCGCTTTGCCTTTTAAATTAAATTATTTTCTATTTGATTATCGATGTCATTATCGATAACATTAAATTTCATTTTCATCATTCGCTCTAATTCGTATCGGTCAAATACATTTGCATAATTAAATATATTTTGATACAAATTTAAAAAAATAAATACATTTTGAATAATTAAATATATTTAAATACAAAATATTTATATGAAGTTTTAAAAAATACATTTGCCTAATTTAATATATTTAAATAAAATATATATATATATAAATTTAAAAAAAAAACATATTTTAATATATTAAAAAAAAAAAAAACAAAAAATTCATTTGCATAATTTAATATATTTAAATAAAAAAATATAAATACATAATTAAAAACAAATAACATTTGCATAATTTAATATATATTTAAAAAAGAAAAATTTATAAAAAATAAGAAAACAATTAATATAAAATAAATAGAACATGTTTATGATTATTTAAAAATAAAAACGAAACATTAATGGGTAAGCTTCCTTAGTAAGCTTGCAGGTAAACATATAAATTATATACAATTTGTGAACTAGAAAATAATTATGTTTTATTTTTTAATATTTTGTGCGAAAGTCAATTTTATAGAGCATTCATTCTTCATTCTCATGCACACAAATGCCACGAAAGCTCGTTTCGGCACTTTCAATGCATGCAGAATATTAAAACTTATGTAAATATCATTTTTATAAATGCAAAAGTAAAAAATATGCAAATGAAATATGTCGCATTTAATTGAAATTCAATTTTTTGCAAACGCACATATTTGAATTGTATAAAAAAATAAATAAATATTTAATTATTTGAATATTGCTTTGATGAACTTTTAATTGAAAACAAATAGAGTTATTCTCTAAATGCGAAATCAAATGAAATTTATCGCAAAAGTTTTTACATTTACAAATGTGAGCTGGCAGTTTAACTACAGCTCTGTGACTTGACTTTAGCTACGCACAGCTGTTATCCTTTGGGTCTGCTTTATGTGCCTCTTAATCGCCAGCTGCATAAGTTTATTGCGCCGCCTAAAAGCAGGCAACGGAAATTTCAATTACGAACTTTGCCTACTTTGTCGGGCAACGAGCAACGTTCAATGCTCGTTCAATGCACGCAACGAGCAGTGCCCAACGTGCTGAGGTAGCAGTAATAGAAAGAAAAAAAGGAAAATAAAATGGAAAAAAGCAAGTGAAAAGCGTTTTTCAACTTGGCAATTTACAATTGTCGAACGCGTCGCAACAATGGCGCATTGATTGCAGCCTGCGAAGCGGCAGGCGAGGTGCTGGAGTTGGGGTCAAAAACTTTTCACTTTTTGCCAACTGCTGCACCTTCAGTCTGTCCCACTCTCAGTTTTGGAAAGTCTTTCTTGCATTTTCTATTTGCCTATTGAAACGCTAATTGCATGCGTCGACGTCGCCATCGAAGTCGACGTCAGCAGCGCCGCCGGCAATTACACGCCCCGTCACTCTGCTGGCCATTAGGCGACCCGATCCACTTTGGCGCAGTTGTTGCTACGCATTTGTTTATGCGTTTAATAAAAAAGTATTTGCATAATTGAAATTGAAATTGAAGCAGCCGCTTCAAGTGGCCACGCACCACACCGAAACACCACTCCAACCACAATGCGCTCCATGCGCCGTGACCCTCTGTGTAAACTGCATTGGTAAATGTTTGTAATTAAAAATCAATCAATATGTTTGAGCTACGAATGCGGCAATGGCGGTGACGATGGCAATGGCTATGGCTAGGGCTAGGGCTATAGCCATGGCCAGGGCTTGGGCTACGGCTATGGCTATTGCCGCTGCTCTGGCGGACCATTTGTGGCAACACATGTGGCTGCAACAACAGCAGCAGCCTTGGTCTTTTGGTCCATTTGCCTGCCTGGTATTTTAATTACTTGTTTTGCCTGCTGTTGGTTTCTATTTTTTTCTCTCTCTTTCAATTCACTCCCCATCGCTCCTCTCTCTCTCTCTCTCCCTCTGTGTATTTTGTTCTTTTATTTCAACTCCATCAATCATAAACAGTTTGGAGTTGCAACCAGAGAAGCTATCCAGGCGTATGCCTGGTCACATGTGCGTATAGGATTCTTTCTGTAATTTCATGCTTTCATTTACCCCGTCAAAAATTAACTTACATTGGGTATGCTCGCATGTACATCAATTATGAGATATATATGGAGGTTTTATTGAACTTAATGTAATTTGCTTAAATATAAAGTATATATTTATATTCCAACATTATCAAGCTAAGCTTTAATTTACTAGGTTACTTTAAGCTCTTCTGGTTCGGCAAGAACACTGAATCTATTAATATTTCAAAAAGTATATATATACCTGTCTGTCCAATCGAAGTTAGACATGTCACAGATTGAGTTTGTTTTAAATAATCATGAACTATTTATGTTTCAGTTTTTAAATTATATTATTAAATTATAAAATTATAACTTATCCGTCTTTCTTTAGTCTTTATATTTTGCAATTATTTTTTTTATATAACTTATATAATTTTGATATTTTCGTTTTTACATTTTGTCTAAGGCCTCTAAGTCTTAGAAAATTAACTTAATTACATTCATATTGCAGGTAGAGGCAATATGTGAGAGAGATCTAATATGTACTATGATTTCAAATATACAATAGAATACATAATATTTATAGAATATATATAAAAATTCATTGAAATACGTAAAGTAAGCATAAAGAAAACATTTTGGCCAATTGACAAAGATCAAGCTACGGTATCTACTAGTCGGGCAGTCGATCGATTCGATCACTCCCACCTGTTTTTGTTTATATTTTTTTTTTGCTTTTGGTCAACATTTGGCGTCAGGGATTTCGTTATGCTAGCCACAGAATGTAATTAGCAGCAAATGGCGAATGATGAAGGCTCCACGTGTGCAGTCGATAGGAAATGAGTTTGTTTGGCTCTTTAGGCGCAGCAGCTGGGACATCATTAGCCAAGTCGTTAGAGAGAGGTGGAGAATAAAAGTGTTTGTCTAGAGAGCTGCTCATTTGATGGCTGGCAATATTTAAATGCAATTGATTTATTGCATATGCATCTATTTTGTATATATATATATATATATATATATATATATATATATATTTTTTTTTAAGTATTTTTCTAGCTTTATTTTTACGGCTTTTGCCGTTTTAGTTGGCTGCTCTGTATTCTTTTTGAGAGTGCATTTGATTTATGCGTCGCAATCGCGATTGCAATTGCAAAGCCGCAGGCATTGGTTCGCAATGAACTTGTTAAGCTGCAGCGCTACGCCTACTCGTGTGCCACGCCCAAAATAGCGTTTTGGCTGCTTAAATGGCCAATAGACAAGCGAACAAAGCAATCAAATTGAATTTTTTCGACCATGGCTTTGGCATTTTTCGGCTTTGTCGTTTGGCATGTGTTTCCCTGGCCAACGTCAGTTGAGGCACTCGGCTTACATGGCAAAAAGTCAGATTTACCCCAACAGAAAAAAAATCAAAAAATAAAACGGATAAAAAGAGAGAAAAAGTGAAATAAAATGAAATAAAATACAGCAGATGAAGAGAAGGAAACAGTAGCCAGCCACATAGGCGCAGACAGTTTTTATTTATCACCCGCAGTGCAGGAGGGAAGGGTAGGGGAACGAAAGCTGCTGCAGAGATGAGCAGGAATGGGACATGTTCAACAGGGGGCGGGGTGCTAGGGTGCATGCCATCAACAACAACAGCAGCAGCAGTAGCAGTGGCAGTAGCAGCAGTGGCAGCAGCAGCCGTCGCAGCCAGAGCCACAGCTGATGAGCGATAAGGCCGCAGACAGCTGCAGTGTGGGTCCCACAAACATGCGTGTGTGTGAGTGAGTGTGTGAGTGTGTGAGTGTGTGTAAGCAGAGACATTCACACATTGGGGGTAAGTCCGGGAATGACAAGCAAAGCCAAAGGGTTGCTCGCAACACCCCATAGAAAACAGTTCGGCATACAGCTTTATAGCTAAGTAGGCAGATCTCAATTGAACAGCAGCAGCATAGTTAAACACGGCCATAAACACAGCTGGAGCATTGCCAATCTTGCCAAAGACATTAGATAGTTGCTGAAAATTGGCCAGTTGCCCAGATGTATATGTAAACATTTGGGATTGCCTTCACTTTTATTAACTAATAAAGTAAACAAATATATGTTTGTTAGTTTGAAAAGAAAGCTCAGCTTTGACTGATATTTAAGAATTAATAAGAATTATATAAAATAAAAATTTACAGCTATGCAACATTTCTTAAACATAATTATAGTTATATATTGAAGTTATAGTTTAGTTTTTTATTATTACTAAATTTATTCGAGTTTTCGTTAGAGAAATAAAATTTTAATTTGTAAATTTATACTTTCCAAAATGTCAAACTTCAATTCAGTCAGCACTGCATATTGTATATTATTATGCTTCAATTCTGTCGCATTTTGTACATTTGCCCTAAAGCAAATTCATTTTAAAGTTCGCTTTGAAATTCGAGTCTTGCATCAATCAATTTTAAAGCCTGCCGGACACGTGTCGTATACGCAATATGCTGCATGCAGGTGGGCAGATGCAAGCTGTCTGCATGCATTTTGGCCATGCTCGTTATACAACAATAACAACAATAACAACAACAACGACGACAACAAACAGCAGGCGACACATTGTGCTAATGAATTATTAACAAAAATTATAATTGAAAGCCGTTTGGCAAATGAGTTTAATGCACTCGCCAGCAGCTAAAACAAAGCCATGCTGTGTGTTGATGTGTGTGTGTGTGTGAGTCAATGATGAAAAGGCAAAATTGAAAAGTAAAGCTCTATGCGGAAATCAAGGGAAATCAGCTTAAGGCAGCGCTAACGATGGTGTGAGTGAAACGAATGGAAGGGAAAGACTCTTGAGCTGCAAAGCAAAAGCCGCTTAGTGGCCAATGCAACGAGTAGAAATGGATGGATTGGTGGGTGATTGCCGGGCATGAGGTGATGGAGCCTGTGTTGTTGCTGTGACGGGGGGAACCGAGTGGACAGCAGCAGCAGCAGCAGAGAGCAAATGAATATAATATGTAGACTGTGCGAAGAGCAAAGAGAGCTGCGTTTGGTCAAGCTGTGGGCGAAAGTGAAACGCATTGTTGGACTTTGACTTTAAATTCAATTTGCTATGCAAAGAATCCGAATCGCAAGTAAAACAAAAGAAAAGACAATGAGAGCAGCAGAATTGAGAATGGCAAAATGAAAAGCAGCCAAATGAATGTCAATGAAATGCAAATGGTGCAGAGCAAGCGCTGCCTGTCCATTGCCAGCTCCCCATTGGAGCGGAAAAATTCCTATGGCAACAATGCTCACATTACCAATTTGAATAAAATATGAGATTTTTATGATATGCCCCGCCGTTCGATTATGCAGGCTACACCCCTGAATGCTCAGCATCTTCATCTTCGACTGTTTTCTTTATTTTATTTTTAATGGCTGGCCAATGGCTAGATAATAGAGGTCCAGTTATGCGGCACAGTTGGAGTCGCTTCTTGGCATAATTTCATTATTTTATACAGTGAATTTTATTTCAATGAAGCTGCCCCGCTCGGACGCACTCTGACCCACTCCGTCCACTGCCTAACCACACAAACCGCCGACGCTCATTAGGCGGCTACGCTGGGACGTCTCTCCTTTGGATTCCCTGGGGCAGCGCTGTCTGGTGTCGAATTGCCGCTCCAGCCCCAGCTGTAGCCTAGTTGCCATGCGGGCTGCTCGGGCGGGTTTGGGGAGACGGTTTCAATTTCAAGTTTTGAAAGGATATGCAAATTGTGTGCCCGACCATGAACGCAACACGTTTCGAACATTGTCAGCGAATGCCACGGTCCGCATAAGTAGGCAACACTTTGGCCAAGACTCGATTATGCTCTTTGGCAAACTAAATCTTTTGTAGATTTTGGCAGCTTAAGCCATTTGAATTTATTGAAATTGTTTACTCTTTTGGCATATTTGCACTTTTTTATATATATTTTGTAAATTTTCTTTTATTTTCTTTACTTTTTTTCATTTTTTATTTTAATATTTTAAAATTTAATTGAATATTTTGAAGTAAATATTTTTAATAATTTGTATATCTTAATAAACTTGTTTTGTGGTATCTTTAGTGGCAATTCAAACTGGTTTTACATTAAAAGAACTATTTATAGCAGTTGATCATAGTTCGCAGAATAGAGAAAGAAAAATGAAAAACTTTTATTCGCACTAAGGCGACTAAAACGCTTGGGATTCGCCAAAAATATGAATTAAACATAAGTATAATTAAATTAAAAATTATTTAAATAGTTATAGGTCCTTCTGTATAGAACAGAAGGTTAGGTCATTATTTTAGTATATAAATGTGTTGTTAAGTTACTACAATTGCAATGTATGGGTTCAACGCTTAAATAAATAAAAAAAAAAAAATTAAAAAAAAAACTCGCTCTAGCTTTGAGCTCTCTTTGAGCTCATATATTCATTTGTTCTCGCTCTGTGCTTATATTCATTCGTTCTCTCTCTCTCTCTCTCTCTCTCTCTCGCACTCGCTCGCTTCATTTCATTTTAAGCTCGTGTGTATTCGTGTGATGCGAACGTAGCTTAGGCAGCGAACCGATTGCAGATCGTGCAATGAGGCTCAGTGTGTGAACGATTGATAACTCAAAGAGTTTAAGCAAACGCTCTTCACTTTAACACACACTTGCTCACATTCATTCTCACTTACTTTTGATGTATTGCTCAACGATAACATTCGAATACATACACAGAAGACTTCGTGTAACTCAGGCAAACATTCGGGAAAAATCAGAGCGAAAGAAAATTAACGAGTTCGTTGATGAAGCAATGCAACCAGTTGCTCTCGTGAGTTTTTTCTCAAAGTGTTAATGAAAGAGACTTATTTGCAGATATTGAGAAAACGTCAACAGATATTTGCGAGCTCTGTAGAGCAATTGACACATGCATAGAATTAATATATGAATATATAAAGGTGTATTATTAAAAATATTAACAAAAATTGTAATGATGGCATCATTTGAGTCTTCTCACTCAAGACATTGTGAAGATTTATTCGCTTATTGAAATTTTAAGGGGTTGAATGATATGCTAATTGAAGACCTTTAGTCTCAGTTTGCTACAAAGCTACCTTAATAGCTTTACAGATTGCTAGAGATAAAATATAGACAGTGAGAGAGAGAGAGAGCGTGCTTTACTGCTGCTGCTTGTGGCATGTTGCAGCTGAAATGTGAAATGTGCATGCGACACACGTAACTGAACAACTGCCAAGCCCTGCCCATTGGCCACTTCTAACCGTATTTTGGGTACTTTTGTCCGCCACATGGCAGGCGGAAGCCATTAAGTTGTCAAGATTTGATGTCAAGCATTTGATGTGCGTCATGATTGAAAATACAGACACTGAGAGAGAGAGAGAGAGAGAGAGAGGGAGAGAGAGAGAGAGACTAAGCAAGAGGGAGAGAGAGAGGCACAATTGCATGCCTGTATATAAAATAGAAGTTGAAGCATGATTTGATGATTATAGACTAGACTTGGCGCTCGAACGAGCGCAACGAGTCTATTTGCGGCCCGAAACTTGATTACAACATCCCAATAGTAACTGGCGCTGGGGGGTAATGGACAAAGATGCCTCTGTACCTCTGCGATTCGTGGCCAGGAACCGCAAAGCGACCAAAGCAACAGCAGCAGCTGCTGCTGTGCCATAGCGCATGGTGCGCATAGTGTGAAGTCAGAGAGTCAGAGTCAGTCAGTGGGGCCGGCCCTTGGGTGCCAAATAAAAAGGGGTTGTCTGTGCTGCGGACATTTTCAGCGAATGTGGCCCAAAGGCAAACGCGTCAAATAGTCGAGAAATGGAAACCGGAAATGTTGTTAGCCCCCAAACCCGCCGTGCCAAACTGCAGTTGGCTCACAAGCTGTGCCGGAAATGGGCGCAAATGCGACAACGACTACGACAAGGCTATTCCCACAAGAGGGGGAAAGACATGTGACTGTGAGTGAGCGTATGTGTGTGTGTATGTGTGTGTGTTGAGTGCCATGTGATTTGTGCGCTATGCAATAATTTACATGCAATTAAATGCCCAACCAGATGCAATAGACAAGCCGCAAACAGACCCAAAACACTTTCGCCTTGATTTCGCTATTGACTATGCAAATGCGCTCGTTTTCTCTCTCTCTTTCTCTCTCTCTCTCTCTCTCTCTCGACTCCTTCAAATTGACTAAATACTTAAAATAGTTATTTCTTAGACAAAGTTCCGATTGGTACGGAAGACTGTTCAGCATAATGAATTAGCTCACAGTTATAGATCGGCTTATATATACGATTAAGAACCGATCTGTTGCGAACTGTACTCATTGGCGTTTAGTATCTTTCTCTCTGATCTCGAGTGAGCGTTGGGATGAGCGCGAATTCCTATATATCAGAAAAAGCTGCTCTTCATGCCGCTCTGATCGATAATCGAAACTCCTCTCTGGCATACGATAATACATATGTATGTGTAAAGTCTCTGATTCGTCTAATGAATTTTAGCTTATGATGAAGATTCTTCATAACTACATATGTATTTTTTATGAAGTCTTTGGGAAATTATTGCTAGCTGTTTTTATTTTTACATTAAACATATTTTATTTTTTAAAGGTAGTTTATTCATTCATTATTCATTGATATTAAATGGCCCATACTCATCAGCGATAATATAGGATTATAATAATGAATAAAATTAAATAATTTTCAAATGGGAACAGTATCTTTTCAATACACATAGAGAAGCAATACTCTCTCTATATATGTAAACGATTTAAATTGTGCACTTCTTGTAGAGTAAAAATTGCTTTTGGGAACAGCAAATGTTTTATTTTTTTTATATATATTTTTCCGACAGTTTGGAATTTTCTTTGGCACTTTCAGCTGCTTCTGTCGGTTGCGCTCGATGTCACAAGCACAACATGTAAATTTACGATACACAGCCACGCCCACTGGGCAAACGAAACCAATAAACGCCCCTTTTGTGGCATAGGACTTGTCTGTTTAGTTGTTTTGGGCTGAGTGCAAAAGTGCAAGTGAAATTATTATTGCTGCTGATGAGTGTTGACCACAGCTGGACGGGATTGAAGGTGTGCAGTGGAGTGAAAGGTAAACAGGAAATGGGATTGGAATAGGGATTGGGGATTGCGACAGATGGCAGACGACAAACGGCTAACGACAGTCAACGAACTGTTAAGTGAAAATGCATTTGGAATTGCAATGCAGGTGAAATGCATTTCTAGGACTTCCTCTTTTGTGTCTGAGCGCTTAAAAGCTGCCAATGCACTATGAGTTACCTGTGTGTGTGTGCGTGTGTGTGTTTGTGTGTGTTACTGAATGTGAAATGAACTGGGCGTGGCCAAACGCCCACATGCAAAAACCCAAAGGGCAATTGATTGCAACTATTGTTTGAGCTGCAAACAAAGCCAACGATTTACGTGTATTTATATAGGGAAATGTATACACTTATGCACATAAGTATACGTCCATATATATACATATTTATACACATATATTGGTATATTGATGTATCGAAATGCGTCTGCTCGCTTTTAAATGCCGTTACGCCTTTTTATTGTTAGCCACATGCCCTTAAATTTGTCAAGGCGTCTATAAAATGCAGACATACGCAAGCTCTCACTCTCTCTCTCTCTCTCTCTCTCTCTCTCTCTCTCTCTCTCTCTTCATTGCTCTCTCTCTCTCTCTCGCTCTTTTCTCTCTATGTGCCCGGTCGCTTGTTAAGACATTTTTACGCTCGTTTTTGTCCTTAGCAAATTGCATTTCCGTGACGGGTCAACTAATCCCACTCTATCCCTCCCTCCCTCCCTCTCTCTGTCTCTCTTTTGGCCTCTGCCGCTGTCTCTGGACTCTGCACTCTCTTGACCACATTATTGAATCAGTATATAATGCTCTTTCGTGTTTTCACCATTCGCAGCATGCCAACAGTCACACACACACACACCCACGCCAGGCGCAGTCTATCGTCTGCGTCTAATAAAATCAACAGCCGAAAAGTATGCTTTAAAAAGCGTTGCAATGCAGCCAAATCAAATAAGCGTTGGCTGGGCCAAGCAGCATCCACTCGTGCAACTCAACCGCTCGCTCTCTCCCATTCTCTCTCTCTCTCATCATATTCAGCAGCATTTAATGCTTCTTCTTCTATGCTATATATATATATATATATATATATATATATATAAACATTTTTTTTTACTATTGCTATCTTCTTGATGGCGCTGCTTATTGAAAACTCGCACAGAAATCATAAACAACGCTGCGGGGCGTCCATATTCGTTTGTAAACACCCACCCAAAATGCCTTCGTCTCTCATCTTTTTTTTTTTTTTTTTTTGAGCAGCCCCGCCCACTTTAAACTTATGTAGCATGCCGCCCGCACTCCCGTTTATACATACAGTTGGCATTTATTGAAATCTGAAAAAATATAATTGCATGCTTTTAGGGTTGCTCAAGAAAATTGAATGGCACGCATACACGCACAAGTGAATTGCTTAGCAAAACAGAATACGCACACATACACTCACACACATACACACATACACTTAATGGAAGCAAGAAAACTCAAGTTCCAGTTCTTTAAATCGCATTCTCTAGCCTTTTGAGTTTAATATAAAGATGAATATGTAAAATTCTTAAGATATATCAGAAAAAGAAAAATCATTCTTGATATAGTATACATTTGATATAGAATGTTCGTCAGACTTGTTTTGGTTTACGTATATCTTAAAGCAACTCTCAGATTTCTGGTGGAGTCTTAAGGAATGCTTAAAGAATTGCTTAAAATATGAGGGAAATGTGCTTCAAAATATATCCGTAATACTCTAAACTCTTACTATAAGATATATAATTAAATAAGCGTTATGCTCTATATACAGAGTATCGCTGAAATCTTACTAATTTATATGTGGCAGTCAGAATATATATTATATTCATTCTTAAAGATTCTCTGTTTCATCAGCTGTATAACGAAGTCAACAATCTTAGTCCTCGACTCTATTCTATGTCTAAACCTGAACTAGTTAGCATGTAGATCGAAAAATAGAATATTTCAAGTTCATTCGATATAAGATTAGATTAGATCTAATCTAGTTAAAAATCTCTAGTTTAAATCCAGAACAACCCAAGACAAATAACTTCACTTCTCAGCTACTTCAAGCTTATTCAATAAATTTTCCATGCAATTGGCGATTGCTGGAACTGAGCTTGAAAAAGAAAAATAATTTCTGTGGCGGTTGCGTGACTTTAAGTAAAACGCTCATTATGAAAAGTTTTTGCAGGCGATTAACAGAAGGGCAGAGTTCTGGTTTTGGTTCTGATTCAGATTCAGATTCAGATTGTGGTTTGGGCTGCAGCTGCTGCTGCAGCAGCCTCGGCTCGTGGACATCTGGCTCGCGACTGGCTGCCACTTGACCAGGTTCGGGAGTCTGTGTGGGTCTCAATTTGAGCTCCGTTCGGCGCTTGCCACACGACTTGGCTGCTTTGTCGCAGCGTCTGCAAAGTTTTCTTTGCCCGCCAGGACAAAAGGACGTACAGCCCTAGCCAAGCAGGAGGTGGTAGGTGGTATGGTAGCAGGGGTAGAGCGTTGCATACTTGGAGGCGCCGCGGCGTATGCAATACCAATTTATCATTTATCATTGTTTTTTGGTTAAATGGAAGCGAGCAAAGCTGAGAAATGGGAAATTTATGTGCGCGCATTTTTAACGCAACATTTAACGCGAAAAGCGGACGGAGCAAAGTCGGAAGTCGATGTGAAAGGAATCAAGCGCTGATTTACGTGGCGGAATTATGACAACAGCTCTACTTAGCCCCAGCTGCTTACTAATGCGCCACTTTTGTTCTTCTCCTTGCTCTTTGCAGACGTTCATTGTGCGTGGCTCCAGTCAGCCGAACACGATGGCCGTGTCGGTGCGCCTGCCCAAGGATACGGGCCCTTATATCGAGCACTATCTGATCCAGTCGCAGGACAACATACTCAGCCTGGAGAGCTCACGTTTCAAGTTTGGCTCCATTCCGGCCCTGATCGCTCACTATGCCCAGTGCTGTGATGAGCTGCCCGTGCAGCTGATGCTGCCGCGGGTGTTGCGTGAGGCCAACAATCGCAAGAAGCTCTCATCGTTGGCGCTGCTCGGCCAGGAGTTCTGGAGCTATGCCAGTAGTCCAGCTGTGCTGGGTCCGCCCGTTGCGACGAAGACAAATATCATCAGCAGCGAGCAGCAGCAACAACAACAACAACAACAGCAGCAGCAGCAGCAGCAGCAGCAGCAACAGCTGCTGGATGCCAAATCCCCATTGTCACTCACTGAGACAAGCGGCCTGGGCACAGCCACGTTCTTTAGCGATGCTCTGGTGGCCAAGCCGCCAGCTGTGGCCCCGCCACAGTCTTTGTTCAGCCCGACAGGCAGCAGCCAGCTGCTGGGCTTCTTCAGCCAGGCGGGCACACCGTCGGACACCAACTCGAGCATGAGCTCGTTCACGACCAGCGGCGGCCAACATATGCAGCTGCTGAGTCCCAATTCCGTGGATTCTGTCATATTGACCATGTCGCCGGTGGATGCGCAGAGCTATCTGCCGGGCGGTGGGGGTAGTGCGTTGGAGCAACCTCTGCAGTCGCATGGCAGCAACAATTTGAGCACCTTCAAGACGACATCGGCGGCTGTGGCAAGTATTACGGAACTGGAGCAGGTGCGTCCGCAGCGACCGAAGCCGCCGAATACATTGAATCTCAAGCCGCCGGCGCCGCCAATGCGCTGGTCCAAGCCCCATTCACCGGATCAGTTGGGCAATAATTTCACAGTGACCACCACGGTCACCTTCTCCATGGAGAACAACAATAATAACAATGCTAACAATGGCATCAATGGCATTAACGGCAGCCAATTGGCCAAGCCAAATCCCGCACAGTTTGTGGAGGTAACAACGCCCGCCTCGAATAATCCGTTCAATGCGCTGCTCAACTCACAGGCCAGCACTAGCACGTTCCAGACTTTTGCCAAGCGCCTGTCGCCCGAGGGCGAGTGCAAGGATACGCTCTCTTCGCAGGGCTCCTCCTCCAATGACAGTCGCTGGCAATCGCAGTCTCAGTCGCAATCGCAGTCGAGTCGTGACTCCAACCACAGCCAGCGCAAGATGCTATCACCAATGACGCCCAATGGCGCTGCCCTCCTGCCCGGCGTTGGCAGCACCAGCAGCAGCAGCAGCAAGTCTCGCAAATCACGTATTCGCAAGGAGTCCAAGCACTACCAGGAGTCGGACATACTGGAAAGTCCGCCGGCGCAGTATTGTGCCAGCGCCTTGAGCGACAAGATCAGCGACTACGAGGACGTCTGGACACACGATCCCAGCGATCGGGCTAGTCTGCTGACTAGCTTCAAGCCGGGACTGGACAATGGCGTCTTGAATCGACGACCCGATCTGCTGGCTGAGACACGTAAGTTGGAAGATCTTCAGATCCAAGCCCTTTCCCTCTAGGCTCTATTATAGTTGAGATCTGATTCTATGCTTTCTCTCTGCCCTGCAGCTAGCACAGCAACACAGCAGCTCCTGTCACCCTGCGAAGAGACCAGCGCTGGCCAAGATAGCAGCCAGCAGCTTATGCAGTTCTCTGGCGATGCACCAGCTCGCTCACGGGCTGGTCTCCTCTTGCCGAGCCTGGGCAATGCGGCGCCAGCTATGACACAGTCGCTGACCGAGCAGAGCGCTGCCGATGATGGCGGAGATACGACGCCCACTGCAGCACAGACACCGGGATCGCGCAGCAAGCAGGGCAGTCCAACCTATGCAGAGCCGGCAGATGCACTGCGTCAGGCGGGTTTGACCAACGCTGCGGCAGCGATTTTACGTAGGCAACAGCGCAGCCAGCTGCTGCCCGCCAATCAACGGCACTCGGAACCGCTCAAGGGCGGCCATGCAACGGCAACTGTGCCGCTGCTGCTGCCTGCGGATCTGGAGAAGTTGGCCGGCAGTCTGGACGAGCTGAAGCAAAAGCCAAAGCCGATGGCTCAGCAAGCGGCGAAGCGTGGACGCAATCGTATCGATCACTGGCAGCTGGACAGCAGCTGGGAATTTATGGCCAAGCAGGAGACGAACGGCGGCGGTGCTGGCGACTATGACACCGCTATCGACTGGCAAGAGAAGGAGAATTCGTTGGGACGCGATAAGGAAGGCTCCAAAAAGCGGCCGCTTACCGTGCACCAGATCATAGCCAAGCGTCTGCCCGATCTTAATCTGCCAGAGCTCGTGCGCTGCTCGACTCCGCCCCAGAGTCAGGCAACAGCGACGACGACGACAACAACGACGACGAGCGCCGCTCCGCTGCAGGAGAAGTCTAATGCCGATGGCAGCCAAAAGTCATTCCAGAGCCAAAACGGCTGTCGACTGTCCTCGTACGACAACGTGGAACGCAATTGTGCCGCATTCTGTCAGACCTACTACGGCGGCATCGACTCGGCGCAGTCAGATGATGGAACCGTGTTTTCCGAGCCCTGGGACTCCTCCCAGTGGGACTCGTTCATGCCGATGCAGGATGGTAAAGCTAGCTACAGATCAAATGATACAATAATGAGAACTTGTCTAATCCATGCTTTCCGCTCTTTCCAGATGCCACCCTCAATTCGGATACCATACATCTGTCCAAGTGCCGACCGGCGCTCTCGGAGGACGACACCATCATTGAGGAATTCAGCAGCACCAAAGACGGCAGCAATAGCAGCTGCAACCAGGACACACTCAAGGCCAATAAAAATGGCACCAGCGCCGGCGCTGGCAGCAACAACAACAACAACAACAACAGCAGCAGCAACAAGGCAATGCGACCCAAGGTGGCGACCATATTAAGGAATCCAAGCATGCGGGATCGTGAGATACTATGTAAGTAGAAGAGAGAGTTTAGAAGATATAAGATAGCATAAGTATATTTAGAAGAGTGCAAATATGAGAGTGAAGAGCGTTAGTTGATCAAGTTGTGACAGTTAATACTTATCCATTAACTGTCTTAGGATATTCGTAGCTAGAGATGATCATCATATCATATCTGTGGATCTTCATTTTTTGAATCGAGCGGAAAGTTTATATAGAGTAGAATATAAAGAAGTGATCGAGTAAATCGAGTTGATCGAGTAATTCAATAACAGTCCAAGGATATTCTACAGCTACAGATGATCACGAGACTAAATAACAAATTTTGGGGAGGAGCACGCATCATCTCTCTGGATCTTCAGTCTCTGAAATAGACGCAAAGAAAGGAATATAAATACTTGATTGAGTTGATCAAGTTCTTCAATACTAATCCAAGGATCTTCTACAGTGAAAGATGATCGAAAATAGATTCTATCACAACTCTGAATCTTCATTGAATCGAGCGCAAAGTTTATCTAGCAAGAATTATAATCAATATAGCTCTGTAAACTTTCTACCCGGCTCTTTATCAATGGATCGTCATCATCATCAACATCGTATGCTCAATTGCAATCGCTTGTTATTGTTGCATCATACTACGCTCCATGGCCTCCAATGGAGCAGCAGACAAAAGCAAATACAGCGAGCGATCACGAGCAATGGAACGATGCGTCGTCATCGTGCGCCTATTGACTGACTGTTTGTTTGTTTGTTTGCTTGTTTGATTGATTGATTGAGCGCACGGGTTGCCCGTTTTACACATCATAAGCAAACGAAGCGGCCACGAACTGCTTCGAACTGGTAAGCCGAACCGCAGTCGGATTATCAGCATCGACCTCTGCCTCTGACTATGCCACCGCCCCCCTTGCTCTGCCTCTGCCTCTGCCTCGGCCGCTGTCTCACTGTAACTTTGTAGGGTTTTGCAGTCTGAAGACTACAAAGTCTTTGCCGAAACTTATCTGACGCGCAATGCCTGCCGCATCGACACATATGCAGCAAGAAATGCGTCGCAGTTAGCCAGCTAAAACAAATTTGATAAGTTTCAGGCGTCGGACATAGATTTATATAAATATTGGTGCAGTCATGCACTTTGGAATGTAAACTCGACGTCGCTGCTGCGACTGCTGGCTGCGTTTTTATCAGCGCGCGTTTTAAAACGCGCCGTGTCTCTCGCCGCTCAATGGGATGCGTAATTTGCCAAGCAAGCACAAGACTCGACTCGACTCGACTCGACTTGACTCGAATCGATTAGCATGTGGAAGCCACACTTTACGAATCTCTTCTGCGGTCTAGTTTTAGGTCAGCGCACAGCTGATGAAATATACACACACACACACACACACGCATAGACATACGCAATGGGTGGCAATTTTATTTTTGGCTCTGGTTAAGTCTGAGCGTAGACTATTTATAGATTTGGGTCCACTCTGAAAGACACGTGAGCGACAATTTCGCGTTGTCAAGCACAGCAACGGCCGATAAGCAACTGGCTAACGGCAAACGGTTCGCTGAACTCATCAAATCAAATTCCACAGAAAAAAAAAGTCACCTTGATGCACCCTTATCTGGTAAAACAGCGAAGCAATATCTAAGTAAACTCTCGGGAAGGGCACCTTGAAACCGGCTCAACTGCAAGAAACTGAGATAATAACAATGTAATAGAAATTCGATTCGAAGAAAGAAAGCTGAGTGCTTGCTGAAGCTCTGAAAATCGAAGTTCTTAGCAATATCAATATAAAAACCTGTGTAGAATTAGATAGATTAAAGCAACTATTAAAAGATGTAACAAGTTTATGAAAAGTTCCAGAAGATACCGAAAATATAGATAATAAACACCATATACTAAAGGGGTTACCCCTCTAAGAGTTATAAATTCAATGGACTAGTCCCAATAGCTTAGTAGCAAGCATATCTCAAAGAGTTTGCCACAATCTCATATTGAATATGTAAATCTCTGGCATAGATCACTATCTCAGTAATTTGTAATCTCTGCCTCTGAAATAGCACTTGATTCCTTTAATCTTATGCAGCCTCTCTCAAGGAACACTTCCTGCACACTAACGCAAACAAACACCTTCAGAGAAACCTCCAATCCAAAGGTTTTTCCGAACTACGCAGCAAAATAACAAAAATCAAAGCAGAGCAAACCAAATTCCTCAAGTAGAGTTTAGGCTTTATAAAGCTGATGCAATCGTAAGATGCAATTGCATTTGGACGGGATCTCTCGCCGTTTTCATTGTTGTCGATTCTCATCTATCGTCTGCCGTTTGTCAGTTGTCATCGTTTCCCGCATCGATTGATCGGGGAATCTTGCGTTGTTGTGAAAACGTCATCGTTCATAGACATCAGACAGGCTGTCTTAATGCAAACAAAATGAGCGAGAGAGTGAGTGAGAAAGAGAGAGAACTCTCTCGTTCTTTCTTCTTGCTCTCTTTCTCCCTTCTTTTGATTTGTCACAGCTGCAATTGCGTGCGCTCAAGTCTCGAACATGATTCAACTCTTTATCTCAACAGCCTTGCATAACGAATGCCTAGCTCTGGCTCTGGCTCTGGCTCTGGCTCTTTGTGAATTACTACCTGCCACCTGTGACAGGTATTTTAGCACATGTGCATTCAATTTGCGTATTGAATGATTAGAGCATTTACCTAGCTGTAGTCTGTATAGTGTTTCTCATTTGAGGTTTCATAAGTCGCTCGCTGCTCGGCCGCTGACTCAGTGGCATTTCCTCTTGACACTGTTTTCTTCTACGCTCAGGCAGCTGTGCGTTCTTTTCCGATAAGGTTTCAACTTTCACTGGTTAGGACTTGCGCAAAAATTGTTTGCCAGGTCTGGCTTGCCCGGAAATTCCCACTTTACCCGGATTAGCAGTGACCCGAAGCTACCTGTAGACAGGCCAGCAGACAGGCAGGCGGGCAGGCGGGTGAACGGGTGAACGGGCGGGTGGTTGGACGGTCAGGCAAGGCGGTTAGATGGGGCAAGCGGGACTTTGACTAATTGAGGTCGCAGCGCCTCGCAATTTAGGTCGCAGCTGCGCGGTCGACGTCGCACTGGTTGCTATCTTTTCATAGAGGCGTTAGCAGCGCTGTCGCCGTCGCCGTCAGCGTCAGCGTCGACTCCAGCGTCAGCGTCAGCGTCGACGTCGACGTCAACATCATCGTTATCACTGTTGCAGTCTTATAAACTAATGCGTATGAAGTTCAGCATTAGTTTTGCATTGGCCGCGTTTAGAGCAACACGACGCAAGAGCAATAACAATTCGCTACAACAACAATCAAATAATAAAAATTAAAAACTAATAATAAATTCGCAATAGAAATCGATCTGCAACGGCGATTGTCGATCGATAACAGCAGCAGCAGTAGCAGCAGCCCCGCCTTTCGCATCGCAGCAGCAGCGTGTGCCGATGAGAAACTTGCGTTTTCGCCAATTTGTTTTAGCTGGCAAAAATCGTTACAGAATCCATCATGAGCTGGTTCAGAAGATCGTCGCGCGCACACCCCGCGAACCGCCCCGCCCCAATGATGGCCAATAGCATAGACATGTCCAAGTCGCTGTGCAGCCTGGATGAGCAGCGCATCGAGCGACTCGAACCCGAGGAGTTCTTTCACGATCCCGTCCATGTGCGTCACTACAAGGAGGAGGCAACATTCCTAAGCTTTATGGCCGACTGGGAGATTGTCGATCATCCACACCAGGAGAATTACTTCTCGGCTGATTTCGAGGAAGAGCTTCTGCAGCAGCGCACACACATCGTTCCCTCGCACAGCTTGGAGGAGAAGCTGGCCTCCAGCTCATCCGTCGCCTCACAGCCTTCACGACGCAAACGCAAATTCCTGGAGCTGCTGTTCGTCGATAATATTAGGACAGGCATCGCTCTGCCCAGCCAGCAGCAGCAGCAGCAACAGCAGCAGCAGCAGCAGCAGCAGGAGCAGCAGCAATCGACGGTGCTGTGCAAGAAATCGAAATATGCCAGCAGCAGCCTGTCCAGCATTGGTTCCATTTTGACCAATGCAACGACGGCAACGGCAACGACCACAACCACAAACTCAACGACGACGACGACGACGACGACGGCCACCTGTCCGCAACAGGTGCTCAAAGACTGCCGCATCAATCGCAAGCAACTGAAGACTGAAGCACTCGCCGGCTCCATCATGGGCGCCATTGGCAAATGTCCAAATCCCGAACTGAGGGCCATTGGTGGCTCCGTTAGCCTGGATCTATGCCATCCCGGCGAACGCAATACCTGTGATCATTACGATATCAAGCAATTCTTTCACCTGGACGACCAGGGCAATATACTGCTCAACATGGCGCACATTGTGGAGTGTCGAGCCCTGGGCTTGGCACTCCAATCCCAGAGCCGTCGTCTCTATCGGCGCTATCGACGCGGCTGCGAGTGTGCCGACGAGAAGCCGTGCGATAAGCCCGGCTGTTGTACGCCTTTCATCTTATTGTTGCGACTGCTATGTCGATTGCTATTCGGTAAGAAGCTAGAGAGGATTACACATTGACTCATGCGACTAATAATCTAGCTATCGCTCTCCCACTCCCTCTCTCTCGCTCACTCTAAATATATATCTATATATATATATATATATTTATCAGTCTCTCTTATCCATATTAACGTCTGGCTTTTGTTCTTCCAGGCCATCCCCGCAATAAGATGAACATTCAGAGCGTCGGGCCTGGCGATTCGCTGCGTGCGTACACGCTGCAGCTAGCCCAAGATCCCAGCTCCACCTTTGCCCGCAACATTGAGAACTTCATTAGCTGCACCAAGGAATCGAGAGAGGCGGCGCCCCAGGTGGTCATGCGCAACATGCGCCAGTTTATGAGCGGCATGAAAAACTATTTGGTTAAGCATGGCGAGGGCAAGTTCCATGCGGAACTGGAGTCGGCGCGTGCCCGCCTCAAGTCTGATGAATTTCTCAATTTGGATGCCATGCTGGAGACGGTGATGCATCAGCTGGTGGTGCTGCCACTGCGCGAGCATCTCTATGGCATCTTTGTGGATTACTATAAGCGCAGCCAGGACATTCAGCTGCTCGCCCAGAACGTGCGCTACGCCTACGAACGGGACGCATCGGACTTTGGGATTCGGCCAACAGTGACGCCGCCGTCACAGTCGGCGCTGCGGCTCATTTCGAATCTGCTGTGGCGCCTGCAGGAGGCCGAGCTGCCGCTGGACAAACTGGAGCTCTTCCTGTGCGTCATCTCGACGGTGTTCGATGCGACGGGCTGTCCACGAGGTCAGCAGCTGGGCGCCGATGATTTTCTGCCCGTGCTGGTCTATGTGGTGGCCAAATGTGGCTTTGTGGGTGCCGAAATTGAGGCGGAGTTCATGTGGGGTCTGTTGCAGCCGACGCTGCTGAATGGCGAGCCCGGCTACTACCTCACCGCTCTCTGCAGCGCCGTGCAGGTGCTCAAGACGTTTATGGCATCGGAAGGAGAGAGCGGCAGCGGTTCCCTGGACGTAAGTACATCAATTATACAATACCAACTGATTGCACACTCATCAGCCATCTCTCTCTGTCTCACTTTCTGTTTTAGTGGCGCTCTAGCTGCTTGCCAGCCTGCTCGAGCGTGTTGCGCGTCATCATACCGGACGAGTGCAACGGCTCGCTTCAGACACGAACGTTGCCCGTGCGGCCGCATACGACGACGCGTGAAGTTTGCCGCATCATTGCACATAAGGCGCGCATCACCAATCCGCAGGACTATGCACTCTTCAAGCTGGTCGACGGCGAGGAGACGCTGCTCACCGATGCCGAATGCCCGCAGGATGCGCGGCTCGCTGCCAAGGGCAAGCATTGCATGCTGGCCTACAAACGCATCGATGCCAAGATTGCTTGGCCCACAGCCGCACAGCCGGGCAGTCATTGATGCCACCATACCCATACCACCCATACCATCCATACTACCCATGCCATCCGACCTCGCCCCGCCCGGCCCCCTTCGCGACGCAGCCCCTGTCCCTGTCCGTGCCCAACGGCCCCATCTTGCTCACTAACAAGCATATTTGATTAATAATTTATTATTATTACATTAAAATATACTTAGTAGCCTGTAAGTAAAGCTAATTAACGCTAATACATCTAATGTGTACTAAACAACAACAGTATTGAATTAAGAGCGGTTTTTTTTTTTATCTCATCTCTCGCCAATTGCATTCAAATCATCAAAACGTCATCAGAAAGAAACAAGAAGAAGAAAAGAACGAACAGCCAGTTCGAAATCAATTTTTTTGCTAATAAATAAATATACGAATAAAAAACATATAAACAAAACAAAAACTATGTATACAACTATATATACTATATAGATATATATATACACATATAACATATATATGCGTAGTTCGTAGTGGGCCAAAGGTATAGCACAAGGCCATTTATTCTAGAGGTAACCCCAAACACAAGCAGACAAACGGTCTACACACACACACATCTATATTGCACTTCTTATAGGCAATTTATCTAAAATACATATACGATCTATAAACCATACAACAATCTACGACCAATTGCAGCAACAAACAAACAATCACAATTTTAATGCGACACACACAGACAGATACACAGACACTCACACACACATACACAGCAAGGCATTTATAGCTATCTTATTTTACTTGGAAGGGTTATAAATCAATTAATCACAACATCTAACACATTTAAATATACATATGCATACATATATATGTATATATATAAATATATATATAACGTATGATTATTAACGTTTAACTTTAATATTTATGTACAACTAAAACAAACAACTGCTATTGGAAAATGTAATTTTTTTTTGTTTTTTTTTTATGTATACTTTGTAAAATATGGCAAACCACAAGGCAATTATTTAATTAATAATAAACAATAATAATGGAAAGTTTTACAATTTGTCTTTCTTTTCAATTAAAATCGCGGGCTGCCGCAAAGTAGGCAAAAGTTTTTGTAATGACAGATGAGTTATTTATTTTTGTAGCATACTTTTAAGCGGGTGTAAATATTTGATATTCAAATATTTGTGGTATTCTTTAGAGCTGTACTGAATTATGAAACGCGCTTTGAATTTAAAAAAATGTTTAAGCCCTTTTGGTTGTACGAAGTCCACAAAGGGATAATTGTAGCCCGTATGACTTTATAAAGAAGAAAAAAAAAAGGAAAAAGAAAGAACCTTTTGCTAGTGTGTGATACGATGAACTTACTCGCTATCACGCATTATTATAATATTTTTGATAAGATTTTGAAGAAATGGAAATATTTTTATTGAAATATAGCAGAGATACGTTTTAATAAATTGTGTCAAAATGGCAATTCAGAAGAATTTGATGAAACCAAAACATACATACGTACCCACAAGCTCATCTTAAGCCTTCTTTATGCGTTCAGCTTGTGCTAACAAATCATCTACATATATTGCATACGATCTTGATCTCTTTTGTGGGCCATGCAGCATATACATACATATGCATAGAGCACCCAGTTCGAGGGCTATCGCAAAAGTGGCGCCCGTCTAAAGACGTGTCGTGGAAGACGACGCGACAGATAATTGATAATTGATTTGCCAAATTGATTATGGGAGCAGGCTTCGAAAATCGATTCAGCTCCGAGCGCACACATGGGCATTTTATTATTATTGAAAAAATTAATTATCAACAAGTGCGACTCGACCTATTGTGCCAATGCCAGTGTCAGTGTGCACATGTGCCCCTATATATTTTGTTTGCTTTATTTTCGCCCTATGCAGCAATTTCGCAAGAAAGAAAGAAAACGATTTTATTGTCCCGTCGCAGTTTTAATCGTTGGTATAACTATTGCTGTTGTTGTTGTTGTAATTGCTTTATGTGGAATATTTTATTTTGATGGCACATTAATTTAGGTGTGATAAGGACCACTCACAAGTGACGGCTGCTCAACTCGCAATTCAAAATTAAGCATGTACGTGACTTTAAACGCGCTCAATTGCCATAGCCATTGGCAATTGCAACCCCAAGAGCTGAGACAAACGGCCGCCACTGTCCTTTGAATGCCAGCTGCTCATAAATTGCAACAATTCCATTTGATAATTAAATATATACATATATATATACATCAAATGTCACTCTAGTCTCTATGTGCTCATGTATAAATCGCAAACTGATCGCTACCAAAGTCGTGTTAAATGCTCTTGCTTATATTTATGTATTTTTGGCTTGTTGCTTATCAGCAACGTCGCCGTCAGCGACAACAACGAAACCATAATAATAATAACAATACCAACAACGGCAGCAGCAACAAATAATAATATAAGAATAATAAAAATATAGCTAAGAATGCCCGAATGTTGGGAGTGACTGACTAGACAATAGCATTTTAAAAATTATTTCAATAAAAAATAAACTTAAAATATTCCATTTTTTTTTTTGTAATTTTTTTATTTTTTTAATTTTGTTCGTCTTATCAACTTAGGGTTTTCAAATTTGTATAAGAAGTAATATGAACAACAGCTGTCAAAAATTGTTGCTGGACTTTAACCCAAAGATAACATAGATTTGAACTTGTAAATGCATCCATTTAACTTCTCACTCAGATGCTTACCAAAGCTGAGCCAATGCAAACAAAAAATAATAATAATATAAATATATATTTATTAATTCCAATTTATTTTTTTAATTGATTCAAATAAAATAAAATAAAATGTATTTTTTAATATCAAATTTAAAAAATAAAATTTATATATATTTAAATGATTGCCAACTAAAAATATTCTTCTTTGGCGAGAAAATCCTTAGATTTGAAATTATTATAAAATAATAATTTAAATTAAATTATTATTTGTTTCTCAACTGGAAATAAAATTGAGCTTTGTTGTTTGTCATATAGGAAGCTTTAAATATCAAATACAAAGACTCAAGATTGAAGCAGCTAAACAGGAATATTAATGGATATACATGTATGTAAGCTAGGCATATGCCGCAAACCATTCGAATGCAGAACTATTCGAAATCTAGAAGCTCCGTCACAAGCACTTGAATGCAAATGATATACTCCATTAGTTTTGACATATTTGAGTGGGTTGAGGGTATGCAAAGGTCCAATGACGCGATAATAAAACATTTTTGCACCCCAGATGTGCTCAGCTGCTCGCACTAGACGCCGAAGTTGAAGTCAGGGGAACCTACCAGACCGCAGGGAGGCTTGAGAGGGGCAGCGGATTCTTTGATTAGACACACTTAAGTACAAAGCAACAACAAAAATGTCAACTGCTAATAAATACACTCAGTATTGCTTTCTGAGTGTGTGCGTGAGGTTGTGTGTCTGTGTGTGTATGTGTGTGTTTGTGGTAATGTGTGCGAGTGTGTGAGCGCCTCTCCTCAAGTGGGCTGTTTGGTAAATTCGTCGCTGGCTTTAAGAGTTCTCGAAAGTTGAATTGATAAGTAGACGATCATAAACGTAGACGCGTCGAGACGATTAATACGACTAAACTGAATCGACTGATCCGAAACGGATGCTCACCATGACTCATAGTCCTTAACATCTTTGGGCTGATGTCATTTGCTGTAGCTCATGGCACAGCTCTGCACCCCCATTCATTGAAAACTAACCTACGAAAACGTGTATTAATATTATTAATAAACAAGTGCTTTATTATGGCTATTTAATAATCGCATATATTGAATTGTTGTTCATAAATTTATATTTTGATTTTTAAATAATCTAAATAATAATTGACACTCGAATTAACCAAAATTAATTAGGATTCCAAAGTCTTTATTATACAATTTTTGTTTATATTTAAATGATATTTTATACCTAATAAATCAAAAAAGTCTTTAATACAAAAAAAAAAAATATATATATATATATATATATATATATATATATATATATATATATATATATATATATATATATATATATATATATATATAAGAAATGTATAAATAATAATAGAAAGTAGATTGATAATAAATAAATATAATGAATAAAAAAAATAATAAATTATCATAATTTCTTCTAATATAAAAAAAAAAATACTAAATTCAAATAATTAATTATTGTATGCTATTTGTCATTAAAAAATAAATGCAGAAGTTATAATAATAAGTACAAAAAAAAATTATATTAAAAATAAAAAAAAAAAATTTTTTTTGTGGTAATTTGTATTTAATGATATAACATTTTGTGAATAGAAATTTAACTGTATTCTTTTATTATTTTTGTTTGTTTAAGATATATAAATTTTGTATTACTTTTTATTTATTTTGATTTCTTTAAATGTATATAATTATATATATTTATTATATTATGAAATTTATCAGCTTCAACATCATCATCAAAATAATTTCGAAATGCTACTTGAAGATGTTGAAGATGCTCTCTGCTCAAAGACTTGAGCTGATAAAAGCACTCATAACTATACATAGGTGCATTATATAAACATGATTGGAACAAACATACGACCCACTGATCTTATCTGCTGCACAGCCAAGGTCAAAGTTCATTTGCCAGCTTGATCCAGTGAAGTGGAAAACTGTTCGATTGACCCACGTCAGTTAACGCTCAACTTTGGCCGCGCGTGTGTTGTATCCCGAAAACAACGAGCACAGCTGAGTCCGTGCTAAGACCTGTATCCGTGCGTGTGTGTGTGTGTGTATGTGTTTGTGTGTATATATTACGCATACGCCTGTTGCGCCTCGTGCGCAACGAAGACGACAATCGGCATCGGCATCGGCATCGACTGGATCTGTCGCGATGTACAGGGCGCCGAGCTGTTGCCAGATCGCAGTTCAGTCAATGCTTGGGTCTGGTGCGCGTCGTTCGACTCTGCCCAATTGATATAATTAAGTGAATATACAAATATATACATATATACGATTATACTATAGGCGATTTTTTTTTTTCTGTGCTACGATTACCGTTGTTTTCGTTGTTATTCCGATTTGCGTCGCAGTCCCGGCTGGCCAAACAGAAGAAGCGATGCGATCGCGCGCACACAGAGGAGAAGCAGAGACAGCCATAAAGAGCTTATAGAAAATAAAGAAAAAAAAAACAACAACACACTCTTGAATAACAAACAACAAATACATACAAACATTGAAAAAAAAATACATATAGAGACTCGCTTTGGTATTGCATCGATAGAGACAGGCGTATAGGCCAGCAGTGAAGTTGATCGGAGCAATGGAGCTCTATACCTCAGACAGCTCGGACACCGATTCGCGGGAGCAGAAGACCATCGATTTTGGTCGCATGAATCTGGATGTAGTCACGCTGGAGGATCACCTGAGCTCGCCCCACAAGGCACTGCTCAAGACGAGCGGCGATTATGAGACCATGCTGCTCAATCACAATCGGCTGGTGGTGCTGCCGCGTGTGCTGCAGCAGTTCACCAATCTCAAGATACTCGATCTGAGCTCCAATGCGCTCACCCAGCTGCCGGATGCCATTTGCCAGCTGCCGCTGGTCACGCTGATAGCCAAAAACAATCTGTTGACCAACTCGTCGCTGCCCAAATCGCTGCTCACCAAGCAGATGGGCAACGTGCATGGCGGCACCTCAACGCTGAAGGAGCTCAACCTGAGTGGCAATCAGCTGATCCACTTTCCCGAACAGGTCACCGAGCTGCGACAGCTCAAGTATCTGTATTTGGGCGGCAACAAGATCTCGAGCATATCCAAGGATATCTGGAAGATGCAAAGGTATTACAAATGTACATCAATCTCACAGAGTTTTGTCAAATCCTTAAGCTCTTTCCCATCTCTTTATCTCCAAATTTTGCTCTCTCAGAGGCAAGAGCTCAGGTTCCATGAATATATGCAAGACAGAAAACAATCTAAATCTAACGCAGACCAGACAGATCTATCGCATTATCAATGTCTCAGCCCCAATCTTTCTCTCTTTATCACTCTCAATCTCTCACTCTCCCTCTCTCTAAATGATCTTCTCTTAAATTACTTGGACAGCTTCGAGCAGCAGGAAGAACTCAAACTTATCCATAAATATCTAAAAGACAAAGAGTTAGCTGAACCCCACGCAAATCAGACAGATTAGACATTCGCTCTTTTCCATCCCCCCCCCCCCCCCCCCCCCCCCCCTCCCTCACTTTACCTTTCATTCTTTCCCTCACTCTCTCACTCTCTCAGTCATGATCTATGATCTTTATAGCCTAACAGTATTATTATTAAGTATTCATTATGTGTTCCTTCATAACTATATCCCTTCCTTCCTTCCTTCCTTCCTTTTTTTCCTTTCATTCAGTAGCTCATCAGCTGCTTTTCCTGATCATTTGCATTTTCCCACTGGCACTCGCATGCTCAGCTTCAGTTGTTGTCAAGCGTAACACTTTGGTGGAGAGTCAACAACGGCGGTTGGGGGTTCAAGTCTATTTGATGGTCTGATAAGCGGACTTTCGAGTGGCTCGGCGCGCATTGTAAAAGCCAAATCTATAACGAAAATAAACGAAACACACACTCGACACACTCATAAAGCTTATATATATACATATATTATATATATGTATCAATGGGGCATATTTATAAGTAAACACAATAATAAATAACAAGTAAGAAGGCTCTAGTCGAGACGGCTCGACTACGAGATACCCTGAACCCTGCAAAAAAAGTGATACTCTTCTTCTTTACGCACTTAGAGGCGCGCGCTCTGCTAACTGCGCAGTTGCTGCCGTGGCTTGGGGGTGGGTTGGGCTGAACTTTGGACGCTTATAACTCCATTTCTAGCTGGACGATCTTCATGAAATTTTCAGAGTAGATTAAGAGTATGAATATCTATCTATGTGCCAAATTGCAAGTCTCTAGTATTTGAAATGCGTTTTTTCCAAATTGTGGGCGAAGGGGGCGTGGCATCCAAAATCTAAAAACTACAAAATCTGCGTATCCATAATATCTATCTTAATATATAAAGTTGAAGTCTCTAGCTAAAACGGTGTAGTAGTTATACCCAAAAAACCTAAAAAATGGAAACGAATTTTCGATTTTTTATCGATAATTTGGAAATGGGACGAGTTATCGAAAAAACAAAATAAACTCGTATTGCGTAGGTAACATACGAGTGTTCATGTGAAATTTCAGCTCTCTAGCTTTTGTAGTTTCCGAAATCTCGACGTTCATACGGACGGACGGACGGATGGACGGACGGACGGACGGACGGACGGACGGACGGACGGACGGACGGACAGACGGACAGGGCTCAATCAACTTATTTTTTTATGCTGATCAAGAATATATATACTTTATAGGGTCTGCGACGTCTCCTTCTGCCTGTTACATACATTTCACAAAACCATTATACCCTGAATTCCCATTTTCAATGGGTTCAGGGTATAAAAAACAAAACAATATGTGAGCCAATTTCAAATGGAAACACTTATCACAAACACCGAGCTTCCTCCTGACCAGCAACAGCAGATTACGGATCGTGGAAAACCCGATTTCTGCCAAGCAAATGCAAAGAGCTTGTGGTTTCTTTTTATCAAATTGATTAATATCGTTAGATAATTAAATAAGACTAACGATAACTCGGACAATCTATGCCGATATCAATGGAGTGCTATAAACAGGCCACGATATGTAAAAAAAAATATAAATAACAAAGAGTTTTTTTTTTTTTTTTTTATTGTCACTAAATCAAGTTTCATTATCTTATGATACCAACTATCGAGAACTGAACATTTGGACCTGCGCTATATCAAGTTCTCTTGATCAGGTGCTCGCTGTAAAAGCTTTTGTCCTATTTAGGAAATTACTCATAACTAAGCCACGATTATTTATGATAATACTGGGCTATAATGTTTATTTTTTATCTATACACACACAAAACAAACTTTATCTAAGAAAGCTGCCTTGGAGACAGCGGCCCGCCCCCCAAGCAGAAGTGTTATGTCTAAGTACTTATATAATCTCTTAGATAGATGTGCTTGCCTTTGAATTGTTTTTCGCTCTGGTTTGTACAAAGAACCCAAACAGAAGTGAAGTTGACCCTGAACTGAAATAGACATGAGCTATCTGATAACTGCTATTAATTGACAGCGAATACCTTTCGTAAGAAATGGCAAGAGATATGCTAAAGACACTTGGATGGTTACGGATAACTCATTAAATCTAATTGATGGTTAGATTGTATCTCAAATGGGATATTGGAAGGGATATTTAGGATATATCAAGTCTCTAGATCCTCAATATGATTTCTTCACCTTAGATATTGCATATGTTGGATTATATATATCGGATATGGAATGTCTAATCTCTAGATATGAATACTCTTTCTGCCTACACCTATAAATCTAAATGGAAATGCATGAAGACACAGGATGATAATAGAAGGGAAATGTTCCTTTCCCAAACCTTACCAAAGCTTAAGGAAAAAGACCAGAGTATACCAAGTTAACTTCTAGGATATTCAATCTATCATATCAGAGCATTCTCATACATCCATTTAATAACCAAAAACCTGCATCGTATATCCACTTTTATAGTCATCCCTCTTTAATCGATTCCCATTTTCTCTCTCTCTCTCTCTCCCTCCATAGTCTTCATGTGCTTTCGCTGGGCGGTAATCTGGTCAACGAGGTGCCCGAGGCGGTTGGCTCACTCAGTCAGCTGCAGGCGCTGGTGCTCTGCGACAATCTCATCGAGAATCTGCCGATGAGCATTGCACGCTTGAAGAACCTGAAGTCGCTGCTGCTGCACAAGAATAGACTGAAGCACTTGCCCAAGGACATTGTCGCCCTGAAGAACCTGACCGAGGTGAGACAAGAGCCAGCAAGCTAATCTTCTTCTTCTAATCTTCTTCTTCTTGCAGCTGAGCTTGCGCGACAATCCGCTGGTGGTGCGCTTCGTGCAGGACATGGCACTGAAGCCGCCGACACTGCTGGAGCTGGCCGGACGCATTGTCAAGGCCAGCGGACAGAAGCCTGGCCCGGCCGATGTGCCGCGCACACTCGTCGATTATCTGAACAGTGCCAATTGCTGTGTGAATCCCAACTGCAAGGGCGTCTTCTTCGACAATCGGGTGGAGCACATCAAGTTCGTGGACTTCTGTGGCAAATATCGTGTACCCCTGCTGCAGTACCTCTGCTCATCCAAGTGCATTGAGCCCGAGGAGTTGTCGCGCGCCTCGAGCAGTAATGCGAGCAGCGCCAGCAGCGGCTTCATGATGCGCAAGGTACTCCTGGGCTAGGCGCACCCAGGTGACCCAGGTTCGGAACCGTGAATCCGTGAAGTGTGCCCAACCGACAAGTCGACGACTCGTTAGCCAGTCGGCCAGGCCAGCAACGGAACGGAACTCGGTGCCGTTCGTCCTCTTGTTGTTGGCTGTGGTTGTTGTTGCTGCGGCAGAGCCGCACGCGGGTATCCATTGGCTACATCGCATTACCAAATTGCTTACCAAATTTCCTCCATATGAATTTTTTGTTCATTGTTGTGTTATTTTTGAGCCCCCCTCTCCTCTCCTCTCTCCACACCCCACGCCCTCACCCACTCCTCTCAGGCATGAAATATATATACACACATATATATACACATATAAACCGAATAGTTTGTATTTATTTAGATTTGACATTGATTAGAGGAGAACTCTGCTGTTTACAATATATAATCCATGATCTAAACATCGTAATCTCCTTAATAATACGCGTGTTCCGTTCGTTTTCTATTATTATTATTTATGCAAATAGTTGGTTTTACTTTGCAGCGATTGAAATGACTCAAAAAAAAAAAAAAAAAAAAAAAAAAATTAAAAATTAAAACTATAAACAATACGATATAGAAGTATTTGTTAAACTTTTGAGCTTAATGATATATGTATGATATAGTAGACGATAAGAATTATAACTGTTCATTGTGAATCAGGCAACGATACATAAATACGAATAATATGACATGATGTGGACGATTCATGTACGCTCAACAATATTGAGAACTATCCAGAAGCTCTTGCGTATGGAGTATAGTTCTGAATGGCGCCCAACGGAGCTGATCGAAACTTAATGCTAATGTAAATAATTCATAATGTGTAGTCACGCGTGTGTGTGTGTGTATGTGTGTGTGTGTGAGTGCATCTACGGACTTATAGCTATGCGACTTAAAGGGTACGCGATTCCAGGCAGAATGTATATTGGCGGCATCTCAATAATACCTGCTCCTGTTGAATGTACCTGGCGGTTGTGGATACGTAGAAGACATATATATTTATATATATCATATTAAGTTCAGCTATGGCCTAAAGGTAATACCCTAGATAATGGTCTGATGTGTGTGTGTGTGTATCCTTTTATAGTCATCATTATATACTATTTATGCGGAGTAGTTGTAAATATTCATAATAGTCGTTTTCAATTTGCGGTAGCGCTAGGAGCCAATCCATTATTTATTGGTCCATTATCTCCTGACTGGTGTCATCCACCTCCATGGCCAGCTCATCCTTGATCCCATCATCCATGTCGCCAGTAATGATACTGGTCTCGGTCATAATGACCTCCTCGACGACGGCAGTGATCGTGGTCTCTTCGTCGTCCTCCTCGGCCGGTGTATCCTCCATGGGTTGATCGTTCAGCGTCAATATAGGCGTGGCGCTGGCTGTAAAACTAGTCGAATTGCTTGTCGTCGCCTCATCGGCATCGGCCGCAGGTGGCGACTGTGGCGTGGCCAACTCATCGGTCTCAATGGGCACTGCAGCTGCAGCTGCATCTTTATCGGCATCTACGGCTGCATCTTTATTTGTAGCACCGGAAGCAGTCTTCTTTACCTTCTCTTGGTCATCTGCAGTTCTTTCAGTTTTTGCAGCCGACTCAGCATCTGCTGCAGTTGCTACTTTGATCTCAGTCTTTTCAGTGTTGCTCTCGGCAGCAGAATCTGCTTTAGTCTCCGGCTTGGTCTCAGTCTTGGCGTCGGCTTCCTCAGCAAGTTCCTTTGAGGCCTTAGAGGTTGCCTCCTTGTCAGCTGCAGCCTTGCCAGCAACAGCTGCTGAGTTACTGGCTTTCTCTGGAGATGCCTTGGCTGGTTTCTCTGCTTTTTCAGCAGCCTGCGCCAGCTTGACATTCGTCATTTTCTCCTCAGAATCTTTGACAACATCATCCTCACTTTTCTTCGCCTTCTCAGATTCCTTTGCAGACTTGTCCGACTTCTTTTCAGCTTTCTCCACTTCCTGCTTTTCAACGATCTTTGCCTGGTCTTCAGTTCCATCTTCTTCATCAGCATCGGTCAACGGATTCTTGTCCTGACTGTCGGTGGCTGCATCCTTTTCAGTCTCTGCATCACCGCTGTCAACGTCATCGGGCTCGGCTACTTCTGGAATGTCCGCATCTGGCTCTGCCGGCTCCTTGGATTCCTTGTCGCAACTGAATGACTTCTTGACCGGTGGCTCCTCCTCCTCCTCATCGGGCTCCTCAATTTCGGGTATCTCCCGAATAGATTCAGTCTCGTCGGTCTTCAGATTACCGTCTTCATCAGCAGCGTCTGCCTTGGCTTTGCCGGCTTTGGACTTCGAACTGCACTTGGGTACGATCTCCTCATCCGCATCCGCATCCTCAGCATCGTCTTCGTCACGCTGCTCATTATCGTCAAAATCGAGCTTTGCCTTCTTGGCTTTCGGCTGAGCAGCGGTCCCGTCGTCGCTGCGTGGGCAGCAAGCCTTGATGGAAATGGTAGTGGTGTCCTCGTTGCTCCCGTTGCGTTCATCTCCGTTATTGAACATGCTCTCGTTCTCCATTTCGATGTCGATGTTGACCTCTAGCGATAGATCTCCATTGCCCACAGAGTCTAGCGAATCGCCATTCTCGCTTTCCGTCCGCTTTCTACCCGGATCAATGGTGCTAACAACTAAATATGAGGACGCCAATGAACGTGGATTAGGATAAGTTAATTAAGTGATCCGCTCACTAACTCCTACTCACCTAGTATATTCTTCTCGAGCGCTCGCATGAACTTGTCGATGCGTGAGTATTGCTTCCGAGGGTCAATCAAAAGCTCACACAGCCGCTGCACCGTAAAGGGAGCAGCATTGAACAAATCGAGCCGCTCCAGCAGTGAGGACTTCATAGTCTCATAGTTGAATGGATCGACGTTCGGATAATTGGGTATCTCTATAGGGAAAGCAATCAAAATGGATCTACCAAATAGGGAACGAGGCACTCGTGCGATTCACTTACCCTCCAGACGTGGTGGGTCTTCGTTGAAGTGCTTGATCACATTCAGCAGCTTCTCGCGGAACAAATACTTGAGGTTGGACCACTTGAAGATGGTGTCGCCGGTCTTGGCCACATATTGCAAATAGTCCTCCAGCTCTTTGGGTATCTCCTTTTGCTTGAGCTGTGTGAATCGCTCCAAAATTTGTAGAATCTCCTCGCTATTCTCCATGGTTACCATTGATGCTCGTTCGAAGCGTTAGCGTTAGTGAAACTCTGCAAAAGAATGCGACTTGAACTCTGTGCATAAACCGGGCGGTCAACAAAATATATAATAAAAAAAAATTTTTACTCTGTGTAGCTGAAAAATTTTCTTCGCTCTCGTGATAGACACACAAAAACTGAAAGGAAAACTGCAATAGTGCCGACCTACCTCCCAATGAGAGAGATAGTGTGTGTGTGTGTATGGACCGTGGCTTAGTGCATGTGTCTGTGTGTGGGTGTGTTTGTGTGCTTGCATCAGGTATGCGCCGAATCAGCGACACTAGCAGACAGACGACGGCTCGGCTCGTCGCATCTCGGTTCGGCTCGACTCTCAGCTACGAGCTACAGCCACGGTTGCAAGCTGGGATACGAATGTACCAAACACAGCCAGATATTTAGGTACATTAGCACGTCCTTGACAAATTGGTACAATCACTTAATTTATTCACAAACCATTTGGAGTGCGAGTACTTGAGATACAATGTGTTTATGCTTGAGTTTAGATTATCTGAACAGTTGGTAACTATTGCTAAAGCAATAATTTGTATTACACAGAGTTAAATGTTTGGTACATTTCGGAGTTGGTATTAAATATCTCAACATCATTTTTACATTCGGTATAAATGGTTTTTAGCAAATGGCAACTGTGGCTAGGAGTTTCGGGAATGCAGCTCGTCGCAGCTGAGAAGCTGTAAATCTGCAATGGCCAGTGCCATCCAGGCGCAAGCAGGAGAAATAGAGAGCGTGAGAGAGGGAGATATTCGATGCACGATGCACACACACGCACACGGAGAGACCGGGCGCGCTTAAAACTACAATTGAGAGCAATTCAAATGAGGGAAGAGCGATGTCTGTAAGTTCATCTGGCGCATGGTGGAGGATTCCTTGCAAATTTACACAGAAAAACTAGTTATTTCGCCAGTCTACACATAAACACACACACACACATGCACACTACATACACAGCCACAAACATACATACATAATTGAGTACATATGTTTAAGCGTGTGTTTTATTGTGCATATATACACATATATAATATAAAAGCGACTTTGCAATTGCAGTTGCGGATGGTTTACATACATAGGTAACTCTTTGCACAAATATTTACTTAACTGGCTGATTCAGTCAAAATGGACAACATAATAAACTTAATAAAACTCGGCTTAATGGGGTTTTTCGGCATTCGCAATGACACATTCCGATTAAGATATGCCGTGCGGTCTTTTGTTCTTCTTATCAGCAAAAACTTTTCACTTATAATAATTTTACCTGCAATTGCTGATGCGGCCACTTGAGCACTATTACACTTATACTTAGCTTAGGATAATGTTGGAATTTATTTATTTATTTTTCTCCACTTGATACCGTGTAAGCCGCAGATACACTATCGATAGTGCAGGCAAACAGACCCACTTAGGCTAATCGATAACCGCGAAATTCCTTGGAAGCATAAATTTGCGATATTCTTAAATGATGAACTCGATATATTGCTGCAAACTGTATATCGAAGATAACATTAAATGGTATAAATAAATTAATTGTCTCTATTTAATGAATTTCAGCAATACTTTATGTAAAAAATATATGAAAAAAATAATGAAAATACTTATATCTTGTATCTCAACATTTGATGAGCGAAAATGTTGCTCTGAAGATGTTTATCGATAAGTTGCTTTTCGATTGCCGTAGCGGCAACAAGTGCAACTGATAACAGACTGAATTATGTACAATTTACGTTTGTTGCGCCAGCTGCGCTACAGTTTGGTTCCACAAAATTCTATAACAGCATTAACATATTTACCGTCATGTCGCCTGCTGGCCAGCCATCACAAGAGAAAGCCACAGCTGGGCACAATTCCATCGGAACAGTTGAACCAACTGAAGACCGAATATTTCGAACGACAAAGCGAATTGACCAACGAGGATTGGCAGCACGTGCGGCACACATTAACTGAAAGCTTTAGGCACGTGAGTGGCACCAACGTCGATGCCATTATACTGGGCCTCTGCAGCAGGGCCGAGCAGCTGCCGGTGGCCAAAAGTTATATAAAGCATTTGCAGGCGCAGGGCATCAAGCCCAATGCGGCAACAATGGGTCGCCTGCTTAGAGTTTACAATGCCGCCTACCACACACGCGAGCTCAGCGAGGCGGAGCAGTCGGAAATTGTTCAAATCTGTGATACACTGCAAAGTGCCCACGACATACTGGATGCCAGCAGCTGTGAGAACTTGATCTTTGGCCTGGTGGCCACTCAGCACTGGGAACGCGCGCTGCCATTGCTGGACATGATGAGCCTGACCAGTGCGCCTAGTGTGTCCGCCTACAGTGCTTTGATAGCAAAGGCCTTTAGTGCGGATCAGCCAGAGGTGGGCTGGCGTCTGCTCGAGGAGATGCTCCAAGCGCGCAAGCTGCCTAAATGTGAAATCTTTCTGGCGCTGTTGCAATACAGTGCCAAGGATGAACGAACGCTGTGTGTCCAGCTGGATCGGCTGTTCGGCTTCCTCGAACTGCACGAAATCCAGATTAGTGAGCTGGTGGCACAGCAGCTCCTAGCACTGGCGCAGCGGTTGCCGCAACGGCTGCAGGTGACCGCAACGCGGCTGGAACGATTCGGCAAGTGTTCTGCCTGCCAACAGAACTTGCAGCATGTGGCCATTAGCGATAAGCAGTTCACGGAGCTGCGTGAATCATTTCTGCAGAAGGTGCTGATACGCAACGACGTGTTCCAGAAGACGACGCCGCAGGAGCTGCAGCGCTTCAAGGAGTACGTGGAGAAAACGGCGCCCTATGATTGCGTCATCGATGGCCTCAACGTCGCCTACTCCACCGGCAGCAAGAAGCCGCCCGAGCAGCTGGCCAAGCTGCTGGCCACCGTGGTGCGCTACTTCAAGGAGCGGCGGAAGCGCGTCCTTGTTCTGGGACGCCAACACATGCGCAAATGGTCCAAGCCGGCCATGCAGTATATACAGAGCAATGCGAGCGTCTTTCTTACCAACAATCTGTGAGTGGGCAGCTAATTCGCTTCAGCTATTTCCATATTTATATATTGACTCTGCTCTTGCAGCACCCACGATGATCCCTTCCTGTTGTATGCGACGTTGCGCAGTGGCCAGGAGACGGACTTCTTCTCGCGCGACCTGATGCGCAGCCACGCCCATTTGCTGGGTAGCGAACTGAAGTCCACCTTTCGGCGCTGGCAGCAGGAGCACCAGTACTCGCTGGTCACCCAAACCCAAACGGGTCACATCATTGTCAAGGAACCCATACGCTATCGACTGTGTGCCCACAAGGTGAACAATGTCTGGCATGTACCATACTGCGACGCATACATGGTCAATCCGCCGGATAGCTTCGAGGTGCCCGAGAAGTGGTTATGCATAAGCATCACACCATGATTACAAATACAAATATATTTGCGAGGATAAATAATCCCGAATCAGTACTGACAAAATGTATACAAGAAATGTAAGATGAAATTCATTAGTGAATTTTGCCCGCTTCGCTGGATGTACGGAATATGGATGACAGATTATGTTGCACGGAATACAGATTCCGTATCTGAGTTCGGTTCGAATTCCGTTTCCAGAGCTATTAGAAGACGAGGCGAGTGCATGCTCGGTATGTACGGAATGGAATGGAGAGTATGGATAGCAGATGATGTTGCACGGAATACAGATTCCGTATCTGAGTCCGAGTCCGATTCGAATTCCCAACCCACAACTATTCGCAGTCGAGGCGAGAGCATTTCTGAAACGCACTCATATTGATCGTCGATTGCCGCTTGCGGCGCTGCTCGTTCCGGATCTTCTTCTTGGCAGCACACATGAGGCGCTCCTTGATATAGTTGTCCATCTTGAAGTCTAGGTCCGCGGATGGTTTGGGCGCCTCATTGGGTTCACGTGTGGCGGCCGTATCCAGCGCCTTGATAATCAAACTGAGCAGCGCATGGGCCAGACGATGGCACACATCGTACTCAATGGCATCCTGGCTGGTATAGTAGATCGCCGACTGTGATGTGGGCTGCACGCCAATCGCCAGCAATATGTTACAGAATATGCCGCGCTGCATCCTGGCGTACGGATCGACCAGCTGCGGCGGTATGCGCATTGTTGTCGCCAAATGGGCTATGAATTTGGCAAACTTCTTGATCAGCACATTCAGATATTGCGAGCGACACTGACGCTCCATTTTGGTTAGCATGTTGTAGTACAGCTCCTGTTTGCGCTTGAGGAAGTCCTCCTTGCGGCGCTCCTTCTTCTTGGTATTCTTCAGCACATCCTCGAGCTGTCTGCAATGAGTGATTTAGCATGTTAATCCAATGGGGAATCGAATGATATTTGATCAAGCTTACTCTGTGGTAATGGCATTATATTTGCCCAGCATACGCTTGATGCGCTTGGCCCTCAGCTTGGGATCGTAGATTTCCTTGAACTGCTCATAATTGTCTATGAGCGTAAACTTCTTGGGCTTCGATAGGGCCACGTCGTAGGCTCGAGCCTTGGGCGGCAACGCTGGCTGGTAGGCCATGCGACGCACATACGACTGCAGCTTGGAGACATTCTCCTCCTGCCGTTTCTTTCGATTCTCCGGGCTGCAGTAGTCTGTATCCTCCTCTTCGGCCTCCTCCGTTGACGATGTGGGCAGCGCCTCGTCCCAATCAGATACATTTGAGCTGGCCATTATCAATGACTTCTTCTTCTACTTCTTCTTACCGAACACTTCCGTTGAATTTTAAATAAACGTAAAAATTTTGCCACAAAAAAAAAAACGCGAGGAAATAAGTGGAAAAATGTGTGTGCAAAAACCAACACTGATATATAGGCGAAACAATGTTGTACATATATATATTTATTCTTTTTTTTACAACATCGATGAAACTGGCAATTTACTGTTACGCTGTCGAACGTGGAATGACTATTGACTAAACTGGCATTGTAGCTCAACCAGGAAAAAAGTCAAAGCCAACTGAGAGAAACTAAACCAAAATCAAATTTCGGAGCTGTTGAAGCTGGCGCCATCTATCGGCAAGCGGCTGTAAGTTTTAAACTGGGGCAAACCACAAAGGGAAACATTTAGAAAATTGATTGTTTAACCGATTTATGCATTTCGTTACTAATAATAATACAATTTCTAGTGTCACAAATCTAAACATTATTTTACAAATATATTGTATATATACAGCTGCGTTCATAATAATATTAGTGCGACTGAATAACTTTTAGATAAATGTATAGAAACAAACTTATTGATAAACTCAATATCTAAATTAATAATTAATATTATTACTCTTAAAATTCATTATAAATTCCGTTTTTACAAATATTGGGCACATCACTAAGTTTTTTTCGTCTAACATTTAGTACTCAGTCGCACTAAATTTTTTATGCACGCAGCTGTAAATATGTATATATTTAATTTATATACATATATCTAATTAGATTTAGTTGCAATGGTCACCGCCTCCTCTACTCAGTAGGGATCATTTTGCACTGAGCGCTCCAGGGCGAATGTGTACTCCTCGGCCATAGCATCGACAGACAGCTGACGCGTCATCAATGCCAGAATGCCGTCCACTTGCGTTTGCGTGAAATTGAATCCATCCTTGCTGGCCAATTGTGGCGACAGCTCGAAGGGAATGTCCTGCAGATAGCCTATTGGTGCATTGACATTTGAGCCAATTGCGTTTCTTGGCCCTAGCGGCGGTGGATAGGGCATCGGGCCGTATGCTGACGCCGGTATGGGTGGATACATCACTCCACCGCCGGGCGCTGTGTTCGGATCTGAGTCAGGTTTTCGCTCCACAAAAATGAAATCATCGCCGTTGTTCGGCTTGGGTCCATCGGCTGGACCCTGAATGGCCTCCTCGGTGGGAGTTTCGGCTGGTTTGCGTTTGCCAAACAGTGAAAACATAATCCACTTTGTTTTCACCAGCAACTCTATTAAAAATTTCAATATTTACGCAGTTATGACTATAGCAGCTGCGTTTTGTTTTTGTGTTGTCAGAGGTGAGTGTCGTTATCGATAACAATCTGTAGTTCATCGGAAATGTGTATACAACGGTAATTACTTTCCCGCCTAAATAAAAAAGGAGCCCAAATTAATTGGCATAAAAATTATGTTCAAGTGCATAGATAGATATATTGATAACATTCACTGAGATTAACTTTGTTTGCTAAAAATTGATTAACAAGCAGTAATCAATATTTTTATTTTTAAACATTTCTTTATAAATATAAATATCTATTGTATAATTGTTGAAAAAAATTTTTTTAATATTCATAATTTATAGTACAAAAAATATATTTTATTTAATTTAACGCGAAATAGAAAATTTAAATTAAAATTTATGAACAGCAATTCTAAATTAAAAATTTTCAAAAATATATTTACAAATATATATCTAAAAGATACTTTATATAATTGTAATGTAAAAGAAGAAAATGTTTTTAAATATTTTATAATAAATTTAATACGAATAGCTATTGTTTTCATTATTTATAAAGAATTCAAATTTAAATTTGTTAATGAATGTAATCATCGATGACTTTGAGTCCTGAGCTACGAATTCTTTGTCCAATAAGAATTTGCGACAGTTCATCCTTGGTGAAGTGGATTTATATTCGCCTTGTTCACTGTTAAGAGCAAGGTCGGAACATACCTTCTGTAACGCCGCACGCGAACCGTGTGGCGATATATATCGATATGACGGGAACGGCCCAACAGCCATGAATGCAACGCTGTGATTGGTTTTGGTCTTCCAAGCTAACAAAATTCAACTTCTTGTTAACGAAAAATTTGATAAAGATGTCAAAAGCTGACCAGGACCCAAATGGTTCGCTTAGCATTATGGAGGTATGTGTGCAGCTGTCAAATGTTATGAAAGCAACTGACAGCGGTCCATCCATAGCTGCCAAATTCTGAACAGATTAGACAGATCACAGACAGATATCACAAAATTAATTGAGAAAACCAATTAAAACTAATTATTGGCTTATTAAAATACGCTCTTCTGTCTACAGCAAATTAAGATCCTTATTAAGCCGCCGCCAAACGAGGAAGAGAAAATGATACAGCGCACCACGAACACGAAGCATCCATACTATAGACGTCCTGGTCGCGGACATAACCACGACTTGTGCGACGCCTGCGAGGAGGGCGGAAACTTGCTCTGCTGCGATCGATGTCCATCCAGCTTCCATCTGCAATGCCAGTGAGTACTCACACTTAAATTGTATAATTGAATTCAGTATGCTTTATACATGCTGCCTTGTGTGCTGTGTGCCCCTTCAGTGATCCCCCACTCAACGAGGAGGATATACCCAGTGGGCAGTGGTTGTGCCATAGCTGTCGCATGGCTAAGGTATCACAGCCGACGTCCTCTTCCAAGGCCAGCTCCGTGGAACGTGTGCCTTCGGGTGGCAGTGGGTCGCGCGCCAATACCCCATCCTCTGGAGACTTGGAATCCATTCCGCTAAAAATCCGTAATTTGCGCAAACGCAGCAATAGTGAAAGGAATAGCACGGAAAAGTTGCTCTCCAAGATGCCGCTGGCCATACAGCGTGCGCTCGATCCGAACAGGAAGCCGACGCCATTGGACGACGTCATCCGTGCCGCCAGCATGCTGAATCCGCAGCAGTTCTCGCTACCACCCGAACTGGAGCTGCACACTCAGTTCCCGGGCAATGGTAAGGTGCAGCCGGTGCAGCAGCCGCACTCCGGCGCCGGCAACGGCTATCGCAAGCCCAGCAGTCAGCGACGGTATTCCAAGCCATTCGAACTGGATGCACAGGGTCTGGTACCGCTGCCGGCCAAGACGTGCTTCTATTGTACGCGCAGCTGCAAGAGGGCGCCGCTCATCTCGTGCGACTACTGTCCGCTCTACTATCATCAGGATTGCCTGGATCCGCCGCTGACCGCACTGCCCTCTGGTCTCTGGATGTGCCCTAATCATGTAGAGAATTTCATTGTAAGTGATCCATTTATTCATTAGCATTAATTACTCCGATCAAAACCATGCATTCCGATTGCTCACCATCAGGATGCCAACATGACCAACAGCATTTCGGCCACGGAGCGCGTTCGGCTGTGGAATCGCTTCCATCAGCCGCTCGATCACGAGAATGTCAAGATGGAGTTCTTCCGTCGTGTGAACACGCGCAATCCACCATTCCGCATGAAGCTGACGATGCGCGGCCGCGCTCACATCGATGTGCCGGCCATTGTCCGATACCACTACGAGCATCCGCCGGCTCTGCTGCCGTCGATGAGGCAAACGTTGCGCTACGATCGGGTAAAGCGGCGCAAACAGTTGCCCACTGCTGTGGAGGACATCTCCAGGGAGAGTGTGACCGAGTCGCTGCTCAAGGATCTCGAGGCTTTGCGCTGTGCCCGAGCCAAATTCCGGGAGATTCAAAAGGAGCTCGGCCACACACAACTTGATGGCAGCCTTAGCGACAGCGACATGGAGAGCCTAGCCGAGCAGCAGCCGCAGCAGCAGCAACAACAGCCGCAGCCGCAGGAGCACAACGGGCTGGTCGAGTCGCCCAAGACGGAGGCCACGGATGAGCGAGCTGCAAATGGTCAAAAGATAAATCCTGAGCATAAGGAGGCGACGGATGAGCCGAAGCTATCAAATAGCTGTCATGGCCAGGCTATGGAGCTGAGCTACGAGGAGGACGAGGAAGAGTGCAAGTCAAATGTCATCATCGATGCGGATCTGTGCCATCTGGATGTGGATCTCATCAAGAAGCTGGCCCATCAGCGCCTGCAGCAGCTGGTTCAAGAGCATCCAGAGATCGTGACGCAGTATAAGAATCGTACGGCAGCGCGACGCTTGCGCAAGCTCTCGGCAGCCGGTCAAAGCACAGCGCTCCAGGGTGATCTGGCGCCAGAAGATATGCGTCGCTTCTCCCTGCTGTTCACCAGCGAAACCTCCTCGATCCTCGCGCAGAAGAACGGCAATGCGGCCGACGAGGATCCAATGATGGCGCTGCATCCGGCATTAGCCACAGCCGCTGCCATCGCCGCCGCAGACACCGCCGCCGAGAGCTATGTGCCGCGCGTGCGCAGCGACACAGAGAAGGCCTACGAGCTGGCCACGCGACTTGAGCTGAAGCTGCTGCAGTGCAAGGTTCGGGCGCGGGCAGTGCTCACGCCGCTGGGCGATATGCTCGAGGACAGTCGCTGGTTCAACACCCTCGGCCTGGAGCAATCAATATTCATGCGTTATCGCACCCTGTACATCGGCTATGGCGGCCACTATACGCCCTCGACAACGCTGGCGCACACTGAGACGGTGGATCTGTCCGCGATTGGCTTCTGCTCGCGTATCTCGCCGCAACACGCAATCATCTTCTACGATGAGTTCACCAAGTCGTACGAGCTAATTAACTACTCAGAATTTGGCACCGAGGTCAATGGCCAGCTATATACGTGCGATTTAACCGAATACGCGCCGACGCATGCCGGTAAACGAATGCGTCCGGATGATGCAGAACTGAAGCGACGCGTTGACGATCTGCTTGACAAACGGCGGCACATTCAACGTCAGTACAACGAGCCCAAACGGGAAACGAACGAGAGGTAAGCTCACAAAATTATATAAATTTTCAAATCTACACGAGAATTTCCAATTAAACTATCTCCGCCGCCACACTCGATTGAGTACTCTTGAAAATAATCGATAGAGATAGCAATTATACAATTGTTGCAACTTGCAAGTGCTCTGATTTGAAAACGATATCGATTACAAGACACCGGCGACGACGTAGACAAGTGTCATTATCCCATAATCAATCAGTGCCCAGTGATGTGTGTTGCTCAAGTGAATTTGAATTTTCAAATTGCTGCAAATTATCGATAACTAGAGAACATGCATGCATTTAGTGAATACAGGGTGTCACTGCGCTGACATGACAAATGTATTAATAATTATGTATAAATACAGTGGCTCACAGCTTATTTCGTGCAGCAGTATAGTAAAACTTTAAAGACGTATTCCCGCAAAACTAGTAAAGATATCCAAAAAATTTAAATGATGTCTTATTTATTAGGTATTCATTATTTATGAAGGCACTTCATTGTTTTTCTATTCTTATAAAATAACACTTAAATCTAACGAAAACTGAAAAAAGTGGCTTTTTCTATGTCACAGCTTATTTCGTGCAGTGCACTTAACACTCCAAATTATCAACAAATTCTTAAATTATTATTTTGTATGATCTTATTTACGTTTAATAACCTCTTACAAACGTGATTCCATCGGGTTTACCAATTTTTGGGTGACTTCACTGGCGATTTTTGGCCATTATTCCAAAAAGGTCATTTTCAGGTAATTTTTATTAGATATTGACCTTTTCCGGATGCCCATGTCCAATATTGCCCACAAATTTTCAATAACGTTTATGTCGAGGCCCTGGGCCTGAAGTTTGACCACATGGGGACAGTTCCAGGTCAACCAGGACTGGGCAATACCCGATTTATGCTTTGGATGACTATCCTGATACAATCGGGATCCCCCTTCTAGACCCATTTTCCGGCACCTTGGAGCAAATTGTCCTTAAAAACGGGATAGGTACATATTGTTGTCCATATTGCCTTCTATGAAAACTAAGTTTCCAACTCCCGAAGGTGCGATACAGGCCCAAACCATGACCGAGTAGCACGGAAGAAGCCGTTTATTAATATCAAAAACCAAACATGTGGACTAAAATTTGCAACGGAGCAAGTTTGTCGCCCCATTTCTTTCTGGAATCATGTAATATATGTAGTAGAGTCGAAATTTTATATATTTGGTCCGGATGGGGTGCAATATGTTTGGCGTCAGCCAAATACCGGGGTCCGAAATAATCACCTAAAACCAACATAAAACATGGCGGTGGAAGTGTCATGGTTTTGGGCCTGTATCGCACCTTCGGGAGTTGGAAACTTAGTTTTCATAGAAGGCAATATGGACAACAATATGTACCTATCCCGTTTTTAAGGACAATTTGCTCCAAGGTGCCGGAAAATGGGTCTAGAAGGGGGATCCCGATTGTATCAGGATAGTCATCCAAAGCATAAATCGGGTATTGCCCAGTCCTGGTTGACCTGGAACTGTCCCCATGTGGTCAAACTTCAGGCCCAGGGCCTCGACATAAACGTTATTGAAAATTTGTGGGCAATATTGGACATGGGCATCCGGAAAAGGTCAATATCTAATAAAAATTACCTGAAAATGACCTTTTTGGAATAATGGCCAAAAATCGCCAGTGAAGTCACCCAAAAATTGGTAAACCCGATGGAATCACGTTTGTAAGAGGTTATTAAACGTAAATAAGATCATACAAAATAATAATTTAAGAATTTGTTGATAATTTGGAGTGTTAAGTGCACTGCACGAAATAAGCTGTGACATAGAAAAAGCCACTTTTTTCAGTTTTCGTTAGATTTAAGTGTTATTTTATAAGAATAGAAAAACAATGAAGTGCCTTCATAAATAATGAATACCTAATAAATAAGACATCATTTAAATTTTTTGGATATCTTTACTAGTTTTGCGGGAATACGTCTTTAAAGTTTTACTATACTGCTGCACGAAATAAGCTGTGAGCCACTGTAAATATTAATTATTTATTTCTCTAATTTAGGCTGGCTCCAATTATAAAGCACGCTTGCCGCTGCCAAACCGCTGCACCGGTGCCCTTGGTTCCTGGCGCCTGGGAAGGCTCCGCTGTGCTGGCCCACGGCAGTCTCCTGCGTTTCGGCTGTCTATCGTTCGTCTTCTCGGTGCCCTCCACGGACATGTCTTGCGGGCGACTGACCAATGCCAAGTGAAGAACCTAAACCAACCGCCAGTACCACATATATATATATATATATACATATATACTCCAAGCAGCAGCTAGCATAGATGCAAATCCAATTCAATCTCAGTGATCGAGAAATCACATGCAGGCCGAAGTCCTGAATGCTGGGAATATTATGTTCACCCACGCAAACAACATCAACAAGAGAAAACTTTATAAACAAAATTATATATCTAGAATTTAGCTTAAGTTTGGGGCTCGCGCTCAGAGCAAAAGGTACGAAAAAGACAGAGATGGAGAGAGAAAGAGAGAGAGAGAGCGAAGGCAAGTAGAGTGCGCGAGTGAGTGAGAGAGCGGGAGCTCTATCTTTGGTAGCTACATACATATATACATTAAGATAGATGCCGTTATAGAACATTTTTTATTACATGTTTTTTAATACTAGAGATTTACTCTAATTCGTCGTGGTTCTTTCTCATTCATCATTATATCATCATCAACATCTTCCTCTTCCTTCTGCAGTAATTGTATAAAGAGCATAACAAATAAACGAGAGAGAGAGAAAGTGTTGTAAGAAAATGAATTTCCAATTGGAGTTCATTATTTCATTTTTTACAAACTAAATTTAAAAACAAACTAATAAAAAAAAAACACAATTTGAGTATCGTGTAAATTTAGTTTACATCTTGTGCAAAACAAAATAATTACAATAATATATAATCATAATAAATTAAATAACATTTAAGTGCAAAAATAATGTATACACACACACACTCACACATACACACACTCACACAAATTGTAAATGAGAATTGAATTTATACAAAATGAAAACATTTTAACATAAACAAATATTTCATGAATATATGCTTCATATTGTACGATGTCTATATATATATATATTTATATATGCGTGTGACTTAACGGACAAGAGGAGGGGTGGGGGAGACTAAGCAGTTTCGGTAAGGCATAAGTGGGGGGCGCTTCTAAAGTAATTATATATATATAATAAGAGAGATTTATATATACAACAGCATCATCGATCGATGCCAGCCCGAAATACTACATTTGAGTTGGTACGTGAAGTACATACGTAGACATGCTAATATAAGTAACTATTGTTTAGATTATATATATATATATAGAGAGAGAGAGAGAGCGCACACATTGGCTCGCTTAACATAATCTCTCGCGCTGCTCACACTAGGAATTTGCTGTTGTGACTGTTTCAGCCAGCTGCTCTGACTCCTGCTCCTGCTCCGGCTCCTGTTGTTGCTGGTGCTGCTGCTGCTCACTGCTAATCGCCGACTTGGCTGCATTGCGCGTAGCACGTGAGTGCTCCCATTCGGTTTTGTGCTTGCGTTTGGTATGATGATACATATTCGACTTGGAGCGAAACTCTGTGGGACAGAAGGCGCAGGTGTGCAGCTTGACACCCGTGTGTGTGGCAAAGTGTTCCTGTAAGCGAGATTCAAATATAATTAGAATTATATTATATTGAAGCAATTGCTGACTCACCTCAAGATAGCGCTTCATTTTGAATGATTTGCCGCACACGTCGCAGGCATATTTGGCTTTGCTCAGACAGCGATGATTGTGTCCCAGCTGCTCGCCGCAATTGGCACAGATGCTGTGCGCCGCCTGGCTGGGATTGGGCGATGTGGATGACTGCGACGTTGTCGGAGCTGGTGTCGCTGTCGTTGACGCTGAGGCTATCGATGTCTGTGCTGGCATCGCATTGTGCTTGTTGTGCAGGTGATTTTTGAGCGCGCGCTGATTGCGCAGCTGCTGGCCACAGATGCCGCATGTATAGGGCTCAGCGGCGGGCAGGGCAGGAGGCGGCGCGGACGCCACAGCTACCGAGGTGCTACGAGCGAGAATGAAGAGTATGATGATAAATTGTACAGCCTTGACAATAATTTCCATCACTCACCTGCTTTGACTATGTAACGTTGCTGTTGCTGTTGCCGTTGCCGTTGCTGCTGCGGCTGCTGCAGTGCTGCTGCTGCTATTGGCACTCGTGCTGACTGCAGCCATCGCCGTCAGTAGCTGCTCCTGATGCTGCTGCATGATTGTGGCACACAGATGCTGCTGCTGCTGCTGCGTGGCAGCTGCGACAACAGCGGCCACCGCATTGTAGTTGGCCAGCAGCAGTTCGTTCTCCTTGCACATTTGCAGCTCGGTTGTCTTCAGGCGCTTCTCGCGAAGATCGGGCAGCGTGTCCTCATTGCTGCTGTCGTCGCTGATGCTGCCGCTGCGCGTCGTGTGTTGCACCTTCTTGGGCGGATGCGTTTTGCGACGACTGGAGCGTGTGATTCGTTTGGCCGCTGGCAATGGACACGATGCCACCTTGGCCATTGACAAATTGATGGCTTCCATGGGCTCGCACTTGATGGGGGCAAGGTCGGTTGGCGGGGCCGGCACGTTGGCTGGCGTTGGCGGCGGCGGCTCTGGTTGCAGCGCAGTTGGAGCCGGAACTGGAACTGAAGCTGCAGCTGGATTGGTATCGGAAGTTTCTAATTTGACTATTGGTTTAAGCTCAGTGGGCGGCACATTGGGTGCATCCATAAGCTTATCACTGTTATCTCCATTGATGGTTCGCTGAATCTGGACATTGTTGTTGCTGTTGATCTTGGCGGATTCGCGATCGGCGCGCGCTTTTTGCCACTGGGTGTTGTGCTTGGTCTTCACGTGCGTGTACATGTTGGAGCGACAGCGAAATGCCATGTTGCAGTAGGCACAGGCAATGGGACGATCACCCGTATGCGTGGCCACATGCTCCTCCAAGTAGCGACGCATCTTGAAGGATTTGTCACAGAACATGCAGGGAAATTTGTGGGCTGCTGTCTTGGGATCGACCTTAAGGTAAGATTCGTGAAATTCGGTTTCATCTTTGACCAGAACATCGTATACAGCTGGCGTGTCTTCGCCGCCCGCCTCCTGCTCAAGATCTGGGTCGGGATCCTGCTCATAATCGATTATGGCCAATGGGTGCTGCAATTGCATCTGCTGTTGCTGCTCAACATCTCCCTCCTCGGACCAGTTGACGTCGCAGTCTATTTCCAGGAACTGGCTGCAGAGCGTTGTTTGCTTGTGCTCCACCAGCTTCCAGAAATTGTGAAAACTCTCCAGTTGTGCACAGCAGTCCGTGCAAATGGCTGTGGAAATGGCATCGTCGCGAGACAGCTGAATGGGAAAAACAGTGTTAGAGCAGAATTAAAACTGGGACTATCACACTAAGCCCCCGGACTTACACATAGATATAAATGCGTTGATATCAATTGAACCAAATAGTTTTCCGGTATTGTCTTGTTGTCGTTGTTAGATGCCTCGTTGTCGCCGCCAGTGAACAGCAGGACGGCATTCTGCTCGTCCAATGAGTTCAAGCACAAGCGACAAATCATTTCGTTAGCCAACTAATCGAATTTTAGCAACATTAGCACTTCTTAAGACATTTATTTTATTTATTTCCAAATTGCGGATGGTTCTAGTGCTGGCAATACTGCAGCCCACAATCTATCGATTCCTCACACTCGCAACACCACACAGCTATCGATAAAACGCTTCCGCACGTATCACAAAAATACCAACAAAAATAGTCCCAAATAATCTCAATTATTTTTTGATTCTATTATGAAAACATTGTAGATGTTCAATTTTTGAATTTTACTTTGACGACAAACAAACAAAACAAAAAATATGCATATATAAATATATATCATCGATTTTGGGCTAGTGGGAGTGATGACGTATGGGAAATACGATGGTCGTCAGGTCTCCACTAATTGACAGAACTTCATAATGATAATTCCTTTTTACCGCTACCATATCATTCGAATCAAACGGTACATTGATACAATTAAATCGGAAATTTGGGAACTTGGACAGTGAAAAAACCATATCATAGCCTTCCGAAAGCTTGGAGGTCCAAATCGAAACCGTATCGAAGCGAAGACCCTCTCGCTTACAAAGCTTGATCGCTTCATTGAGGCTCCGAAAGGTATTTAGCGTTACGATGGCCGAGGGCGTATCACCAAAATAGATTTGGGGAAAATCCAAAACCACAATTGGCGAATTCGGATGCTTGGTGGTATATAGCTTCTGCTTGTCCGACGGATCAGTTTCTTCTAAATAAACAGTTTTGCAACTGAGTCGATCTATCACCTTGAGAGTATGCTGAAAATTTGGATGATTTGTTATACGTTCGTCCATTGGCTCCATGCGGGCACGCAGTCTCCGAATCAATGCTTGACGCAGCGGCTCCTGCACCAGTATGCTGGCCACCAGGCCGGTGCCAATTGGATGCTTCAGATCCTTGATGACCGTATCAACGACTTGAGCCAAATTCCCTGTCGCGAACAGGATTATGATCTGTGGTTGCACCCAACTCTTGTGGGTGCCATTCTCTGGATATAGATAGACGTGCCGCTGCTGCAGATGCGCAAAGATATCCTCGACGCCTTCGACAATATTCGGCAAGCCCTTGAAGCGTGGCAAGACATCGGCATCCGCATCCGCTTCCTTATCCGGACCATTGCCGTGATCCCCCATTTAGTTATTTATCTTAAATTGCCCTACAAAAAAAAAAAAAAATTAAGAAAAAACCCCCGTAATAATGTATACAGAAAAGTTATAAAATCGCTAGGGAAAATGAGTGAAAATGAAAATCGAAAATGAGAAACGAGAAACGTAGACGTAAAGCAAACAGCTACAGCTTTACACGTCATTTCTATCGGCTCAAAGGAAAGTTTTCAGCCAGCTTCCGCTTCCTGGTCAGCATGTGTACATGACCTCATAATTAAAATACTTTCGCTGGTCAAAGTTGCCATTCACCGGAAAAAGGCACACTCACACAAACAGACGGACGGACAGACAGACAGATTGCTGTTGGTGGTGAATTTGCATTGCTTACGATAGGGCGTGTAAGGGTATGATCGGGTTCATTCGTGCTTTTGGTGGTGAATAAAACGGAAAAGTAGGACTAAGTGGAAATATCTCAGTTTTTTATAGGGAAATTTATGTAACGTATATATGTTTCATAGAAAAAGTTCATATATTGTAGGGTATATAAAATATTTAAAATATAAAAATATTTATTTATTTTAGGGAAATTTATGTTAGGATAAATATACGTATGTAAATATGTATAACTGAATAAGTTTATATATGTAGTATATATTAGAATAGTCTTTAATTTGAGCATTGTATATGCATAATTGAATAAGTTTGTTTTTGTAGGGTATATACGAGATATGAAATGGAAATTATCTTATTTTTGTCCTCAGAGAAATTTAGTTAATGTATTTATGCATAATAAAATAAGTTTGTACCGGGTATACGAGTAGCTTAAATATATAAATATCTTATTACTATTTCATAGGAATATTTACTTCTCACCCATTCGTTTTCGCTGTTTTTACGATTATTTTCCTTCTGTCGAGTTGGTGCTACTATTAAAATATTATTGTGTTCTTATTTAGACTACACATTTCAATTGTTTAAGCTTAATAAATTGAGAATCTATGAGTAAATAAATAACTTAAAAAATAAAATAAAGCGAGATAAATAATAAATTAAACAAATAGAGGGTTAAATAAAAAAGTAAATAGTAAATAAATTAAAAAACCTAAATAAATAAATAAATCAAGAAAAAATAAACAATTAAAATTAAAGCTAAATAAATAATATATAAAAATAAAAATAATTAAATAGAAAAATATGTACATATTTATAATTAAATCATTTTCTAATTTATTTTCATTATAATATTATTATTATTATTATTTTTTTTTTTGCTTCACTACCACTCAAAGCTAGGGTATGTTCTCTTCGCCTACACACAAAGAGCTTTACATCTTTTGGTTTTTTGTTTTGACATTCTTATACTAGGTCTCGCTGCTTGTTTCGTCGTTCGCTGTCTCCCTTCGTTTGGTAGGGATGCGGAAGCGAAACAGCATGCCTGTCTATCCATGCATGTGTGTGTGTGTGTGTGTGCGTGTGTGAGTGAGTGAGTGAATGTGCTTGTGTGTCTGCCTGCGTGTGTGCCTGTGTGTGTGTGTGCGTGCGTGCTCGTGTGTATAAATAGCCGAGCGAGCCGCTGGATTCACCAAGAGATTGCCTGCTTCGCTTCAGAGCGAGAGACGCCGCCAAAGTTCGTTCGTTCGCTGGGCAGTCGCGCGCAGTCGGCGCCCGCAAATAGGCAACGCATAATTTGGGATTATAATTCGAGCTACTTGACAGTTAGTTTATTTATTTATATTTTGTATTCCTGTTGTTGTTGCTGTTGACGTCGTTGTCGTTGTCATTATTTGGTGAAATCATGCTAGCTGAACAATAGCGCTGCAATATGGAAATGTCAGGCTATCAGGATATAAGTGCACTCGAAAAATCGGTAAAGAAAATAAAGAAAAAATAAATATATATGAAGTGTAATTAATAAATTGGAACATTTGCTGCTGTAGGTGGCCAATGCTGGCAGCCAGCTGTATACGATGGCTCACAAGCTGCATGCCGTGGAGCGCAGCCTGGACCAGACGGCCATGGAGCAGATGGACGAAATGGAGGTATTGGAGCTGCTCGAGTCGATGACCGAGGTGAAGAACGAGTACCAGAATCTGCGCAAGGACATACAGGAGGTGCAGCAGCTGCAGCGTGACGTCAGCACATCCATACGCTACCAAATGACCAACATGCAGCAGACATTCCAGATGCTAAAGAAGCGCATTGCCACCACACAGCAGCGGCGTCGTCATCAACGGGATCAGGCCCTGCCGGCCCCAGCCACAGTTGCGGCCCAGCCCCACTGAGGCTAGCAAAGTGGCTGTGTGTGTGTATGGGTGTGTGTGTTGTAGTGTAGTGTAGTGTAGTGTTGTGCTGTAGGAGGCGGTAGCTGTTGACCTATGCAGGCTATTTATGAATTTTAAATGATTTTTTTTATTATTGATTTTGCTTGGGTTAGTTCAGCGGAAAAAAATGAAAGAAAAAAAAAAAGGAACCGAACAAAAGACAGCCCTATATTAAACACATATATTTAGAATTAAGTAAAAATATCCTGTGGAGTGGAAGGGGGCGGGAGCGGGGCGGGGTAACCTGTTGTAATACAAACCTAATGGCCTACACAAAGAAACATCTACGTAAGTACGTTCAAATGGCAAATCGTGTCAAATTGCGGATGTATTCCTGATAACTAACTGATAACACTTTTTTACTGTCATATACATACTATGTCTAAGCAATCAAACTTACACACAACAATATATCAGAAGCAACGGCTAAGCTTTTTTTTTAATATATACACAATACAAATCGTAACTACTTGACAAAACACACACTTATATACACAACTATATATACCATATATATATATATATATATACATATCTATATATGTATATATATCTATGTAAGTAATTTACTCTAAATACTTTAAAACGCAAATCCAAAATGTCTGATACCATTTGAGAAGAATGCACTTTTTCAAAAACCAAAACAAACAAATTTGCCTTAACATAATAACCATATTATAATAATTTTTGATACATACATATTTTAATATTAATCTTAAGCTCATCATTTCTATTACAATGATAGGCATTAGCGCAATCTTTTTTGTTGTTCTTTTTTTTTTTTTTTTTGATATTTGTTGTTGTTAAATTGCATAAGAAATCCAAGTAAGAAGCACATAAAAATAAACAAACCAAAAATGTAACTTAAGTAATTTAATTTTTAAATGCGCGCCAGATGCAGTCTGAACGACTCGGGTATCGATATATTTCATTCGCGGAGTGTAAATGACTAAACTTTCGTAGATAGAAAAACTAAATGGGTATTAGCGTTTGATTTTTGTTAGAGAACACACAATTTGTAAATCGTACTTATATATTTTTATTTAACATTTTTTTACGGGATTTTAATTATCGGATGCAGTATCTAGTCTTGAAATTCACGCTATTGCCCCAATCGGTTTCTATCGATATATATACGAATAAGAGCAGCTGATTTGAGCACTCCTGTTTCTTGCGCCAAAATACGTAAAAAATACTGTTGCCGCGCTTTGAATTTTTGCGCCAAATGTAAGGTTTAGATTGAATATTTCGTTATGTATATTAATGAATTATATATTCAATTATTTAGCTGCGGACACAGAACTATATACGCAAAGCCCATAACTAGTCATCATAATAAGGACATGATGACTAAACAGTACTGCTACACAGATATATATAAAATATACAAATATACGGTAAGCGCAGGGTGACCATAGTGTTACAAAATGAGAATACTAAAAGCACTAATTGAAATTGGTCATTTTCATTAGATTCACTTTTGACCAATTCATATAATTATAATTTTAACTAAGAAAATAAACATTTTTAAAAATAAAAATATACTATGCTCTTTTTTAGATACATTGATGTTGCAGCATGGAGTTTGTACTCTATATTATTTCAATAACTATTTCAATTACTTTATAATAAATTATTGATGAAGTGCTAATATTTTACCGTATCTAGTATTTCAGTAATGTATATGTTTTTTAGTTTTTATATCGATTGCATAGATCGATAGGTATTTTATCATCGTACACTGTTAGTATTTTTGAGGGGTTTTTAAGGCTTCTCAGTGAGGGCCACACGATCGTTAGTTTGGGTTTTCTACGGGAGTTAGCATAACGCGTCTTCGCTCGTTGGCCTGTTTTTTTTGTTTAAAAGTCGTTAGGTGTTTGTTTACACATTTTTTTTTATTGCATTCATTGAGTGATTATTTTGTTATTTTGTGATTATATTATTATTTGTGTTTTGACAGCAAGTGAAATAGATATACACTGGTATGTTGTCAAGTTAAACGACTGCGTCGTTCGTTGCAACACGAAACACAAATACACCTACAATTTGTTGCAAGCAGTTGCGTGCCGTCACAGCCAGCAGCCGTCACACAAACACAAACACAATACAAACACAACACACGCACACATATGTATACACTCATGCGCAACCACTCACGCACACATACAGCGACGCATGCGCTGCTGCAGCATTTACAAGTTTGTGCATGAGTGCAGGTGTTTCTGCTGTTTCTTCGTGTGGTTCGGTTAAATCTATTTTTTTGTTCGACCGCCAGTTCGCTGCGATCCCTTGACGAGTGCGCGAGTTTTGTGCGTGGCGGAGTCGTGAGTGAGTTTTCCAGTTCGGAAATTTAACGGAAACCGGCCACGCTTTCATCATTATCGTCGTTTCTGAAGTTGGCTTAAGCACAGAAAAAGAGAGAGAGAGAGAGAGAGAAAAGCGAGAGAAATAAATGCATGGCCGTTAAAATTTCGCAAGCTCTGCAAATACGTATACGAGAATCATTTCATTTTTTGTTTTGTTTTGTTTCAAGTGTTGCACCAAACCAAATCTTTAGAACTAATTGAAAGTTGAACAACAAAATACAACAATAAAAGCACTAACGACAACTGGACTAACGAGAAATTGTTGCTCGGTAAGTTTGATTTGCTGCTGCAAAAGCGGGTGGAGGCTTGTGCAATGCGCACGCATAGACATGTACGGACATGAACGGACATGTTCATTGTCGTCGTGCGTCGTTACATGTCGCAGCATAAAAACAAAAAAGCAAAACAAAAAAAAAAAAGAACTTTCACTATGGGCACCCCCAATACAGACTTGTTGAAGCGTGCATGGAAAGCTTCAGTGCGATTATTTTCAATTAAACATTTCTTTTTTTAAAGGGAGTGCTATATATGAACATAGTTAAAATAATTCACTTACACTACTTTTACTTACATATACATACATATGTACATATATATTGGCTATATGCATTGCATCAATCATGTATTCGTATAGCAACGCCTATTTTCGAGAAAATTAATGCATTTTAATTCATGTTTTATTAGCCAATTAATTAATTGAGTTACAAAAATTTAGTAGTAATATTAAAGAGTTTGCATATGTTAATTTAAACTTAACTTAAAGAGAAAAAGAAACAACTAAATGTTTTTAAAATGCTCATATAAAAAAAGTTAGAAATTAATTTAAATATTTTTTAAAATAATCATAAAAATATAATATAATAATTAAAAATTATAAATAATTAAAAAAGAAATAATAAAAATAAACTACATATTTTTCAAATATTCTTAAAGAAAATACTAAAATAATTATATTTAATTAAAATACTCTTGAAGTAAAAATAATAATTAAATAAAAAAATAAAATAATAATAAATTTAATATAAATAATAATTGTGACATACATACATACACACAGACATAATCATACATCTATAACATATATAGATACATATACATATGTATAAGCAAAAGTTATGGTATCTTCTAGTCAGGCAAAGAAAGGAAATTCCGAAGGCGAAGCAGATGATTATCTTCGACTTAAAAGCAAATACATTTCTTCTGAAAACGTATACTCTGATTAGCTGTATCCAAAAATCCAGAAGTTTCAATAAAAGCATATGCATATGCAGCTGTTATATGCAGGTCCAAATATGTTTTAACATGAATAAGCTTGGTTTTGCAAAGTAAACAAAGTTTCCAAAGTTCTGTTGTTCTTTTCGCAGTTGTTTTCTTATATATTATGCAACAAACACACACACACATACACAAATGTGTGTGCAATTGCAAATGTATTAAGTTCCGATTTTTCGTATTAATCAATGTCTGCATTCTGAATGTTTTCTTTTTGCTTTTCCACTCAACTGCTGCAATTTCTCTGCCATTTACCTGACTCTGTAGAGCTTATGGCATAACGGAATTTCAGTAAAAACCAAATCATATATAAATTTAAAAAAAAAAAATATATATATATATATAATTAAATATTTCAGTTTTATCTCTTCACTTCCACACACACACACACACACACACGCTCTCCCACTTTCTCTCCTCATCCTGCTCTACGCCACACCCCGTACGCTCTCGATCTCTCTTACTGTATTCCTCGTAATAGAGCGCAGGTAGTGCAGAGAGTGAACTAATACTACTTGCTCGCCCGTCTGCCAGGTAAAATCAGTAATTGTGCCACGAGACGAGCCAAGCAGCCGCCATGCCATGCCATTCCATTTGTTGCATGTGTTAAATTGTTTCGTACCTGGGCACTGTGATTCTGTCGCTTTCTTTGTCTCGTCCGGTCTTCCTCTTGCGACTTTATCACACACACACATATCTATATACATATATGTATATATACATAGCGTATATCCGTTACCTTCTGCAAATTGTAATCTGGGTTTTGCTGCTGCAATTCTGGATTTTGCTGGCTCAAGTTGCATCATTCACGGACATTCGATTTGCAATAAATTCTTTTTATATGTGTGTGTGAGGGTTAGCAAAGGGTATACAATATTTCAATAAATATGTAAGGTATAATGGGTTATCAGACACAAGTTATAGATTAACATAGTATGGTAATCGGAGCTAGGCAAGACATAAGTTATAGAGAAGTTACTCTTGATCAATCGTATAGTAATCTATTTCATTTTCCATATTGATGGAATATAGATGGAATATGGATTGGCTTTAGAACATCCACAATAGCACTATAACTGCTAATTATCCAGGGTGTCTGTTGGTCGCATACTCTTGTGATACAAATTAAGTATAGCTACAAAAGTAGCTTTACCATCGATTATTCATAGCAAATAGAGTATTCACTAGTCCAACACTTTCGAAATGCAAACTACAATAAATGCTTAATCATTGTACGCCTCGCATGCAGGGTATGTGCTAGTCGTATACTCTCGCATTCTCTAAAAAGTCAACAGGATTTGAAGTTTTAGTGGCTGCTGGCCGCTTATGGCTTATTGTTTTGAAAGTGCACCAGATAGGGGACTATAGAGTGCACCTTTTTTAACACGTGAAATTAAATAACAACAGTTTTCGCAAAAGCCGGGAAAAACAGCAAAAAAAAAAAAAAAAAAAGCAATAGAAACGATAGAAAGAACAACAAAAACACTTGAACAAAAAGCTGAACAATTGTTCGGTCAGTTGAGTCGAGTTGAGTTGAGTTGCAAGAGAATAAAAATTAAAAAAAAAAAAGAAAGAAAGGAAAATGAAAAAAATATCGAATTGAACTTATTTGATGCTTCGCAGCTTAACATTGTTTATAACAAAAGAAAGTCTGTTAGATACTTTTACCATACAACTATATATAAATTCAAAGCATTTAAAATATGTTTAGCAAACTTCAAGACTCGACAACATGTTGCATGTTTCATGTTCAATGCGTGTCGCTCTCTCGATTTTAATGAATGCAAATACCTATTTTGTCATGCCATTTGAAGCAGGCATTAAATAGTTTTCCACTTTACAGTTGAAGTAGGGAATATCCTCTATGTAATTATGCATGCCAGCAGCGGCGAGGGTATTTGGCAGAGGTCACCAAATAACAGACAAGAAAAGAAAAAAAAAAAAAGCAGATATAGAAGAAGCAAAATAAAGATGGGAAATCCAGACGATTCGAGACGAAAAATATATACAAACTAAAAGCCGGATGGATTAAATTGGGATTTATGCACAAACGCACACGTGTACACTGAGCTACACATACATATAGACACTTATATATGTATGTATATGTGTGTATATATGTATATGCTGCATGCATGTGTAATGCTCGCTTTCTAGCTTTACCTTTGCACCTCACAGCTACCCTTGGGCAGGTTCACAGTTTTTACATTTCTCCGGCGCTGTCTCATTTTTCGGGGCAGATAAAAATGTTGAAACAGTAACCAAGGTAATTCCCAGGAGGCACAGCCAGTAAAAATGGCAGGATAACTGTGACTTACACACGCATACACACACACACACACACAGTTAGACTAACACACACACGCATTTGCCATGGCATGACTCGTGTGTGTGTGTGTGTGTGTGGAGCTGCAACTTTCTAGCTCCCATTCTGAGATTTACAGCATTTGCAACCGCACCAGGGGCATGGTCAAGTGGGTACAGATGCCAGAGAGGGGGGCGTGGCCTGGGAGGATAGGCGGTTTTGTGATGGCAGCGTATGCAGTTTTTATGTTAGTCAGCAAATTGGACGGCGCTTTCCGCACATTTTGTTGCAGCATGCAAAGTTGGCCCACAACTTGCCGCCCCACTCCGGAAAGCCTGCAAACATAAGCAAAAACAACTGTAAACTGAGAAAGAGAGAGAGAGAGAGAGAGAGAGAGAGAGTGAAGGCAGAGAGAAGTCGCTGAGCAGACATAACACAACAAACAGCAAAGTATCAGAGATATGAGTTATGTGTTTAGCTCTGCTTGTTGTGATTGTTGCATCAGTAATAAAGTGTGCATTACACACATGGCCAAGATGGCACTACGCAGCGCATTATTATAGTTAAATGCGGCTTTAAGCATGTTCTTGATTTCAATTGCGAAATCTCAAAAAACAAAAATAAAAAGATTTCCTGCACTCGGCCAATTGGCATCAATCAATTTTCATAATTCGCACTGACCCAAATGTCTTTCGGATAATTGACATATTCTCCATCAGAGCTGGCTGACATCTAACCCTGACCGAGGCACAGTGGTGCAGAGGTATGCAATCTGAGAGGAATATATAAGTCTTAAGCAGAGTCTTCTCTTGCACGTTTATCATGATTTTTGTCACGCCAAATGAGCAAAGGTTCCACTGTGCGACATTCAATGCCTCAATGTATATGCTCTCCCTCTCTCTCTCTCTCTCTCTCTGTCTGCTCTCTTCGTATGAGCCTGGGCTTTACAGCTGTTGGTATATGAAATTGAGACGCGTTTAGGGAGCAGAGCGTAAATGCGATTTATGCTTCTTTTTCGCGCTAAAATTTGACTTTGTTTAAAATATTTAAGCTTTAAGCTTAAGCAAAGCCTTTTTACACAACGTTGCTGCACTGAAAATGTTTATATAAATTAACTTTGTTTATGTTTATATAATTTATGAATGTCAAGAGCTTATGAAAGGCATACATATATTTCCTTGAAATCTCTTGCTCATATCACATTAATATGAATAGAATTTATATGGAATTTATTTATTTTGCTCTTTCATCCTTATTGCACTTGATCTCTGGGCTTTGTGAAGCAAACCAAAATTGTATATATTTGTACAATTTTTGACAGCAATAGAGCCAAGAGAAAGCGTCACTTGCAGAACACACTGCAAATGTCACATTTTGTGGCCACACAGAGACGCAGACCTAGTCGTTGTCGTAGTCGTAGTCGTAGTCAACCCCAACAGTTGCTGCAGTTGCAATTGCAATTCTTATGCCACATATATACTAAACAACATATGCTGCACAATCAACATGACATGACGGTGCATAAAGAGACAAACAGGCTCAAGCAGGTGGCGCAGCTGGAAATGTGTAATTAAAGCTGCGTTTCGATACCAAATGAATGAGTAATTGAAAATGAAAGGCATATGAATCCTATATACATATATACATATATGTATGTATTTAGTGTATGTATAGCGTGCAAATATAGTATATTGAAATCAACAGCAATATCAAAGCAATCATTGAGTCAAGCATGAACTTTAATCATATATACATATATATAAAATAAAAATGCAGAATGTTTATTTAGCTGTAGGGGTATAGATTGCAGCTCGACTACTCATACAGATCGGTTCTATGTATAGCTATAAATAGTTGTAATTTAATATATGCACCAAAGACTAACCAAGTGCATAAAAAACGTTACATAGATCAAGATTTATTAATATATACTAGTACAAATACATAAATTGAGCTTAAGGTGAGAGAAAAAAAAAGGAAGAGAGAGAGAGAGAGAGAGAAGAAAGAGAGAAAAATAGAGTGAGAATCTTCTTAAATTTTATTAAAATTTATTGAAGTTCTTTTTAAAAATATTTTTAATAATATTATTATTTATAATATTCTATTTCATAATTTGAGTTTTTTCTTATGCAAAGCATTTCTTATATTACAAAAAATAAGTACAATTTTATTATAATTTATTGAAATTATTTTTATGATTATTTTTAATTAAATAATTTATCGATATACATATGTAAGTATATATGTATATATTTAATAATTTGTTGTTATATAAAAGAATATAATATCATAAAAAAATTTGATTTAAGTTGCATTAAATTTATTTTCATTATTTTCTTTTTATAATGACCTGTTTCGATGTGTACTTAATACATATATATATTTAATAATGCAATATTTAAAAAATAAAATTTTATATAAATAATTTTGTATAAATATCAAATATAAATTTGATTGTAAATTTATGAAAATTTATTGTTATTAATAATTTCAATGAGAGAACAGGGCATATGCTGTTCATGCATGCTCTGTCCTCTGCAGCTGCGCCCGTGGCTTTGCCTTTACGGCTATTGTTGTTGCTGGTGCTGCTTTTATTGTTGTTGTTGTTGCTGTTTTTGTTAGTGGCACACAATTTACTGGCTCAACTGTTTCATCTTCAATTACATTCGAGTTGGCAGAGACACACTGTTGGTAGAATGATGCCATGTTGCTGCGGCAAGGGCAAGGGCAAGGGTAAGCGGCTCACAGGCAGACAACATCTGTTTTGGCCACTGACTTGGATGTGCAGGCGGGGCTGTTGTGTGGCTCCTTTGCTTTGTCATCCCCCCAGCAACCATGCCGCGCTCTTTATGCACCATGCTCCATGCTTGATGCTCCATGCTTGATGCTCCATGTGCTCACCGCCTGCTGTTGCCTCTGCCATGGTCTTGTTTCATTTCATTTTGACAAACAGTTTGTTTGTTGTCGCATCTGCCTGTCCCCGATACCCCTATGAGGGGTTCCTCTGTCAATCTGCGTGCTGCATGTGTCTGCCACCTATGACACATGTCTGCAGTCCACCTGCACCTCCTGCACGACCTTTCTGGCCATTTTATATACATGACTTCTTGTTGGAGCTCAGAGCTCGAAGCCTTTGGTTGGCATTTGTATAGTGCGTACTCAATTGGCATTGAGAACAACATCATTGTGTGAAAATAAGCCACTTCAACCTACCAATCAGAGAAATATACACGCACACAGGCATACACTCGCACACGCACACGCACACACACACACACACACACACACACACACACACACACACACACACACACACACACACACACACACACACACACACACACACACACACACACACACACACACACACACACACACACACACACGCACGCACGCCCACACGCATAATGGAATTAATAGAAGGGTTAATTGGCATTGACCGGTTGGCGGTTTGTAGAGACAGTGAAAGGGAGCATTAACTTATTGGAGCTCTTTAAGAGCTATATCAGCTGTGGGATAGTATTTATATTCTTAAAAAGTCGCTAGAATCTTAATGAATTAATTATAGTTAACTTACTAAATTTAAAATTGATATAAAGCAATAATTATGGCAAGAGCACAAAATATTTAAAAATTATAAATCAAATAAAAAGTTCAACAATTTTTTAAAGTCGTAAAATGGCAGCTCTGGCAATTGTTATCATTAAGAAATAAAACATAATAATTAATTATTTGTATTATATATTTTTTGCTTATATGCAGGGCATTCACTTGTCGCAGCTTTACAGCTGATTGTTCTTTAAGGTGAATAACACATTCACCTGCAGCTGCCTCTGCTTCAGACTCTGCCCTAGATCTGCCCCTGGCTCCGCCTGCGCCTCCGCCCCAGTCTCCGCCTCAGTCTCCGCCTCTATCTTTCACTCTGGCTCATTCGCCTTTGCCGATCTGCGTCTGGTTGATTCATTATTTTTCGCTTTCTCAGCGCTCATTATGCAACACTGCAACGACACGCACACAGAGACACGTACTTAATTGATATGCACACTATATCATATTATCTGCCATGTTCATGCTCGTTTCGTTTCGTTTCGTTTCATTTCGTTTCGTTTCGTTTCGTTTGGCTGGTTTGTTTTTACGCTGAACAATTTGTTTTCCATTTGATTGAATTATGTCCCGCTGCAGTTGCGGATTTAAATGCAATTTTCAACTGTGCCCGAATTTAATTGCATTTCAATTTGCCATCTCATTTAAACATAGTTCAGCATGTTATGCAATTTCGCCACCATTATTAACCTCACTACAGCTCATTGTAATTCTCAGTGCTCTGATTGTGTATCTATCTATTTGCAAATGTGATTCTGATTCGATTTCAGTTACAACACGTAATTGTGTATTTCAAATCAAATGCTAAATCATCAAATCAGATGTCACTCAACCAATGCAAACACTTATCACACTTATTCATATCAATTAATGTCCGTGTGCTGTCCAATTATTATTCTATATGCCAGATTAAAGACACAACTCAAATTATACCTATACCGTTTTCAATATTGTGAATGCAATGAAAATTTCATGAGCGAAAATATCGTATAGGGTATTTTTGTGTGAGAAAAAAAAAAAACGGAGTTGAAAAGTGTAGAATGTTATATCTTTTTAATGAAAACTCGGATTTTAACTATATCAATTTTGTTTTATTCAAAACCCTGATATGTTATAATGAAGAACATTTTCAAGTCATTCAAAAGTCATATTAAATGAAAATTTTCCTTAAATAAATAGATGAAAATAAATGTTTTTTTTTCGGAATAAGTTTCTAAACTTTTACTTGTATAATAGATTAATTTCAAGATTATAGATTAATAACATTACCTAATATTTCTTTACATATTCATGAATTTACAGAATAAATTATATTCACTGTACACTTTGGTATAGGGTATTTCCTATTCAGCTAATTTTCAAGCAATATTTCCTTTGCTTTCATATGTCAGTTATGAGTGCGTGCTTTTAAACAAAGGTTAACATATTTCTTACTATATCCCTCAATGGACTGCCGTGGCCTAGTTGGGTGCTGCGACTGTGACTGTGACTGGGTCTGTGACTGTGCCTGTATCTGTGACTGTGTCTGTGACTGTGTTTGTGGGTCTGGCTGTGGTTAATGCCACGCGATCTTATCTAGTTAATTTCACATTTGCTGACGTTGCGGCTGTTGCAATTGTCTCTTGTTTGCCTGCTTGTAAAATATACATTGTTTTATGCAATACAGTTGACTACAGAAAGGGCAGCAACAAAACCAATGATGCTCAGCAGTTAAGCTATAACGATGGCTAAATACCCTAATGGATGTAAATATAGATAACAAGTTGAGCTCCCTATGACATAGTCAAACTAAGTGAACTTTTAGTTCTAGACTTGCTGCAGCAAGCTGTCAGAGAGAGCAGGAGAGCGATTCGACTATTGATTTTGATTAAGAATATATAAATATATATGTACTATAGTCATTAGATTACAATTGAGTGACTCTTCTCAGGCAATGTGGAACAAGAATATATAAAGATGATTAACAGCAACAGAAATGTTAATAACAATTAACATTTATCAAATTAAACTCATGCGCTCAGCATACCCAATTTGAATCACTTTTAATGGGTATAGGCTATGCACACAGTGCTCAAAACAAGCAATCACCAAAAAAACAAAAAAATGACAACCAAAATGTGTTCAATTCCATTTATCATGTACGCATGATAAGCCTGATAAGCGGCGTACTTTGTGCATGTTCCGCTTGTCCCTGTGCCTGTGTCTTCTTCTACTGCTTCTTCTCTGTCTTCGTCTGTTTCTGCTTCATTTTCAGATTCTCATTTTATTATTTTTATTTATTTGTTTGTTTTTGTTTACTTCATTGTGATAAGCAGCAAGACGATAAGGACAGAGAGAGCGCGCGATAGAGTTGGGTAAATAGTATCTGTATCTGCAGCTGTTGTAGGCACAAGCTGCATCTTGTCATCGCATCAATGAGCTTGAGCCGCATACATATAGTATTTGCGCACTCATACACGCCACAGTCAGTCAGTCCATTCAAGTGGAGCGTATCTGAATCGATTCCAGATTCAAGATTCAGTTTAAAATAGCTTTACACATTGATTATTATGGAATTATGAAATTGTATATTGTCGCAACGTCTGGTTGACCTCATCGAATAGTACCAATGTACTTAAAGCTGCGAATAATATAATCTGTTGATAATGCATTCTGTAACAATGAATACCCTGTAAATAAGAATGAAGTAAATGAATATATTTGAAATTATTGCATGCGCTAATTGAATGTTTTGATTGAAACTATGGATAAATTAGGGTAGATTTAGCAATTATTTTCAATCTTTTTTCAAGAGATTATGAAGAGATCATATATGTATAATGTCTATAATTGTGTAACAGTAAATACCTTGTAAATTAAAAAAATGAATATATTATTAAGCTTTAGAAGTTTGATAAGTACATAAAATAGTTACGAAAATTTAAATTAAAGAATATTTGATATGTTCAAAAATTTATAAGAAATCAAAAATAATTTGAAAATTTTAAAATAATTTTTCAATTATTTTTATCATTATTTTTTAAGTTAATAAATTTGTAGAATATTTCGAAAAGTCATTAATATTTTAACAAATTTTGTTTTTGAGCAAACTTAAAGTGTGAAGAAAGTTAGAATCTAACAATGCAGGGTATCTGCTAGTTGGCCATCTCTCTTATATGCTGCTGTTCGCTTTGCGCTGCTCGCCTCGCCATGCTTCAGTTTCGAGGTAAATCACGCTTTATTGCATTTGAAAAGCAATTTGCTATGGCCAGTGAGTATCCGAGCGCAAAGAATACCTGTGAGGCAAACAACAATGGATGTTTGTGTATGTATGTATACCCAGTCTGGCCATTTGTGTGTGCACATACACACACACACATATATACACATATATATATATGTATATATATCATGATTATGTAGAATCGGTTGATTGGGGGTGATTAACCCTATTTAGATGTGACTGAGAGAATTCATTTGAACTTGTGTCAAATTCGATGATTTCTCATCACAATTGTTGCGCTACTCTGCAGATTTGTCATGCATATGCCTTGGCATCAACGTAAATGATTTCTTGAACATTTGCTTTTACTCTTTTTACATTATTTTTTTACAGCTTAAAAAATAGTAATTATATAGAAAACAACAAAGCGCAAGCGTAAAAAAAAAAACTATACAAAATAATTATTCAATTTTTTTTACAGCGCTTGAAGAGGTTTTTCTTCTTCTTTTGGCGCTTTTGTTTTTTAGATGTGTGTATATATATTTTGTTGTTCGTTTAGCTTTTGCTTGTGAGGTTCATAAACCTTTTGAGTGTTTACCAATTATCATGATGAGTGCTCGGCCAGCTCTTAGAAACATGTGTTTAAGTAATTGTAATCAAATGTCTATAAATTTGTATAATTTTGATGCTAATGAAGCTACGAACTTTCCTTAAATTGATGTAATTAGAGGCAGGCAATGAGTAATCACAAAATTGTTGAGATTCCTAATTAGTTTTTGTCGACAAATTAAGTTTAGTTAAGTCATTTGACATTTGTGTATTAAAGGCTTGTGCAGAGTCAATATACCCGTCTCATTTCATGAATGAGTGTACAAAATTTAAGCTGAACTGTCTGGGCATAAAACTTGATATCTGCATTGATAAAATAAATGATACGAGTCTTAATTATAATTAATTTAGACATTTTTATTTATAAATTGACATTGCGTAAAGTCTGCAGTTTATATTTAAATCACATTATTAAATATATCACCTATTATTAGGTTTTTTCTTTTTATCTATAAAATGTGTGTTTATACAACCCGAGCTGGTCTGATAGAATGGGTATATGCAATTCGCGTTACCTTTATCTCTTCACTCAGCTGTGTCTATTTTCTTTTGATAAATTAGCAGCCCAAATAGCTTAAGTCAAGCAAATAATGTTCTTGGAACATGCTGCATGTGTGTGTGTGTGTGTGTGAGTGCAAAAAATATAAATTGACTAAATTGACTGTGAAATGTGCAAACTTCATGTTATTATTAAATGCCAATGCACAGTGGTTGCGCCCATAGGTCAAAAATCAAAAAATCCATTACCAGCTATTTAGACAAAACATACATGAATTGTCTCTTAAATGTCCAAACTTCTTGATGGCAAACCGCTTTTTTCTAGATTTGCAATGGTACTTTCTAAAAATAACATAGAAGTCATGAAAACGTATTCATTCTTGCGCAGCTTCAGCGCTCAGTAAGAATTTTACAAATCATAATTGCAATTCAAAGTGGTCAAACATCAGTTTAAGTGTTCCAATTTTAATTCTAAAGCATGCATTTTGAAGTTGAAGGTATTTACTTTAATTCCTAATTTAAATAATTAGCCAACTCATCAAATTGTTTATGTAATGTTAATTTATTAGAGCAACATACTAGAAAAATGTTACGAACTGCAACATTAATATATGATTTATTATTTATTGTTAGAATTTTTTTTGTTTTTTATTTATTTGTTTTCGTTTTAATAAACTTATATTTTATTCTTTGTAATTTTTTTCTTGAATTATATTGATTAAAAATTTTTTTTTTTATTTTTGTCTTGCTAAAAAAATTTTTGTAGGGCGTACAATGAACGAACCACGCCCCTTTTGTTTTAAATTTAGTTCTTAATGCCTTATTATAAAATAAAAAAAATTTCAACTCGATATCTCAACTGGAACTATTTTTGACCGCTCTCTCCATACAAGCGCAACCACTGTGCAATGTGTGTGTGGGAGCGTAAGCTGAGAGAGAGCAAGCGACAGCAGCAATAACAATAAATTGAACTGAGTGAGCTGCAAGCATCTTGGATATGCTATGCCAGCAGCTAAGCTAAGACAACATGTTCACATGCTTTGGACATATGTAACAAGAAATTGTGAACAATTAAAATGGCAGCAAAAGCAAAAAGCAAAACAAAAAAAAAAAAAAAAAAAAAAAAAAAAAAAAAAATGAAAAGCAAAAGAAAATTGATTGTAATTTGCAACGAAGCGAAGTGTACAATGCGGCGTATGCGCAACGTTGCAAAAATCATAAGTAAATAAACAACAAGCTGCAAAACAACAGCAAAGACAACAATAACAAGAATTACTTAAAATAATTATTAGTCGTGCTGTAGACCACAGTGCAATGATATACACATATATATATATATATATGTATATATACATATAAAATACAAAGTCCAATAATCGCTTTAGCAACTATTGTAACTAGGTATATATAAATATATATTTAACACATATCAAAGCTTTTGTTTTGCAATGGCACTTGTTATGGTTAAAGGGAGAACCAAAAACCAGTAAAAATTTTGCAAGCGGGTGTAAACGACTGCAAAATACCTCGCTTATGAGTTTACATACATATGTGCAATTTATAGAGCAAAAGTATTTCATCTGTATAACTTGATGATGATGAGGAGATGATGATGATGAAGAGATGATGATGAGGAACTGCTGAACTCGTTGATGAGTAAATGATGAAGAGTATATGAATAGATGATGAGAAAAGATGATGATGAGTAGAGATGATGAGAAGAGATCAAAAGTATTCCAACTACAAAACTTGAGGGATTCTCAATGCTAAGCTCTCATTAGCCACGCCTTCACATAAACTCATTCACGAACTCTTCAATTTCAATCAAACAATCATACATACCTATAGCAAATATATACATATATTTGCGCATAAGCTCTGCCAAAAGCCCATATACTCTCTTCACTGCATCAGCATGAGCATGCAAACAGTTAAGCAAACAGACAGAAACATAAACAGACGCCTGGCTTAACCGAGGATTGAGCTGTTGTGTTGTGATTCAGACGCTATTGTTGCACTTGCCAAGTGAATCCCCCCCACATTGCTCGTGGTCAACGTATGTGAGTCATTTTGAGTGTTATCAAAAGAAATTCGCAAATTTTCATAGGGCGGCAAAATGCAGCGCGCATTTATCAGCGAATACTTGGAGCAAACAAACGATATGCAAATACAAAGAAAATTAGAAAATTAGAAAAACAATAGAAATAATATGTGAATGCGAGTGGAACTGTAAGAAAATATATCAAAGAAAAACTAGAGAGAGATTTGTAGGATATTTGTATTATAATGATTATCAATTAGTTTATAGATATATTTATATAGATATATTTATATATTATATTTAACTTATATTAAATATATTAGTAATTATTTGTCAATACTTTAAGCATATATAGATTTAAAAAAATATTAATAAAGAAATAATTTCATATAAAATAATTTGCAAAATAAATGATTCAAATAAATTGATTAGATTATGAGAGATTATGATATAAATATAGCAAGAGATAAATATATTAGAATATCTCTGAAACGCTTTCCATATATATTTATGTTATATTATTTATAATAATAATTATTATTAAATAAATACAGCAAGAGATAAATAGCTCTCTAACTTCTTATTATTTATAATAATAATTATTATCTTTTCATTTATGAGCTTTCACGCTGATAGATTGTCTTAACTTTGCGGTAGCTGCTGCAATCCATTTACCACTGTCGAAGGCGCTTAGGAGTGGTTGAGTGGTTGAGTGGATGGTGGGTTGTGGGAGTGTGGGGAGCGGGCACAAGGAGTCAGCGAGTGCCTGGAAATGCTTGGCCATAAATTTGAGCACTGCATTTGCGTATGTTTGGCATCGTCGCAGCTGCCAGCTGTTAGCTGCTGTAGCTGCTCTTTGGCTGCTCTCTGGCTATTGGTTGGCTCTGCTCGGTTAAATTTATGTGCAGATTTTTATGGTTAGTTCCTTTTTTGGTAGCACAAATGCGCGCCGGATATATCCGTCTTAGTACACACACACATACACATACACACACACACACACACACACACACACACACACACACACAGTCAACACTTGCTTGCAACATTATGTTGCGGTACGAGTGCCCGCCAGCGTTATTTGCATTCCATTCTACCGGGTTGGGTTGAGCCCAGGTGCAAAGGTTGCCGCCAGAGTCAATTGCGGTCTGAACTAAAAATAACTTTTTTTTTTCATTCATTCTATATTGATTGATGGGCTAAGGTTGAATACAGCGCGCTGAAAGCAATTAACAGATGGAAGCGACAAATAGTATATTATATATATATTTTTAGCTTTAAGAAATTTTAGGAAACTTTTCTACTTTCACTTAAAACAATATTTTTGGTTCTTTATTAATGAATTTTAAATATTTTCTTTGCAGTTATTATGTTGGACTCTTCAGAAAAGCATTTAGAGCAACTGTAGAGTGTGGTAAGTTATATTACAACTTTTATATACATATGTATATTATATACTCTATATACATATATATTGATTTCCAAGTAGTTCGTGAAACTTAATCGATTTTTTCGCTCAAAGGAATAAATGATGGTGCGAAATTGCAAATTGAAATCGCAATTTGTGCTAAAAATCAATTTCCGTTTGGCTTTATGAACAAAAATATTTATTTGCTTTATGACATTTTAGATTCAAATTGAATGCAATAGGAGCAGCAGCAGCGGCAGCTGTAGCCGTTGCCACCTTTCGTGGAGCCTCCTCGCACCTCTGCCATCAATGTTGCGCATCTATTTTAAATTTTGTCTTCATTCTCTTTTTTTTTTTTGTTTTGTTTTTTTTTTTTTTTGGTTCCATTTCGCTGGCGTTGCGCCAATTTTTCAAGTTTTTTTTCCCCCCCGTAATTTTGTGTTTTACCTTTTGCAAGTTAGATTCGGACTCCAGCTGTCGCTGTACGCGTTTAATTGTGTTGACAAATGTCCAATGATAAATATATTGCTGAATATCTATATATATGTGTGTGTAATTCAATTTTAAAATATGTGCAGTTTTCGCTTTGAAGATAAAATGCGTGGGAGTAAAGTGTGAAATGAAGTCGAGTTGTTAACGAAACTCTTCTGCTATTTAGTTAATGAAATACTTTAGTTGGTATTTTTGGTAAATGTAAAAAATACTAAACTCTGATTAACAAACAATGTTCAGGCGAAAGCCTTAAAGCATTTAGTGGGAAATAAATCAGACGCTAACAGGTGACGATGAATTGGCATAGTCATGCAAATTGTTTTATAAATTCTTAATTTTTAAGTGTAGCTAAAAAAAAAGCACTAAGAACTTTTTAGTTGAAAAGTTTTTAAGCAACTATTTTGCAAGGAGAGAGCTTTAAGTGCGTGCAAGATTGAAAGCGAAAAGGACAAAGTATTAAAACAGAATATTTGTAATTAGTAGCTAGAAGCAGCGCATCTTCTACTCCATTCAATTTGCAACCATTTGTCATATAAGCTTAGCCAAAATATATCCATTATATTTCATAAATTGTTAAGTTGAGTGCAGCTATAAAAAGCACTAAGAAAAATTTGAAAACTATTTAGCAAGGAGAGAGCTTTAAGTGCGTGCAGATATATTAGACTTTCATATACATATAGAGCATACATATAGATTAAGAGCGAAAAGGATTTTGATTAATAAACTATTAAAACTAAACAAGTAAGAAGGCTCTAGTCGAGACGGCTCGACTACGAGATACCCTGAACCCTGCAAAAAAGTTATACTCCATTTCTAGATGCACGACCGTCATGAAACTTTCAGAATATATTAAGAGCATGCAAATGTATCTATTTGCTAAGTTTCAAGTCTCTAGTATTTGAAATGCGTTTTTTCAAATTGCCGGCGAGGGGGTGTGGCATACAAAACCTGAAAATTATAAAATCTGCGTATTTAGAATATCTATCTAAATATATACATTTCTCTAGTCTCTAGCTAAAACGGTGTAGGAGTTATGCCCAAAAAACCTAAAAAATGGAAATGGGATGAGCTATATATCAAAATAAACTCGTACTGCGTAACTAACATACGGGTGTTCATGTGAAATTTCAGCTCTCTAGCTTTTGTAGTTTCCGAAATCTCGACGTTCATACGGACGGACGTACGGATAGGGCTAGATCAACTTTTCTTTTTTGAATATTTAGAATTGCAGCGCAACTTTTACTCCATTTAATTTGTATACACTTGTCATATAAGTTAAGTCAAAGTATTCCCCATTATACTTCTATATATTTTTATGTTTTTACGGAAGTGGCGGAAGTAAATTGTGATGCAACAGCCCAGGCTGTCGTCCGTTCAGTTGAGTTCAGTTCAGTTTAATTTTACTCGACTTGACTTGAGTTTGTTTTCATTAATGTTTATAGTTTTTTGGCCCAGCACGAAAATGATGTGAACCCCATTTTCTCCGTTTTCAAGCGAGCTAAGGCCAAATTGAGAAACCAGTTCAAATTGGCTGCATACATTTTTACCAAAATCAGCTAAACGGCCAAGCAAACCAGCCAAAATGCACTAAGCAAAGTCAAGCAAACAAATAAATCAAGTTCGTACAGCCTATGGAGTTGATTGACTTGATAATGCAGCATAGGATTTGTATGCTAAGCATTAGCTAAATGTGAAATGTGGCTAACAGAGATTTAGTGATTTGTAAGCACTGTTTAAAGTGCGAAGTTTGTTTATCAAAAGAAATTCGGTAGTATTAATGCAATTGTATTGCGAGGTATTTGACAGTCAAGCTGACTCGTCTGGGAGTTTCATGTTTTTCCTGGGATGTTTTTGTTTGGGACCGGTGGACTTTATTTCTTTTCCATAGCAATTTAACAAATATGTACCTTTCACTTTGAAAATCGTAAAATGTCACAAAGTGTTCAATAAAAACACAAATGACAATAAAAATGCGATAAAAAAAAAGGCTAGCAAGCAGCAACCGCAGTGCAGAGCAACAACATCAGCAGCAGCAGCAGCAGCAACAACAACAAAAACAATGCAATTGCATAAATTAATGTAAATTTATGCGAAAAATTACAACAGCAACAACCAGCCAACATGTTGCTACAACAAAGAAGAGAGCAGTTACATTTGAAAAAAAAAGAAGAAGAGGAAGCAAAGAGAGAGAAAGAAAGAAGAAAAAAAAAAACTATTTATGCTTTTTTCACATAGCGGCGCTTTGCTGCAGAGAGGGCTGAGTCCGGCGCAGAGGTGTTGTTCAGGTGTGCTGCTGCATGGCGAGTGAGAGGCCGAAAGCTATCAGTACTTAAATATTGTTGCAAATAGTTTTTAACCGGCTTTGCTCGCAACAAGTTCTGCATTTTGTTTGCAAATGCAACATGCAGAGAGTGTGGAAATGGACTTTAAATTTGATTTGAAAAGTTTTAAAGCTTTAGCTTCACCTTTTTGCTTAGAGTGTTGTTATCCCATATAATTAGATAATTACTGCAACTTTGATTTATGTAGAGTTCATACATGAAATTTCATAAGAAATTTTCGTGAATTTGAGTTCAGAAACGTGTTGGCAATTGGCTCTTAAACGGGTCGAAACTCTTCTTCAGTTTTTATGTGTTTCTTTAATTTTGTTTCTTTTTTTTTTTATTATTTCCCAACTCGAATCTGAGCTGGGAAACGCATTTGCATAATTTAAAGTTTTCTTTTCGTGGTTTTTTTAAATGCAACAACAACAACAAAAAGTTCATAAACAAAAAGAAATCTCATTTCGAAGTAGGTTAATCTAGCTCTGCTAACTAGCTTGTTAGTTATATAAAAAGTATGGAAATCTTTTTCTCATTTTCATAAATGGCGCAAGCTAATAAATTATTGCAGCTAATGTGACGGGCGGCAAATGTGCATTAGACAAAAAATTGAATTTATTTATTAAAATTAAATATTAAATATAATAAATATTGAAATAAACATTTTTTCTAAAATAAATATAAAGGCAACAACATTGAATTGATTATTATTTATTATTATTTTAATAAATGAAAAATTTATAAAAAAAATAAATTAAATAGTTACTGAAATATTAAAAAAAAAAAAAAAGTATGAGCATTAATTTTGAATTAAATTCAATTTAATTTATGATTTAATAAATTTTCAAATATCAATAAATTGCATTGCTATTAAAATATAAAAAAATAAATTTTGATATTTCACATTTTATTTTAATTAAATTGAATTTAATAAATTTTTTTTTAATATAATAAAGAATACACTGAGTAGCTATTGAAATAATCTAGTTGTATGTAATTATTAATTTTAATAAAATGCAATATAAATTCATGATGTAATTAAATTAAATGAAAAATTCTTTTTATAAATGAAAAATGCATTTTATATTTATTTTAAAATTTTATTGTGCGAATTAAATTTGTGTCTTTTAATTAAATGATTTATTTAAAAACAAATTGTTTATTATTTTATATAGATTTTAATTTTTATAGATGTTATATAGATTTGATATATTTTGTACATGTATTTTATCATTTAAAATATTTTTTTTGCCATAAATCAAAATAATATTTGAGTAAGTTGAGTTGGGTTACTCTAATATAATATAAAAAAAGTATATAAAAATAAAAAATAATAATATTGATAGAATTTGATTTTAAAAACATTTGGTTTTATTGCAAAACTTGTAAAAGATTTGCAGCAATTGGCTAAATGATTGCTCTATGTTAGTCTGTTCGCTGATTCTGTGACTATTGTGGGTCACAAATAACGCAAACCAAATACTCTCTCTCTCTCTCACACACACACATACAGACACACACACACACATCTGCAAACATTTGTGTAGTCCACTGGGGGAGCTGTGTGTGCTCATGTAATAGCTATAGACTCTATAGTAATGAGTCCGCACAATCAACTCGAATCACTTGGCAAAGTAATTCTGACTCATATAAAAACAGCGACGCCAATAGCGAAAATGACGTCGTCGTCGTCGTCGTCATGAGGAGTGAGGCATGAGTGCAGTTGGCAATTTTATGCTGCCACACTTGGAACGGCAACGGTGCGATAAAAATGACACATGGAGTGTGCCATGCAGCTGAAAAGTAAATAAATTCCAAGATGTGCGCACACTGCAGACATATCAAGTGGCAGGTGCTGTCGAGCTAGAAAAGAGAGAAGGAGCAGGAGTAGGAGGAGGAGGAGGAGACAGCGTGCATACTCAAAAGTCAAACTGCAATCGAGTGTCTCAAGATTTTCCCATAAGTGTTATTCAAAATCTCAATAGAGCAGAGAAAGTAAAAGTAGTTGTTCGAATGTTAACTGTAACGATGGCAATTAATGCGTCATTGTCGAAATGGAAAACGAACAACAAATATTGCACACGATAGATAGAATTTCGATTATAAATTGATTGTGTATGGCAACTGCAGGTGGATTTTTATTATTAGTTTTAGTCTTTTATCTCTTATCAGTCAGCAAATTGATTGTGTGCATGGGTAAATAAGGAAATGTGTGTGCAAAGATTATGTAGACTAAATTTATTTTAAAACTGAATGCAAAACGAAATACAAAAAAATCATTTCTAGAAATTGCCTTAGCTGCTGTAAGCTGCACACACATTTTAATTGCAATCAAACAATTTTTTTGGCAATAATTTAAGCCTGGAGTAATCCAGATTGTATGTAGTCTGTAGCAAATGTATGTATATACATGTATGTATGTGTAAATATGAACTTAGTATGTATTTTAATTGGTATATTTCTTATTATATTTCCTTTATTTTTTTTTTTAAATTAATTTACTTTTTTTTTTTTGCATTTTGTATTTGCTTTATTTGTTTTTTATTCTTTGTTTTATTTGTTTTTATTTATTTTGTATTTGTATTTGGTTTTATTTGTTTTTATTTATTTATTTATTTATTTATTTATTTATTTATTTATTTATTTTTTGTATTTTGTTTTATTTATTTTTATTTTTATTTATATTTTTTATGTTGTTTTATTTGTATATATTTATTTTTGTTTTGTATTTTGTTTTATTTGTATATATATTTTTTTTGTATTTTGTTTCATTTGTTTTTATTTATTATTTTTATTTTATTTTTTTGTATTCTGCATTTGTATTTTGTTTTATTTATTTTTATTTTTATTTTTTTTTTAATTTAATTTTTTTATTTATTTTTTATTTTATTTTGTATATATTTATTTATATTTTTTTGTATTTTGTTTTATTTTATTTTATTTTTTAAATATATTAAATTTTGTTATTATTGTATTTTGTAATTGTATTTTGTTTTATTTGTTTTTATTTATTTGTTTTTATTTATTTATTTTTTTATATTTTGTATTTGTATTTTGTTTTATTTATTTATTTTAATAAATTTTCATTATTATTTTTATTATTTTTTATTTATTTATAAATTTAAAATATGGCCTCATAATATTTCTTTTAAATTGACACAAATAATTTTTGTTAAAACTTATTTATGTACTTTATTATTTATAAAATTTATTTAATTACGTTAATTTGTGTGTGTGTTTTTTTTTTTAAATATATTTTTTATGTTAAAACTTATTTATGTACTTTATTATTTATAAAATTTATTTAATTACGTTAATTTGTGTGTGTGTTTTTTTTTTAAATATATTTTTTATGTACATTTTTTGTATGTTTATTTATTTATTGTTTGCATATTAGTATTATTATTTTTTAAATTTTATTTTGTATTATTATTATTTTTTTAAAATCTATTCATGATACAACATATTCCGAAATTCGTTTTTACTATAATTCAAAGAATTTGTGTGCTTAACTTAAAAATATATATATTATATATTCATAGAGAGAAATCATCAAACGAAATTACTTACGACCCAATAATTATTTACTCGCTTAATTAAATTAAAAATCCGAATTCTATTTACAAACTTTTTTTTTTTGTGAGGCTATCAAAGTTAATTAAAATTAAAAATAATTTTATAAATAGTTAAACAATGCGAGATATGTATATATTTAATGTGAACAAGAAAATGTCAACATTGAAAAATTCGTATTAAATTTAATTTAATATAAATAATATTGTAAAACTCATTCGAATACAATGCATAAAATTTGTTGGGCTCTGGCGACTTGTCAAAATATTGCGAACATGTATAACGGTAAAGTTAAGCACAATTGTTTGTCAACTTCAGAAATGTGAAATGAAAAACGAAATGCAATTACGCTGTGACAGTAAAGACTGCAAAATATTCAATCCCTTATACAATTGGCAACAGTTATGCAACAGTTTTTCTTATTGTTTTTTGCACACCATTGTTGTATGTGTCTGTCTGTATGTGTGTGTGTGTGTGTGTGGTGTTTGCTTGTTTTTGGGGTTTTCACCTGTGCGACAAACAAGTCCAAAATGATTATGGAAAAAAACAATTCGAATTGGAAATGCACATGCAACAAGCATAGCAGCAGCAGCAGCAGCAGCAGCAGCCGGCAACAATTTCAACTGGGCAACTGGACAACCTTCAAGCTGTTGTAGCTGTTGGCCCCACTGTTGGCTCCTTTTATGGGCATTTTTGCTGTTGTTGTTTTATTCATTTGTTGCTGAAGAGACTCGACCATATAAAAGTTCGACAAGCTGGAATATGTGGATAGTGGCTATACGAACCGAAGATACAAAACTGAGAGAAAATTAAGTTCAATTTCATATGAGTTCGATATCCAATTTGACTTCGACGCTCTGAGTGAGGCTGATTGGCGAACTTGATTTATGCAAGCAATGAAAATTCGTTGTAATTTCGCCCTTTGATCGCCATAACCTTGGTGTAACGTGATATGACCATGGACTCGGAATGCTGATTGAACCGATGCATATGCTGTAAGCTCAATTGAAAGTTATTGAGCTACGTACAGGGCAGACTTGACCGACCTTAAAGCCAAAGCTGCAAAGCCTTTAAACAAACAAGTTCATTAATCAAAAAATGGGGGAGCAAAAAAATGAAAAACGAAAAACGAAAAACGAAAAAAAGGGCGGCAAATTGTCGACAATGATGGCACAAGTGTTGGAAAAAAGGTAGATTTTGGAAAAGGTATGAAGGACAGATAACTCGATTTGTTGTATTTGGGAATTGAGGATGAATTATGCACAAGTTGTGCGCTCTGTTTGCTTCGTAATTGTCTGTTAGTCAAAGCAACCAGTTTTATGCATCAAAAATCAAAATCGAAATCAAAGCGCCAAGTCGTTGAAAGCAAATGCCAACACTGAAATTAATTGCGTTATATTTATAATGAATCTGTTTGTAAATGTAGCGAAAAGAAGTTTCGTAAGAAATCCAAATACCTCAAGTACAGACAGAGATTGCTTTGCTTTGTTTTATTGGAATTAAAAGCTTATTCATATTTTGTTTGATGTTTGCTAAAAGTAGAAAAAACATTCAAGTTGTATTTAATATTTATGAAAAATAAATTATGTTCTCATTAATTTAATGGCCTAAAGTTGTTTCTATACCTAAAAAGCAGGCAAGGCCGAGCATCTCAGAGTTAGGCAATGCCGGTTAAATACTTTTTGCTGTTGCAATTGTGCTGTAGTAGTCGTACCTGAGATTGTATCGTGTTATTTAAACAGACAGAGTATAAACAAGAGTCAAATCCTCCACTGATAACACAAAGCTCAGAAAAACATTCAATGATGCTGGCCGACTGGCGCTAGCTAAAAGAGGCTCTCAGCACTCACTCGTAATTAAGCGAACACAAACAAAGGCTCCACTTGAAATTCTTTGTCGTTTATAGGCGGCATTCATACAATAGACTGAAAGAAACTCTTCTAATATATAAAAACATAAATTATCTACGAGATAAAAGAGTCGGGTAAAGTAAAACTCATATAAAACATTTCTTGATTTTTTTTTTGGGGTCGTGTGAGAATTCTGAACAGAGAAGAATGAAGATAGATGTGGGCATGAGAATAGTAGTGTTGAACAACGAAATTTGGTTAGCAATGCAATTAATTTATTTGTATTTTTACTTTACTTACTTATTTCTTTTTTATAAAATATTTACATTATATTATATAATATATATATGTGTACTTAATCGTCTTATCTAGTACTACTCCCACTATTAATAATACTACTAATAATACTGCTTCTACTAACATTACTACTACTACTACTTCTGCTAATACTACTACTACTACTACTACCTCTGCTAATACTACTACTACTACTACTACAACTACTACTTCTACTAATATTACTACTATTACTACTACTCCCACTACTATTACTATTATTAGTTTATTATTACCACTATTAGTTTTATTAGAGAGAGTAGAGTCTGAGAGAGCTCTCTCTAGCTTTGAATCTACTATACCCTATTCACTCATTATCTTTCTAGTTTCAATTCTCAACACTATTCCTTAATCTCTCCGTAGCTTTTACTATTCTATTACAATCTCTTCACTCTTTCTAACCTTTTCCCTATATCTCTCTCTTTAGCTTCTACTCACTCATTCTTCCCTCAGCCCCAGCTTTGCCTCTGTCTCTCTCGCAGACTCTCCTGTCAGCTGACCCACTTTTAATTGCAGACTATGACACAATATTAACAAGAACAAACTGAAACGATTCCAAACACATGTAGATAGTTGTTGTTTTTGTTTTATTCTTTTTATTTGTGAACATTTTTAATTGGTATTTACGCGCGCATATGAAAGTGGCACGACAACTTGATTATTCTGTGGTCTCTTGCGGCAGCAAACAAGCGCGCTTTTAATTATAGTTCTTAAATTAGTCGCGCAATTAAGGAATCTTTGGTCAATTAATTAACAGTCACAATATGGCATTGTGTAAGACTCGAGTGTACTTACCTATTCGAATCGATGTGACAGGCAGGCAAAAGGCAGGTCGCAATGTGGCATTCCATAGAGAGTGGAAAGAGAGCACTCCCTGCTGGGTTGTTCGCTTTGAAAGTGCTTTCAACTCTTGATTTATCTGCTTTTGGCAAGCCTTTAATATTAATTGTTTATATAATTATAATTCTTTTAATTGCTATTTGCTTTATTATGTTAGCTTTTTGGCTGAGCGTTGTATTTTACACGAATTTAATATTTTTCTTTTATTTTATTTCATTATTTTGCTTTCTCACAGTGTTGTTGTTGTTGTAGTTGTTGTTGTTGTAGTTGTTGCTGGTGTTGCTGTTCACTTGGCGTAATTAAAATACACTTAACGGTGCTTTGCATATTGCCTTTTGGATAAGCGCTGGGAAAATGTTAACGACCTATGAAAAGCTAACGGCGCGAAAGTTCATATATCGACTATGGGATACCCTTTAAAACAAAGGAAGTGATGTTAGCTGTAAATGACAGTACAAAAAGTGTGAATATATAGAAAAAGTAAAATTTGTTATTTTTAAATATTAAAAAAAAAAAAAAAACATTTAAACTTTTTTTTTAATAATTATGAATTATACAACAAAATGTATAAATATAAAAATATATAATAAAATAAAAAATAAAATAAATAATAAAAAATTAATAAAATAAAAATAAAAATTAATAAGAACAAATAAAAATATGAAATAAATAAATAAATAAATAAAATTTAAATTTAAGAATAAATAAATATATAAAAAACTTAAAATATATTTAAAAATAATTACAAAAAAAAAAATAATAATTATAATAATAAAGATATACATACAAGAATTATATACAGAAAAAAAAAATATATAAAATATATAAAAAATACACAATTGCGATTTACACAAAACTAAAAGTTTTAAACAAAGTTTATTATTAACAAATACAAATAAATACAGGCTACATTAAGCATAGCGAAAACAACTCTTCAGCATCAACAATAAACCAGCTAAAAGAAGCAGCAACAGATTTTATAGCACTTCGGATTGTAGCTTATGTTGCTGCTGCTGCTGTTGCTGTTTGCCTGCTTGTATGACTGCCGGGCTGTTAGTCTGGCGGTCTGGCGCTTTAGCAAAACTTTGCTGCATAGGCCTTTTAAATGCTTACAGTAAAAACAATTTATAACGTCGAGCACAAAATTTATAACAGCAACAAGCAGCACAATGGCAATAACAATAACTGCAGGGAAAATCGGCAAAAGAAAAGGAGCACAAAAATAATAAAAAAAAAAAAAATAGTCGAATGGCTGCCATAACTGGCAATCAAATGCACATGTGTTGCTAGCTAGCCAGTTGCACTGGTTCCCTCCAGGCACCATCGATCAGTGGGGCATCCAACTCTAACCTATATCTATGTAGGTGCATGCATATATAAATTATGTATGCTATGCTATGAGCCGCTGTGTATTTATATACACACATATATATATATATACATATATGCATTTATTAGAGCTCAGCAAAAAATGAGCAATGAAAATACCATCAGTCAGCAACAACAAAGGCCAAACAGCTGCTGCTCTTCTCAATGAACTTTGCATGCACTTAATTGCTCACGCTGCCAGTCAGTCAGAAAACGCAACAAAAACAACAACAACAACGACTAGATACTTACTACAACAGCTACCGCTGTCCGTCCAAACAGCAAATTAAATGTGATTTAAAGCAACCAAATGCATTACATAAACCCAATTGGAGTGGGAACCCTACTTGATTACATAGTAGCCAACTGTTTGTATGCTAGAAATGCATAAATATCTTAACACTCTGACATATTTAAACACGCGAGCATATTAAAGTCTATTCAAATGCTAATATAATGCTTGAGATTACCTCGGACAGATTGTAAAAGTTCAAGCAGGTATATAGACTATCAAAGAGAAGAGAGATTTACTGTATTTTGGCATAAAATATACATAAGATCGAATCAAATTATATTCTTGTTTATTCTCTATAGAAGAGAGAAGAGAGCGAATTACCGCCAATTACCAAATATAATAAATATAATCAAGTCAAATTATATTCTCCATTTTGTTTTACCTTTCTTTACATTGCTTGCCAGCTTATACATATATAACTATGAACAAGTTATATTATATTCGCTCTTATTCTAAACACCCTACTCCCTCTCTCTCTCTCGCTCTCTCTCTCTGTTATCTCATATTTCTTGCCTGCTAAAGCATATCTTTCAGTCAAAGCTCTCGCTCGCTAAAGTTCTTAGTACCTTACGGCTTTTCGTGCTGCTGCCCTTCACACAATTTTCTGTAATTTCTATAATTATGTACGAATGGCTTGGCGAAGGTAACGAGCTCTCTAAGCCGCGGCTTTATACTTTAAAATAATAATTCCGACAGACTTGAATACACGTAGTTTGCCACAAAGTGGAAATTACGCCATTATACCCTGGAATTGAATTGGTAACTGAAATGGGGCACTCAGCAGCAGCCCATTGATGGAATCAATATTTGAGGTGCAGTTAGTCTTGAATTATAGCTTTAGAGAATTGTTAAAGTTTTTACAAATATATGCTAGATTGATATATGATCCTTTGAAATCGATTTTTATACTATTCTAGTGACAGGGGTGAAGCGTAGAAATGAATTAAGAATAGAAAGATTATATTAATAATAAAATGATCAGGTATCATGCAGTATACTATGTCACTTTATAAAAAAAGAAACGAAACATAATAAAATAATAATTTAAAATATGCAGAAATTACAAAAAATTATTTCATTTGTATTGAAATCTTCTTCAGATAATGCCAACAATCACGATACTTATCTCTGTAAGCTCTGGTTGTGTGTATATTAGCTGATAGTCAGCCATTCCATGGCTTGCTTCATGCTTGGAGCACGCTCCGAGAGGTATGAAGGGAAACGTTTGCATTAGATTTCGTTCGGTCTGCGGTCTCACTAATAGCTTTATGCAATTACGTGATTCGACACAAAGTGAAACAGTTTAAAGGGGAACTTGGTTGGGTGCTCGAGTCTGCTCAGCTTCCCAATCGGTTGCGTAAAGTATGTTAACAATATTTTTGTGATCCTGCAACGTACAATTTCATTCTGGCAGACAGTTACAGCTGGCCACTAACCACTGTGGTTGTGCCATAAATCTGAGCACCATGAGCAGCATCCAAGCCAACCCAGCCCAACCAACGTCAGGTTGGCTTGGCTTGCCGCTCGTGGCCGTTAGCGGTCACTTGCAACACCTTGCAGCAGCAGCAACAGCAGCAACCACAAAAAAACCATGATTTTGTTGCCAAAGAAAATCAGCAGCAAAAGCGAATCTGAAAAATTGATTAAAAGTTCTTGCAGAGCTCAAAACGGCATCAATTACCTGTTGCGGGTTGGCTGAGGGGATTTTTTTTTCGGGGATAAATACGGCAACAAGAACAACAACAACAGCAGCAGCAGCCACAGTAAAACGTGGCAATACCCTCGATAGCAACAACAATAACAAAGAAAGCGCGGCAGGCAGAGTGAAATATGATTACAGCGCTTGGCTTTTAGTTTAAAGCAGTTTTCAATATATGCGATAAGAAGAGACTGTTGTTGTTGTTGTTGTTCTTGTATTTGTTGTTGTTGCTGTTGCTGTTGCTGTTGGGTTACTCAGCCATGGCTGCTGCGGACGCCGTTGCATGAAATAACCAAGCTAAGGAGATTGTGAATATCGTGAGGTCTGCGTCTTCTTTGCTAGTTAACTTGCTTGGCTTGGGCGCAGTTAAAAGCACTTTAAATACCCTAACATAATTGGGCTATATGCCTAACAGAAGTGGCTTAGACAGTCAGAACGAGAAAGTTGTGGAGCTAACATAAAATTTTCATAAAACAAGAATTCTTTAAGAATTGTTGTTAGGTAAAATATTAAAATATATATAAATTTAAAAGAGAAAAAAAATGTATAGTTAAATAAATTATTTGCTTTTAACAAATTAATAAATTTAAAATTTAAAAATCAATTAAGAATCTACTTAATATAAAATATTAAAATATTAATAAATATAAAAAAGAAATAAAGAAAATAAAATAATTAATAAAGTATATGCTATTTAACAAATTATTTTATTGAAACTTTAAAACTAAATTAAGTAAAATATTTAAAAATAAATAAAATTAAAAAATACACAAGAAAAATATATTATGTTAGTATTATTTTTTATTAAAAAAAAATTTTTAATTTTTTAATTTACCATTTAAAAAACTCAAATATAAATTACAACATTTTTTAATAAACTCAAGTTAATAAATATAATTTTTTAAATAAAAATGATTTATTGAAAATTGTACAAACCATTTATAGAAAAACAAACTCAATTGATCGATAACCAGAAGGCTTTAATGTAATTTGCAATTAAGTTGTTTAGCTTAGGCGCACAATCGAATGAGTTTTGTAGTTAAAAGTCTTTAAAAATTTCGTATTAAATTGAAAACCATTTGCAGTTGCAACGGTTGCTGTTGCAGCAGGCGCAGCACTGCACAGGTTGCACGTTATATTTTCTTGTTGCTATCGAATGATGCTGCTGCTGCTGCAGGCTGAAAAACATTTTCTGCTACATCATTAATGGCCAGTGTCTACAATAAGCAGAGTCTTTTCTTTCTCTCTCTCTTTTTTTTTTTTTTTTTGGCTTTTGATGCTGGTCTCTGGGAGCTTTATTCAGAGCGACGTTGTTCGAGGCACAACAGCGGCAACAACAACAACAGACTGCCGACAATGTTTATTGGTAGTTGTTGTTGTCCGTCTGTTTGTCGGCCTGGACCTGGTTGTTTGGTCTGCTTGTGGAGCTTCTGCTTTATCGTCTTCTTCTACTGCTGCTTCATCTTCTTCTTCTTCGTCTTCATCGTCGTCGTTGTCGTCGTCTTTTCCATTCCAGGAATTTAATCAAGGTGCATCTCCAAAGAAAAGGCCGCAAGCGAACAACAGCTCTGCCCAAATAGTTAAAGGGCAAACTAAATAAACATTTACTAATGTGACGACGCGACGTTGACGTTGGCGTCAGCAGCTACCACATTAGGAAAATTAATGGCTATGAACGACTATGAGTTATGCTGCAGTCTGTAGAAAGCTGAAATAAAAATAAATAAAGTAAAATAAGTAAAATATCTGGCTTGAAAGGAAAAAGTTGTAGAAATATCATTTATGAGCATTTGTGTAATATATATAAAAATAGTATATAGAGTATAGTTCATGAACAAACGATCAGTTGTTGTTCCTCGTTTTGTTCAGGGTATTCCTTAGTCGTGCGAACCCGTCTAGAGCACTCTTCGTTATTTTGAATATGTTTTTTTAAACATTATTTTCTACATACATATATCTACTTTGTTTGCTATCTTGATAGAATGTGTGGACTGACATGCATATATAACCACAACAGTGCGCCCATGGGAGGCTTCACTGTATGCTCAACGAGCAGTAGTAGAGCTTGAAGTAGTTAGTTATTTCATATTGTATGTATGAGTGCACACTATGGATTGTTAAAGGTGCTGGTACCTCCTTCTCTCTCTCCCTCTCTCTCTCATAATTACAGGGTATATGTACAACGGCAATATATGGTCCGCTCACGCATAATGATGTGCCGATAATGAAATAGCAAGTTGCTCTGACTGTCGTAAAATCATTCTGTAGATGCGCGTGAGCGATAAAATTTCAACACCCCTATATTAGAAGATGTTCCCAGTGCGGTGCGACAAGAGCGCAAACTGCACGAAAATGTAAAGTTTGAAGTATGTAAGGCAACTTTATACGGATGGTGCATGGAGTTGCCAAGGAACGTGTTGTGGCGTCCAGTAAATGACTCTGACTCGAGCATCGAGTAGCTGTAGTTGTATCTTGAGCATTGCCGGCGGGTTTCGGTTTTTATTATGACATTCGAGGCTATACGAGACGAGGCGAGGTGAGGCGAGGGTTAGCAGTCAATAGTGAGGTAGTTGGCTTAGCCTTTGGCTCACCTGCACATACTTTAACACAAAATTCACACGCTCGAAATACATTTAGTTGTTTTTTATTTTTGTTCTTCTCTCTCTGCCTCCCTGCCTCTTCCCTTCTGTCTCTTTCTCCCTTTTGTTTATTGTTTGGCTCTGTTTTGTTTTGTTTTGCTTGGCTTTGTTTTCGGCAACAGCTGGCCCGGTGTTTGAAACTGATTCTTTTTCGTATTCTCAGTTTCTTGTTATTTCCTTTTTTTTTTTTTGCCTTCTGTCTCTCTCTCTCTCTCTGTTGTTTTTCCTTTTCATTTTATTTTTGTATCTAATCAATTTGCTGGCACAATAGAGAGATGAACGGCGGACGGAACCGCCTGCAACGACAGCTGGCTGTGACTTTATTGTTTTGTATCTGCCAGAGAGACTCACAGCCCAGTTACTTGGCCCGAGGCGGCAAACGATTAAATACAAATTAAAAACAGTGCCTACAAATCTGTATCTGCCAGTTACGCTGCGTTCCTTAATCAAGCCCGCACAACTCAAGCTGGTCAGCATCTTTATGAAAGGAGAAAAATAGAAACATAATATAGCTCCCAATGCCTGCAGCTGTGCACTGATTGTGACTGTGTGTTGGCATTGGTCTACTAGATTTTCACATGAAATGTGTGTGTCACTGACAGAGCACTGGCAATTGGTATCAATACGGCTTAAATATATCTGGTTATGGCTGCATTCATTTCAGCCACATGTCAATCCAATTGATTGCAAATTTATTTATCAACAGCTGAATTTATTAGAAAATAAAATTTGTGAATTTAATATGACCCAAGCGCATTGCATTCCACATTTGATAAAAGCACGGAAGTTTTTTATTATATATTTTATAAATTGTTTAGCCTTTAATGAAGTATTATTAGTTCTTGATGTTTACCACAAGTCGAGAAAACTTTCGCTTTTTTGCATATGTAAAGATATATCTATATATTCGTATGAATTGTTATGTTAAGTTTCTTGTTTTTCGCATAGATTAAAAAATGTATGCATAATATTTGCCCAATTAAAATAACTTTTTTCTAGCACACATTATTACTTAATAGATAATATATTAGATATCAAATATAGATATAAATAAAAAGTAAAAAAATACGACATGAATTTAATACAATATTTTTAATAGAAAAGAAAACTTTTAAAATAGTTTTAGACATTGATTTCAAGTATTCTTAATTTATAGTATTGAACTTGAAATGAAGAGAAAATAGTTCTTGCTGTTAGTAAAAGATTGCGTGTGCCTAAGATATATAGATTGTTATATATAAATAGTATTTGCTGTGTTTAGGGTATTCTCTAGTCAACATGCATCTGTTTTGCATACATTACATATTCCAATCTATACAAGGAATACAAGGAAAGTCAAGTATTGGGTATCTTATAGTCGAGCAGCTGTATTATAGTTTGCTTTGGCTTTCGTTTACCGTCTACCTGCTGGCGGCATGCGATAAGGGCTGAATCTGCTGCTGAATCTGGAAGTTTCGCATCTCATTGTTGTCTGGCAGGATCGTTTTGGAAACCGGTTTCAAGCGCACTACAAAGGCTTCATCAAATTCAGTTTTCTTACCCGTCCCGCTTCCTCTTCCTCTTTACTGGTCAACCTTCCATTTGTTGCACTGCTTGTTGTTTAGCAGAGATTTTCAAGTGAGTCCGGTTTTAGATTTTATTTAACTTTACACCTGCTGCACACACACACACAGAGGCAATCTCTAACTGCATTTGAGTTCGCCTTGAAGGGCAAAGTTCATTTTTATTTATTTAATGCACAGCACTTATAACACTCTCATTTTAATTACTAATTAAAAAGTGTTAATAATAAAAGCAAATTATTTATGTAAAATATATTCCACAAATATTGATATGCATTGCATTTATCTGTGTTTGTTTTGTGCACATTTTTGAAGTGTGCCTAATTATGAAAAACACTTTAAAATGTTTACACAGGCAGCAAAAAATATATTGAATTTAATTATTAAACAAAATAAATTGCAATATTCATGATCAAAAAATATATTTATATACAAAGTAAACAAGAAAGTGTTGTACTTCATATAATGTCATGTTCATAAATAAATAAAAAACAGAGAAAAAATTTAAAAAGATTAAACATATATATATATATATATATATATATATATATATATATATATATATATATATATATATATATATATATATATATATATATATATATATATATATATATATATATATATATATTTATAAATATATATTCAATATATACTATAACATTTCATATGTATTTTATTTGAACAGAAATTAAAACTCTAGTCGAATGAGTGCTGTAAATATTAATTCATAAACAGTGTGTTAATATATTTAGCTAAAGTCAATATTAAATATTAATTTAATTTAAACAATTTTTTATTTCATTTTATTGAAAAAGAAAATATTTATACATATTTTTTTTTTATTAATATTATTACATTAGTTTTTTTAGTAAAATGTTTTTTTTTTTTTTTATTTATTTTTTATTTTTATACAAAATAATTTATCGCTGCATAAAATAAAGATCTATATGCGCATCTTTAGTGTCGTTTACTAAAAAAAACTAATAAAAAGGACTTTATTGATATCTACATAGATATTATAAAAAATATTAAAATTTAATTTATATGAAAGCATCAAAATATATAATATATCTTGTTGAGATCTACATGAATGAGCTGCATTTAAATTCTATGTATTTTATCTTTGTCATGTGAAATATATTTATGTATATCTAATGTTTAGTATGTCTATATACATATGCATATCTAATCAGCATCTATATATATTCTTTAATCAAAGAAACAGGATATATATCACAAGTATTATTACATAACTCTTTGCGAATTTATGATACTCTCTCTCTCTCTCTCTCTTTCTCCCTTTTTCTCCTTATACACTTTCAAAGTACTCAACGCTTAATTTGTTCAGCTTAACTGAATGTTGCATCAGTCGTTTTTTTTGTCTTCTTGTTAATTTCGAGCAACTTTATTTGCTGCCTGGCCCAGTTGAATATTGTTGAAGTGTGATAAATAACAATAATTTGCATTTTGTTGTCTTGCGCTGCAGTCCCGTCTGTCCGGCGCATAACATAACTTCATCTCATGTTGGGCGCATATTTTTGTGTTGCCGTAGGCTGATGCATACATGCTGCAGACCTGCAAACCGGCAAAACCTTTTCCCTGTCAACCCGGCACGATTCCTTCAGTGCAGAGCTGGCTATTTCTTTGTGGCCATTTGTAAGCCACTCGACTGTCCGGCTGCTCGGCATACTTTCTCGGTCTTTGTTGTCGCTTTTGATAAAGTTTGCCTCATGTCGTGGCTATGCTTGTTGTTGTTGTTTTGTAATGCAGCTGCCGAAAGTTTCGTTGGCTTGTTGCAAATTGTTTGTCAGTCGTCGTCAGTGGCTATAATGGAAGGCCTGCGGCGTTTTTTATGTGGCAGACGTGACAGGAAGTCGCCAGCAGTAGCGCACAAAGCCTCAGCAGCAGCAACAGCAGCAGCAAAAAATTCTGATCATATATTACATCAGCTGCGCCTCAAAATAATGCACAATAAAGAATATGAATAATAATACTAAAAACTTTCGATATCATATTAAATATCATAATATACTCTATATACTTTATAGTTACTCCATTTAGTTAGCGTTTCGTTCGTTAGCTTGGCCAATTTTCGCCATTTGCTTTAAGCCTCAATTGCCTGCGTGCCATCAAAGCATTTGCTATATCTTTATCATCGTCTTTCTCATTAGCATGACGCACTCGCACACACTGCACAGTGCACAGTGGAACGTGAACATCATGTGTTGAGGGTGGTGTCAAGGACATTGTGAACTTTTCAGCTATTGTGGGTCAGCACTTGCTGTCGACCACTGCTTGAGGACTGGTCGCACCCACACTCACACTCACAACTACATACACATCTGACTTTGTCAAAGCTAGTGGTAATTTTTTTTTACTGCAATGCTATATATATACTCATTGAAGTTGTTTCAGAATGGGGCATATAATCTTTGATTCTAATATATGTTGACTAAATTTGAAGCAAAAATGACATATTACCAGTCGTACTTAAATTATTAAATAAATTAATTATTAAATAAACTAATTTTATTAACCAAAATATCAAAGTACCTAAAAGCCTATTTTAGGCGGGACTTGGCTGTTTATATAGTTAATATTTACAACTGCAATTCTTTAATTTTTATTCATTATTTATCAATTTATATGTTTATACTTCCCGATCTTTTTTATAGAGAATTGTGTTAAAACCTGAATTATTGTAATTTTTATTTATTTTTTAATAATATATTTGTAAAATTCGATGAGTTTTCAAGTGAATTTGTGTATACAAATACTAGAATTTTGAAATTTTTCTTTAATTCTTAACAATTTATATGTATGTACTTCTCGAAAATTTGTATTTGCAAAATTGTTGTGCATTATTCCCACTTTGAAAACTATGTTTTCATCAAAATTCACATTTTTTGCAATAATTTTCTTGAAATTAGAAATGCAGAGAGGAGATATTTGATTACTGGATGTTGGAAAATCTTATATATATATATATATATATATATATATATATATATATATATATATATATATATATATATATATATATATAAGAAACTTTAAATATTTCAATTATAAATTTTAGTATATTAAAAGTTTCTTTCGATATCGCATAAAAACCATTTACCTTAATCTCGCCTTTGGGCAGCTATATTGCTTAGAGGGAAGGAACAAGAAGGAAGCTTAGTTTATTCTTAGTTAGCATCAACTGCTCTCTCTCTATCTAACTGTTCTCTATACATTTAGCTGTTCATCTGTCTCTTTTCCGCTCTCTCCCTCTATCTTTACTTAAACATATGTTTCTTTGTCCTCTCTCTTACTCTCTCTCTCTCTCTCTCTCTCTCTCTCTCTCTCTCTCTCTGTCTCTCTCTCTCTCTCTCTCTCTCTCTCTCTCTCTGTCTCTCTCTCTCTCTCTCTCTCTCTCTCTCTCTCTCTCTGTCTCTCTCTCTCTCTCTCTCTCTCTCTCTCACTCTTTCTCTCTACCCCTCCCTCTGCCTCTATCTCTTGATCAATATATTAATCATATATTTCTTTCTCTCTATCTCACCCTCTCACTCAATCTCTCACTCTCTCTTTATCACTCTCTGCCCAAAAGAGAGACTTGATCTATATATTAATCATATATTTCTTTCTCTCTTACTCCCACTCTCCCTCTCCTTCGCTCTCTCACTCACTCTCTCTCTCTCTCTCTCCACTCTGTCTTGCAATAATCTCATAATATTTTGAGCTATGTTAGCTAAGAGTGCTTGGGTATCTTAAAGTCCGGCACTCTTGACTGGCGTTCTCTTAGTTGTTTTCCACTTAATATTTTTTTGTGCTGCGAACTTCTCGCTAGCTATTGCCTCTATTCTCGACGCAAATTACAAACTGTTGCATTCCGTGCATCCCCTTCATTCAAAGCGTTTTCTCTGTTCCCTTTTTTCTGTCTCGTTCTTCCGCTTCGCCTCAAAATGCTGGTGGAATGCTTTTTCTTGCTGTTGCAATTTATGCATGCTCTGTTAGCATTTAAAGGCGCTGCCTTAAGAATTGTAGAGAGTTGTTGAATGACAATGATCGTAGCTCGGAGAAACTATATTCCAATATAGTATAAAGTTATTAATCAATTATTTGATTGAACCGGACCTCAACAAACTTAACAAACAAATCAGAGTTTTTAAATCGTTTTTCACATACCATTTTCCAGCTGCATGAACTCAAATCTATGTCAGAGCGCTTCAAGAACTGCGTACAGAGTAAATCAGAGTTGAACGACTGAACTTGTTTATGTTCCTTGTTTCTGTATTTTGCTCGTTTTAATATTTGTGTTGCATTGCCTTTTGTCGTGGCTCGTGGCTTGTGCTCATGCTGTGCTTGTTGGCCCGGCTCCACATGCACATACGGGAAAATCTCGTTTTGTCAGTGAACGCCCGCGGATGGGGGCGTGGCTGGCGTTGAGGGCGTTTGCCGGACCGGCGCCTAGCTGCAATATTAAAAATGATATGAAATCAACAGACCGCCAGATACACACGAAAGTTACTAAAAGAGTTACTGGACCATGGCAGCATCAGTGGGAAATGACGGCTTATAGAGCAGTTGCAACAGCAACAACAACAGCAGCAACAACAACAGCAGCAGCAACAACAACAGCAGCAACAGCAACAACTACAGCAGCAGCGTAACATACAGCAATAGATGCATAAAGCTGATTTTGTATGAGTGTGTGCGTGTGTGTACGTGTGTGCATGTACGTGTTTGTGTATGGGTATTTGTTTCATTTCATGGACACGAATCTTTAAATCGTTGCTGGTAATGGCTCACAGAACAAATGCACGTCAAATGCACGACTGCAAAATACCCTAAACATTGAAACAAAATGTAGATTTCTATAGATATAAAATACTAAGGAAGTTTTGAACAGCAGTCAAGAATAAATATTTTAAGTATTAAAAAAAAAAAATAATAATAATAAAAAATAAGAATAATAATAAATAATAATAATTTAAAAACCAATAATAATATTATTATTATTATAATAACTAAAATAATACTAAAAAATAATACTTAAAATACTAAGCTAACTCTCACTGCTGTCTGTCATGCTCCATATATGATATATGATAAGTCGATTATTTTCCTCTCTCAGAATAAACGCAGTTTTATTGCACTCTGAATGGAGAAATTCGTATATTACCTGGCACAGCAATGCTATGACTCTCAGCGAGCTATGCAAATATTGATGCACAGTCAAATGCACGACTAGGACGTACTCTAGCCAATGCAACTGCTAGAGATTGAATAGGATTGTTGAATCGATGTTTAGCAGGAAAGTTTTGTGAACATTTTGAGAATTAATAAAAAATAAAATAAATAAAAGTTAAAGTTATAAAAAAACTGTTGCAGCGAATGTATTTCACATCAATACAACTCAGTTAATTCTGTCTTTAATAACGAGCGCAGTCTGAATACTCTCTGCATACTTTTACATGTTTGATTTTGCTGCAGATGCAATGGTCCATATTGAAATATAACAATGCAATAAGTTCATCAGTTGAATCAGTAATACCGCGAAAAGCTTGAGCTTTGAACGACATGGCATCAATATGTTTTTCGCCTGTGAAAATATGTTGAGCGACAAGTTTTTTTTTTTTTTTTTTTGAGTTATTTGGGATATTTTCAATTGCATATATATGTCTGTACATACATTTTTTTTATACAAAAATACATTTGAATTAGTTGAAAAATATCATATATATGTATATTTATTAAGCTAATGCACAATATATTATAATTGTTCTAAAGATATATTTTGGTTATTATTATTATTATTTTTTGTTTTCTTCTTACACATTTGATTTGCAAAGAAATGTAAGCAGATTTTTGAATAGCAATTTCATTGTTTTGCAGCAAATGCTCGATTGCGGTTGATGCTGCATTCCCATTGGTAAATAATATTTGCTATTGAGAGTGGGGACAAAAAATAAAAAGAAAATGTGACTTGACCGTTTTATAAATCACTGTCGAACCGTTCAATGTGCAATTTGACTGGCCGTCATTGTTGTAGCCAACCAACTAACTAACTAACTGACTGACTAACTAACGAATGAACGAACGAACTAGTTGATGTTCTTGCTGATGCATATCCTATTACAGTTTCCGTTGCGGTGCACCAAAAAGTTGCTGCCAGTCAGAGTGAATGCGGTAAAAAGCGTCTCTAAAGATGAGGCTGAGTTTGACTGCAACTTTTAGCGCTGTCAGGCTCATTGCCATTGCTGGTCGAAATGAAATTCGCTTGGCAATGATATTTTATTTGAGCTTACCTCTGGGGGTCTTATAGAGTATAATGTAAAATTTATAAATATAATTAGTGGGTAATTTTTTAATATATGCTAATATACTATCTGATCTTCACTTTACAATATATAATACAACATATAGAAATTATAATTGAATTTTACTTGGGACTATTATATCATTTAAGCTAAGATCTGAGAGTCTTACATGTTATATATTAATATTATTCATTTTAATATTACATTTTTAAATATTAACAATTTTATTACTAATATATTATATCAATAATATTTAAGGTTTTATTTAATTGAAATGCAGTTTGATCTCTCAGAATTTCCTATGCTTAAAATAAAAAGTAATATTTTTTGAGTTCGCTTTATATTGTTTCACATAATTTTAATGTATTTTCTAAAATTTATTAAATACTAAAAAAATTCTGCAAAAATGTATTTTAGGTATTCTATAGAAAAATATTTCTTGAGTTGGTTTTATACCGCTTTCAGATATTTTTATGTATTAACCAAGCTTTCTTTAATATTAAAAAATTCTGCAAAATATATTTGAAATATAATCCAATTTTGTTCAGTGTATCAAGCTTTAATATAAGTATTTTCTTGTCTGTCTTCCAGCAGGACGAACGCCAACTGAAACTAAAAACTGCAGCAACAACTGCAGGAGCAACAGGAGTAGCAGCAGCAACAACAACTGTGTGGGCAAAGCTTTGCCAACTATCACTGTCTTTGGCATTGGGCAACATTTTAATTGAAAAAGTTTTTGGTCTAAAGCAAAACGTCACACAAATATGACTGTCAAATTAGCCAAACTCTTTGGCAGCGGCAGCAGCAACAAATCCAAGGCAAACAGCAGCAGCAGCAATGCATCCAATACGTTGCCCTTAAGTGGCCATGGCCAAAATATGCAGCTGCCGGCGCCGTCAATGCCATTGCCAGCCAATGGCAATGTGAAACTGATTAAATATTGCGATCATCATGATGGCCATCGACCGGCGGCACTGACCATTTATGGCCATGCCTACGAATGCAATCAGATGGAAGTGGAGCTGGAGAATGACTATGATGACAACATGTCGCTGAGCTCGACCTATATGCAGCGCAATCATCCCTATAACAATTCACAGCGCCCGCTGCTGGGCGAACGACGTCCCCAGCTGCAGCTGGCCAAGGCCGGTGGCAAGAAGAAGTCGTCGGCTTCACCAATGGCTGGGATACCATTGCCGGCGCCACCTTTGCCGCCGCAGCGCAACATTAACACGGTCAAGACCAATGCCACCAACAATGGCAATGGAAATGGCAGCGACGTTTACGTCTCGCCCTATGTGCAGCAACAGAAGCGGGATAGCGTAAAGGGATTGCATGGCTTTAACGACTTTGATGCGCTCTCTCAGCAATACAATCAGCATCTACAGAGTCCACATATTGGCTATCCATACGGCAGTCCACCATCGCCGACGGCACAATCGAGTGACTTTTGCTTTGACAGGGAGCGGGAGCGTGAGCGTGAGCGTGAGCAATCCTTTAAGGCTGTCTCATCCACCAGCTCGACGGCCACAACCAAATCGAATTGTAGCTCCGGTTCAGCTGCAAATGGCACACCGCCACCGCGTAATGTTGGCTATCCGGCGGATGTTGGCAATTATCTGGACACACAGCATACGGTGCACGCACAGCCGCACACACAGCTGCTGTTGCACTCGTCACGATTCGAGGATGATTTCTGTACGCGACGCAATGTCGATTTTATGACCAATGTTGAGCGTTCGGGAGCGAATCTGAATCTGAATTCGAATTCGAATCCAATGGGTGGCCCAACCACGACGGGTCCCTTCATTTTTGGCATCTCACATGAGCAACAGCAAACGGATTATGGCCACCGCAGCAGTTGCAGTATCGATAGCATCACCAAAACCAACACCAAGAGCAACAGTAACAGCAACAGCAACAGCAACAGCAGCAGCAACAGGACCAGCAGTAACAACAACAATCTCTATCAGGCTGTGATAAATGCCACGCCCATTAAGGAGCACAATGCACTGGTAAGTAAACATCACTAGTTAGCTAGCTAACCAGGTCTTTCCGTGCCCCAAAAAAAAAAAAAACTTCTACTGCCTTTCTGGCGATAATTAGCGTTTTGGCCAAATGGCGGGCCACAGCGACAGCAGGGCTCTGGCAGCAGAGTAAAGTTGGCCTAAACGACGACGCCATTGCAGATAAAATTAATTAGTGCGTTCTATGCAATTATTGTATTTATGTTTTATTTTTAATGAGCCAAAAGCCAACACAACCAACTTTTTACTCTCTGCCTAGCCAGCGCGCTCTATCTAATTAACATTGGAATTTCGCAAATGTCCTCTTTAACGGCAATTGCTTTAAAATGATATTTATCACTATAGATATACAAAGAGAGTAGCTATTACTATACAGCATTATCATTGCGCGTCGGTTGGCCGATATAATGTGGAATAGTCTGTGGTATATAGAAGCCAAATAGTTAAGCAAACTTTCGAATTTGAGATGTTTTCTATGGGTTTTTCATATTTAGATTTAACGCATCGAACAATGAAATCTATGAATATTATTGTTATATATATGGAAAATATTAAAACTTTGCGTAGTTGCATAGATGTGATAAGGACAATGATCTATCGACCTAATGATCTAACGATGGATCGATATATCGATATATCTATCTAACGATCTATCGATCTAACTATTTATTGCTCTAACTATCTATCCATTATCTGTTCTATCTATCTGTCTAAAAGTTCAGGATATTTTCTGGTCATACAGAGTCTCTAGTTAAAGCACTTTCATTAGTTGCTGTTTCACCTTTCTTTACTACTCATTTTTGTTTTTCGTTTATTCGAAATTCCAATTGTCCTTCTACCTTGCCTTTTGTTCATCCATCTGTCAATTCTTTTGTCCGTCTCTCCATATGAACGCAAGTCATTTCGCCGCTTTTGAAGCTAGACAGTAGATTAATGTTGCAAAAGATTTTCTATTGATTTACCATAAATAAAAAAAATTGTACATATATGCCTCTTAAAGTATTGCAAATTGGGTAAAACTCTAGCTGCTACAGCTTTTGAGCTACAACCCAAAAAATTTAATTCAATTTCGGCTCCTCTATTGACTTATTATAATAATAATATATGTATATATGCTTCTTGGTATCATGACAAATCAGTTTTGTTACTTTTAATGCTTTTGAACTGGATAAGTTAAGTTACTATAGAAGTCCTGCCTGACTGCACTACCAAAACCGACTCAACTCTTGTTGTGCCCTGAATGAGTATTATGCAGTCAGTTGCGTTCGATTGCAATATGTCAACTGTTATATATCTTTGGTAAAATTTTGTAAGGTCAAGCTTTATCATATTAGCAAATCTTATCGGCCGCGTGCTGCCCTATCTGAGCTAGCTAATGTTTGCATAGAAATTTGTATTGTTTTCTCAAGATGTCTAGACAGAACTCGGCATTATAAAGCGCATATTTGCTTAACCCCCAAAGGTTGTGCGTGCCTGGTCTAATGATCTCACTTTGTTTTATTTTTCATTTTCTATTTTTTAGTCAGAGTTTTGGGTTTGCAAAAACAAATAAAATTTAGATGCAATTAGGCAATTTATGAACTGAAATTGCTTAAAATTAAAAAAAAAAAAAAAAAAAAAACATTGTGGTTAGAGCATTATAAGAAGCTAAAAAAAGATCGTTAAGTGCACAAAGCAAAGAGATAAAGAAGCAAGAAAAAGAAACAAGAAAAAAAAAAAATTGGTCGTGACCACAACAACAATTTGCTGAGTGAAGCAGCTGCGAAGACTTGAGAATTTCACAGCGAGCAAAAAGCCTTTTGCGCGCATCTGTGAGAGGTGGCAAACAATTCGAAAGCATTTGAATGGCGAAGGCCAAGTCTTGAGAATTTTCCAATGATGCGGCTGCTGCTGATGCTGCTGCTGCTGCTGTTGTTGCTGGTGCTGCACGATGTTTATACTGATAAAGGAGCGAGCTGCTCACCTACGGCAACCAAGCTGCCAACGGGCAGACAGGCAAACATAAAAGTGATGGACACCATATAACGTAAGCTCAGAATTAAAAGAATAGATAGGAGAATATAAGAAAAGTAATGGCAAATGGGAGTAGAAATGGGAATAAACGAATGAGGCATAGCTCCCTCCACACACACACACACACACACACACACACACACACAAAAGCCATGTCAATGTCTCTCCGACCCAAACTTTGCTGCAGTACTTCAGAGTCCACAATGTACAGTGGTGCAAAGGGGTCAAAAATTAATTGAGAGTCTATGAATTAAAGGCTCTTAGTATGAATAAAATAAATAAATAAAATTTAAACATTATGAATAAAAAAATAAATCAAGTTTAAAATACAAAATAAAGTAACATGTTGAATAATAAAAGAAAAAGAAATAAATAAATATAACAATAAATTTATTTTTGAATAAATTTCACTTTGGGCTTTTAAATAAATTTTAAATTTTTTTTTCCTTTTTAAATATTTAAACTGCTTTTTCAAATAAGTCAACTATTGGCCATAATTTTTATAATCCCAATTGATTACTTGCCCCACTGTACGACGATGCAGCAATAGCAACTTTTTGCTGCAGAAGCTGAATGCGCTTCGCTTCCCTAGCCGTTCGACAATAATGCCAAGCAAATTAAAATGTTGTGCAAATAAAATGTAAGAAATTTTCACGTTTTCTTCTTTGGTGAAAGGCAACAACAACAACAGCAAAAGTACAAAAATAAATAAGACCAAATAAGAAAAAAAGAAGAAGTAGAAAAAAAAAAACAGAAGAGAAAAACGTTAAAAACTGTTAAGGGAAATGGAAAGAAAAAAAAGTGGATTGCAAAACACGAAAGCAGCTGAACGCTGAGCCCTGAGCACTGAGCAAAATTAAAACACATTTTGTAAATTAATAATGAAATGAATGCATGAAGCCAACTGAAACACCCAAATGTCAAAGAATGACCAAAAAAAAAAAAAAACAAAAAATTGTCTAAAATATGGTTAATAAATGCCGTGTAGCACTTCGAGCAGAAATTGGATAATTTAGCTAGACAATTGAAGAAAGTATATAAAGTTGCAGTGATCGCAATTGTTACTTAGTTAAGATGTCAAAATGTTTGCCCATTCGTATCTCAGCATAAATTTAGCAACTTGAGAGCTTAATCTCTTTCACTCGATGATTATCATTTAATTGAGTTACTTAACTCCAGCTTCTTATTAATATATTAAAGAAATTAATTGATATGCTTCTTAGGTATGGAATATTTTGTATAGGCTTGAAGTTAAGTATTGAAGGCGACATATAATTCTTTTAAACAATAAACTCTGCCAAGTTAAATGTATTAAACGAGTCTTGACTATGTAATATATTGACTATATATAAAACTATGGATGTATTGAAATTGAGAGCTAAAAAACGTATCTCAGCCAAGTTGAATATATTAATTGACAGATATTATTATATTATTATTACTGAAGCGGAGTATTGATTTATTACTATATCTTATGTAGCTCAAATTGAGGGTTGAAAAGGTTGAATTTTGTTTCTTCTTGTGTAGCTCAATTGGATCACATGATATTTTGATTATATCTAACTGAAATATATATATATATTGGCCTACGGTATAAAAGCAGTAAGAAGTGCATATTTTAAGACATTATTGTGCATCTAGGAATTAGCACTTAAGTTAGTAATTAGTTCTAATTTCAATAATTATAAACTTATATAAATATTAATAAATAGGAAATTAATTGCTTAAGGTGACAATAAGTTATATTTATTTATTATTTTATTGTTATTATTTTAAAAAATTTTTTTATTTTATTTATTTTGAAAATAATTCGTTAAACAAAATGATTTAAGTTCTTTTTAAATTTTTTATCTATAATATATATATTTAATCACTTTTCATTTTTATCTACATATAATCTACAAATAAATATATTTTTCTAGTTAGCTTTTGCTATTTAGTGACTTGTTCTAGAGTTTTGCATGATAATATCTCTATATTTAGCTGAGGTGAGGGATTATTTCAATAGTGAGATGATAATTGATAATAATTGATAATGAAACAATATATTAAGTGTGTTAAGTTATATACGTTTTTGCGTGTGCTTTTGCATTTTAGATTGTGATTGATGTTTCTAGGATCTATTGTCATTGGCTTGTTTATTATATCTTCAACTAAGGCCTGCTTGAAAAAGCAAATTCTTAATTATAAAATTGAATTACTGTTTAGTTGTTTTGAAGCACTTTACACGTTTTCATAAATCGGTTCTAGAATATGTTAGTAAATTAAATTTATTTGTTACACTCGGATAATCTGGCTTAAATGGCATAAGCCTAATTTGTTAGTTAATTAAATGAATAATGATACAATGTAAACAAAATCATATATAAAATATATTTTTTAAATATTAATATATATAAATTTATATTATATATATTTAACAATTTCATAACAAATTCATAACAATAGCAAACAAATTGTTGTTGCACCTGCAAATGTTTTTTTGTTTTGTGTTGAAAACTTGTGCAATTGAAATCAATGCGTTTGTATGAGTTTCTGCTGCTGTTATTGTTGTTGTTGTTACTGTAGCTGTTGTTGTTTATGTCTGGTATTGCCACATGGTCAAGTTGTTGTTGTTGTTGGAGCGAGCGAACGAGCGTCGCTCTGTCTGGCAACAGAGCCAGTGCCAGACACAAAGTCGTTGTCTGTCTGAGTGTGGCTCACGCTTCGAAGACAAAGAGCAGCGAAGCGATGCAGCTTGACCAAATCTAAGCAGGTGGCTAATGCGGTGATGCGGCGGTAACTGAGATAGGCGGCCAGTAAGCCACATGACCATGAGACACTCACTAGCTCTGGCTGGGGCCTCTCGCTCGAGCTTCAGTCCAGACTGCCAGTCTAGCTAAGTCTCACTCACTTCATGCTGTAATTGTTAATAACATCTATGTCGGACGCCGGCAGTCGCTAAACACCTGCCAACGCCCGTACAGCCCGCTCTCTCCCCCTCTCAGCCATTCGATTTGCAAAAGCTTTGCTCTTGTGCATTATTTGATTAAAAAGTTTTATTTTTGGCAGTCTGTCGCCGCTCTGAGCTGAGCAGCAGTCACTTTTAGTTTTTAAAGTGCGATAGGCACTCAAATTCAGACGACAACTTCTTGAGCGAATGCTTTAACTGTCACTGAGCTTCAACTTGTTGGGGCTGTTGGATGGGCCAGTTAACTGCTGTTTGAGGTGTCATCGTTGGCAAAGTTGTCAACGTTGTCAAAGTTTTTCATTTTGTTATTTTTTTTTTTTTTTTTTTTTTTCTATTGCGAGCTGTGATGCCGCTTGGTTTCAGTTAACGACCTGAAAGTCGGCCCATTGAGAGCGGTCAGAGCTTGAAATTAATTGACGGAAATTGTAGAAATTGCATATCAAAGCAGTCACAGAATTAACGATGCCTAAATGTTACTTTAATTAACTTTATGGCCATTAAAAGTGATCAACAATTATGCACAGTGTCAACTGGAAGCTAATAAAGTGCACAAACTTGAAATGAGCATGAGACTGAGATGAAAAGGGAGAAGAGAAAAGTTGCAGATAGAGATAATCAAATGTAATTTTGTCGAAATAATTATAGATAGCTTTTTTTTTCGGTCTAATGACATGGCTTATCTAAAGACTAACAGAGTAAACTGCGGAATGTTCCACAGTTAGTTTTGGCTGCATATCATGTCAGTGTCGCTGTTGCACATAGCCGCAAGTAGCTTGATGCGGTTGACTGTGGCGTTAAGTGTGAAATTGGGGTCGTCGTCATCATCAGCGTCATCATGATGCTAGCCGTGTAGCAGTCAAAGCTAAAAGCCGTGTGGCTGCTGGACGGAGTTTTGAAGGATGTCGACGATGCTGACGATGCGGCTAGATGGATGGAGTTTGGTGGGCTTAAGCCTGGGCGCTTGGGTGAGCCATTCACAATGAGGCTCACTGCTGCTATTGCATGTGTAATTTGCTGAATTTTTAATTATGACGGCTCAACCGGGCCGGCCCGGGCCGGGCTGAGAGCTCAGAGTGACTGTGATACAGACTAGGCAGAAATGGCAGCATGTTGTGCTGTCAGTTAGTAATCAGTGAATAGTTAATCTGTCATTTTGCAATGTTGATTTGCCACTCGCTCGCAGTTGGCATCCACGAAAGCCGCTTAAAGGCTCACACTAAATCAATTTGACTCGTATAGAAACGTATTTAGATTGCGAAAAGTTCGTTGCCAGCTACACATGGATTTGGACACTTGTTAACCGATTCGAATTTGATTTGATTTTATATTATATGATTCTGTGCTGTATTTAATTAATGAAATATCAGCTTCGGTAGTTTCCTATCGATTTTATTTTATTTTTTATTTATTTATTTTTTTATTTATTTTTTTTTTTTTTTATATGTAGACTGTATCTATAATATATATATATATATATATATTTATGTATGTAAATAGACATATAGACAAAAAGAGAGAGACAGAGAGCGTGAGCGAGAGAGAGGGAGAGAGAGGTGAAGGGGCTGTATCATTGTATATCAATCTCTTTCTTTGTGTTTTTGTTTCTATGTGACTCTTTTGCAGCTCCTTTATCTCTTCTCCCTCTATCTCTCTCTCTCTCTCTCTCTCTCTCTCGCTCTCTCTCTCTCTCTCTCTCTCTCTCTGTCTCTCTTTTTCTCTCTTTTTACATATCATCGAACTTTCTCGCTTATTCTGTCTTTTCCTGTCCTTTTCTGTTCCTATATGCCTGTTCTCCCTCTTCTTTCGTCTCTCTTCCACTTCTTTATCTTCTTCGATCTCTGTCTATCACCTCAGTTTCTTTCATTTGCTCTTTCTCTATTTCTTCCTTTGCTTCTTTCTTCTTTATTATTCTCCCATTCTACAAACATATCTTTCTCTCTTCCTCTTTCTTTCTCTGTCACTTTCACTCACCCTCCGTCTCACTTTTCTTTTATATCATTTGCACTCTTCTTACCCACTTTGTTCTAGTCCCATTTTTATTAAAATTTCGCCCAAAAGTATGCCGCATAAAAAAGCTAAATACCCTTAATACAAGCTGACAAAGTGAAAGCTGAGTGTAAAAAGTCGTTGAAAGAATATATAAATATATATTTATATATATATATGTATATTGTTGTCACTTATATAAGAGGCTTTACTGTGATCCACCTCACTTTATCCGCTCAATAAACGAAGCAATGTGAAAAATGTTTTCCATGATCCTTGCGAAAAATAATATTATTGTTTGTTTAACTCATTCGTTCATTATTTATTGTGTGTGCCAAGAATAAAGCAAAAACTATTTATTTTTGCCTTTATTTTTATTAGACTCTGACAATGTGGGAAATGTGCTTGACTGGGCATATTAGCTTTGATCTTGACTATAATAATACAAATTAAATAAAATAAAAATGTTTAAAATTATTTATATTTAGAGTTGTTAATTTTTATTAATATTTATTTAAGTAATTCATATTTTGTATGCTCATTTGAAGGCAAAGAATGTTGTGCCTAATTTCCGGCAGGGTATCTCGCAGTCGTGCAACTGCAGTTGGTGCACAACTAATTGCTTTGTTTTTTTTTAATAGTCTGACGCTTTGACGCCTGCATATATGCATGTATATATATATTCGTATTCATATATAAATATCGACAGACATGTTCGACAGATATTAGGGTGTTTCATTTTTTTCTTTTTACTGTGCGGGCTTTAATACATATATTTTTTTTTTAAATTTCTTTTGATAAATGTATATATTTTTATGGCATATTCATATGTGAGAGGGTTCACATTTATTCGCAAAGGAATTTTTTGCAGAACTCTCTTTTTGAGTAACCCTGCTGCATATATTGTCAAACATATATCGCTCTGCTTACTGTCGCTTGCACATTGTTTATTTTGTTGGCCTTTTGTTGATCAGTGGCTTTGCATGAGCCCAATCAACTGATAGCTGCGCAAAAATAAAGCAACAGAACAACATGCTATAACAACAACAACAACAATAGCAGGAACAATCAGCAGAACCTTTCTTTGTTGCCAATGCACGGTGTGTGTGCCTGTGCGTGGGCAACGCTGACATTGTTGCTAGGCTTAGTGAGTGTTCGCACTACAGCATCAGGCCGATGTATATATATGTATACATAGGTATAATGCAATTGTCGTAATAGTCACATAGCTAACGCACAGCTTGGCGAGAAAGATATCAGATTGCGTTGTTATTGTGCCGCCAGTCAGCTACGTGTTGCGTGTCCCAATACCTCGCACATGCAATTCATTCTCGTATTGTATGCATTGAGCAGAAAAGCACAGCTACAACCAACAAAACAAACAAAGAACAATCGCATTTGATTTGTATATCGAACAGAGTCAATCAGTCAGTCGAACGACTAGTCTGTAGTGTGGTGTCTGTATCTTGTGCCAATCAATATTCTTCGTCAGGCTTATCGCACAGCGAGTGATTTTTAATTATTTCATGGCATTCTTAATGGATCTCAGATGGGAGTCAGCTCTGCAAATAAGAAAACTATCCAGCTGAGCGCTTTTGAAGAGCAAAAGACAATTTAAGGACTCTCAGTTCTAATCTCTTTATAGACTTGTCCAGAGCACTGCTCACAAATACGAGTATCATATTGCTTGCTTGCTTGCCTGCGCCTGCATTCTATAAGAACCCGACTTGTATTGATGGCTGGTTTATTTATATGAAAAGGTATTGTCAATACGGCAATAAAAGCTATAAGTACTGGAAAATATGGAAAGAAAAGAGTATAAAATACAAAAAAAAAGGTTGACTATTGCGAGCCGAACTCTACCTTTAATGCCCTGTAATGTTAGGTGTTGAGAATGTGTTTGCCAGACCAATAAAGAGTTTTTATTTTATGGGCACGTCGATCCAAGTTGAAGTTGAAGTTTAGCTCTTCATACTCTTCTAATTTTAATAAATATGTATTTAAAATTTCAAAATTTTGTTAAAATTACATGTAGCTCTTGTCTATGCATAACTCTATATATATTTAAGCCCTGAAGCCTTTCTCAAACAAAAATCGAAAAGTCCAAATTAATTCAGACTTAGAATATCTTTAAGTCGATCACTTTATACGCCTTTTTCTTTCGCCATTGATCTCTCTTGCTGTGCTCGCTGAAATTAAATAAAAAAAAATATATATATACTTCGTCGCAAACGTTTTCAACTGGCTAAAAAATATTTTCCGTTGCCGAGCGTATATATAACGAAAGTCAAAGTAAGTTGAAGTTTTTGGCATTAACTTTTTGCGTAACAAACTTTCACACAATGTGTATGTATGTGTGTGTGTGTGAGTGTGAGGTCTTAAACTAAATAAGCCATCGACGGGCTGCCAGGCAATGTCAAACGATACTGGGAGTCCTTCTGCAACTTTAAGTCGCAGCTGAAGATGGAGCCGCAGTCCAGTTGGCTGCTCGTAAATGTGCAACTTTTTAATAATTTCGTTCAAGTCAAGAGGAACGCCCACACGCTCAGCCCTTTGCCACAGTGTGTGCCCTGAGGTGGTGCCATTAAAATACTTGGAGGTTTTTTTAAAAATATTTTTTTTATTTTTATTTTTTGCTTCTTTCCTTTTTTTTTCTGTGTGCAAAAGTTTTTCATAAGCTCGCAACGAAAGCTGACTAAAATAATTGTTAGATGAATGGGTTGTTGTTGTTGCTGTTGTTGTTGTATGTAAGTGTGTTTATGTATAAACTATTGCCACGACCAATGCAAAAACACAAAAAGAAAAGAAGAAGAGGGAAAAATAATCATTGCTTTTCAGTTTTCTAGCAGCAAGAGAAGCACGCCGCCATAAATCAAAAAGTAATAAAAGCAGCAAAGACTTTGTCAGCGCCGAGTGACGACAGGCGTAATAACTTCTTCTATTCATGTTTAATTTAAAAACTATTTAAAATAAGAAAAAGTTCTTGAGCGACGACAAACCCAAGTGCGAATAGATTGCATCAGAGTGCATAATATTTCAGTCCGAACTGAAATCGTAATTAACTTTGTAAATTTATGAGGAATCTGGGCATACACTTTTGGGGGGCGCAAAACAGAGTGAGGGAGAGAGAGAGAGAGAGAAAGTGGGAAAAAGATAGAGAAGGAGGTAGGCAGAATATAAGAGTCGTGTAACCAAGCTGGCATTAATGTTCACAGAGTCTAAGCAAAGTGAATTTATACCTTAAGCCTAATTTCATTTATTTATTCAATATTGTCTGTAAACATTTTACTTCTCAAGCTATCAGCTCAGATGACGAACGTCATATTTGTTCGTCATTTCTCAATGTGAAATGTGTCACATTTAGTTATCACAAAACTATAAAATTCAACTGATATTAAAGATATATACATATATAATAGATATATATATATATATATATATATATTTAAATGCAGCTATGTCCCATCTCTGGCAACTGTTGAAACACCTTCATGTCTACAACCCCACTGAGACACTTTTTTTTTGTTCCTTTGTGCACGAATTCTCGCCATTAAAAGTTTGGCATGTAAATCATACTTAAGAGACGTACAGACATACATACATACGTATATATGTGTAAAGAAATGTGTGTGTGTGTGTATTTGTGTGCATACTCCCACACACACAGCACATAGAGAATATCTCGAGAAAAAAAATGGGTCAAAATTTGCGACACGAAGCACTAGAGAAATGTGGCCAAGTTGCAACAAATAATAAAAAAATAGAAAAATATGTTAAACTAGGCAATAGCTGACTAGCTAATACCCTGAATCTCAATATAGATATATATGTTACGTTAGGCAGTTGTCGACTAAGAATACCCTAAATGAAAAGTTTAGAAAATATATAATAGAAAATTATATTATAGTGAGCAATAAATGACTAGAAAATACACAAATTATTAACAAGAGTTGATTTTTTATAACAATTTTAGTCTGAACTCTAAACTAGGCAATTAATTTGGCATAATTTTTGATAGAATATATTTGATGCTCACTTAAATGGAAGGGAATATAAGAATAGAATACTGAAGTAATTCAAAATTCCATATACCAAATATACTCATACACATATTTTAATATTTTTTTTGCTAATGTAATTGATTTGCTGGGATGATAAAATGATTTTTTAAGTAGTTATGCTTTCAAAAGTCAAGCAAAGACAATATGATGAAATATGTTGCTCAAGTTTCTAGTTCGATTAGTTGCAAAGCCATGAAGGCGATGGCTTGATAAACTAGGTTCTTCTAGCACAGCATCTTGCTGTCTTATATATCTACTATAAATCAAGTCTAAAATTGATAAGACAAGGCAAATGACTTTTCAAATATAATTGCGCTCTAGCTAGGGTATATCGGCGTCGTTCATGCTTTTGTTGACATTGCCAACGTTCAATAGGTGATGGAAAAATTAATGTCCAAATTGAACAAGCGTACAGGTGCAGATGGAAACGGGAGAGAGAGAGAGCGAGAGAGAGCGAGAGAGAGCGCGAGAGAGAGAGAGAGAGAGCAAACACAATGTTTTAGATGTTAGAGTGAGAGCGAGCATATAACTAATTAGGTGTGTGAACTAAATTGACATTTCAACCGTAAGCCATAATAATTATAATATTTATGATAATCGTTTTTGCGGTCAATAGAAAAAAGATGAATACTTGTGAAAATTATTTGATTAATATTTATAGTTTGCAATGGCATTAAATCAACAGCAGTATTTTGATAAAAATAATAAATGCATTGTGATATTATTGCGAAATTTCAAATGAAACTCTTTTGGCCTGCAGCAAATTGTGCTGATTAAGCTGCATTGAATGCGTCTCACCTGTCACCTGTCACCTGTTAGCCGTCCACCTGCCACCTGAATGAGAATGGTGGCAAGAGTGCCAATGAGCAGATGCATTAGCTAAATGTGCATTATATGCGCACGCTGTTGTGCTTACGAATCGCTTTATGCAATTGTTAAATAAACGGGCGAAGGAGGTGGAGGTGGAGGTAGATGGGGCAGGAGGCTGAGGCTGAAAGGTGATTTAGCAGAGTATTTTGATGAGCTGTATGGAACTACAAAAGAAATGCAACTCTTTAGCACGTATAAGTCGTGAGATCGAAGCTTTTAAGATCATGAACAGACAGAATGAACGAATGAACGAACGAACGAAGGTAGAGACGTACGATCAAATAGACGGATAAAGCTTAACTGACTTAGTTTACCAGCCTGATCAGGAATATACATATACATATATAATTTAGAGAGCTGCAAAGTCTTCTACTTGTATAAAAAATAAATAATTAGAGAGAAATAATTTTATTAAAATCAATATACCTTGAATAAATAAATATACATTTGTAAATATACATTCCTTAATTTAAATTTCCATAAATAATTAAAAATAATAAATAAATTTGATTAAAACCAATATACCATGAATGAATAAATATAAATTGTATATTCTTTCATTTTATTTGAGAGAAGAATCATAAATAAATAATTAAAGAATTCATTAATAATAACTAAGTACATAATTAAAAATAATAAATTGATTTGATGAAAACCAATATACCATGAAAGAATAAATAGTAAATTCCTTAATATTATTTGATTTCCATTTAATGATCCTTCTTATTATATATATATATATATATATATATATTATGGATATATGCAAATATTTCGTTTATACTTGAAAACCTGTCTTCCATGTAGTTTACATTACTTCATGCTTGTCACTAACTATATCTACTGCTGCCTTTGATCTCTCTATCTGCTGCCAACACTGCAGATGCTCTGTGATCATTCTAGGGTATTTCATTGTCGGCAGCCATGCAAAGAGCTTATTCTGCTGCTTGTTTTCGTTTGCGACGCACTTGACCACAATAACAATAGCAACTAGGAATACACAAATTATTATCGAGCACAACAAAAATACGTATATATGTATACATATTTGATTTCCCATGCCAGAGAGAGAGAGAGAGAGAGAGAGATGTGTATGTGTGTGTGTGTGTGGCTATTTGTCATGTGCGGTCGACTGTGTGCGGTGTGCTGCGGCTTTAGCTATGTTTTTAGCATTGCTTATGAAACAATTTCAGCTTTCACATACGTACGTTAGCTAAAGTCGACTCTTGTACAATAATAACATTAGTCGGCAATAATAATATTTTAGTCGATGCCAGCCATCATCGACATTCCCGTCCAAATGTCCAGTAGTCCGTCCACCTGTCCATATGTCAGTTTGTCTGTCTGGCTTTGGCTGCAATGTGCCAAAAGGAAACTCATTTTGTGGTCTATATACATTTTTCTATATATATGTATATATATTTTGTGCTTTTGCTTTTGTTTTTGCACAACATTTATTGTCGTTGCTGCCTGCAACTATTTAGTGCTGCGGTCTCCTTGCCACACGCTCCCCAGCGTCTCTTCGACTGCCACTGTATATACTTAGTGCAAACTCTATGATGCAATAAGTGGCATGCCATTTAATAGACTACAATTTCGTTTCTGTTGTTGCGAACGAGGTTACCGACAATGTTGCAAAACACGCAACAGCAACAGCAGCAACAGCAACAGCAACAACAATTGCACTATGCCTCAATAACAACAACATGTCCAATATGGCTAGCAGTAAATATGATTACAGCCTGTTAAATAACAGAATTTGTCGAATCTAAAGCCTTCTAATTGGCATTGTTCAGCAACGTGACCCAAAAAAAAAAAAAAAAAAAAAAAAAAAAAAACAAATAAATAAAATAAGTAAACGACAAAAATACAAAAAATACTTACGCACTGCACATAAAATGTATTTAAAGCAGGAACCGTAAGGATTATAATTTTTATAAATAAAAAGAATTATTCTTTATTATCAAAATTGTTATATATGATACAAATCAAGAATAATTATTACACATAAATGTTTAAATAAAAATCGAATCATAATTTTTATTTTCAATTTTTATTATAAAAATCAAAAATAAGAGTTATGCCTTGATTTATATTTTAAAAATTTAAATAAAAATCAAATTGAAATATCTTTTGATACAAAGAAACTAGATCATATATACATAGATGTTTGTAATTATGTACTATATATATATATATGTCAGGGTTGATTCTGGTATTCGTTTGGTCGGCTGATATTATTACTTCATTAATTGCGTATGGCGAATAATCTTGACCGCACCGTTCACTTTCACTGTCTAGCCGTTATCGCCTTCAGCATCAATACCACATCGCTCACACACATTCTATTGTAATATGATATGCAGCGATCTCTTTCTCTCTCAGTGACTCAAGATTGCACGCACAACAATTATCTCCTGTGTAACTCTTTCCTCAAACCTCCTTCAAACGCCACTTAGAACCTTTCGCAATATTTCTGCATATTTGCATCGAACTACGCTGACCATCTGGCGAATAACGGAGCAAACTGGATTCACCAATTGTCAAGTATGTTCTACTAGAGTGTCTTCTACTAATTACGCCTAGACATCTTATCATCGAGTCAACCAAAAGAGTGAAAGAGATGGAACCAAATAATAATCCCTTTAAAGTTTAAAGCTTTATCCCAATTCCAAAATATTTTTAGCTAGAAAGTGAAAAATTTCTAAAAATCTTACAAAATAAAGTTCATTTGCAGCTGCTTAAAAAAGCTTACCCATTTGACTTAATATTAACTATTTTATTCTACTTTAAATAAAACAAATTAACTACGACACAATTACAGAAAAATTTTTTTAACAATTTCGGAAAAAACTAGCTAACCAAAAAATTGTACATCAACATTACTCAATCAATAAAAAATTGTATTTTTTTATCTCAGTATTTCATTTCAATACTGGTAATTTACATTTTTTATAGATGTAAAAAATGTAAAAATAAAATAAAATGTTGACATCATTATTAACTTTGCTTACATGTGCCTATATCTCTCTCACTCTATATATGTGTATTCCTATTAAAATGGTTAATGAACGAAAATGTAATGAAAATGAAAAGTCTGTGCGCTTTGATGGTAAATAATTGCGAGACTAAATCAAATGTAGATACTTTATGATTATAAATAAATGAAAATGAAAATGAAAATTTCAAGCAAAATGAAAGCATATATTTCAGGCCTCAAGTCTAATGATTCCAGTTAGCTTCAACTGCATATGACAGCCTCTAAGTAAGCACGGGAAATGGGAAGAAGATGAATCAGTGTCTCTATGCAAGAACAAACTTAATTTATAGCCTGCAGCCCAGAGTTGTGAACACATGAAGAGAGAGTGACAGCCCAGACGACGGCTGAGCTGCTCTGTGCTCATTAATTTGGCTCAATTATCTTATTAGGAAGACATTTAACATATATGTACATATTATCTTGGCTTCGGGGGGAAATTTGTCCAGCCATAAACTTGGTTTAATTTAACAAATTTAACTCTAACACAAGTGAACAAATCATTTTGTTAGCCTTAAATTTTTCAATAGACGTGTGTAAATTTATTTTCTTTTGGTATATCTGGTGGGACATCTTAAAGCTTAATGGCCACTTCTGTTCACGTAAGGGCCAACTTTCTTAGCCATTTCGTTCGGCAGTGGCTTGTGATATTATCGCCTAACAAGCGGAAAATGCCGTCAACTTTGAAGCGAGTGAGCGGCAAGCAACCTTTCGGCAGGGTAGGAAATGGTAGGGGCGTGTGGTGAGAGGTGAGGTGGATGGGAAGGCTGATGGCCACCCAAAATAAGACTCGCAGACGCACAGCAATTTAGATATTGATTTAGATAGCGCTGTAAATACTTGTGTAGTAACGAGTGTATTTACAGGACGAAACGAGCGTACACGACGGTTAGCTGACAGCATAGACAGTTGAGGTGTGGATGCTCTGGATGCCAGCGGAAAACATGAATGCCTGGCCATCGACCATCGTCCGATTGGCGGCACACCGAGCTCTTGTTGTAATTGCACATCGTTAAATGATTGATTCGAGATTTTCGTTTAATCATTGGCTTTCACTTACTATTAATTATCAGAACAATATATGCAATTAATTTCAATTAAAGAAATGCTAAATAACACTTACATTTAAATAAATGAATGCAAAGTGGCCGCAAATGAGTGATTGAAGAATAACAATAGCAAGAGAAAATCATTTTAAATATATATTGTCATCAGTGCGATTATATTTATATGAGAATTTTAAATATAGAATGAATAAAATTCTTGAATATAAATTCCTTTAAATATTCTCAAGTTTTATTATTTGCACATTAAGTAAGATTGTCATGCAGAACACTTTATTTTGTGCACATTTAACACAATTATAAACAGAAAATGTATAGTTTAAAACTCTTTTACAATATATATACTAGCTCAATTCAACACAAACGTTTGTTCATGAAAATATTAATGCTGCACTACATACATATATAAATATCTACATATATACATTTATGTTGATACTGTCCTACGTCAAGGTCTTCTACGTGCGGGATATCCCAATAGAAAATGCAACCGCTCGCCTATGATTTCAATTTAACACTGTATATATTATTCATCTGCTCAGATGCAATAAAAGCGAGCAGGTAGAGCGAGCAGAGCTAGATCAAGCGGAGGGAGCGCAGACAGAGGTAGAACGAGCCAGTAGAGGGCGCCTGAGCAAAGCTAGAGTGAGTAGAGCTAGAGCTAGAGCGAGCAGAGGGAGAGCAAGCTGAGGTAGAACGAGCCAGTAGAGGGCGCCTGAGCAGAGCTAGAGCGAGCAGAACTAGAGCTAGAGCAAGCAAAAGGAGAGCAAGCAGAGGTAGAACGAGTTAGTAGAGGGCGCCTGAGCAGAGCTAGAGCGAGCAAAGGGGGAGCAAGCTGAGGTAGAACGAGCCAGTAGAGGGCGCCTGAGCAGAGCTAGAGCGAGCAGATGAAATGGGCGCCAATATTACTGCCAAGTATTCCTCTTACAAATGCATTCATGTGTTCTTCACATACATACATTTATACATAAAATAACATAATAATAGCTTGTTGAAATTTGTTGTAGGAATATACAAAAAAAAATTGTATTCTCAACAATTCCATTGCTACGCTTTCTCTTATCAATTTTATCTTTTTTGCTTGAACATAAAAACTGAATGCTTTAAAGCATGCCTCACTTCAAGTTTGTAAAATTGTTATATATATTCATAAAATAAAGCAAAATTCTTGCCAAGAAATCAAAGATCGTAATGAAGCATGGTTATTGTTGGATTTAGCAATCACTTAAGCCATTGTATTTAAAAATGGGTTTGATTTTGCTAGGTTTCATATATGCACGCAACAAAATCTATTCTTCTTTGTTTTTAGGTAAGTGAGAGAAAAATTTGCCTTTTAACTAAGTCTTAAATGATGCGGAAATGAGCTAGGACATAATTTAGACAAACTTGAAGATAATTAAATGTTAAGCATCCGACAGCAGACAGACGACATCCGACATCCGACGTTGCCTACGCTACGCGCGTGCTTTAGGTGTATTAAAAATAGAGTCTTGGCGATGTCCTAGAGCATCAGACGCTGCTCTCAGCAATCAGCCCACATAATAAATAATTTGAAGCTACTTAACTGTACTTAACTTTTAATGCAGCACGAACAGGTATTTGATTAATAAATTCTGTAAATTCTTTGCTGGCAAAGCTATTTAAGTAACAAAATAAAATGAGAGCTGATTTTTAAATAAATATTTCAATATATTAAATTTAGTTTGTTTTTCATGCTTGATTTAATTTAATTTTATTAAATTTTTACTTTTATTTTTTCCCTCTTGTTTTTTTTTTTAAACAACCTTTATTGATTTATTTGTGGCACTCAAATTAAAATCATCTGTACACCAATGAAGCGACTAAATTTAATTAAATCAAATTTAATTGAATAAAGTTGACAATATATATATATATATATATATATATATATATATATATATATTTTTTTTTTTTTTTTTTGCTCGATTATTTTTTGCTCAACAATTCGATTTCAATTATTAATTCGGACTGCGATTGTTGATCAGTTAGCAGCTGTTAATTTTGTAATTTTATGAAATTCGCTAGTTAAGCTAAGTGTTTTTTAAATGTGTTTTTATTTAGCATTGGCCAAATGCCAGTGAGCAAAGCGAATTTTTACATTTAATCTGAATTTTAATTAATTTGGCTTACCAACTGTTGGCTGTTGCTAAACCAATTAACAGTCCAGATGAGACAAAAGTTTAGCAATTGTCTGACGAGTTAGGTTTTGAACGAGTTCAGTTCTATGTGAGCTGACTCGCTGTCGTATACGCAATGCGTCAAATGTTTCATCCCAGCTCTAATAGCATTCGTTGTTGTTGTTGTTGTGGTACTTGTTGCTATTGTCGTCAAGATTGCATTGCCTTGCGGCTGGCTGTCGTCGTCTGTCTGTCGTCTTGACTAATTTATATGTGCATATTAAATTAGCCCGAGCGGCGCAAAGTGTTGCGCTTGGAATTAGTTCACACCCAAAGACAGAAAAACATATACACACACACACACACACACATGTATATACACACGCATACACATGCTGAAAACGTTTCAATCTGATGGCTTTTATTATTTAATTGACAGTCTCGTGCGCTTGTTTCCGCTTGTTTCTCAGCCGCAATGTCATTTGGCACGCTTCAAAATGGAATTGAATTAGCGTCGCCTAACACCAGCGCAAATCTGTGCACAATTTGATAATTAACTCAGCTCTCATAGAATGTATGCAATTTTTTTGAAAGAAGAAGACGAAATCTTAAAGTTCTATCGAGTGAGTTGAAAATTCAAGTATGAGAGTGGGAATTATTAAAGGAATATTTAGGGATATTTACTTACAAGCCAATTTGATATTTCTTAAAAAATAAATATAGTAAAAATTATAATGATAATTATAGTAAAACATTACGTATAATGCAAATCATTTGATAAATGAATTTAAAAAACAAATTTGATAAAAAATAAGTAATAAAAGTAAAAAAATAATAATAATGATAGTAAAATGCTGAGCTTGGAAAAACAACAATTATAATAATAACTTTTAAATTTTTGAAAAATTGTATTTGAAGAGGAATTAAAATTAATTTTATAATACTATTAATAATATTTATTATTAAAATTTTATATAGATAAAAAAATTATATTTTGTCATGAATATATTAAAAAAAAATTATTATATTATATTAATACAAATAAGATTTAAAAGAATTATAAAAATTCAGCAAAATTTGTATTAATAAATTATTATTACAATAATTAAAATTAACAAAAAATTAACAATAATAATAATGAAAGTAATTATTAATACTATAATATTAATACTATAATAATACTAGAATAATTTCATGATTATATATAATTCTTTGTTATTATTATATTGTTATTTTATTATTATTATATATAATTATTCATAATTATTTGTATTATTATTTTTGCTATTTCTAAAAAAAATTTAAATTAATTAAATTCGCTTTACAACTAATTCATATATTATGCAGATATGATACGCATGAAATTCCAAGTTGAAAACACTTGTATAAAATATATAAAGGACAAAATGAAATACATATATAAGACAGTAGAAAAGTCACCTTCGTTAGCTCAGAAGATGCCTGAAATAAATGCCAACTTTCGTGCAACATTCTATCAATTTGTTGTTCAGCTTTTGTTTTGTCTTAGCTGCCTGCGTTCGTTGATTGGTTCTAGCTGGGCCTTTGCATTATCTGTTTATCAAGTTTATCCAGGCTGCCTCATTCAATAAAATGCGAAATTTGTTTCTCTCATTGCAGCAACAATCGCTGAGCGATACGAGTGCGGACAGCGGCAAAGGTGCAAAGTTTTTATTGCGGAAACGCAAATCGAAGAAGACAACGGAAAGTCCGAGCGTTGCACTAGCAACGGCAGCTGCGCCCAGTGGCGAGCACAAAGGTAAGGATGGGTGGAGGGGCAATGCAATAAAATCGAAACAATGGCCGACCAACAATACAACAGTGCAACAACAACAACAACAACAATGCAACAATATAAAATGGCGCCAAGTTCAAAGTGATGCAAAGTTTTCAAATTGCCATCATTTGTTGTATTTGTTGCACTACTTTCTCACCTTCACTATCTCTCCCTCTCACTATCTGCTATTGTACTTTGTATTTAATTAATTGCAATTTGCAAGCAAATAATCTCATTCCCATTCTCATTCTCTTTCTCTCTCGTTCTCTCTCTTGAACTGCCTTTTATATGTCTAGCTAAACGTGGCACACAGCCGTCAGTCAAATGCGTGCTTGTTGGCGATGGCGCTGTTGGCAAAACCAATTTGATCTTGTCATATCTGGAGAATCGATTCAATCCGGAGCATGTGCCGACGGCATCAGATATTTATAACGGTAAGTTGAGACCCGTGAAAATTGTGAAAATATTGATTGCCTGGCAGCCGTCTGACTGCCTGCCTGACTGCCTGGCATTCAGCCGCCCGTGGACTGCGCTTTTCAACAGGTTTACTTAACGGCATTTTTTCAATGTACACACACACACATATAAGTATATATATATATATACATTCTATACACACTCGAAGACATATATAGAGGGAAGCGCGCAAGCAAGCAAATACCTTCAACCCAAACACGACCTTCGGCTGGGGTTTTTCTTCTTTATTCGTCATCTTTTTTTTTTTTTTTTTTGGTTGTTGCCTTCTCGCTGACTGCGCTGCTGCCGCGTATATGAATTTTTCATTTTGTTGAAAACCAATTTGGGAAATCTTTACTGAGTTTCCGTGTGAAGGATGCGGCGTGCTTGGCATTCGACTGTGCGGGCCAGTCTCAGCTGACGGAAGTAGGCGAAAATGATGTTCAACTGCCTGCAGGCTGGCTGCCTCTTCACGGGGCATGGGCCAGGCGCAGGCAGGAAGGCAGCTTCATTTGACTTTCACTGCTTCCGCATTTGCGCGCACATACATAGGTGTGTGTGTGTGTGTGCATGTGAGCCACTGTATGTTTGTGTGTGTGTGGTATATGGTGGGGCGCGTGTGTGTATTGAGCTGTGCATGTGTGCTATTCACGAATTTTAATGAACGGAAAATTGAAATTTGCGGTTAATCAGAACAGCAGCAATAGCAACATCAGCAGCAGCAGCAGCAACAGCAGCAACAGCAACAGCAGCAGCAGCAACAGCAGCAGCAGGAGTAGCAACAACATGAGCTGGCACATCACATTTGGGATCATATAAAATGGCAAGCGCCTTTTGCCTTTTGTGGCCGCCATCTTTTCTAGCATTTGAGGCCTCCAACTACTAGTAGGCACTTGCACTGCAAGTGATTGAATTATGTTGCCACACTAACACACACACACACACATAAGCAGACACAAACATGGTACATACTGGAACTCATGTAGCGGCACTCAAGGCTGCCACTTGACGTCGGACTCTAATAAATTTTGCATGAGCATGCACTTATTTTGTGCCGCAATGCTCTGATTCCAAAGAGCTAAGCTCTCATCCTTCAGATTTAGATAAAGACCTAGAACCTGTAGCTTTAATGCAAAAACTCAGCTGAGCTGAGTTGAACTAGATGGACTTAGCTATACATAGATATATGTATGTATATATAGATCATATTGCAGTCAACTGCCTTAAAGATCTAACGTCATAGCAGCCCTGCATGGGCTAACTATGAAAATCAAGTTTAGTTGTTCTTTAGCATGTTCTCTTCTTCTAGTTATAAACTCATTTTATTAGCAATATATGCATAAATAGTAAATAGGGTTTTTACGGACAGACTGACAGTCGTAAGGTCTGACTGACGGACAGCAAGTTGAACATTAAACAAAACAAAAAAAAAAAAAAAAAAAAAGAAAACAAACAAATAAACTCATTTCATATTCTCTCAACGAGTATTTGTAGTCGTGCACCTGGAGATAAGTGAGTGGAAAACAGTTTGTTGATCAAATCATATATTAATTTAGGGAATTATATTCCCAGTTGAGAAAATTGTAATTTGAATGCATAAGAAGCACTTTGTAAAGAATTGTTTATTATGCTTGGGCTTTTGATGGTTTTATTAATCCGAAATGCTGTTGGCATCTACTTCAAGGGGGAGGCTGGGCCACTTGATGATGCGCCACTTTTGTTTCCATGTTGATTCTTCACTTATTACGCATACGCCGTGTGCGCCATTTGCCGAATACGCACACTCACGCTACGCAAACACACTCGCAAATTCATGACGGGATTCTAATTTGAGCATCAAGAGTGCATGAAAGTTTGCATACATACACATCTAGCTATGTGTATGTGTGTGTGTGTGTGTGCGTGAGTGTGTGTCGTTGTGATTTGCATATTTGCAAGGGGCTTTTGCATAGTTACATCCCATACATCTAACTTTTGTGCATAGTTCAACTAATTATCAAATGTCAATCTACTAGAGAGAGCGAACATGAGAGATATGCATAGGGAAATGCCTCTAGAGCGGGCCTGCAGAGAAATTGTCACAGCAGCCGAGCCCAGAACTATCCATCAAAACTCATTACTTTAATTAACAGCAGCTACCAGAATTAGGTATAATGTGTAAGAGTGCTCCAACGTTGGCAGTAAATGACAAAAATATACCCTGTTTGGAGTTGATATTGATAGCCGTTGAGCTTAGCTGTAGTTCTATATGTAGCTGAGTGAACTTTGGAAGCATCGAATGTGACCTCGATTCGCTGTGCTTTAGATTTTCTTTTATCATTTGTTCATTGTTCTACATTCTATAAGTGTAGCATGAGAGAAGTTTACTCTCTCCTAACAATACCTCTGCAAATCTCAGCAAAATTTCCATTCTCTTTTACAAGAGGTTTGATTATAGTTAGAAAATATCAGTTGACAATTTGATTATTTATGCTCTGCTTGCGAGATCAATTTTTTTATTTTTTTTTTATTAATAAATGTTTATTTACAGCTTAACGTACCGTTACCTTATAGGCAACTTAATCTAAACGGAAATTAATTAAAAATTATGAAACTACTTAGAGCTATATTAATTAAGGAGAAAATAATATATATATTTTGTGAAAAGTATATGAATACTATGAAAAAATAAATGTTCATGTCAAGACACGATCCAGCAGGTCTTGAGGGTGATGGCGTTTTAGTCTTCTTCTAGTGGATGTACGTCTAAGAGCTGTTGTACCTAGGCGCCTGGCCACGCTATTTTAATGGGAATTTAACCTATCTTGGTACTTTTTGGCCACTTCCTGGATTTTATCAACCGAAAAGAATCATACAAACTCGCTCTCGCTCTCATCAAGACTTCGGTTCGTTTCGGATTTGATGCTGTTGAGCGCCTTGAGTCGAACTCTTCGTGTGATGATCGTTTAACGAACATCGTTTAGGGAGCAATACGATAGATGCTCGCATAATGCGCCTCATTAAGCGAGCAGATAGAGAGTTTTTGCAAAGAGTCTATGCAAAGCGACTGAACTTTCACATACATATGAGTACATTCGGTCTTTGTATGTAATAAAAGTCTCTTGGCTTCATATAGCTCAAGCAAACGTTTGGGGAAAAGCCAGAGCGTAAAAAAGTTTCCTACCGATCGCACACGAAGCAAGAGATTGAAACATTGAATAACGATGTTAGTTAATAAAATAGTTTTTCCAATTGGCTCAAGAGATAACATATTTATATATGAATATATATAATCATATCATCCTTGCAAAATGCAGCATTTTCACATCTTTCGCTCTCAACTATGCTGCAGCTAGCTGGCTCGCATTCTCAGACAGTCAGTGCCAGGCGTTGCCAACAAAACCGAAAGCTAATTGAGAGCTGTACCAATTTCTCAGCATTTTATTGCGCCATTGATAAACTGCGCGAATGAGTGAGTGACAACGACTGACTCAATTAGGTTTCAATAAGCCAGCCAAGCGCTTGACTAGCTTTCAATAGGCAGCGTCGACAAGAAACGATTTCACACACAATGCCACATGGCCTCCACCCACACACACACTTACACACACACACATACGCAGAGAGAGTGAGAGAGACACGTATAGGGCTTTAACTGTAAAAGCTATGCAACCGCTAACAACGCTTTGTCTTCCTTTGTTATGCGCCATTTGGCCGCTGGGTGGCGCTTTTGTTCGACGCGCTGTTAAATGCGTGAAGTCAAGTTTTATTTGGTCGTATTTTGCTTTTATGTGCATACCGAAATCGATAATCGATTAATAAGCCACCGGAGCCAAGGCATAAAAGCGTCCAAATTATGCGCCCGAAAGTATGCAGCGCACAAATGCTGCCGCTGCAGAAGACAAAACGAAATTATAGCTATATATACATACATATATATATATGTAGATATATCTCCCATATATAATTTACAGGGTGTATTCAAGCAGGCCAACAATAAGAGCAAGTGCTTAGCTCAACACATTGCCAAAGGTGATGCGGAACAAACATAAAAATTCATCCGATTTTCGATCAAGTGGCAGTCGAGCGAGCTGCATACATGTGCTCCCTCACACCTCACACCTGACAAAGGTCGAGTGCGAGAACAATTGCGACTTGCTTGCTGGAGGAGATAGCAATGCAGAGCGCTTTCAGTTAAGCTGCTGGTTTGTTCGACCAGTCAAAGGCGTTCGCAAAGAAAACTGTTTGGCCATGATTCTTTTATGCCATATTGTTAAGCATTTTACCTGCGATAAATACCCTGTAGTTGGGCAGAGAAATAGAGAGCTTGGTGGGCATGAAGTTGACGTTTAGAAGTGAACATGATGAGAAGAGTTTATAAGTTTTTTTTTATAGCTAGTTGATTTTATTTATTTATTTTTATGTATAAGATAAAAATCTGTGATATTACAGGGTATACTTCCATGACAACAGCAGCAAAGCATTGTGGCATAGCTGTTGTATGAAATAAGAGTGCGCTTTTTCTTTAGCTTAACAAACAATGCCTCATCCTGATGCAAGAGCTTAGCGTCAGCTCCACTGGGACTGAGACGGGGATTGGAACTGGGTCTGGGTCTGGGACTGGGACTATGACGGTGACTGGGCGAGTAGCACTAGTTCGTTGTGGTTGGCATCTTTGCAAATGCATTCATGAAATTTATGCGCTTGAAGAATACAATTTATTTTACATGAGGCATGTGGGCGACCTTCGGCGACCTGCTGATTAAAAACTGGTAGCAGCACAACTTTATTTACGCTGCGTAAACATCAGCAGCGACAACAGCAGTGGCAGCAGCAGCAGCGGCAGCTGCATTGAAAGGCAGTCATGATTAACTTTTAGATAGGGTCCACACACGCATACAATGGCTGGGTGGCTTGGGATCCTAGCTTAGGCAAAGACGTGAGGTCAGATATGCTCGGCGGCGCATGAGAAACAAGCTAAAGCTCACTCACTCACTCTCTCTCTCTCTCTCTCTCTCTCTCGATCTCTCTTTAGCCCTCTCGCTCACTCACTCATCTGTCTGGTTGAGGGCAGCATTTTCTGTGGCAATTGAAATCATATTGCACGCGCTTAAAATATGAATGAAATGCGTTCATGCTGAACACACACACACACACACGCGCACACACACACACACACGCGTGCACACACACACTAATGCAGCGTTTGCAAAGCAGAGAAGCGCATAATACGCAATTGGGTGTGGGCATGGTTAGCATGCGCTGCTAATTCACTTGCCACTGGCTCATCATAATTGTTGCAAGTGTAAGCAGAGCAGAGCACACACACACACACACACACACACACTAGCGCAAAGCAATTAAAAATATGCTAAATGTGTTGCATACTTTAAGGTGGCATCCGCTGCAATAAATAAATCTACACTCGAATCAGGCTTTAAACTATTGCCAATGGCAATGCATATGTTCATCTCGTAGAGAAGAAAAAAAAAAGACATAAGGAAATCCATTCATGTTCGCATTTCGCATTTCAATTTCAAACAACATTTCTCGTGCCAAACAAATAACTTGCAACATGCTAGCAAAATTGTGTATTGTTGTTGCTAGAACCGCAGCTACATAGCTCTGCATACTTAATCAGGCCAGAAATACGCAAAACAAAAAAGAAGTGGCAGCAGTAAAGCAAGAAGCAGAGCAATGACCAAAAACATGCTTAACAAAAAAATACACACACTCACGCTGTGTGTGCATGATTCGAAGAATGTTTTACTTGATTTCAATTGTGCTTGCATATATTTTTTAAGTGTGGCTGATAGATTTCCAATGGCGTCTGGGGGACATAATTGAAAAAGTTGCTTAGATGGGGATATGAAATGGGCCAAAACTGGTTTATCGTTGCTTATTACATTTTCTTCTTATAAAAGCTTCTATTTTTAAATTGATTTATTAAAAAAAAGAAAAAAATAATAATAATGTAAAAACACAGCAATTCTTTCAAGCTTCAAAATAAGTTGTATATATATTTCGTATTAAATTAAAAAAAAAAGAAAATACATAAAAAAAAAATAAATAAATGAAATATGAATTTATGTTTTACATCATTTTTTTTATGAAATATGAAAATAAATTTAAAACTTATATACAAATTTGCATTTTAATAAACTAGAAGTATTTCATACAAAATAAATAAAATAAAATAAGAATGTAAATGCGAATCTTTTTTTTTTTACATATTTTTTTTTTTAATTTTAATTTTAGTTTAATTTTTTTTAATTTATTTAATTTATTTTATTTTTTTTTAGCAATTTTTTAATTTTTATATTATATTATTTCATTTATATTATTTTATTTTTTATGAGAAAATTAATTTAAATAAAGTTTAAAAAAAAAGGCAAAGCTTGTGCTTGCGTCTAGATTCCTTGCTGAGTATAATTTTTTTTACATTCCAATATCTTACAATGCGTTTAATCAAGGCTTATAAACAAAGGTGAACTCTTCAGAATAGCTGAAATTGAATATTCTTACTCAAAATTCCAGACATCAGCCTTCGTCTCTCAAGGGAGAGAATGTTACGCAGTTATTGGAAGAGATTTCTTTTAGGCACCTACATCATTACTTATGTACTTACGTTTACTTTTGTATGATTCTGTTTGTTTATTTTAAATACAATTATTCAATAGATTCAACTATTTAATAGATTCTTTGTATTCACAATAGATTTTCCTTTCGAATTTTACATTGCTGTTTTGTAACTGAAAAGTTGCCTTCAATCTTTTATTGTTATTCAATAATAACAAAAGTCGAGAACAAAAACTGTTATAGGTATAATTTCATGCAATTTTGGGTAAACTTTTATATATCTATTATTACCTGAATCGTGTAAATTTCTACAAGAGAATTTTGTGTTCAGCATTTCGAAGATGGGTCTTCTGCTTGGCTGTTGAGTAATTTGAGAAATACTTTTCAGAATGTCATGCACTGCATACCATTTGAGATTACATGCGTGTGTGTGTGTGTGCAAGGGCTAAAAGCATTTTAGGGTCTTCAATAGTTTATCAGCATTCTTCATTGCGATGTCTGGGCTGCGGTCCGAATATGTTAGCCAGAGGTTTTGGCAGCAGGTCTGTCTAAAGTTAAGTGCAGCACAATGGCTTAGGTGAATGCCTGGCATAGTTGGCTCTCAGTGGGTTAGTGTATGGCTGTCTGGGTCAAAGGGTGTATTAGTTAATATATACATAGAAATATATATATGTATGTGTGTGTGCGTGTGTGTGTGAAGTAAGCAATGCCAACAATGTGCGGCAAGTCATTGGATTGGAAAGCTTTTTAAATTAAATTCCAACTGAAAATCAATCAAAAATAAATGCAACTGAAAATTTTACCTTGAGCCAAGGAAAGTCATTTGAATATTATGCAATCGTCGCTCATGTGTGGATCGTAATTAAAATTATAAATGTTTACATTGAATCAACTGACAAGTAAGAAGGATCTAGCCGAGACGGCTCGACTACGAGATACTCTGAAATCTGTAAAAATAAACTAATACTCTTTTTCTTTACGAACGAATGCTGCTTACATGAAATGCTAAATAAATTTGGTAAAAGGCTTCACAATGAATAGCTGCTGCTTGTCTCATGAATGTCTTCTACCAAGACTAAGATTTGTGTTAGTTAGTGAGTGAGTGACATATATATGGACTGACTTCATCAGCTGCTCGTTTAGTCTTTTTCTATAAAATGGTAAATTAGAAAATGTTTAACAATCTTCAAGCAATTCGCTGAGTCATTTTTCCCATACTAAGACTTGAATTTGTTGGTCATTCGATTTGATAATAGCTTGCGCTGCATTGAGCATTGTAGTCATAGTCAGGCTGGTGTTTAATATAAGTGAGCATTATAGTTGGCAAATAACAGTCTCGCTCTGAGCAAGAGACTTTGTTTCTTCTCGTTTTTGTTTCCTGTTGAGTTGGACTATTCGTGTGATGCACTTTTAACGAACATCGTTTAGTGAGCGATACGATTAGCGCCCATATAATGAGAGCTATTAAGTGAGTAGATAATGCAAAGAGTCTATCCAAACGGGCTGCACACTCTCACTCCCAGATACACTCAGTTACACGCTATTGATGTACATACATAACAGATACAACCCTTGCATACATAGCAATGAATAAATACAAGACTTTTGGCATAATTTAGCTCGAGCAAAGAGTCGAAGTATAACCAGAGCGAGCAAAAATTTTACTTTGAGAGGTACTAAGAGAAGTTAAATATTCAAGTGAATATAGAGATTGTTCAAGGGAGATTATTTCCATGAATATTTGAATTCTCTCTGAGTACAAGTTAGTTATTAAATTTAGTTAGTTATTTAATTTTCAAAAGATCTGCGTAAGATTCTTTAAATATATATTAAGCATATGCATATGAAAGTATTGTTAAATATATCTTATATATTTCGAATAAAATGGATTCTCTTCATCGGCAACTCTGGGCATCTTTGGAGGGCAAGCTTTTAGCCTTTAAAGCCACTCGAGTTCTAAAATGATTATAAACGTTCTTTACTAGAGTTAGTGTCCACTCTATATAATTTTATAATTAATATAATATAATATAATACTATTATCGAACAGTCAACAATTGTGTTAATTTATAAATTCTCAAATGCAATTTCAGTTGAAGTCAATGTGAACGAGAGTCCAGTGCATTTGACACTCTGTGATACCGCCGGCCAGGATACGCTGGATCCGTTGCGCGAGCTGAGCTATCCGGATAGCGATGTATTTCTGCTATGCTTCTCGGTGGTCAAGCCTGAAACATTTAGGGCCATCAAATCGAAATGGGCTCCCAAATTTGCCAAAACAAAGGCGGCGCTCATATTGGTTGGCACCCAGGCCGACCTGAGGAGCGATTTGAATGTGTTGAATAAATCGCAGGTGAGCTATACTTGTTCCCTTTTCTCTTTACTCTTTTTATTTATTTTTATTTTATTTATTTATTTTTATTTTTTTGCTGTTGCCTGCGTGTTGATTTTGCTTATTTATGCGTCTTAGTTCATGCTTGACTTCATTCTCATTTGTCAGCGTGAGACGCGCGTGTGTGTGAACAGTGAATTGTTAAAATATTTATGATATTCTTATTTGATTTCATATGTGCTTCGGGCGTGCCGCTTTCCCATGGATGAGCAGACAAATGGCGAGAAACCAATTTCATATGCAGACGCCTGGGATTTGGCAACAACAATTGGTGCCAAATACATCGAGACTTCCTCAGCCACACAGGTGAGTTCACATGAAATGTTTAGATGGCCATTGCTGTTGTTGTTGTTCCTGTTGCTGTTGTTGCTGTTGTTGTTGTTGCTGTGGACGTTGTTGATGCTGTTGGGCCAAGAATTTCTCGCCCGCCATCATATTAATTAAAGCAACAGCAGCAGACAGCAGCCCGCACTGTGCTCAGTGAAGTCATTGCACCAGCAACGGTTAAAAAACACTACAACACTAGCAATTGCAGCAACATCAGCTAAGGCAACAACAACAAGAACAACAACAACAACAATTTATATTCAGCAAATCCTTTGGGCTGTCGCTGTCTGTATGCAAACACTTAAAAACGTAAAATTCTGCTGAATGCTGACGTTTGCCTTTGAGGTAATGTGCCACACTTTGCTTCGCATAGCCACAAGCAGACACACACACACACACACACACACACACACATACAGATATACACAATAATCATAATTGTGCGGTGTTCGTGCTGGTTACTGCAAAAGTAACAACTGTCTGGGATCTGCGCTGGCTCAAGCTTTGCTGCCGCTTTCGCTGTTCCCGTTGCTGTGTTGCCGTGTTGCCATTGCCGACACACCACTTCCTTCGAGTGGATGCCACCTTTTTATATTGGCCGTGCATTGCACTCGCACCTTTATGTGCTCCCCACGAAGCCGCCAATGCTGGCTCCGAGCACGCAAGGGAAATTTACTCGCATTGCTGCTGCACAAAAAAAAAAAAAAAAAAAAAAGTAGAGACAGCAATAGCGCTGTCGCCCAATGCGAAATTCTTTTACATATTTAAATAAGCGCAACAAAAATATAATTTTAATTGGACATTTCGTAGACTTTAAAGTTAGGTGTATGTAGTATTTTGCAATAATATAATTTGTATCGCGTATACGTAATATTACAGCTTAGATATGTTAGGCTAGAAACTGTAAATATATATATATATTTTCTTTTACTTAAATATTTAATATATTACATATATTGTAATACATTGTGATTATAGTGTAGCGGCATTTTTAGATCATTTTAGAGGCATTAAGATCATTGCGGTGCCTTGTTATGCGTCATTATAGCGGACTTGTACTTTTAGATCATTTTACACTTGCTTAGATCATGTCGGTGCATTGTTATGCATCATTACAATGCACTAGTAGTTTTAGATCACCTTAGACTCGTTTAGATCATTTTCGGATGATTGCCTTGCATTGCTGTTGGCGTTTTAGATCATTTTAGAGGCATTTATATCGTTTTGTTGGAATGCTATGCATCATTTAGTACAATTGAATTTTTAGCTCATTTTGGATTCATTTAGATGATTTCGACTCGTGTAGAGCACAATTTGTGCTGAAAATAGAGCAAAAGCGGAATAGATGATCAAAATGTCAATAAAAATATAAATCTCATTCAAATATAAATCATATAAATCTCTGATAAAGTAAAGCTATTAAAACGATTGCAGCTCTTCAATAAAAATAATATTATATTAATAATTTAGGTTTTGCCGAGTCCAAAAAAAAAATATGTTTGAACATATGTACATATATAAAAAGTAAAAAAAAAAAAAAATATTTTAATAATTTTATGAAATTATTAGTTATTATTTAATTAAGTTTAAAAATTTTCCAAGTATTGTAGAATGCAGATTTTTAAAGTATATATAATTTTTATAAAAATAAAATCCTCATTATATTGTTAATCAATTTATTGAACGGCCTTTAGTTTTTAGCATATTTATTTATTTTATTTTTTTTTCATTCAATTAAATCATTAACTAATTACAAAATCTTTGTATTCTTCCTTCTTCTGCAGGATAAAGTCAAAGACGTCTTTGATACAGCCATTTGGGAGGGCCTGGTGCCCACAACATTGCCGCCCACGCCGCCTTTCTGGAAGAAGCTCTTCTGCCTAGCCTGATGAGAAAGCTGCGCGAACTATATATAAATATATTTTTTTTGTCATATATATTTGCAACTCGAAAAAAAAGGAGAAACACTCAAAAGAAAAAAAAATTATAATAATATTTTTCTTAAATTTATATATATGCATATGTAATTCTGCATCTAAAGAATTATTTCTCGACTAGTAATTATACACGATTTATATATGTATATTCATATATATTATATATTTATTTATATTTTTGTTTAACAGTGCTATTAGATTATGGCATGCGCACTCATTGACTGATAACAATTATAATAATAATAAATAAAATACTTTACAGTAATATTATTATTCCAAAATTTTCTACACTTAAGACACAATTGTATCTGATAGCAAAGAAAAACACAATTTTTTTTTTTTTAATATTATTACTATGATTATTATTATTGTTTAGGCTCAGAATTTCTCGCGATTATTGTTCGAAATTTGATAATAGCTCTTAAATGTTATAGTTTAGTTATACATATTTTTTTTTTTTTTGTAAACTTTGAATGCTCTGCTAAAACATTATGATGAATTCTTTAGCAAACGAAGCAAACCAACTGGTGTTACGTCATTCCATCCATATATAAGCATTAAGTTTTAAATCCTTAGCATACACATATTGCATATGTCGAAAGCAAAAGCAACAAAAAAAAAAAACAAAACAAAAAATATATATATTAAAAAAAAAAACGCAAACTTGTTTTATTTTTAAAATAATAGAAGTTATCTTTACCAAAATTTCAATAAATTTTCCATTAAAGTTTTTCTGCGCATCTTCAATTCCATTTTGCAGTTGCTCGACGAAAATATTTTTCATCAGTCGCTAGGCTTAGACAATAAATGCAAAGCGCATAAAAGCACTGTGTGGCCAGGGATTTGAGTTAAGAGAAATATTGATTATAAATTATGGAATTATAAATATGAGCCAAGACAGAAAAATAAAGTAAAATTTGATTTGAACTTTGAGCTTTAACTAGTATATGCCTTGCACAGTCACGTAGCATTTTTTGTTGAGTTCTATTTAATTTTGTTAAACAGTGTAATGGAAGAGCAAAATCAACAAAAACAACATTAGCGTAGACTTTCGAAAAAACAAACAACAGCATGGTGCTTAACAGAAACCTAAACACACGCACTCGCAAGCCAGACACCTACACACACACACACACACATCTATTTATACACCCACATAGACAGACAATCTACACACACACACACACACACACATACAAGTACTGCCAGCCGCTGCAATGAAACTTGAGCGAAAAGTTAAGCGGAGCTTGTCAAGTTTTTTAGCTTTCACCGAAAACGTAAAATTAATTTTGTCGTGGCAGAAACGTCAGTCAGCATGTAGTAAGCAGCATGTCGCTTGTAGCATGCAACATGCAGCAAGTAGTAAGCAGCCATCAGCCAACAGCAAGCATCTTCATTTTTGGCATCAAGTGTTCTGTTGACATTGATGCCTTGATTGCAACAAACGTTGGCAGTCATTGCGGACGCTGCATCAACAGAAGCACAGCATGCACTCCCTCTCTCTCTCTCTCTGGTTCTCCCTCTCTCTCTCGCTCTCGGTGTTCGGTTCATGTAAAGGGCTACGAAATTGAAATATTAATGCCAGAGCTGACAGTTAACAACTTCGGTGACAGTACAACAAGCTGCCGTCCAAGTGCAGTGTAAACATTTTGCACATTGTCTCGACACGGACTGAGCGTGCCAGAGAGAGGTGTGGCATGGATGGCCTGCCTGGGTGGCCGGGTTGGCCTGGGTGGCACGGGTCATGAGTATGCCAAATCCTAACAGTAAACAGTTAATACAACTGCCAACAGCAGCAGCAGAGTGAAAGCCAACATAGAACAACAAGAGCACAACAACAAAAACAACAACATCAGCAACAACTGCAGCTTAAGCCAGTCGAGTACGAAATAATTTTAAATTACTAAATCATTATTCGAATTTGAACACGCTGTCGAGTGTATACAATATAACAATAATGTCAGTATATAATGGAATACCTGAATCCATTGAAAAGTAACATTTCTGCAGTGTTGGCAACTCTTCAGGGTTTTGCGCCCGCCAGAACAAGTAGAAATTGAAGACAGAAATAGCTAAAGATTAACTTGAAAACTGCAGAAACATATTTTTTTTGTTTCCATTTAAAGTGAACTTTAGTTAATTATTCTTTGAGTAATGGCATGAACATGTCGAACTAAAAGAGGACCTATAAGAGTTTCCCATAATATAGCCCATATTGCAGCCCTAACACGTGCATGCGTGGGTATGTGAGTGTGAGCCTCAGACTCATACCTTAGACTCAAGCCTCAGACATAGGCCTCAGTCTCATACTAATACTCAGAGTGAGCTTCAGTTCCAGCATCAGCCTCAATCTCAGCGCCAACCACACAAACGGGCGTCAGTTCTAGGCGTCAGGCTTCAGGCTCAATCTCAGACTTTGCCTCAGGCATAGGCCTCAGTCTCAAACTCAGACTCAGACTCAGGCTTCAGACCGCAGACACAAATATAAGACTCAGTCTCAGCTTCAGCCTCAGGCCTCAGACTTAGTTCTCAGTCTCAAGCTTCAGGCTCAGCCTCAAACACAGGCTTCAGACTCATCCCCCAGACTCAGTCTCAGGCTTCACGCTTCAGACTCAGTCCTCAGACTTAGTTCTTAGTCTCGGCGTCTGTTTTAGGCTTAGACTCTGGCCTCAGACTCAAGCCTCAGTCTCAGACTCAGGCTGAGCCTCAAACTCATGCCTCTGACTCAGACATCAAGCCTCAGTTTCAGCGTCCGCCTCAGGCTTCAGTCTCAATAAGCCACACGGCTCACGCTCAGCCTTCGACTGCACGATAGCCTTGTCCGTCACTCCACACTGAGCTCTCTCCCTTTAGGGTAATGAAATTTTATAGTGAACTTATTTCAAGAGCAACTTTATATCGTCTGCAAATTGTGCAGGCCCATGTGCTAGTCAAACATGAATGAATTGACTGTCCCGCATGTCAAATCATGCGACTTCGAGCATGTTCAATGCATAAGTCTGGTCATAATTTGTGCGCCAGCCAATCGCAGTCGCTGGACGCTGTCTGCTGGCCCATGGTCGTCGTCAGACCACCCACTTAACGATATTGCAGAGACATTGCAGAGACGCAAGGCACAGCCGTTGTCTCTTTATTAGTTCAAAAATAAATCAGCAACCCAAATAGAGAACATGTTCAAAATTTATAGTGCGGCCAGCAGTACGAGCAGACGCTGACGATGCGTATGTGTGCAATAAATAAACAATTTGTTTTTTTTTTTTTTTTTGGGAGTATTACAAAAAATTACGCATACGCAGTGTTGACCCAAATCGAAGATGAACTAAATGTGGCAAGCAGAGAGGGAGAGAGAGAGAGAGAGAGAGGTTAGCGTGTTAGCATTTGAAGTATGCATTCTAATATATTGTTCCTTTCGCATTACAACTGAGTGATGCATTAGTAATGAAATGGATTTTGGGCAAATTGCATGTGTTGCTGAGTTCACTGGCTGTTTCTGAACTTCGTGCCGGCATGCAATTATATATAATATATTTAATTATTTACATATTATATATTTCTCTACAAAAATTACAAAATGATTTAAATATATTTTGTTTAAATGCTTAAAAAAAACTAACAAAAATTACAAAATGATTTTGATGAATGTTTAAGCCATTTAATAACTCTTATTGACTATTTCCACACACAGACACACACCCACACATGCACAATTTGTAAGAAGTGTTATGCTGTTCTCGCCCACTGTGATTGAGTGCTGGCTGTAATATCAGAACGTAGTCAGCGTATTTCACTGACACAGCACAAAACAAGTGGAAGCCAGACAATGAAAATACGGAAATGTAACCTTAAATGAAAGAAAATTGAAAAAAAAGTATGAAAAAAAAGGAGAAATCATATAGAGAAAGAGAGTGGGAGAGAGAGAGAGAGAGAGATAGAGAGAGGCGAAATCAATTCGAATTTATAATGAAAAATACTACACGCCGTGCAGTGTGATCAGTGGCGAGAGCCGTGGAATCCAGTTGAATAGAGTTTTCTTTTCCTTTCACAAAATATTTTCAGCTTTCTTCCTTTTCGGTTTTTTCTTTTTTTTTCGGTTACGGAGCAACTCTTTGTTTGCTACGTGTCCATAAAACCAACAGTTGGAGCGAGCAAAACGACCGATTTCAGCACGCGGCTATTTATGTGGGTCATTCACGCGAAAAGGATGCGACCCCGGCTCCACAACATTCTCCATAGCTCGACCGTCTCTAGCCTGTAGCTCTCGTATTGCTATGTATGTGTGTGTATGTGTGTGAGTGTGTAATTTACTTAGAAATAGATACAGATACTATTGCGAGCAAGAGACATGCGAGAAGTTGAAGGAGCAGCAGGAGCAGCAGCAGAATCTGACGCACATGTAAACGTCGCTAGTTGAACCCTTGATTGCGGTGGTGACGGTCGCCCATTGTTCGACTTGGGTCTTGGACTAAAACTTATAATCATAGCATCATCAACAAAATTATCGTTTTGCCACAGCACGAAGGGGGGCGATGTGAGGAGTGAGAGAGAGAGAGAGAGAGAGAGGGCAGACGCGTAAGGCATCGCACAGATACACTCGCCATTTAAGAGCATAAAAGCGAAACGTGCTTGAAATGTGAATTACTCACACTTATACACACACACACTGTTGTACTTTGTGCACTTCAAGTGTCTGGCTCTGTGTGTGTGCGTGTGTGTGTGTGTCTAAGTCGCTTTTTGCTTCTTCGCTCCTTTGACTCATAACTTTAACTATTTTACACGAACGAACGAACATTTACTTTACTTTTTTCCCCCAGCCACGCTTTACTTTTATTTACTTATTTTAGTGCTTACTTCCGTTCACGTACACAGCCAGCACACACACACACACACACACACACACACACACAAGTACAGCCACACAATTTTTTAGCAAATTAACAAGCCAGCCGCTGGGAGCATCGCATTTCACAGCCTTGGCGCACGTTTGTGATTTGAAAATCTGTTTAGCTATTTTCAAATTCAAATCTTGGCATAATTAAGCAAGTGATTTAGCAGAACCTTAAAATTTCTTACTCAAAATATGTATGCAGACTTGAATGAAATTTATTGTTATTTATTTGTTTATATATGAAGAAACAAGAGAAATTGCGTTATGGCTTAATGATATTTTCTGATGTATTATTATTGAATATTATTATTAATATTATTATTATTTATTTTTATTTATTTTTTATTTATTTTTTTCTCGCTATATTAAACAGATGTCCTTTAACCTAACTGAAGCTAATCTTACACGAAATAAAATTAAAAAAAAAGTCTGTTTATCTGTTATTCAACAAAATAAATACATGGATCAGCTGAATATGACAACCCGGTTTATAGTATGTATGTTATATTATTATACTAAATGCTTGTTTTAAGTACATGTAGAGAGAGTTCCTCCATCCTTAAGCAGCATTCGAATATAATCAGAGCTCATTAAAAATGGCAAATTATATTATATTAGTTTGCTGGCAATATATATAATTGAAAAGAGGAGGCGTGCCAGAGCCTGTTAGGTATATACATAAATTATGTATCAAGACTTCCAGCTAAGGCGATCTAACCTTAGTCTACCTCTCAGTCTACATGATCGCCGCAATCTTGTAAGCTACAAAAATAAAATACTTGAATCTTTGACTACATATAAATATATTTCTGTATACCAAAAATAATATAAATTATTTAGGTAAATTGCAGATAAACCTAAATTTAATTTTTAAAAATTTGTAAAATAATTAATGCATTTCAGTAGTAATTTTAGCTCATTTTAGCTCATTTTAGCTCATTTTAGCTCATTTTATCCAACAATTATTTGTTGATAGCAATGCCATGAATAAGCCAAAGCGCAGCGTGTAATTGTTGGCATTAGTTTAGCATACACACATATGTAAATACATTGACGCATTTGGGCTGGCATAGTCATTATAATGGATAATTAATTGTTGCATAACTTTTGTTGTAACTATTGTAGATAAAGCATGTGACAAATAAGTGTGAAATGCTTGGAATAACGGCACTCTATATGGAATTTTTCAGACAAATAGCAAAATTGTTGTAGTCAATTCGAAAAATTAATTTACAAATTCACAAATATCCTTTAGCTAATTATATAGAATTTATTATTAAATAAATAAATAAAAATGTACATAAAATTTGATAAAAATAAATTTAAAAAATAAATAAATGAGTATATAAAATTTTAAAAATATTTATAAAATAAATATGCAAAATTGAAAATTCACTTTAATATTTTAAGCATATTTTATAAATATAAATTTAAATATATATATTTAATACATCATGAATATATATTTAAATATATATATATATATTAAATAACCACACATAAACATGTTATTATTATGAATATGTTTTAAAAGCGAATAAATATACAAACACAGCTGAGCTGAACAGCTTTCTATATCAATGTCAAATAATACATGCATATGTATTGCTGATGGATATTTAAAAGTATTTGATAAAGCCGCGTGCTTAGGTTTTATTTTCACAGTTGTTCTTACTGTTGCTGTTCTGGTTCTTCCTCTTCAGCTGCTGCTGCGAATTCCTAAAAACAAATTTTGTTTAATTTCAACAGGCCGCAAATACTTGAACAGTTTTCCATATCTGTTTGTGTGTTTTGGGTGTTTTGTGTGTGGTTGCTTCTGTTGGTTGCTTTGGCTGGTCGTCTCGTTCACTTCCGCAAGCGAAATCCTTTTTGCGTTAATTGCACTTAAACAAATTATTATTTACACACTTCTACCAAACCGCAGTGATCAATAAATACCGTGGAATGAAAGAAACGACTGCAGAAATTCGCAATTTACACTGATAAATAAGGGCGTAACTGACTAGGCAATGCTCGTCAAGTGATGGAAATGAAAAATATTGAACAAAAAAAAAAACTTATTGTTGCATAAATATTTCTGTATGAAACAAGCTTTAACACCAAAGTCTAAACTATATCTTTTAGCTAGAATAAATGAGCTTTTGCTGTGTGTAGATCACAGTCGAATTGCTGTTGAGATAGATCCAACACTCAATTTGTAAAAGATCAATAGATTGTCTTCTAGATTCTTAAAGCAAACTCAACTTAATCCAATTGATTCTTCATCTGATTTTTGAAATTTTCCTCTCAGATGAACTTCTATCTTCAATTCACCTGTAAGCGAGCATGCTGCAGTCAATTATACCCGGCTTGCCTCTATACTAATTGAAAATTAGCAAAAGTGCTATAAATACCTTTACTTTGGCAACTCTCAGCGGTTCACACTTAAATCATTTTGATTGTTAAGTGAAATATTGATATTGATTATTGATGGGAAATCAGTTTGCCTTACGGAATATGCGGATGAACTTATGACTTATAGCATACTGAAACGCATTCGCTTGCTATGCAAGGCGAAAAAAGCATTTCCATCTTATAACTGTGTCGTGACATTCGAGGCGAAAACCACTTTGGCAAATGTTCGAAAGATATCGGAATATGTTCTCAAATGACGTCTTGGATATGCCGGCCTTCGCATGCCCTTCGCAATGCGAATGCCCACAGTTATCGATAAGACTTTAGTTTTCGTTATTTATTTTTGTTTTAGTTTTTAGAGTCAGTCAGAGAAGTATGAGAGACGAACGGAATGCAATAAAGCAAACATCAAAGCGAGAAATGAATTTCAAATGGACTTCAAAATTTATGCAAAGCCGAGTGAGAAATAAAAAGGCATGTCCCAATTGCCATCGGGGCGCATATGAAAATATGAAAATATGTATGAAAAATAAAGAAACATATATGCAGAGGATAAGTGGGGCTATGGATATGATGGGATCGAGGCGTCGTCAGGAGTCGTCATACAAAATACGCATGCAAATTAGGTATTTATATACATTTCTGTGTCTGTTTCTACCTATTTAATTTGCAAATGCATAAATTTCCATAAATGCGTCAAAAGTAATCAGCAAACGAGTTGCTAAAGTTGATTAAATGCAATCTGGCTACGAAACTTCAATCAGTTGGCAAGTTGAGCAGTTAGTTGCTCTCTCCCTCTCACCCTCTCACCCTCTACCTCTCTCTGTCTCTGTCTCTTTTTAGCCTTTTTTTGTAGCTGCATCCCTCTGCCAGTCTTGCTGCCACTTAGAAGTGTTCATGTGCCGAGACCCGCAAAACAGATTGAAAAACTTTACCGAAACATAAACACGAAAGCCAAAAAGCAAACCATGCCACATGGCCGCACTGACTGCAACTGCTGCAGCAGAGACAGTTGAAGCTGCGCTCCAGACGAGGGATGGCAAACCCTTTTTCAAAGCATACATACATACATATCATATAGCAAAGCATTCAAAAGACATGAATATCAGTAGCTTTATCGTATAAATAAATCATCAAATTAATTAAAAGGAATTAAAAAAAAAAAAAAATTAGTAATTGAGATAAAAATATAATAAATATATATTTTCAATAATATGATGAAGAAATAATATCATAAATTTATTAAATAATATATATTATACATAATAATATAATATAATATATATTATAAATATAATATATATTAAAATAATAAATAAAATTAGCATAAATTGATTGAATAATAAATATATTTTTAATCATATTGCATTAAGCGAATTAATGAATATTCAGCATTAAAATACTTTCACTCTGAAAAATAAATGAATATTTTTAATATTTTTAATATACTCTAAGTTGCTCAGGTACGCCAGTGATGTCTCAGTCTCAGGACTGGCTGACAGGCAACAAATTGCAACGTTTCACTGGGTGGAGACCTCTCTGCCACAGAAGAAGACTGAAGCACATACATACATATTATCCATGCCCATCACATTTACTCAGTTACCCGTTTCATTTTACCATTTCAACTCAATATTGAAATATTTCCTCACTTTGGCTAAAAGCAACGTTATTGACTATATTCAAAAGGTAGTCAAAGGTAGTATATATGTATATTAAAAGCCAAACTTCAGTTTTTAAAATTGATTTTAGAATATATGGGTTATATGCATACATATATAATAACATTCACCTAAGATTATTTATTTTATTTTTACTTACTTTTTTCCTATAATACTCTCTCTCTCTCTCTCTCTCTCTCTCCCTCTCTTCTTCTCTCTCTCTCTCTCACTTAATCAATTACATCAAAAATGTCATTAAATTAAATACCCTTGAGCATCATGCTAATTGCTATTGGTAATTGGCGCGAACTTTGTCCACTCGATTGATGTTAATTAATTGTCAATGATTGTGATTAGAGCTCGTTGTAAGAACTTAATGCTGCGTCGTTGCACAATTTGTTCTAGCTGAATAATGTATGTATATGAAATTGATTTGGTTGATGAGACTGCAACCCTAGAGCAGTCGCCGTGAAGTGGCATGGCGTGGCATGGCATGGCAGACAGACGTATGTCAAGGGCCAAGCAAATAGGAATGCCGAATGGCCAGCGTGGAGCAACATATTGCAAAAGTTATGAGCCGGAAATTAAACGGATGCTGACAATATTCACTGGTCCGGTTGATGGGGCGCATACGTAACGTGAACGTGTGACGACGAACGGATGCGGACGTGCCAGGCAGAGGCAGGTATGGCCTGGTAAGGTCTGGTAAGCCCACTCAGTCTCAATTAGCTGGCGTCACAACAATTGTAACAACAATTGAATCGCATCCACATGCACATGACGTGTCGCCCCTCTTATCGACAGCTGTTCTGCTATCGGCCATCGGCAGCTGCTAATGCTGGAATAAAAGCAGTGCGTTCCATTTGTGCACAGCTAAACGGCTGGCAATAGCCGCACCGAACATGGCAGAGGAAAAGCACCGCATGCTCTACCAGGGCCAAGACCCTAGCCAGCCAGTCTGGCGTGCCCGCTCGCTGATGGGACCATCCCGGGAGAGCTGTGCGCCAGAGACGCAAGAACCACCGACCTACGATGATGCCATGGGAAATTCATCGACGCTACGCATGGGAATCGCGGCTGTGGATCAGCAAGCGGGCCCAGCCTCGAGCCAGACGGGCAGTGCTGATCGTCACTGCAGTTTTATTGCACCTGCTTTGATGCGCAGTCAACGGCAGGTGGAGCAGCCACGCCAGGCTATCACCCACTGCTCACAGCTGCCGCCTCAACAGCTGCAACTGGATGAGGACGAGGTGCCGGTCGTAGCACGGCCGCAGGAACAGCGCAGGGAACGCGGTCGTCCGCAGCAGATGCACAGTAAGTAGCTTGCTTGGCTGGAGCCCAATCGGAGTAGAGTGATCTGATCTAGTGCCCTTTGTCAGGCGTCTTTGCAATGACGCCACAGCCCCGTCTCGGCGCCAAGGCCTGTCTGATTGTGTGCCCCGCCTGCGGCCGTGAGGGGCGCACCCAAATCCGCTACACTGCTAGCACACGCACCCACTGCTGGGCACTCTGGCTGTGCTCCATTGGGTATGTTCGTGAATCGCATCGCATCACATCGAATGCGTGAATCGAACCTCATGCATTTCATTCATGCCTTTTAATCAGGTGGTGCTGCTGCGCCTGTCTGTATCCCTATTTGGTGGATAGCTGCCGCAACACGAACCACTACTGCGCTGTATGCAAAACGTTTCTCGGCACTTATAGTCCCAACGATTGCTGCTGATGCATCCATTCAACGATTGCTGCTGAAAACTCCTGCAAATTATTGACTTAAATGTTGGAACATTAATTTTCATTTTTATTTACAGTGAATTTTGTTGTTTAATAAATCTATATGCAAAATACAAAGAATGAATAGTAATAAAAATAATTAAATTACAACTATATAATTTGCTATATTAAAGAGTAATAAAATAATGAAAATACATGTAATAAAATCAAGTAAAAACTTTAAAATTTATATAAAAATATTATATTATATTATTAAAATTATTTATATATTATAATATTATTTTAAAAAATTTATATATATTATATCAATAAATATTATTATTATTATATTATTATATTACTAAAATATATAAAATAGGTTGTCTTTGGATCCAATAAAGTCTTCATACGGCAAAAATAAATACATTAAAAATATAATTAAATATTTACATGAATTTATTTAATTTATTTGTCATTCTTTCTTACTTATTTATTTACTTTATTATTTATTATAGAGTAACCTTAATTATTCATAGACACTTTCATTTAGTTTGACATCGAAAATATTAGTTTTTTTTTTTCTATATGTAAGAGTGAACAAAAGTCACCAAAGTCTCCTCATTCTTATTGGCTCTTATTCTCGCATTAGTATTGATGTGAGGCTGAGAGCTTGCATAGAGCTGTTGCAGAAACGTTATCCCAGTAAGTTTGCACTACTCACATCAAGCTTACATTCGCTACACCAAGCAAGAGCGAAAGAGATAGAGCAGCAGAAATAGCTATTGCTGCACGTAGTCACAGCTATTGCTGAGCGAGAGCGAGATGACTAGTTAGTCATGCGGAGAGGGTCGCCATGATTGTCAGCGAACGAATTGATGTAATTCTTACTGTGCAAGAGAGCACAGCGAGAATATGATCAAATACAAAGTGATCAAATCGACATGTAAATAAATATAGATTTTTAGGTAAAAAAAAGAGGTGCGAAAGGTGAACATTGGAAATTATCCCCGAGCAAGAGCATTGAGTAGGCGGTTAGCTATATGATATAAATGCTGTATAGTTTCTACATGAATGAGTGCTCTGTGTAGCTGCATTTACTGTTGGTAGAGCCAGTAGTAAAGACTCTCTGTGCTTTCAAAGTAGAAAGCTTAATGGAATGCATGTGCAAAGACAAAGCTGCTTGGAAAAGAGACTTTGACAACATAGGAGCTAAGAGCAGGAACAATGAGACAAAATGTGCCCAGTTAGAGCACAACTTGAAGATTAGTGCAGGATAACGTCTGCTGGCAAAGCAGCAAATGCAATCCCTCTGTGAGGAGCTGCGTGGCAATGTATAAAGCAAAAATAACAATTTGAATTTATTTCGATTGATGATCAGCTTAAAGACATGTGAATTGATGTGACTGTGAGGATATGCGTATATATTTGCGTATGTGTATTTTAATCCATCTTATATTTCAGTGTGTATTTATGTATATGTGTATATGTATTTTTGCATTTTTAACTTTGTAAGTTTGCTTGTATGAATGCCTGAGCTTAGCAATGAACAGAGTTATTATTTTGGTAAAAATATTCTGATGTTTAAGTCTATGAAATGTTGCCAAATCTAATCTCTGATTTGGAAAAATTGATTTTAATTGATTGATTTACTACATAATATAAAAATTTGAAGACTATAATGGGGCGGCCTTTAAAATTTGATAATATTTTTTTTAGAAAAAAAAATTTCAAACACAAAAAATATGTTTAAATTATTTGTGTGTTGAAACAAAGCACATCAAGAAAATGTTTAACAATAAAAAAATTCATAAAAAACATTGAATTGAAAAATAAATTCATCATGCCACTAACATCACAAATTAGTATTGTATTTTGTGCAATTAACTCAAGTTTAAGTTTGGTTTGCCTTGTTATTAGATAAACTACAATTTGCACGCTTTCTCTCTATCTGTACCTCTCTCTCTCTCTCTCTCTCTCTATCTGTTCCTCTCTCTCTGTCAAACAGCCACTCTCACTCGCTTAGTCTCTCTCTCTCTCCCCATCTTCATCTCATTTCCCTCATTTATGAATTTGACTATAAGAAGATTATAAATGCCTCTCTCCCTTTCTCTCTGCCTCCCCATCTCCCTCTCTGTTCCATCAATGGAATGCAAAATATAATGATATATTTCCATTTTTTTTTTTTTTTTTTTTTTTTATAACAATAACAATATATTTATTTCAAGTGAAGAAGCAGTACATTCAGATTAATACTTTAACAACACATTTATGTACATAAAACTAGGACCAAACCTCACTTCCATCAATGGAATGCAAAATATAATGGTATTTTTCTATGCATACTTAAATGTGTATTGTCTTATTTGCTCAAGCAATTCCGTTCTGGCCACGTTTATTCCCCAGCTGTAAGACACAACAAAGGCAAAATTAAAAAAAAAAAGAAAAGAAAAGAAGAGGAGAAAAAGGAGAACAAAAATCACATTGATTGTTCACTTGTTACCTTTTGCAGTCTCTTTGGCTGTGGTTCGATGGACGGCTGCCCAGCCACCCACTGCTGCCACTCGGACGCACAGCACTGCTGTGCTGCAACCTGATGCTTACAAAGAACGCTCCAAGGATGTTGCCAATCGCCTATTGAACTAATAATGGCCTGAATTGTTGTTGTCGTTGTAAATCCGTGTTCGTATGTGCCCGCAAATTGAGTTTGGCCACAAGTGAAGTGAAGTGCGCAACGCTTCATCTCTCTCTCTCCTCTCTCTCTCTCTCTCTCTCTCTCTCTCTCTCTCTCTCTCTCTCTCTCACTCTCTCTCGCTCGCTCTCTCTCACACACACTCTGTTAGATTGAAAAATGCATGATTGGCTAATTAGCGGACAGCTGGACAAGGCTTTCGCTCTGATGAACTGAAAAGTGAATGCACTCATCATAGGGCCACCCGCCGAGCCTTTTCGCATTCAGAATGGGATCTCAGTTGCACGTCCAATTAGCTCCGGCTCCACTTACAGTTGGCTCAATCAGCGACAGTCCGTTATTGGGCAACAATTCATATCCGGATTCACAATTGCATTCGGCTGCCACTGCACTACCATAATGCGCCAAAACAAATAAAAAAGCAGAGCAACAAGAAGAAGGCGCGAAACCAGCAGCAACATCAACAATAAGAGAACAACAATAAAGTGAGGAAGACAACAGCAGTCAATTAGCTGACCGAGTGCCATAGGAATAATTACTGCTCTAAGCGCATTAGGGCTGACCTCACGCTGGCTGGCGTCATGATTATATCATGAGATGCCAATGAAGGCAATCAAAACAGGAATGTAAGAGCAACATTGCTATAGAAGGAGGAGCAGCGGGCGGAGCAGGAGGCCTTCATAATAATAATGTGTAATGCGATAATGAATACGAGACCTGTCATCTACACCACACAACAAAAACGACAACAACGACAACGACACAGCGAACAAAATATTACCAAATAACAATAAAAACAACAGCAACATCAACAATAACAATCGACTGCAACAAACACTTGGGCGCTTCGCAACAACGTGCCGCAAATAAGTTGCCAACTTTAATTAGATTAACTTGCTGGGCTCACATAAATATCAATAGCACTTCATTCTCGTTGTTGTTCGTGTTGGTTGGTTGTTGTTGTTGTTGTTGTTGTTGTTGTTGTCGCTAACAAGCAGTCTACACTACGGGCCACATAAATAGGCTTGACACACATTGAATAACTGAACTGAATTTTTTTTCCGCCCAATCAACTAGCGCTAATACCCTGCAGACAAAAGAGTATAGAAATGAAGTGGAATATATTTAGCTGTAGATTAGAGATCTTAAATCTGATTGAGGGCTATATAACCTTATAGATACTCTTCTTTACTGTATAATACCGAATATATTCCTACTTGGGGTAATTTATTTTAATCTTTGTTTTTGTTGAATCTCAGGCAAAATTTGTATATCCTACAATTTCTTATTTTTATCATGCGGAATCCATATTATGGATATTTAAATGTAAGTTTCTAAAATTTCCATAGAATAATTTTTTCATTTAATTTTTTCTCTTAGAACCCCACGAAATACCCTGTAAATGCAAAAATATAGATTTAAAACGAAAGTAAATTAAATGCGCAAAAAAGTATGCTACATATTTTAAACAGAATAGAATTTGTCTCATAGAGGCTAGAGAAGAATGTTCTATAAAGAAAAGAATCATAAGTAATCGGAGTATTTTTGAAGAAATAATAATAATAATAATAAATATGTATTATAAAGACAAATAACAATAATTAAATAAATATAAATAAATGAATAATAATAAAATAATATAAATCAGCCAATTCTACTATTTCTACGTATTCTGTAACAGTTGTGCTAAAATTTCTTAAGCAAACAGAATGTAATTCAATAATATACGATTTTAGTCTGAATCGATTTGACTCTGAACAACAAAATAACAATGTATAAGCAAATACTAGCGCCATGTTGGAAATATTGCTGCCAAATCTGGGGTCTGGCTTGCGACAGCCAGATCAAACGAATACAGGTTGGCCAAAATAAAATCCTCAGATTGATGACCGGCTGCGAATGGTATGTGAGAAACTCAATATTGTAACGAGATCTCAAAATGGCCACAATCTTTGATGCAATCAACCAGCACTCGAGTCGGTACCACGACAGACTGCAGAGACACAGAAACCGGCCAAGGAGGCTCAAGCGCAGGCAACCACGATACCAACTAAATACATTTCATAATTGGCAATCTAATTAATGTTAAAAGATATAAATTTTGTAAATATTTTGTAGTAGTATTAGCGAAAGTAACAGCAATAGCTAACTTTAAAAGTCAGCCGGCTAGCCCAAAGGGTAGAATCTATAGATGACAAAGTTCACGAAGGGGTAATTGTTATCTCGGATGACTTAATAAATAAAATCATTAAAAATATGTATTATAAAATTTCTTCATAACATTTGCATAATGCCTGAAAATAGGCCTCACTTTTTCAGTCAATTTCATCATTTATATTTCTATACATACAACTCAAAGGATTAAATATATTATTTAAATTAATTTAAAATTTGTATGTCAATTAGAACTAAACGGAATACCCTGTAAATTAAAATGTCTAGGTTTATTAGCGAAATCAAATGTAAAATGAAAAAGATTCGGCTTCAGATCTTATACAAAATACAATTAAGAGTCCAATAATAACGAGCAAGAATGTATTGAATAACAAGTAAGAAAACTCTAGTCGAGAGTGCTCGACTAGATAATACCCTGAACCCAATTTTAATAAAATAAAATAATAATCTGTACTGTAGTTTGGTTTTTTGTAATTATCTTAAAAATGCATCAATTTTAGTGCTGAAATGGCAAAAAACTTCTTTATATTGACAAATAGTTAAATATATTGCTCTTGATTAGTACTAAAATTAATCCGTTTTCAAGATAATTACAAAAAACCAGTGTCGAACGTGACAAAAAGTTGACTTTTCTGGAGAATTACCCATATGGATAAATCAGAAAGTATACATAAGAATGTATGCGTGTAACGTTCAAAATGTATATACATATGTGTGTATGCATTGCCAAAAAAAATAATAATAGATGGCGCTTATATTAGTTGAAATTCGAAAAATGTTATATTATTAAATATCATTAAAAATAGACCCAACAAATAGACGTTCCTCGATTAACAGGCATCACCTTAATTAACACAGACACTTCATAATTGTAAAAGAAATATATCAATGCCACTCAAAGTTGTAATAGCCATAATAAATAAGTTCACTGCTAAAGCGCCATCTAGCAAGTTTAAATTCTTAGACCATGCTAGGCTAGTTTTGAATGTATGTACATGTGTGCATACATATAGGAAAACTCTTACCGCAGATATGACGTGCTTTTGTTATTTGGGCAGACTTTTTTTTTTTGTTCATTATTTTCTGTTGACTTAACGGAATAAAATATAATTGAAACAAAAACACTTACAGAAATGATGCTATTAAATATTTGAAATTAAAAAAAAAAACGCACTTATTCACAATTAGTTAAACTACTAACTGACTTTCAAAGGTATCAAATACAAAAGAATAAATAATAAGAAAGAAAGAAATAATAAAAAAAAAAAAATTAAAAATATGAAAGGCTTAAGCGAGACTAGAACCTGCGACACCCTAACATTCGTTGCATCTGCCTAGCCATCTACACCACGACTCACTTAAACGGCGGAGTAGCGAAAACGAATGAAATTCGCCATATACGAAAGAAACACTAAAGCAGTGGCTGAAAATACAAATACAATTCAAAGACAATTCTAACGCAATTCAAAAACAATTGTGATTCTTAGAATATACACGCATAGCAACATAGAAAACGGCCCAAGATTTTTTGTGTGTATATGTGCACACGCATACGAATTTGATTTGCATTGCTCAACGTTGCTTGCATTTCCATTGTTATTTTAATTGTTTTAAAATTTTTAAAATATATAATGGAATGTAATGAGAGTTTCAGCATATGATCTACATATTCTATTTAACATTTAAGGTTTTTTTAGAAATCATAACTCTTTTACAATTAGCTTTACATGCACAAATATGTACATACATGTATGTATGTACGATTGCAGCCACACGCTGATCTACGCTTACATGTATGTAATACATACATGTATGTATGTATGTACATACATACATATGTGCGCCCGCAATGCGTCATGCTGTGTCGCTGCCTTGCTTGCTGCGCCACATGGGTTTTGATGAGAAAACTTTATAGACTAATAATTCTGTTTCTAGATGGACAATCGTATTGATATGTTCAGATTAAGATTATGATATTCATATCTTTATGCCAAACCAAACTGTATGTCTCTAGTATTTGAAATGCATTTTTTTCACATTTGGGGGTGTGGGGGCGAATTGGGGACCGGAATCCAAAATCTGACAAAAACCGAAATTGTATTAAATTGGTATCTACATATATGCAGAAGACTTAAAAACTCTAACTCTAAAGATGAATTAGCTAGAATTTTATAACTGGTTCCCGATAATTTCAGTTATCGATAACCTTGCAAATATACAAGTTATCGAATTTCTGAAACAAACTCGTACTGCGCGCGCAATATACGGACCTAACACAAAAAGAATGAACTCTCTAGCTTTTGTATCTTCGGAAATCGACGCGTTCAAACATACGGACAGACGGACGGACGGACGGACGGACGGACGGACGGACGGACGGACAGACGGACATGGCTAGATCAACTTTTCTCGTCACCCTGATCAAGAATATATATACTTTATGGGGTCTGCCACGCCTCCTTCTGCCTGTTACATACTTTTAACAAAACCATTATACCCTGATTTCCCATTTTCAATGGGTTCAGGGTATAAAAATTGAACTATAAAAGTCGAATTTTATAAAATCTAAAAGAGATTACCAAGTTAGCTACTGTTACTTTGATCTGAATACATAATCCACCTGCAATTTAACGAGTATATATTAATTTTTAGCTATCAGAAATGTGACCGGCAGACAAATAAGAATGCCTTGCGAAAGAAATTAAATTAGGCATGCAAGTATGTAGACTTCATAAGCCAGCAGCAATAAAATGCATATTTTTACGATATGTCTAACGATTCAGCTAATTAGGACATATACAAATATTCTATATAGTATATACACATATTCCAAGTCTGTTAACAACGTAGTGTGTTTAGTTTAATCTGTATTTAGTTAATTCGATTTTTGAATTAAATTTTGAATGGAAATTACTTATTCGTAATATTCCTCAAAGCCTAGCTCGACTTATTTAAATGTTAATATTTGACAGCTGTTGGCTTTTTTGCTCGTTGATTTTGGCCAATGCAAAAATTGAAATAAATAAGTAAAAACATAAATAATTAAAATAAATGAATTAAATAAAATAAATAAAATAAATCAAAAAAAAAAAAATAAAATAAAATAAATAAAAAAATGAAATAAGTGAAATAAATAAAATAAATAAAACAAATAAAAAAAATTAAAAAAATAAAAAAAAAATAAAATAAAATAAAATTAAATAAAATTAAAGAGATTTATAATCATTATCAAATTTTCGACTGAAAAGAACGCACTTATGATACCTCAGCATTCTCCAGAACTGATTTCTTGAGAGTTTACTTATGACTGAAGAGTGAAATGAAATGAAATTGACAGACTGCGTTACATTGAGCTGATAAAGATGACAGACAGGATATAAAAGCAGATACAGAAGATCTCAGAACATGATTGCTTTAAAGTACTTCGATTGGAAGCAACGTTGTGGGAATTACTTCGCAGGGCCAAACATATTTATATGTTTATATAAGTTGCAAAATATATTAATTTATATAAATAAAATTATTTTTGAAAAATAGGAATTGTCATTACTTTTAGCACAAATTTAACAAACATTTAGACAACAAATTGTTTATCAAAATTATTTAAATTTAAATTCGTAATCTGTCCTCTCTCAAACTTAATCATTTGATTTTATTAACTAATCACTTTAATAGCTAATTACGTTTTCGCAATGAATTTGTAAAACAACTTTCTCAAAGCATTAATAAGATCAGCTTAATGCAATGCTCAAAATTCTATGAAATACAAAAAGCGGTCGATTCGCTCTGATTTCAATGTTGTTGCTCATTATTTATTTAATTCACTTTATTTCAACTGGCTTAAGTGACAGCAGCATAAGCTGTGCGGCCGCTGTCTGGAGACATATTTTTGTTTTCTTCATATTCTTCAGATACTTTTGCATCTATTCAGTTATATATAGCTATCTCTTCACGTACGTGAAGGCATAAAACGTGGCAGTTGTTAATATTGAACTACTAAGCACTGTACTAGCTACATCAGATAGTCAAGCATATGCATATGTATGTATGTCTCCACTGCAGTAAATATATATATATATATATATATATATATATATATGTTTTATATATATATATATATATATATATATATATATATATATATATATGTTTTTCTGTATGTGGCTGGCTATGTTGACATTGGGCGGCGTCTGTATGTGCTCGTTCTATTTCTTTCTTTTTTTTCGTCGAAAATTGTCAATTTTTGGCGGCAAATGTTTGCTCAACATATTTACGGATATTTGCGGCGTGTTGATTTGTTGATTATGTGCGACGATGCGTTAACAGAGAAAACGAGCGCGAGCTCTGTCAGCGGGCAGCGGAAAGGAGACATGGAATTGGAGCGTAACAGCGAATGCACAACTACAAACGTATCTTGAAAGCCAGGAATGACTAATCAAATTAGCAGGCAAAACCAATTGCAAATATTTTAATTGCCAGCCGAGGCTGCTAACTGCTAACTGCTAACTGCTGAATGGTAAATGGTAAATGGTAAATGGCAGCTGAAGTAGCCGCCGGCCATCAATTGGCCAACATTAAAACGAGCAAAACACACTAAAAACGCCAACTGCCCGCATCGATGGCCGTTGATGACAACTGTGTGTTTGGGGAGTTGCAATTGGAGTTGGAGCTGTTGCGGCCGGGTCGTGTAAAAAGGTCAGTCAAATGGTCAAATGGTCAAATGGCCAAATGGAGACGGCTGCAGCCAGCGCTTCACTGACGAAATCGGCACGTAGCAAGCAAATGAACTACAACGTCAACGTTGACGTTCATCTCCAGCTCCAGCTCCATCTCCATCTCCATCTCCATCTCCATCTCCACATCCATATCTACATCCCGCGCTTAGTCGCGCGTTCAGGACATTTGGCGTTCGCAGTTCTGCTGCTGATATCCATATCGCATTGTCTGACGTTGAATGGCTTGAATTGGTGCCGGCGCAGGCGCCGAATGGGCCAAAATCAACCGAGGACGCTTCATTCACTAAACGGCCGTTCGGCTGTGGCCCGACTCGCCAAACGAATCGTGCCAGTGACGAATCCTTGGCTCTGTGCGAACGGCCAACACTTTGGTTGGCTCAATAGCGCCTCGCACGTTGGCCGCGCAACAACACGTCGCGTCTGGTATTCTGAACGCAATAGCTGCTTCATTTGGCCGTTAACGCCGGCGTGCGAAACGCGTCGATTGCGATCCGCAGTCTGAAATTGGCCCACGCCAACCGCCAACAGTCAACTGCCGACCGTCGGCAATCTGCTTAGCCGTTTGTGTCCAAACCCACATATCCACACACGCAAGCATATCAAGTATTTGAGAACGTACTTTGTGAATTCCGTATTCTGAATTCTTGTATATTTTTGTTTTTTTGTTGTTGTTCTTCGTGTTTTTCTTGTTTTTGTTTGCGTTGTTTGTTGTGGTCGAAGTTTTCGCCTGATGGCCGCTCGGGGAATCCAAATCCAAGTACAGTGAGTGGAAGTGCGTGAAACTGTCTGCGTGTGTGTGTGCGTGCGAGTGTGTGCGAGTGTGCAAGTGAGTGTGTGCGTGAGTGTGTGCGGCTGTTTGACAATAATAAGAGCCCAATAACAGCAACAACAACAACAATAATACATTAAATCGCAGTCATCGTCGCTGTTGCTGTCGCTCTTGGCTGCTGCCGCGTTATTTCCGTTTCCGTTTACCGCTTCGCTCCTTGCACTTATCCTGCAATTACTTAAAGAACTCAACTCAACTCAGCACGGTCTCAAACTCAATTGAGCCGGCAGCCAGTCGACGGAAGTGGCAGCGGTTGCACCATGCCCGCTCACACAATGCCCAAACGGCGGCCGCTGCTAACGCCGACGCAGATGTCGCTGTCGCTGTCGCAGTCGTCGTCGCCGTTGCAGTTGCTGCTGCCGCTGCTGCTGGTTTTACTCGCGGTGCCAGCTCAGCCCGTCAAGACGGCCGGAAATGATGCGATTTCCGTTGCCGCGAACACAGCTAGCGGCCATCGTCATATCCACTCAGCGGCGCCGTCACTCACACTGATGAAACGTGACGCAAGCAGTGAGGAATCCGACACCAATGAGAGCGATGCTGCAGCAGTCACCAATGTGCAGCAGCAGCAGCAGCACTTGGACTTCTCGGCCTATGTGAATGGTAAGTAGATCGCAAGACAAACTGTTGAATTCTGAATTGAAATACTCATCCTCAACCACGCTCTCCCCCTTAATATTTAAGAAGTTCAAAGTGAAGTGTAAAAGGCAATAATTGTCAGCAGCAAAGAATCCGTAGAATCCCGTTGCAGATAATTGTAATTTTATTTTACCTAATGTTGCAGATGAGCATATTAAAGTCATCAACTACCATTTGATTTCTGAATTTAATTTGATATTAAAAAAAAAAAAAAATGCATTTTTATTTACTATTTATTCATGCATCATTTGTATGCAATAATCTCCCGAATCAACATTTTTTACAATCGACATTTTCTCGTTCTATTTGCCTTGCCTAGCAGCTAAAGACTTTTATTTGACTAAATATTCATAAGAATATAAAATATTTGGATTTTTTTCGAAGAGTCACACAGAAAGCATAGCATTTTGTTAGCTGAGTAACTCGCTTTTAGTTCAATTTATTTATTTAATATATTTTTATGAAATATTTACAGAGCATAAAGCTCTGCCACATTTTAAACAGCTTAATCTAAGCTGAAATTATTGAATTATCCCTGGCCGTTATTCAGCTGTTGAAAACATCGATCGCTCCATGCATATTAATGACATTTAAATTATGCAATAAATCTATGAATTTTGCTTCGACTTTATTTGTTTATTTTTTTAATTTTATTTATTTTTATTATTAAAATTATTATTATTATTATTATTGTTTTTTATTATATACATATATGTAAATTCTCTTAGTTTTTTTATATATATCTTTTTTCCAGAATAATATAATGAGTTTTATTGTCTTTCTTGTGGCTCTCTAACAAATAATAAATTTAATATTATAATATATTTCTAAATAATAATTTAATATTTAATGTACTCACATTCAGTCTATACGAAGCAAATTTTTAATAAAACTCGGCCGGTAGTAAAAATAATTTAAATATATTTAATATATATAATACAATATATTAATTTGCTTAATGCTAAATATAAATAAGAATAAAAAAAAAAAAAAAAAAAAAAATAGATATAACATACATTTATTTTTTTTTCTTTTTTTTTTTCTTATTTATATTTAGCATTAAGCAAATTAATATATGTATATATGTATGTACATAATTAATACATTAAAATATAATATGCTCTGATGAATATGATAGATATTTAGCATAGCTATATTCAGCTTATTCTACGACTTTTATAATTTTACAATAATTAGAAATCAATTAATAATCAAATCACTTCCGAGCTCTATAAATTCCTGCTTAAACTAAACTAAGTAAGCAAAATCAAAGCGTACTAAACTTTAAACTCAAATCACATTGTAGCTAGCAGGATGATTACTGCTGTATTACTGTCTTCCTCTCTAATCCTATATAAACATGTAGTATATATGTAGATGTTCTTAAATGTCATGGTCTGCCCATTGGAGCTTTCTATGCTTGACAGTTAACCAAATAGAAGTCATTTAGCATTTGTAAATATTTTTATTATAAATAGAACGTTTATAAATATTTTGGCTAAGCGCACATGGCTTGGCCCGTATGTGTTGTCATATGTTTGCTTTTCAAATGGCAGGCGATTGTTCTCTGATAAATTGTAATTTAAATATAGCTAGATGTTGGCCTAATGTATTTGTGTTTGGATACACAAAATGTGTGCTTTGTGCTGCTCGGCAGTTCAACTGGAGCAACTGCTGCTTCCAACAAAAATGTCAAATCTAAATTGGTTGGCCAGAAGATAGAAACTGTATTTATACAATATTCAAACACGTGTAACTGTGAAATGTTCACACACACACACACACACACACACACACATACACATAGAGAGAGATACACTTACCACAGATATTTGTGTGCATTTAGACAATTGGCAATGGCATTACTCATACGCAGCGTTCGCCGAGTGAGCGTCAACCTCAGTCCATTTGTATGCCACACATATTTTGCCTGTCAATATGTTTAGCAATTCAACTATTCCGCCAAATGCCACACCCACTCGCACTCGCACGCCCACATCCACTCACCATAATGCGGACACACGCACACAGTTACTGGACTATGTATAAAAGCAATTAAAACTGAAAGCACTCTACACACACACACACATACACACATATAGGAGGTGAGGGACACAGTTGAACACTTCCATGTTATGCAAAATTGATAATAATACAATAATTGCACTTGCAGCTGTCACTGCAACATTTGAGTGGCTGTCACTCGTGCCATGATGACAATAGCCCAATGATAGCAGCCCCAAACAACCGTTACACTGCACCAATTACAACGGCGCCCAATTTGATGTTGTTGTTGTTTTTTTTTTTTTTTTGCGAATTGCAATTAGCAGTTCTTTGAAACACACATATCATTAATTCATTTTCCATTGTATTCATAATTTTATTTATTTTCCACATACATATTTAAATAAATATAGTATATGTATGTCATTATTAATTTTTATTATTTTTAATCTTTGTTGTTTTTAACTCAAGTAATTTTCTCAATTTAATTTGAGCTGCTCAAATACAAAAAAATAAATAAATAAGTAAATAAATAATTAAAATAAATAAATAACTTGCTCAGGTTTTGCTTTACTTTTATATTGACTAGACTTTGGATTTGTCTACTGCCTTTTAGGCTACTTAATTTAGGCAGAAATTAAAGAATATATTTTCTAATTAGCTATCACAATTGTAACTCAATGATATAATGATATATTTCAAGCAGAGCTTGCAAATGACTTTAAACCCTTTGAACCTTCACGCTCTATTCATGTGATTAACTGAGAAATAAAAAATCACATTCACTCACCCTCGCTCTGAGCAATAGAGACTTTGATTCTCTTCGTTTTGACTTTCGACTTTTTTTGAGCTAAGTTGAACTATTCGTGTGATGCTCTTTACCCGAACATCGTTTACAACCCTCATACAGTGAGGCTTAGTAAGTGAGCATTCTATGCAATTAGTCTTCGCTATCTCATACACATTTACACTGATGTACGTTATTAATGTGCTCAGTGTGAAGATAACACTCGCATAACTAATACACGAAAGAGTTTTCCTACAAAAAAACTCAAGCCAACGCTCGGAGAAAAGCCAGAGCATAAAAATACTTTCTTACCGATCGCGAACGAACTTGGTTCGTCAACAACGCAATCGGTTGCTCTCTAAGTTAATCTCTGAATTTTACAATATGTGAGTGATTAAAAACTCATTTGCAGTAACTGGCAAACGCTCAACAGGTATTTGCAAGCTCTGATCTGAAGTCAAAATCGGAGTCTTCTATTGTATTAGATCTCATGTAGGCGGCAGCAGATCTTTGAGCTGCTGTATCTATATTAACCTAATATAACTATTGGGCTGCGCATTAAGTTTCTGGAGGTATGTTTCCGTCAGTTCTTGAATGCTTTACACAATTTTTAGTAATTTAAAGTCTCGCTTTTCATTTCCCGAAAAGCCTCAATTACATTTCTCTTATTGATATTGAACTAATAAAGCATCAAAGCAATTCGACCAATAACTGAACAAGTTCTATTCAAAGAATCCTTAGAAAATTAAAAATTAAAAAAATAATAATAATAATAATAAAATCCTAAGGCATAAGTATGTATATTTCCCGTTGCAAACTTTATACAATCTATTTAATATTTATTAAATTTCAAAATGAAATATTTTGCAATTTAGAAAATTTCTTCTAAATTTATAACAGATTTTTACACTTTCTCATTTCCTTTCACATATTTAAATTAATAAACTAATTTAATAAATACACTGTAGCTGATATGTAAGTACATATAATTTGTTGATAGTCAATAATTTCACTAAATTCAACTCGACAGTAATAGATATTTCAGTCTTTTGTTGCAATCATTCACTTTGTTGTTGTTGTTGCAATTGCTTTGGTTAAAGCTGCGAACGTTTGTCATAAATAATTTGGTGTGCAAACAATTGCCTGTGGATCGGATATGGGATCGTATGCATAGCGGGTCATGCATTGTTTGTTGACAGCTACACACACACACACACACTCAGCTATGTATTGTCGTGTGTGAGTGTGTGTGTGTGTGAGTGTTACTCCTGCCTGCTGTCGTTGTTGCTGTTGCTCTTGTGTGTGCGTCTGGCCACTTTGCTTATTCATAATCCGCGACAGGCCTTGTTGACACCTTCACCTATACACAAAGGCATAACAACCATCATACAAACACACACACACACACTCACACTCAGCAGTGTGTATATGCATGTGTATACAAACAACAAGGCATCAGCGAGGGTAACCAAAACTGTCCTATCAAAGGCTGCTAAAAAGTTGTCAAACTTTCGGCTAAGCAATAAAAATCAAAGTTAAAGTAAACAAATGTGAGTTTAGGGAATGCCGAACTAGTAGATATCCTATATATATAAAAGACTTTTTGTTCCATTTTATCTATATTCAAATAATCAAATAGAAAGTTTGTTCTTTCATATTTCTATATCCATTGACATTAATGACTTTGGCGAGTTTTGCTCGAATGACTCAAGTTTGCTATCGATTTTCAAGTATTTCATAAAACCAATTTGTTTTTCAGCAAATTGCGTGCTGTCTATGCGAGTAGAAGGATTAACATGTCAGATCAATTAGAATTTCTACTGTTGATGACATTTAGTAATAATGTTTAATAGTATTTTGTTTAAGACTAACACAGACTAAAACAGCGACAACTTTATGTGCACCCCTCTGTTACACACACACACACACACACACAATTTGCTACATATGTACGTATTTTAACCTGGCCATAAGCTAAATGCTGGCCATATTGTTGTTTTTGCTGTTTCCTGCGTTATGTAGTGCTGGTTTCTTTTTCTTCTTTTTCTTTTGTCGCTTTGTTTGCTGCTTTAACCACCAACGCACTGTCGTCCGCCCCGTTCTCACCTCACGTCCTCTAGTTTGGTCTGCTCAGATCTCAGAGCATTTATCCCCAACACTGTTTGCTCGGCTGCAACTGTTTTCTTATTTTTATTGTCGACCTTAAGCAGATAATCAAAAGTAAATAAAAGCGTGTTTCATTGTCGGCGCTCACTAAAGTGTGTCCGGGCAACATAGTAAATAGATTTTTGGCAGTCGCTGTCAATTGTTTATGTCCAACTTGGTATTAGCTAAGCAGCAGCAGCAGCAGAGGCAGCACCAGCCCATGCTGTAATTTCAAGTGTGCCTCTTAAAGTATTTACATTAAAAATTAATCACTCAGCTAAATGCCTCCGGGGACAGTTTATGAGAGTTTTATTTCCAAATCGAATTAAGAAAAACACAGTTATCTACTTAAATTATCAAACGCTTTTCGGCTCTATGTCCAATGCTACCCTCAATTAACCTACTCTATTATTCTATACATATAAACAAACAATGCGTATGCGTGTGTGTGTTTGTGTATGTGCGCATGTGTGTGTGTGTGTGAGTTAGTCTGTCAGACAGCGAAGCTGGCGTAATTATCTACATGATTATTAAGATTACTTCTCAGGTTGGCAGCAGCTGCCGAGTACCTAATTAACTTGTAAGACAATTTGATTGAACCAATTAGCCATATAATGGCATTAAAAATGAGGCAGACAGCCAGATAAACAGCCAGACAGACAGACAGGCAGACAGATAGACACACTGCCAATAAAAATCCAGAACACAATCTTTAATAGCAGTACTTAACGAATTCAAGAGCAAAACAAAACTGAATCAAGGTTTATTTGCTTTGCTCCGCCATCCTGGCCAATTAACGTTCTTAGCTCAAATGAAATACATAAAGTCTATTTGGTATTTGAATTAAACTTATTTAGCTGTATATATGTATGTGTGTAGACAGGTCTATAAATATATATACAGCAATAATATTGTGAAATATTGCGAAATTACTAGAAAAGTCTCTTGTCTACAGTTCCCCTCATTCTGATTGGCTACTGCTATTGCATAAGTATTTGTGTGAGGCTGAGAGCTTGCATAGAGTTCTTGCCGAAATGTTATCCCAGTGAGTTTGCGTCTTGGCTCCGCTATTCGAGACTCCACGCGTATAGGAGAGAGAGAGAGACAAATATAGTTGTTGCTGAGTGCAGTACCTTCTGTTGCTGAGTGGGAGCGAGATGGCTAGTTAGGCCATGCATACAGTCGCCATGATTGTCAGCGGACGAATAGAAACGTCTGAAATTTGCCATTCTTGCAGAGAATATTCAATATTGTGAAGGAGAGCGCAGAGCGGGAATTCTTTAGTGAGCACAGGAGTGAAAGCATAAAAATCGAATGAGAAGTGCTCAAATGCAAGTCAAACACGACTGTTCAGCGCAGCAACTAAAAGTTATTCTTACTATAAGCTCTCTTACGTTGATCTTCTTATTAGATATGTCGCTTCCATTTAACATAAATGCACTCAGGCACATAAGCAAGCTTAACGTAAATGCATATGTACATACATATGTATGTATGTAAATTTCGACTGCGCTGCTCACTCTTGTAACTTCTATCCTCTTGACTTTGTAATTCTGTACAAGGTTTGCCTTAGAGCGCGCAACAACAATTTAATCACTTACACATCAAATTAATTGTACCTGCACTAATGCCACGGGCACAACAATAAATCAATAAATAATAAGCTAATTAACTAAATGGACTTTTATAATATAATAGACTAAATTATAACATAAATAGCCATTATTTGGGCTTTGTACATGTTCAGAGTCTGCGTTGTCGAAAAATCTATGCCTCTATGTATATTTGTATATATTTAAATTTAAAAATAAAATATTCTTCATAAAACTAACTTAATTATATTGCTCTCCTCTCTCTCTCGTTGGAGCATAGGGCGCAAATTTTGTTCATATACCCATACTCAAGTGTTTAGCACGTTGAGGTTGCTCGTAAATTACCCCATGTTCTCCCACTCGTATCGTAAATAGACCCGAATGAGATGACCATCATGTTCCTTGTTCCATGTTCATGTTCTCATATTTTAATATTTCGAAGAGCGGCAAAAACGTCACTGCAAAAATCTATGACCATCGAACACAATAACTTTATTATTCATCTCTAAAGTCGTCGCCGTAAACATTATCTATAAATATTTATGAGCAGCATGAAGTGTTGCCAAGTTCCTCTCTATGCTTAACTGACTGCGCACCTGAATGTTTGTCTGGCTGTTGTTCAAACAGAACAGCTAGAAAAACTAGAGACATGAATGTTCATCGCATCGCTTCCAATCGATTTTCAAATCTTCAACTCTTCAAATAGCACTTGAGATTATAAAAATAGATTTAATTAAAAATTGTAATAAATATTTATATATTCTTTGGCTATGGCAAATATTCAATATAAAGCTGAATTAGGACATCTCAAGTTACTGCTCCACATAAGCCACAGCCAACTCAAGTCAACCTGATCGATATTTGTTATCAGCTGACAGCAAATGTAACTCTTTCACAAACATATCTCAAATAAGCAGCTCTCTCTGATTTCTCTCTAATTAGTTTTCGACAGTTTGCAAGCATTGCGAACAAAATGATTTCAATTTCATCGACATACTAATAAGGCTCAGTTTTCAAATGGTTAATTAAATCTCAGCCTAAGTCCAGAGACAATACAAAATATTCTCATATTTGTCGTATGTAGCTAAGTAGAGGCGACACCTGATGCCTGGACGCTGTTAACTTTATCATCTGGCTGCATTCTAATTGAATAGAGATACAAAGCTTTTGTATTTAGCTGCAATAATTTTAGCTTGAACAAAAGCTCAACTCGTGTGTAATTTGAACTGATCCGCTCAACTCGAGTTAAGGTGACCAGTTATGCAAATAGATATTGGATTAAGTATATATACATATGTATATATATATATGTATATATACACATATATCTATATTGTGTGCATGTTAGTTGTACACACTTGAATATGTATCAGCGCTTTGTTGCTTTGTAATTATTCATAGCATTGAGACTGTATTCCCATTGGCTGCCATTTAATTAGCAAATGCGTTTTGGGCAAATCACATGCCGGTGGGCATGGCCGAAGCGTAAATCAAAGAGCTGCCATCGACGGCTATTTAATGCAGATGCCCTTGTTAGCGGCTGCTGTCTGTGCGGCGCAAATTACAGGCGGCAGCTGAGCGGAAAATTTATTTTTATTCGCCAACATTTGCACGTTTTTACAGACAGAACGGAGAGACCAAGAGACCGAGTCGCGAGTCAGAGAATAGGATAGCGAAAACAAAAGGCGAGTGCGAAAAGTAGCGTGACGAAGTCTGGTCTGGTTCCCAGCACCAGTCGAACCATTAAGGATGTCCGCATCCTTGACTTAGCACCGAGTGGGCGGGCGGCCATCACTTTTATTGCGCTGTCGTTATGTCCAAAGCTTAGCCAGGTTGCACGCAATGACTTTGCTGCAAGTCCAGACGCGAAGGAGAAAGAGAGAGAGAGAGAGAGAGAGAGAGAGAGAGAGAGAGAAAGAGAGAGAGAGGGAGAGCGACGCGAAGCTGCAGCTTAATACAATGCAGTCTCTAAGCGCTGGCAAAAGGCGAAACAATTTGGCACCACATTGCGTATGATTAATATAAATTGTTTGCAACCCACATTGATAAGAGAATGAAGAGAGACAAAATGAGAGGGGAAAAGAGAGCGAGAACTTGGCGCACCTTAGCCATATTAGATTTTGAAAAAAGGCGGCACGACTAGCAAATACCTCTTAGCTTAAAACAACTCTAGCAAAATCTGGCATTAGTTTTTGCCCAGAGTTTTTAGCTTGATTTCTAGCTTGATTTCTCACACTTGATGCAAGCCACGCTGTCGTTAGGCGAGTTCCGGCTCGGCTTTTATCAAAAGTGCATTTGGCCCCCGCAGCGCAACGATTTAGCAACTTAGCTTTAATGTGCAATACTTGGCATTTTTCTGGACGCAAAACGGAGGTAAAGCGGATAGAGCGATTCCCTTAGCAGCTCGCTGCCGTCGACGTTGTTGCGCCACTGATGTGGCGCTGCCGGCGGCACATTGCGTGGCACAAAGTGTCACATTACTGAAAGTGTGGCGGCAACACGGACGACAGACGGGATGATTGGGACGATGGGACGACATCCTTTGCCATCAGCATTGCCAGAGCCAACCATGCACTTGACTCAACTTGGCGGGCTATAATTTGTGGTTAGCATGTGGCGCCACCACCAGCAGCAGCAGCAGCAGCAGCAGCAACAAACAGTCAAACAGGCAAATCTACTGCAATGCAAGCAGTTTCCTTCGTGCAATACAGCAACATCAAGTAACGCGAATTTTCGTCTACAGCTAGCATACCCAAAAAGAATATACTTTGCATATAAATCGTGAAAACATTCCAAATTCCCAAAAATCCTACAGTTTGCAATGAAAACGAAACTTGCAAAAATCAAGAATGGCATCCATAGCTGACATTGGCTGTATTGTTGCTGCAGCTTGGGCAAATTTAATGCTAGCGTTTCTCTTTTTTTCTATTTTCTATTTTCTCTCTTATTTTTTTTTTTTTTTATTATTATTTTGTTATACTTCAACTTTCGCTCAGCACAACATTTTGATGTACGCTGGCTACTCTGGAGACATAACTTGCAGCTCAGCTGAGCGCTGGCATCGGTCTCCAGCTCTATCCACATGGCCAAATTGAATACACGGATCAGGTCGGGTTGGGTTAGGTTGGTTCGGGTTGGTTTGGGTTGGGTTGGTTTGGGTTGGGTTGGGTTGGCTTGGGTGGTGCCGGGGTCGGGTGGTGCAGTCTCGACTCGCTGCGCCAGCTGAAACCAAAAGGTAAGGAATTTTACAATGAAATTTCAGCGTATTAAGTGGGCATATGAGAAGTCGCATAACTTGGCCTTTGAATGCCGCATGCCGGCTAAATTGAAAACATTTTGAAGCCCTAGCAGGCAATAGCAGCAAACCAGTGCTGACTCCATATGATGGCCAGATTGTAGCCAGGATTAAATATTAAAACTGAGTTGGCGAAACTTTTGTGTAGAAGGGCAAGCACATAGAGTTAATCCATTTCTAAATCTTAGATAACCTAAATAATCGCCTTTGAACAGAGCAAACAATTTAATTAAATAATTTAAATAATAATAAATTTCTTTTTAGTTGCTATCATCATTTCATCTATATTATTTTACAATAAAACTAATAATAATATAAATAATAATAATAATAATAATAATAATAAAATATAGAAATATATTTTAATAACAATAAAACGAGCTTCCTTGAAATGCAAATTTTTTTGACATACATATGTCTTCTGTTGAGTAGCAAATCTTTGTTATAAAAAACCCATGCTGTATAAGACTTTTCTCTTTGCATTTCATTGTTTTCTCACTTAATGTGGGTGAGCGTGAAGAAAAGCGAGCACTGGAGGGCAGTGAGATCATCAAAGTGCTCCAAATGTTGCTCTTACTAATTATTTCATAACTTTATTATAATTAATTTACTGCTTTAAAGATTAATAATAATAATATATATTTTTCAAATGCCTTAACAATATTAATGTTCTAAAATAGAGTTAGATATAAAGACATGAAGAGATCAGAATTGATATATCGAATAGCAAGTCCTATCTTTCCTAAATGACTTGCATGCATGTAAATATGTACAAACAGACTCCATTATGCATGCTCAGTTATGCTTTACTCCTAACATGGAGGCAATATGGCATACACATGTATATGTATACACTTATCCACTTGTGCCTTCGCACTCTGTTCGTGAGATCAATCGAAAATATTATACTCACGCGCTCTCGCTCTAAGCAAGCATCTTCGTTTCTTTTCGTTTCTGTTTTCTGTTGAGCGCCTTGAGTTGAACTATTCGTGTGACGCTCGTTTAACGAACATCGTTTAGAGAGCGTTGCGATTGACGCTCGCACAGTGAAGATCAGTAAGTGAGCAAGCAGCTCATAAAGTCTGCGCCAATCGGTCTTCACGTTCGAGACAAGACTTGCATATAAACCAATACAAAGCAGACTTTTTGCTTAATGCAACTTGAGCGAATGGTCGGGCAATAGCCAGATCGTGAACAAAGTCGTCAAAGAACCGACGCAAAGGGTTGCTCTCTGAGTTTTTACTCATAGTGTGAGTAAAAGACAATAATCTAATTGAGAAAGAGTCAACAAATCCTTGCGAATTCTGATAATAAGGTAATTTCCATTAACAATTTTAAATAAAGTTAATTTAATTATATTACTCATGCACAGTTTTTTAATACTTAATTAATTATTATTAATTCATCAGTAGTGGGATTCATCTCTGATCAGAGCTGTTCAGCTATTCATGACTACAAACTAAAATTTCTGAAGTAGGCATGAGCATACACTGCTCGCAGCTAATGTGAATATAAATTAATACACTGCTAAAAACATGCATTCATCAAATTAAGCAATCAAGCTATTAAGACCTCAAAAAAGAAATTATAGAATCGATTTTTAGCAATAATAGAAACGTCTTCATTATGCAACAACAAGATTAATAGTCAGATATAATACTACTAATATTGATATATATTTCATAATTCAAGTTTCGTGCTTGACCTCTCTATTCATTCATGCAGACGAACTGATGGAAATAGCTAGATCCATAGTGCTTATGGATTAATAATAAATATATAGTTAATGACGCTAACGACTTCTTCAACTTGCAAAAAGCCATTAGACCTTGTTTGGCCAGTTTCAAGCTGCATAGCTCCCATTTCGTTTCCTAAATCGATACTATTTCACTTGCTCAGTGCCATATTAAGCCTGGAACTGTGCTCTTACAATTCCACGTCATTATCGAAACCCAATGAAGTGATAAAGTGGCAACATTTAGTGACTTTGTTTTTGTTTTTGGCTCATTTTTATGGCCGATACCAAAGTATGTGGCAAGGTCGGCTCTTTCTGTGCTGTGGGGGTGTGGGGGTGTGGGGGTCGCTGCAAAAAGTTCGGAAAACGAGCAAATAATCTGGCGAAAAAACTCAAAAATCAAATGACATAAAAAGCAAAAACACCCAGCAAGAGGCAAAACAAAAGCTCAAGCAAAAACAGCAACAGCAACTGGAACAGAAACCAATCGCACAACTGGGCATAACGTTCCGAGGCACAATAAAATAAATTAACCTTGAAGTTCAATGTGGAAAATGTAGTCCTGCTGGCAGAAGTCGCGCACTCTACCCGGCCCCCTGCCATGGCCGTGTTGCCATGCAAAGAAAAACATAAACAAAACGTAGCGGAAAGTTCATAAAATACCAAATAGTCTTCGCCGCTTGGCTGCCTACGGGGCGGGCGATAGAGTTTGAGGTGCCTTCGACTGGCCACTATCCCATCCTGGCCATTGGCCGACTATAGAATACTCTGCCATGAACGTCTTTCTGCCCGATTAGGCAGACAGCAATCAGCATACAGCGCAACTGGGGCACAGGATGGGGCTGAGAACAGACAGATAATTGTGGGCAAGAGCAAATGGGCTGCTCTTTGAGAGCCAGAAGAGTGGACCCTGAATGAGGAATACCCATCAATTGGAGTGCCATGACCCGTGACCCGTGACCGGGGCAGCAGCAGCAGAGACCCAGACAAATGTACACATAATTACTCATAATGGAAAATCGGTCTACATTATTTATGGGACTGTTGAGTTCACACCGGCCCCATCAACAAACAACAGCAATCGAAAACCACAAAGCAAATTTAAACAAATTTATCCTAATGACAACCGCAATGTTAATACATTGTCCTTCTGTGAATGCGACAGTTGCCAGACCGCTTCGGAGCGAGCAAAGTCCATTTACATAAATGATAATCCTCCCCTCTACGCACAAACCCACACACACACACACACACACACACACAGAGAGAGAGAAGCGGCTCACCTTTGAACTTTAGGCCATATCAAATTAAATAAAAGGTTAGCAGTTAGCACGAAAGTTCAGCTCTTTAAGGCTCGGCCTTACAGTGGACTGCAAACGGTAATAATGCTGTCAAATTAGAGCGCCAAAACAGTTAAAGTGTCAACTTCAAATAAATAAATGCAGCAGAGCTGAGATATTTATATAAAGCACAACTCTCGTCATCCACATTATTATTACGACAGCCGAGAGCATGGCTTTCCACTTTCCGCCAAATCGAGTGGGAAGTCTGATTACGCAATACTCGAAGAAACACTGACGAGTCGGAGCTGCCCTTTCAACTAAACAACTTTGGCTTCTTCTTGAGCGCCTGAGGACTCGTTTGCTTAATCTTATTTATTATATTTATTTAATATTCTGTGAATTCATTACAAGAATCTGAATCAGAGTGAAGGGAAGTCAATGAATTGCCTTTAATCGATATTATGCGAATGGAATGATAATATTGAATTGAGTATTTGAAATTTCTTTCAGTTTAGTTTGTAAATTTTCTAGTTATTATCGATAATTTGGAAATGGGATGAGTGCAACTACCATACGAGTATTCATGTGAAATTTCAGCTCTCTAGCTTTTGTAGTTTCCGAAATCTCGACATTCACACTAACGGGCTATATCAGCTTATTTTTTTGTGCATGTGGGGTCTGCGACGTCTCCTTCTGCCCTGTTCACAAAACCATTATACCCTGACTTCCCATTTTCAATGGGTGCAGGGTATAATAATAATGAATAACAAAATGAAATCTGCGCATAATTGCACTTTGCATCATCGCTGGAAATTTTCAGTTGAGGCCAAAGCGCCCGGCAGGTTGACAATTAATCAGAGGACGAACAATTTAATTGCAGACGCGCATGTATATGCTAATTAAAAGCTTAACAATTTTTATAAAATTACAGACAAGATTTTGCAGTTGACTCCCTCGAATTGATATTGGCAATAAATCGACATGCTGCAGCCCAAGCACTTTAAATCAATTTTAGCGAATTAACAAGCTTAAGCATTAAATTGAACAAAGGAAAATATAGAAATAAAAAAAAAAATAGAATGTAGAGATATAATATCGTTAATTAATATATTTAAAAAATAAATAAAAATAAAGGTAATATAAAAATAAAGAAATTAAAGAAAATTGAAAGAAATAAAAGCAAAATAACCAACAAAAAAAATTAAGGAAAATAATTTTTTTTTATTTATTTAAGTGTTGAACCCATACTTTGCAATTGTAGTAACTTAACAGGAAAATAAATAAAATCAAATAGAAAGATATGAGTTGAGTCAGTCATATAAATATTTTGTTGCATACTTTAAGGTTCATTTGATCAGCAGCAAGTGTGGATTGGGCGGGTACTGCTACTATCCTGGTGTCACTCTTAATGGAAGAGTGATAAATCACTTATCGGCATATATCAATATATAAATATATATACATACACAAAAATAAAAATGGAGGGTCAACTAAAGTACATTAGCTGCTTACACGTTTTCTATGCTATCGATGTGTAAGCAAAGGTAGACAAAACGCTTTTAAATAAGTTGAGGAAGAGCAATGGGCCTTAAAACCTGAGACTCAGCAACATCGAGCGTGATCTCGATTTGCCAAAAATAAAAACCGACGCAATCGGTTGCTCTCTGAGTTATTTCTCAAAGTGTAAGTCAAAGACACATATATATATAGACATCGACAATATGTCAATAATTATTTGCTAGTTAATCATAAAATTTATCAAATATAACCCTTGCGCTTAAAACCTTTGCTTTAGCTGCAACCAATTGCTTTTTGCCCCCCAAGCTTCTGTGTTCTCTATTTTCCATGACTTTTAAAACTTTATTTAATTAATTTCTGCTCAGATCAAGTTTCCCAAAAAAGGTATCAGAAAACTCATTTATAAATATTTCATCAAAAAAATTCTTTTTGATAAACTCGATAGAGCCAGAGCACATAATAAAGCCGTAGCTTAACACAGCTTAAGAGTGCCCCATGCCGACAGCCTGGCCACACTGTCGACTGCATATTTGAACTATGGTAAAAGACAAGAACATCAATCGTATTGGCACATTCGAGCGTGGGGGCCGCTGTGGCCCGAAAACCCGGCTCGGACTCTATTAATATATCACTTTTAATATTTACGTCCCCGTCCCTTAGTCCGGCATCGGCCTTGCGGCTGTCATATGCTGAAAAGGGTTTCAGATTGGCATTAGCATTCGGAGTTCTCAGCTCTCAGTTGCAGAGACGATGCGGTTTTTTGGGGCGTGTATTTTAATTGTGTTGACTTTGTAAATGATCCATTCATAATGCTTCTTGAAGGCATCGTTTGTATTGCCATCCATTTTACTGTTACTGCCTGTTTTTAATTGCCGCAGTTAAGCCGGTCAACATCAGCAGCACAAGCAGCCGAAGCAGAAGCAGAAGCAGAAGCAGAAGCAGAAGGAGAAGCAGGAGAAGCCCAACGAAAATCGATAATGAATTAATTTCCAGCATGAGGCAAATGGGGCAGACAAATTTATGACTGTGGGCAGCCTGCATATTTGCCTTGGCCAGTGCCCCGGACAGCGCCTGCAGTAGTTAACGTTTAACACATGACTATTGGCCGGCCATCGTTGCCAGCCGCAGACGCTGCCCGCACCTGAATGGCCAGCCGGACACCTTTTCTGTGGCCTCGGGCCAGTCTCGGTTTCAATGGGCTTTGCCACTGACTATAGAGTTTTTGCTTCTAGTCCCTTTTGAGTCAATATGAAAAGCAAACAAACAAGCGCATAAATATGTGCTGCCCACTCGGGTAGCGGTGGGCGTGGCAGGCAGTAATTTATGTAAAAACAATAATGAAATTAATATCTATTGGAAGTGTGCAAATATGAACGGCAAGTGGTTTAATGGGCCACGACCTTGTAATCAGATAAGATATGATCAGAGATTTTGGCAATAAGTGTTTGGATGGCTCAATTAGGGCTTGATATGTAAATAACTAAAGAAAGTGCGTCAGTCCGGAACACTGACTGTTAGATACCCAAAGTCTATCTACTTTGGTATATACCCAGCTATACACTCACCCACCATCATGAGAATATATTAATACTCAATATAGTATGCATTATGAGCAACTACATTCCACATTTCATGTCTTTGGCTTCGACTCTCTTCATAACTCAACCAAGGCAAAGCAATCGATATTGGGTAAATGGAAAGCATGGTTTGGCTAGGGCCCGTCTGGTAAAACCAAACTTGAGATGTTTAAAGTGAGTTTCGATTCACAAATTCAAGCCATATTATAATCAAATTAAGCTAAAAGCAAACACCTTTCATTTGGGTTCACTTTGACGCTTTGGCATGTGCTGTGCAATAAATGCGGCTGCATTCACTTTCGGCATGGTAATCTCGGCTGTCTCTCTGGCCCGGCTCAAGAAGTTTTGTTGAACTTTGACGAGGCAGATTTACCACTTATGAAGCAAGTTGCATGGACCCAACAAACTTCAATATACTTTAATATGTATGTGTGTGCGTAAGTGTGCGTGTGGGTCTGTGTGTGTGAGTGTAGACTTTCTTAAAAGTTTCAACTGTTTGAGTAGGCGCAGCATATGTGAAATAGATTTTCCATCAAGTACTCAAGGCTGACAAGGCTGAAGCTGTTGCCCTTCAATGAATGCATCTATCATTAAATAAGTCTATGTGGTCTACCAGAAGGTGTCTGACTGGTGGAGATGTTCTTCTTGGATCCTAATTCGATGCAAACTTTGAAAATAGATAAGTATTAAAAAAAAAATTATAGATAGATAGATAGGTAGGTAGATAAATAGATGGATGGATAGATATATGAAAGACAGATAGAAAGATGGATAGATAAAAAGATAGATAGATGGATAAATAGATAGGTAGATAGAATGATATATAAATAGATAGATAGATAGATAGATAGATAGATAGATAGATAGATAGATAGATAGATAGATAGATAGATAGATAGATAGATAGATAGATAGATAGATAGATAGATAGATAGATAGATAGATAGATAGATAGATAGATAGATAGATAGATAGATAGATAGATAGATACTCAGATAGATAGATATACATATAGATAGATAGATAGATCGAAAGATTGATAGATCGATAGATCAATAGATAGATAGATAGATAGATGCATCTCCCTTTTCTGTTGCTTCTGTAGCTGAGAGTGATTGCTTAAGCTTTACAGCTTATCATTCCCATATACATAATACAATTCCACAAGTAAATCGCATTCACATCAGAGGCTGCTAATTAAATACATTGCTGAAGCTGAGCGCGATTTAATTCATATTTAAACTGCATTCAGACATTTGCGATTGTGCTGAATTTAATTATAGTGCAATTATTATTACAGGCTATTTTTAATCCACAGCTGAAGTCATATGCATGTGCGCCAGTACATTCGATGGCTGATGAGCCATAACTGTCGCCTGGTGCATGGCACCTGTCAGCCCAATCAATTAGTGTCAATCAAAAGTTTTCAACTCAACTATTTATTATGCATAAGTGGGTGATATGAGCACGATTTGTATGTGAATAATAAATGGCCCTTTCACAGCCAATTCCACTGGCATTGGCAGTGCCACTGCCATTGCCTCTAGCATTGGCAACGATAGCCGGCGATTCTGTTAGCCAAGTTAGACGGATTAGTTGCCTATTCAATGGCAATTCAGACGCATTAAAAACTAATCGCAACACATGCTGCAAAGCTCAAATGATTAAGCGTTCAATTTTGCATCTCTCGACATGCAATTAAAGTCGACTGCTGGGCAACTAGTATATAATGGCATTCACACACACACTAACACTGAAGCATGCCTTCCCATGTATGCATGTATCTGTATGTTGTTATAGAGCCATGCAATGGGTGGCATATTATTAGGCTTAGAAAGCTAGCTGGCCCCACGTATGGCTACGTGTTTGTACATGCATTTCACCTGTAATTATGCGCACGGCTGACATACATTTCACAGCACGCCACTCTCATGCATGCTAGTCCACACACGCACACATGGAGACTTATACACATACATATATTTATAGCCTACTTAAAGTTACATGGCATAATTGTAAGCAGACTTTCGGATGTCGAGCTCCGACACGTTAAACACAGCGCTCTACACACTGCATTACGAAAGGTATATGCAGTGCATAGCATGCTACCAAGGCTTAGCCTCGAAATGGGGCCACACTTTGCATGGCAATTTTAGAAATTGATTCCATGGAAATCGCGTCTAGAAGACATCAATTATATCAATTACATCAATTGTATTAACTGGCCCAGTTACAGTAGTTTCTTAGTTGTTTTTTGCCAAAGCAAAATGCAAAAAAAAAAAAATAATATTTTATGCTATAATAATACATGAGAAGGAAAAGCTCCTATGGAGTACCAACTGTGCAGTTTATAGCTGTAAACATAAATATTAATATAAACAATGAAAACTTAAGACCTAAAGCAAATTTTATACAGCTGTGTTCATTGAAATAGTGCAAGCAGCGCTAAGTATCTATTGATCAAAAGAATAATAAGAAAAATAAGAAAATAAATTAAATTAATAATAAAAAGAGTTTTTTTTAAATAGTAATAAAATTAAAAGAATTAAGTTGTAAAAAATACTGATAATAATAAATGAAAATTCATATTAATATATAGTTTATATATATATTAATATATTTCTATAATATATTTTCATTAATTTAGGAAAAATAATAATAATAAAAATTTCAAATAAAAAAAAATATATATATTTCAAGAGAAGTAGAGATAAATGAAAGAGAAAATAAGCACTTTAGCATATTTTTTAGATAATTTATTATTTTATATACATTTAATAAATATATACATAAATATGTATATGTATGTGTATTTTTATATAATTTTATATATCATATGATTTTAATATATATTATATGACTTTTAGTACATCAAAAATATATCATCTACTAACAATAATGTTAAATACTTTTGAATATATTTTTATGTAGCCACTACTTTGACTTTGCTGAAGAATATTCAGATGGTTAAAGTATCTTTTGAGCAAGCTAATTGCAGAGCATTTGGCAGTCACTCAACGAGCCTCGACGCCCAGCTCGTTTGCATGTACAGTTTCGCTTGACATGCAAATTTTATTGCTGCGAAATTTGTTGCTGCAAATTTTCTCTTCATTTTTCTTGTTTTTTTTTTTAAGAGGTAAATGTACAAAACATGAAGGCGAGTGAAAAGTCTACAAATACGTATAGTAAATTAGAGCATCCATGGCACGCGACTGCGCAACGTGATTTTGTTGTTGTGCCTAATTTCTGTTGCACTGCCCCATTGCAAAAATTAAAAAACGAAAAACGAACGAGCTAGCCAGGCAGCCAGGAAGCCAGGCAGTCAGCCAAGTAGAGAGGCAAAGAGTCAGCCACGGCAGACAGGCAGCCAGGCAGCCAGGCAGCCAAAGCTGGGCGGACAGCAAGCAGTTTGCTTCGAATAAATCGCTAGCAATGTTGGCTGCAGAAAGGAACTTAAAGTAGGTTACTTACGGCGCGCACAGCAAAACTCGCTTTGTGCATACTTAAGCCAAAGGACGACGGCGCCTTGAAGCTCTTGTGCTCTAATTGATGCAGCAGCAGCAGCAGCAGCAGCAGCAGTACTGGCAGCAGCAGGAGCAGCAGCAGCAGCCGTGGCAGCACAAAGTTGCCGCATGTACGAATAGCTTGCTGCATAATGACAGGCGCGCCGGCATGCATATTTATGCCTTCCGACGCGACGCCCGAGCCGCAGTCGTTGAGGCGCTGAAGGAGCCAAGTCAATGGGGGCGATTGCGTAAACGTCACGCTCTATTGGTGTGCCCAATGTTGCACATTGGCAGGCGTCAGAGAGCTCTGATCCTTTGGCCACACAGCTCAGCCGATTCCACTTTAAGCTCACTTTAATTTTCGGTCAACAGCCCAATGGAAAAAGTCCACAAATGCTGGCCTGAAGATAAGATATTTGGCTCGAGCTTAAGAGACGGATTAAGCTGCAACTTTATGCCTTTACCTTTTTTTTCTCTACCTCTGTTTTTGGCCTCTATGTGCGAGCTGAAAAAGAAACAAAAACATTTGTAAGCTGACATACAAAAACATATAAAAATTTCTGATAAAGGCGACAAGTTGAGGGAACTTGAAAGAGTCGACTTGGCTGCTCAGATACATATTGTAGCCTACAACTTTATATAATGAAACTAAAAAAAAAAATTGGGAAGAGCTTTATATAAACATTTGTTTATTACTTTTTCTTTAAAAGGAAATTGGATTAATATATGCATTTGTATATATTTTATGTATTAAGATTTATGAATATTTTTTTTTTAATTTTTTATGTATTCATATATGTAAATAAATTGTGTTTCAGCTTTGTATATAAGCTTGTATATTAAATTCTTAATTATATCCTGGAACTAATATTATCATTATCTATTTTAATATCTTCTTCCGTCTGTCAGCAACAGTCTTACATATTTATACATAGAGCCACCAATAGCGTGTGTAGTTAAAATTCCTTTTAATTATCTAAAAGTTCTTCTCATGATCATCATGATGCATGAAAGAGAGAGCAGGACTCTCACATATATGTATAATTATATAATTATTCATTTGCATATTTACACATTCATAGATGTATAAAACAATTTTAATATAACAATTGCACACTAAATTTAATGATTTTCACTTATTCATACATTTAATGGACTTGAGTTGAAACTAAATTTAATTTAATTGTGAGCATTCGCCGGATCTCCGGCTCTTCCGTGCCTTTCTTTCAAATATGCAGCAATAAAACCTGTACAGACAATGCACTTTAATCGCACCTCGCTCACATACCATAACACATATACGCTAATACACACTGTGAATTGGGTCGGGCATATCCGACTAGAAAATACCTAGCACTGTACTAAAATTGAATATAAATACTAGTGAAAATTAGCGAACTGCAAGATTTTACTATGAAATGAAATGAGTTTTCTTTTTAATATAAAAAAAATACTATGATAATATATATAAGCAGATTATTACTATTAACTATATATAACATTTGATCTCTATATCTCTCGAACTCTTCAGTCATATCTGATCGAACTAGCTCCTCATGCTCATCAAAAATGTTTCTCTCTAATACTCAACTAGCCCCCCTTGATATAGACGACATATAGAGACTTTTTTAGACGTTCTCAGAAAACTCCATTATAACCTAAATTCCCATTTGCAATGGCTTCGGCGTACATAAAAAAAAAAAAAGAATAACGTTGTTTAGTGCTGTAAGCTTTTAGGCAGCTAGCAGCAGGTTGTACAAAGTCACGTGTTGGGCATCTGGGCCGCGTCAAAGGTGTGCAGCGGTGCACTTTTAGGGTGCCGCCAAATGGCAGGTGTGGCCAAAGCTAGTTGGAAAAAAAAAACTTTCAAAAAGCCAAACAACAACAACAACAAGAGCAATGCCAAACGGCAAAAACAACAAAGCATGTTATACGCTGCAGGGGCGCCAGGCAACGATAAATGAATTGAAATCGATGTGAAAAAAACCCAACGTAGCACTGGCTAAATTGCATCCCAGTCTAAAGCAAAGGCCGGGCGCTCGGCGGGGCGTGACAGCAATAAAAAAATTATAGCACAAAAAAGACGCTGGGCGGGCGGTGATATAGGTGTGGCACATGCCTTCATATGGCCAAAATGTGAAAATTTCAAATGAAACAAACTCTAGCTGCGCACACACACACTCATACACACACATACACACACACGCACACAACAGCTGCATACAAATGCACACAAACGCGAACTTAAAAGGCAACAACAACAAAAAATTAATTTAAATTTTTATGATGCCATAAAAATAATGCATGGCATTTCTCCACAACAACAAAAGGAACAAGCAATGCTGCTCTCAGCCAGAGTGCCTGACTAGCAGTTACCCTAAGCTTATATGCTGTACATGAATACATATCTATATACGTACATATACGTATGTACTTTTCTCTTGAACATTCTTTTCTGCTTTTGGAAATTTCAATTCCGCCTCAAGATTAAAATTTTTTCATTAGCCGCGGTCTAAAAATGCCAACAAGAATTTATTATTTTTATGCTACTTCAAATGAAGAAAGGTAGTAGAGGCTTCAGCAAATATAAATATATATAATTAAATATATAACAAAAAAAATTAATATATATTAAAAATAATATAAATATGTAAGTTTATAAAGCAAAGCTTCAGAATTTCATTAGTATATTATGAAAGTGAATTCTTTTGCTGCAATGAATAAATATTATTATAAATAAAAAATAAATAAATAAGAATAATAATAACATAATGTAATATTAAACAAAGCAACAATGCTTCAAAAACTTTCTACAATTCAACTTAAATTTGATTCATTTTGTCATATTGCGTGCTTTACAGCCAAAAGCTTGAAACTAAAGCGTAAAACTAGCTTACGATCTTGGCTAATATCAATTTAAAGTATAAGCAATGGCAAGAAAGTGGATATAATGAAAAATTAATAATGAATAATTAATGGTTTGGTATAGATTTTGTGTAATGAAGTACATATTTAGCTGTCTTTCGTGATTATTCACACTAATCAACTAATCATATTAAGATTCACTCTGCTGTTAATCCCGATCAATCAATTATAAAGTCGAACAGACCGAAATAAATTGTTAATTGAAATGAAAATGAATAATTTGGGTATAGACCAGGCCAAAGATATGCCGCTTGAACTTTGTGGGATCAGCTCATTCCTTCAAAAGAACAAACAATACAGCTAAACATGTTCGATTTGCTGTTGAGCCTAATATATTAGTAAAAACAACAAACAGACCGAAATTATGAATAAATTGAAATCAATGATATTATTAAATAAATAAATAAGAGAGAAATTCCTTCAGAGAAATTCCGTCTGCGCTTTCAATCAAAGCAATAGCCAGAGATCAGCGCGCTCATTCATTCATTCCAATGAAGATTCAATCTTCTCATGATCAGAATCAAGTATGCATATACGCAATGACATGAGTTCCACTCTTCATTAGAAACAAATATACCCCGAATGGCCACACTTCGTGAACTCCAGGGTATAGAACGTAGCGGCAAGTGAAGACGACGCCACGTTGGCCAATTAGCCACAGCCTGTGCCACGCTAGCTGGAGTGCAAATATGAGAGAATATTTATTTGGCTCGGTGGGAAGGCAGCCACTCTTAGCCAGTTTCAGCTATTAGCAGAAGCGTGCAACGGCAGACAACAAGAAATATATGTGGCACACAAAGATGTCCGACTGTCGTCGTAAAGAAAATATCTTGTGGACAACGGATTATTAATGACATTGCGCTGGCGCACCCACTTTTCAGTTGATAATCAATAATGTGAGAGTTGCGCCACTTGCACTTGACTTGCCAACAGTCTCTGCCGTTTATCATACTTAATTTTATCAACAGCTTCAGGCAAGTAAATCAAATCTACTGAAGTACTTAAGTCCGATTGCATAAGAAATCCGGTTGAACAGAAGAAAAAAGAAAACACAGAAAAACACAAATGAGATTCATATCAAAGTTGTGACGCCTACTCGAAAATGCTAATGCCAACACCTCCCAATGCTGATTTCGATACTCGGTTGTTGCGGTTTTCGGCTTCATTTTAGTGTTTTCTGGTTGTTCTTGTTCTTGTTATTGTTTTTTTGGTTGTTTTGTTTGACGCGTTTTTCTCTGTTGTTGGTTTCGTTCGCTTTTGCTGGCAGCCACTACTTTTTGCCAGTAAATGACTCATTTGTATTCATGGTTACGCCCCAGCGCTTTTGTCGTTGTGCGCAAAGGAAAGAACTTCGTCCAACTTCGCCCGTCCCGTAAGCCTGGAACGTTAAGACGAACGGGCGGCGTTGGAGTGCTGAGGAGATGGGGGGGTGGATCTGTGGCTTAACGCTTACATATATGAAGCAAATGAGCTGTCAAATTTGCTGCCGGCCATTTGCAAGGCAGGTTATGTGCAAATATTAAGTATACGCCGGGTTTGCTCCAGGCCAAACGTGACGTGTCACACGTGTGCTAAAAATCAACGCAAATCCTTAAGCTATGTACAAAATGATGGACTTGGATGGAAATAAAAGTTTTCTAATATTCCTTGGTCTATTTGAAATAGTTCAAAGCAAACGAAATATATGAAATTCCAATAATGTTGAATCTATATTGAAATTGCTTAAAGATTGCAAAAGATATTAGATTTTGATCACCAATATATTCTTACTTATTAAAATAGTTGAGAGCAATAATAACAAATGAAATTCTTATCCGAATAAATTTTGAGCCTATATTAAAATTGTAAAAAAAAATTTAAAAATTTTATATCAAACAGATTAGTTATATCTTTTAAGTCTATATTTAATTGTATAAAAATTGCTAAAATAAAAACAAATATAAAAGATAAATTGTATTAAAAATTAAAAATTATATTAATCAAATATAATTATAATGATATTTATCATTTTAAATAATAGTTTTATTCATATTTTTTATGTATTTATTTATTTATTTAGATTAGATTCAACATAAAAGTTCTCTCATAAGATATTAAATTTGGATCTCTAATATCTCCTTACCTATTAAAATAGTTGAGAGTAAATTGTCTGATTGAAAATGGTCTTGATTATTTATTTAACTTCATTGGTCGCAAATCAATGTTAAATGTTTAAAACTTCATGTTCTGATTAAGAGATCAATAGAAGAGGAAATAGCTTGCTCACTCGCTCTCGCTCTCGTGTAATGACCTTCGTATGATGCTCTTTAAACGAAGATCGTTTAGGGAGCGATACGATTGGCGCCCGCAGAAAGAGACTCAGTTAACAAGTAACTCATAGTCTGTGCCAATCGATCTATACAATCACACTCACGTACGCTATTGGTGTGCTTAGCGAGCAAAACTCTCGCATACATATCAATACATACAAAAAAAAAAAGACTTTTTTAAACTTCAGAGTGCGAAAAAAAATTTCTAGCCGATCGCGAACGAACTTATTAGAGAACCGAAGCAATCGGTTGCTCTCTGAGTTTGTTCCCAAATTGTGAGTAAAAGACATTTGCAAAGAGGCCAACAGACATTTAATTTTGTATTATATTTTCCTAAATGACGAGATATTATTATATTCTTATTATATGATGGACTTACGTCAACTTTGAAATAAAAGGTTTTTCCTATCAATATCAAAATCCTCCTTTAACTTGTTATTAAAATTAATGCACCTTCAAACTTTGTATAGCACATAAAGAAAAGCTAATATTTGGTGCTGTACAAAACTCAATAAATAATTATATATTTTTATATGTATATAGAGTACATTAAGTAATGTCAGCAGGTATCGTCAATCATGTGAAGATCTTGTGTTTCCAAGCCGAAAAATGTATAAAAGCCAAGTCAACAAACAGACTTGGCTAAGTAAATGCGAAAGTATAAATAGAAATAGAAATAAATAATAAAAAATATAGAAAATAAAGTGCACGTCGAGCATCAACGACTTCTGCTTGCCCGCATTTTATAAGCCAACAATTTGTGATCAATTTTGACACCGCTTTTGGCCATTTTTCATTGGTGAGTGGTAGCAATTTGTAGTCAGTGAGCGTTGCAGCTGCTGCTGCTGCAGCTTGTTGATGCTTGATGCCTTGCTTCTGGCTAACCATTAAATTGAAAGTCAGCCAGCAGCAGCAGCAGCAGCAGCAGCAGATTGTGGCCCTACTGCACACAAAAGGAATTGACGAAGATACTAGTAGAGCACAAAATATTTATAGTTTTGAGCGCGTTGGAGCAGCAAACAAATAAACAATTTGCACTATTGTTTTCAGTTGGTGCTGCGATAGTTTTGGCTATCTGATCTCAGCTTTCTGGCGGCCATTGCGCAACGCGCCATTTGCCATAAATCTTTGTTTAAAACATGACTCACTCGGCAATTTAATGGCCCGTGCAGCGGGGCAACCAGCTAAGCTGGCAGCTCAGCGGGGCAATTAAAATTGAACTTGAGAACGGCACGCAAAGCTGAGCCAATTAAGTTTATTTGAGCAAAACTCTATAGACCATAGACCCCGGTGCGGTCGTCACACATGTATGTACATATGCGGGCCTCTCACCTTTCCGCTGCTCGTATTACGTTTTGCCAATTTTGTTTTACCATTTTTGTTGTTGCTGTTCTCTTTCCTTTTCCTTTTTTTTTTTTTTTTTTTTTTTTTTTTTTTTGGCATTTTGTATTTATGTCCTTGGCTAATTGTGGCGGCTGCCGGCATGTGAAATATTAATGCTTATGACGCGCCAAAATTACGTCTCACTCGTACAGTCGAAGCTGCCAGTCACGCTGAGCTCTAACAAATCCTCGCACTGACCACGGCCGCTAGACAAAAACAAAGCACGAAATGGCCAAGCAGTTGGAGCAGCTCGATGGTATGCTATCAATACGTGGTTACACGAAACACAATCTTGACCCCAATTGATCTGTCACTTTGTGGAAAAGGGCAGCTTTAATATCAATAGCAATTTGTGCGCCCCAAAAAGTATGCTACAGATTTTTAGCTGATGCGAATAAATTTATAAATATATATAAAAATTTTTCTTATTTTGTATTTTGATGAAATATTTATGGCTTAATGTTCTGCTACTAATTGAGAGAGTTTAAGCTAAGGAGAAACTAAATAAATATATTTTTTAAGGCTATGAAAAATAGTTAGCTTAACTCAAGAAAAAGAATTATGAGATGTTAATGTTTCTAGAGATTATTTGATACCATAGTAGATCTTGGCATAGTAGATCTTAAGAATATTCTTCTATTTTATTTAATTTTATTTATATTAATTTTATTTATATTATTTTATTTTATTTTATTTATAAGCTCTCAATCTATACTGATAATTGTAGAAAACACATTTACATTGAATGGAAATATATAGAAATTAAAAATGACTATGAGAAATATTTTAAATTAGAATTCATTTAAATATAGCATAATAAACAACTGTTGGCATTTATCAAAAAATGCCTTTATTGATAATTTTCCAACATTTCCACATGCATTAAATACTATCATGACAAGTTCAATAAATTTTTTAAAGCATTTTGTAGTTTCTCAATATGTGCGCATTTAATCAGATTTAGGAAATATTTTCGCTATCGACATTATATTTGCAAATGTGCATAAAAGTTGTGCGACTCTGTTCTATTATTAAAAACCCAAACCACAAAATGAAATTGAACTAATTAATTACATGAATTTGGCATATTGTGTGATGTGTGCAGACATGGCAAGCAGTCAAATTCTGACTGTTCTCTGTTTTGCCTTTTTGTTGCTAACCATAAAAATACATTTCTCTCTCTGTGTGTGTGTGTGTGGAGTAAAGGCAGCTGGGCTCAATGCAATTAAGCGAAATGTTATGCTGTCGGAACAGAAAGTTGCTTGTACGTGGCTGTTGCTTTTGTCTTGTGTTTCGGTAGAGTTTTTTTTTTCTTTCTTTTCTCTTTTTTTTTTTTGTAGTTTTTGTCGCCAGTGCAGGGCGCGCTGTGTAGCACAGTGTAAGTGGCAGACACACACATACATAAGCGAACGAACGCATTGCAAAGTGTAATTCATAGAAGTGGCTTCGGCGCCAGCAACAACGCAGTTGAGATTGGAAACAAAACTAATTATCGTTATGGCAACTCTCTTGTTCTCTGTTCTGAAATTCTGAGTGTGCGTGAGTGTGGCTATGTGTGTGAGTGTGAGTGTGAGTTTGTACTCTCCTGTGTGTAAGCAGAACTGTACATGTCTATGTGTGTATGCGCAGTGGCACAGACATCGTCTCATATTTATAATTACTGTTTGCACACTTAACGAAGACGCCAAGGAGGTAGAACGACTGTTGCTTTACCAGGTTAACCAGCGACTGGCAGAGCGACAGAATGAGCCACAACAGCAGCGCATATATATATATATATATAATTATAGAAAGTAGAAGAAGCGAGCAAGAAATAATGTTTGAAACTTCATTTTCAAAATTACGCTCATTAATCATAAAAAAAAAAAAAAAACTCACACAAGGACATCGAGCCGACGATGATGGCTCGGTCCAAGTATTGCAACACAAACAACTGGCAAAATTATAGATGCGTGTATATACATATGCCTTAGGTAAATATATATGAATGTATGTTTATGTTTACGAAATTCGTGTGGCGTGCCTTACAACATTTTGTTAGACTCGACACGCGAAACATCAACAAGAAATTGTCAAAGTGAAAACACGCTTCACACACGATTCGTAGGTGGGCCAACGTCTGGGCGTGGCCAGATCGCAGCAATGACTCTCGATATACCCTGAAAGTGCTGAATTTATAATGGCAGTGCCGTGAATTAGAACAGAAATATGCCCCCCGAGCTATGGCAGCCATTGCTATTATTTATGTGACAGATTCGATAATAAGTGTTGGGCCAAGCTACGCCTAGAGAAATGTCTAAATTATTGTAGCACAAAAACAACTGATGCACGTGCGTAGATATATAAGCCGCAGCGAGTGAATGAACTATAAGATACCCTTGCTTAAGCTGTTCATGACAGACAATCGAAACAGAATCTGTTCTAAGCCTAAATTGAAATTGTTTCTAATTCTATTTCTATATGCCTTAGCGCAGATATCTGCTCTAGATTTGTATTTCTTCATTATATTATAAATATTTTATTATATAGTATTATTTCTTCAGAGCTATGTCCAAAGTATTATAGCAAAAGGGCAAACTTACTAGAAGATACCCTCACCGATGAAAGCCTGCGCTGTTTTAGCTTTCAGTTCAAGGTCACAGCTCAAAGTGCCTGACTTGAAAATACCCTCACCAGTTGCAGCCTAGGGCCTGTTTTAGCTTACATTCTAAACTCCCATGGCAGATCACGCTGTGCATGAGGGGCATTGACATGGTTCAACTTTTGTATGCTAGGCGAACTGGCTGCCACAGACAGTCCGCAAATGTCATTTACATGCCCTTGAATTTAACTGCGAGGGGCAAAGTTATTATTCAGTTGTCACGTTCAACTCGAGCCACACTCACCAGCCAGCTAAATGGAAATTAATAATCAATATGGTAAAACGGCAAAATATGACGCAGAATATTGCGTCGAAAGCGACAGCGACAGTGACAGCAACAGCAACAGCGACAGCAACACAATTCCAGCTGCAATTTCCTGGACGACAGGTGGCGCCACAAAGCGCATCAGTCTGGTTACTGGATCAATCGGGGATGAATTGAAAGGGCTTAGCGTTGATTTGCTTTCAGCATGTTGTGCTGGCCGACCAGCACGGCGGCACTGCGCTGTCCATAACTTATACGCACCGTGTGACTGTATGTGTGTGTGTGTGTAGTGTAGAGTCTGTGTATGATGGCCTGCCGCTGCATGAGAGATTAATATTTAATTAAATCGATTTGGTCCCAGTTGCTGCTGCTGACTGCCGGCTGCCACGCTGTTGACAACAGCTTGTAAAATACCAAAGCGTTGACAGCCAAGTGATTTATTTATGTTTGCGGTTTCAGCTGGCGCTGCAGCGCCACTCCATGGCTGGCTCTCTGTCTCTCTGTCTGTATAGGTGGTGTGTCTGCCAGCTGTCTAACGCCAGCATTTGCCCACTCCAATGTATTAATTATGCTGGGGCATACAAGAATGTCTTCTTAAATTCTTAAAGCACAATCGAAACGACAGTAAGAAACAAAATACACACAGACACACCCAGAGATCCATTCACATCAAAAAGACTCCGCCAGACTGTTGCTCCTGCTGCCGCTGCTCCTGCTGTGGCAATCTAAGCCAAGCGCTGCTTCTTTTACCTGAACAGGAACGCCTTGGCATGCCAAAGCGACTGACATTGACAACGACATAGGCGTGTGCAGACACGCCCATTAAAGGCAAATTTTAGCCTGACTCCAGCTCAGCTATAACAACATATGTCCTTTAAGCACCCAGCAAAAGTCAATTTGCCCACATAGGGTATGCTCAGCTCTTAGAGAATGTTGCACAAACAGAATGAGCTCAACTTTAGCAAAATGATTTGCTGACTGAAAACTTATTTTTGAATTCTAAATTTTATACTAACATCCATCTACGAAATAAATATTTGAAAAACTCACGTAAAAAGCAGTTCATTTCTGGATATCCAAAGGACTATATGCCTTCCTCAGTGTGGATTGTCAATGAATTTTATGATAATGCATAGAGAATGAGAGCGATTTTTTTTAGTCAATAATTTTGTATAAGCTATTCAAAAATTTGTTAAAATGCTACAGATATCAATTTTATTTCCTATAAGACTGAAAGCCACTTCAATGCAAAATAAAAACTATATTCCTTGAACTCGAATAATATAGAAAATATGCAGCATTAACAAATGACATGAAGAGTGCGATATGCTGTTAACTGTACAATTTCTATAGGGTATCAAATAGTCGTTAGGTCTAGTGCTCTCCGACTTGCTGGTAATTGGCATGTTAGTCGCTGCATTTTGATACGAGCAACAGCAGCGAAAAGCGAACTGTTGGCATCTGCCTGAACCTCGACTACGCCACCCGCCCACGTGCAGGTGCAAAATTTTTGGTAATGTAGCGCATTGTGGGCCTCAACTGTGCGCCTGCAGTGCTGTAGTTGAAGCTATTAGGTCGGTTTCAGTTCTGTGCAACGAGCCGCTACAAGCGGCAGTTGCACTCCGTGCATAGATAAGCAAAAGATATGCAAATGAATGTAAAACTTCCTTTGAGCAACGGGCAACGGGCAACGGGCCGAGCACAACAGCCAGGCATGCAAAGCAGCAAATCGCAGTGTGCCTGGGCCTGTAACCACACAGCGAATTACTCTTTTTCTACTTTTTTCACTTTTTTTTTTTTTTTTTTTTTGTTTGGAGACAGCTGTGATTGATCGATAATCAAACTAACTCAAATTAAAGGTAATTGCATTAATATTATTTATAATGGGGCAAGAGAGGCACAAAAGTTGAGCTAAGAAATAAACTTTTTAATGAAGCTTATATGCTAATGATTATTTAATATGATTATATAATATTTAATGGGAGCAAATAAACTTATGAAAGTATCTATGAAAATGTTTTCAAACGTCAACTGCAGACCTTTATTTTCCTTAATCAGCTTGAGCAGCAGTTAAAGTTTTGAATTATTCAATTAAAAATATTTTTCCAATTAAAAATATTTTACTACAACAGCTATGTTAATTATACAGTACGATTTTATTTTGCTTTTTATGTTTTTCGATAACTCATTCCATATCCAAATAATCGATAAAAATCGAAAATTCGAAATTTCACTTCACTCCTCGTGATTGACTTCTGATCATTGTCGAGTGTAAGCCCATGGTCTACTTAGCCCATTACTGAAAGCAGTTACATGTATGCACATACATATATAAATATAGTATTTTCCAACACATACATACATGCTTAACATGGTCGTGTACATTGAAAGTTTTCTAACGGAAGCTGGCTCTGTAAAGTTTTGACTGTGTCGCAAGTTGAAGACAGTTGGAGAAGACACAACTTAGAGCTTATTGTGGAATTATGCAAATTTACGCAGCTGTAGATGTTGTGAATGTTGCCTCAGAGGCTTTAACTTCAGCTGTTTTTCGGCATAATGCAATCATAAATGTAGAGCACACACACACACACACACACACACACACACACACACACACACACACACACACACACAGATTGGCACAACATATGTGCAGCATGTCCATTTGTTCGTGTTGACTCAGTCAGTTACTGACAACTGGCTGGGCAGACGAGCTGGCTAAGTTGGGTTTGCCACCAACGTTTGCCCAAATCAGTTAAATGACAAACTCACACACACGCAAACACGCAGCGTGGGAAAGAGTAAGAAAGAGCAAGATAGGGAGAGTTGTAGTCGTCTGTCGGGCAGACGGAATCGAGACATGAGCGCTTACAAAACGTTTTCAAGTTTGCAGCCCACACAAATTGCTTGTGCGTGAGTTTCCGTTTACGTTTTTGTTTTGGTGAGATGGTGCCGAGGCCTAGGACTCCATTGCCCAAACAGGCCGCAACGAGACCGTTTGTGTTTTTGCCAACAGCAATTGGTTAAGGCGCCTTTTGAGCCAGTCAGCCTCAGCCTGCCAGTTGGCCCGGATGTTGGATGCGTGACCAGACCACAGAGACCTCGCCTCACGCCCAGCCCACAGAGCCAGCCAGCGTCAGCCACCGTCAGCCTCAATTCAGTTCAGTGTTAGCTCAGTTTGCTTCACAGCCGTCAGCGTTTCGTCGCTGGTTTCGCTAGCAGTTCCACGTATTTGTGTCGCAATCAAGGTGCACAAAACGTCGCTTACACAAACAATCACAATGGAATTGCCCGCCATGCCCGTTTCACACAGTCACAGCCATTTGCAAATCAATGCAAAAACTACGCTCTAACCCAAAAGCATTTCAATCTAATCTCATCAGAGACACACACTCACACACACACACACATAATGAAAGTTCATTTTGTTTCTTAGACATTATATAAATATTTACACAGTCGAAGAGCGCGCTGCAAATAACTTTGATTCAATATATCTATATATGTATCTATATTCATATTAAACTAAATATATTTTTCATATTACATTTGATACAATTACAATAAAATCCATATATCTCTGGCTTTTTTGAAGCACGTTTGAAATTGTCGAGGTTCAAATTTTCCAGGCGCTGCCAATTAAATTGATGCTGCAGGCTTGAAGCTCATTTTCGTTTTTGGCCAACTGAATTGATTGTCTTTGCGACCCTTGTTGTCATGTCTCTATGTGTGTGTGTGTGTGTGAGTGTGCTTATGTGTACTTAGTCCAGCTCTTACTTTATGACCGCCTTTCGCAAGTTCAATTAATTGCTCTTCTTACATACACAGCCACAGAGAGAGAGAGAGAGAGAGAGTGGGCGAGAGATTGGTCGACCATCATGTTAACCACGTAAGCTGTGTCTGTGTGTGCGCGATCATTGGCCAGTTTGCTACAGCCGCGCTTGAATAAGCTTAGAGCAGGCATAATGCGAGGAGTGGCCAAGGCACAAAAATGCTTAACACTTAACTGAGCACTGAGCCCGCAGCAACAGCCAGCATCAGCATCAGCATCAGCCAGTCAGCCAGGCAGCTAGTCAGCCGAGTGCAGTTGTTAGCAGTAGAACTACTAGCTTTAAGCCAAGTTGGCCAACTGAAGTGCACCCAAAAAAGGAAAAGCTTAATAGATTTAGTGAACAGATTACAGCAGAGCTTCAAGCATAGCTTTGTACAAGTCAATCACGTTCTTGTACTACTAATTAAGGTAGTTAGATCTAAAGTGTTTGCAAACTGTGCGCCATTGTTGAGCTATTGAAATGAGAGATATTTATGTATAATATATGAACTATATATAAGCTGAGACGAGCTCTTTCTAGTTGCTGTACTTTTCTTTAATTTAAAAAAATTTTTAAAGTTATTCTAAAACTTAATTTATAATCCTTATCTTAACTTTCATTAAATATGAAAAAACAAAATTTAACAATCTAAACCTCAGCCCATAACTTGCTGCAAAAACAGCAAAAGAAAATATTTTTAAAATTGTATATTATCCGATTAAACACAGCTGCCAGTTGGGGAGGAAAAAAACTATATGTTGTTTATATTATTCTGTTTCTCTTAATGTAGGCCTAAGCATGGTCTAGTTGAGCTGATAAGTGCGTAGGCTAACACGCAAGTGGTATTGAGTCCATATAATAAATCCATGTTTATTTACGCAGTTGAACATATTTAAATAACATATTAATAAATAATACATGCATATGAAAATAATCAGTTTAGGTGCTATTTGCAAAATAAGTCAGCAAGAATCGATTTAGGCATATAGAAGTCGTTCAGTTACTTGGCATATTTTGGCAGACGAGTCGAATCATTCTTCACGAGAATTTTGACTCATCGAAATAGGCTTGTGAGCACTTAAATGATGAATTAGAGACTCATTCGAGTAGCAGCACTCATTTGGCAGCTAATGATGAGTTGTTTTTAATTCTCATGCCTTGAGCTTCAATTCAACAATAAATTTATTTAGTAAGTTAGAGCGCCGAGCGAGCGTAGGCAGTGCAAGCATAGGGAGAGCGAGAGCGAGTATAGAAGAGACAATATACCCGCTAAGACAGACATATTTATTTTGTGATAAGGTATTACGTATCCGTAAGACGTAACAGAATCTCACTAGATTACTGTGTGAGTGAGAGAGATATAGAATGGGCACAGAAAGAGCGTTAGGCTTGCTCTGGCATCTTTAATTATTTCATATGCTGCTCTTACTTATCATCAGTTATTACTATATTACTATACTATATTACAAAAGATTTATCACAGCGCTTAAAACAATTTACCTCTTATATGTTTTATTTGCAGCTGAGAAACTGAGCGAGATATAGATTTCTCTTCTTTGAATATAGACAAATATATATTATATATAATATATATATAGACAAACATATATTCACAGAATATATATTCTTATGTACGTTGGTAAAGTTTTGTATCTTAAATCACATCTTTCTAATCGTTTTATGGTAAACACAAAATTTTTTTATAATATTTATGTGTTAAGCTTCATAAGCTTTTAATGTAAGAGAATTAAAAGAAAATTAAAAATAAAGCGCGAAATTCAATTAAAGATACTTTTTGCTAACAAATCGAAAAAATAAAGAAAAAAAATATCATAAAAACTCATCAATAATTTTAGAATTACTTCAAAAATCCGCTTTGTTATCGAATCGATAGTCCTTTGATATATAAATAATTTATTGAGTCATATTATATCACAAAACAACATGACACATTACACATATACATATAAGATTTATTTAATGCAACTTGTATTTAAGTTTTCAGCATGTTTCCAATTGAACAAAAGAAATTAACTTTAAATATATCTGCACGTATGCAACATAAGCATACAAGAAAATTCAAGTTTGCATTGGCTATAAATTAATGCAATTAATTTGAAATGCAATTAGCTATGAAAATACCAAAAATTGTCAAAGATACACAAGACAAAGTGCAAAGTGAGTGAACAAAGTTAGTGGAATAATAATTAAGGCACGGTTAGTCAAGTTTGCGCTTGGCCAGGCAAACTACTGGACCTTGATTGATTTCGATCATAATTTAATTTAATTATATTGGCATGACATAAATGTATGTACACACACACACACACACACACACGCACACTATATGTGGCTGCGGGTCAACACCTGTTGCTTGAAATTGTGCGCTGATGCCGAAAATTGCATTTTATGGCAGGGCGATAACGTGAAAGGGAACTAATGTGAATACCTTTTTGGCAAATCTGCTTATTGGGGACCTACAAAAATAAATGTTATGCTTAAATTAAGTGAAATGAAATCGGCTTACCTTAAGTCACAACGCACACACAGACACAGAGAAAGAGAGTAAGAGAGAGGGAGAGTGGGAGCGAGACAGCCCAGCTGTGCCTGGAAATTACATGGGAAACCATTAAATGCTTTTTCGACTCACATCGCCTACATAAAAAGCAAATCAAATACATAAAAACAAGCGCTGAAACAACAGGTTAGTCTGGAGTCTGAAGCCTGGATGGAGTCTGGATGGATGCTGGTTGCCAAATGTTGGATTCTGTCTGATTGTCTGATCCAACACTTAACTGCACGCACAGCTCTGCCTGCTGTTGGCTCTACATATATTATTTTTATTATATTATTTGTTTATTTTGCCATATACCCTGTAGGCATTAAATAAAAATAAAATATTTTTACAAAATTTTAGAAGTTTTGTATAATTTTTGTTATTTTTTGTGAAAATTTTAAAAAAGATTTCCTTAAACAAATGAATTTAGTTATATATAAATATTAAATCAATAATACACATTAATGTTTAAAAATAATATATATTAAATAATTAATTAAATTAAATTTTAAAAATTGTAAAATTTTAAATTTTATTCCTTTATGAAATTTACAGATTTATAATATAGAAAAATTAAATATATAATATAGTTTGCTTTTTATATACTTTATACTTTATACTTTTATATATAATATACTTTGCACACATAAAATAAATAATAAATTACATATATTCAACTCCAACTATATTCATTCCAACTCAAATCAAAACCAACTACACAAAAAAAGACTACAGGATATCTAACAGTTGGGCAAGCGAAACGAGTTGTTGTCGGCTTTTTCGGCAGTTTCTTGAGGTTTGGCAGCATAACGAGCAAGATTTATAGGTTTTTTTTTCATAGGCATAATACAACTAAAGTACATATGTATTTATTTAGCTATACACAGATGCATGCATATGTATATACACACACACACACACACATCTCTGCTCATAAAAATACATGTGCCATAAAAGTAGCAGCAAATGTGAGAAAAACAATGATTGTATCTCCTGCCCAGCATCTAGTATATGTGCGAATGAAGATGATCGATAAATATATGTTGGATAGATTTTGTGGGCGGATAAAAAGTGCATTAAGCATGAAACATATAAATTTGAGTCAAACATTTTTATTTGAATAGGAAATACAGTGAGAACACGCTGCTGCAGAGCTGCCACACACACACACACACACACAGACACACATTTACTTGTAGTCATAAGCAGAGGCACTGCGTATGGAATATGATATGCGATATGGCTGCATGTAGGCAAGGCCCGAGACTCTATAATATAAATTAAGGTATTTTCGCAAGTATTTTCTCTCTTTAACTGCGAGTATCAATCGAGCAAATTTAATGCTTCTTAAAGGTCTTCAAATTAAAGCTCAGAGGCAATGTAACAAAAATTCCAATAAAATAGAAATGTTAAGAGCTAATAGAATAATATATTGAGAAACAATGTTTGAAGCTTTTTAATGCAAACGGTATTCCATAATAAAAATTAAGTAATTTGAGAGTTGTAGGAATGCTTAAAGCACGAGATATAATAACTTACTAAGCCTAATCAATTTTATTATTTTAATTTTTATTTATTATTTAGAATTTATTTTTTTAACAATTCCCAATTGACAAGCCAATGCATCATCAGTGATTAGCATAGCTTGTTATTAAAACATCGATATTTTTGCTTTCAACATCGATTTTTATCGAATCTCTCATCACTATATTGCCAAATACTTTTCGGCTTCGTAGAGACCTGAAAAGTAACGGAAACATGTTTTCTAACTTGCATTACTTGCATTGTCTTAACTCAAAATAAATGAAAATTCTCTACCAAAACAAGCACCCAAAGCTTGCCTGGTGAAAGCCTCTTAAAAGAACAATCGTAGTGCAGTCAGAGTCAAAGCCTCATTCCACATACAATACAGAAGTATATGAGTCTCTCTGTGCAGCTGCACTTTAAGTTTGCAATTTGCTATTTAAGAAATTTAATTTAATAAATGGATTTAATTCACTTGATTTTTATCTTAATTATGTTTGATTATATTAACAGACGCTGCGACCACATGAGCACGTAGCAGCACGTGATTTATCATCTCACATGAGAGGCGCCCCAAACTCTAGTTGTAATGCCTTCAGAGCCTACATACTTCCGGCTGTTGGCACCATTTTTTTTTTTTAAGTTTGATGCATTTAACATTATCCAAGTGGCATTTTAGTAGACCTTTATTTATTTATATATATATATATTTTTTTTTTTTTTTTTTTGCATAACTTGCAAAGATTTTCGTGGCTTATCAAAATGAAAGCATCTGTTTAGTCGAAAATATGTTGGATTATATATGTATATATGTATATATGTATATTTCAACTTCTGGTTTTTTTTTTTTTAGCATTTCTCAAGAATTTGTTAGTCTTCAAGTTTGTAGGCACTTTTTGCGCTTTGGTGCTGCTTCATGCTCATATTTCGTTATATGATTAACTTGCTAACATGCGCATATGTATGTGTGTGTGTGTGTGCGGTTAGGTGATTGAGCATGTATGTGTGTGTGTTCGCTGTGTTTTTGGTGGTAGGTAACTTGTTTTCCTTGCGAATGCCTTGCGATAACTTCTCCATTACTTTTCGTTTCCTTTTTTTTTATCCTTTGTAACTTTGCTCCCATACACATTTCCTCTATGTTGTTGTTGTTGTTGCTGCTGTCAGTTGCTGCTGCTGCTGCTGCTGCTGCTGCTGGTGCTGCTTTAAGCACTGTTTACGACCTGTTTCGCTCCTGCCCTATGTACCCTCTTATAGCTCATCTGCATGCACACACATATACACATACATTCATGCACATACATACATATATTCTTATACCAGCTGCCTACAGGTGTCACAAAACACATTTCATCGGCGCAACTAGAACGAAAATTGCTTTTCGGTTTATTAAGCGCATTTTATAGAATTTGTAATGCCAGATATACAAAATTTAGGCCATACCCTGTAAGCATTGTTGCACACAACAAGGCGTATATATGCGCATATAGAGCTGAACTCTGTTAGTCATTGTCATCAGAAATATATATATATAAGTCTGCGTTCCGGTTATCAAAAGTTTAATCTAAAAACTTTATCTTTTATAGAAGAAAAGCCATTCGAAATACTTTTCAAATATATCGAATATTCATAATTCCCAAATCACGCCATAAATTTGCCGTACGTCAATTTGAACTCTGACATCCACGGCAAACATACATATTTGTGAAGTTATTCAAGCGTGGCTAAAAAGCAAATACTACCATAGCTTACACTCGGAACATATTTTTTGCTTTTCCGCTTTTACCGCAAAATTTTCGCATGGCAAAATAAAACTTTACCTGCAGAAGGCAAACAGCAGCGAATAAACAATTTTCACAAGTTGGCTAAAATTTTTCTCAAACACACACACAAAAAAAATGTGACAAAAAAAACGAGAGAAGTTCATGTCACAACTAAGAGATACCATTTAGAACATTTGCAAAATATTCATTAACGTATACATATATTTGTTGAGAATTTTCTCTCAAAATTAAATGAAAAAAATATTTGACTTTGAGATGAGGGCAAAATCTGGAAGATGCTTTCCTTAGACTATGAGTAAAATAATAATAATATGGGAAAGAAAAACTTAGTTCTTATGCATTATTTGACTTGATAAAGTTAAAAAAATGTTTATATTAAAAATAAATGATTTATGAAATATTCATAAGTTGATTTATACAAATTTTTTTATTTTTAAAATAACATTATTTGCATGCATTATTTTGTTTTTATTTAATTTAATTTTATATAGAAATTATACAAAATTTTAAAATAAAAATAAATTAATTCAAATTCATAGCAACTTCATACCTCAACTAAATATGAATTAAATAATTTTTTGTATATTTAAAATAATATTTTTTGCAGGTTTTTTTTTCTATTTAATTTAATTTTATACAAAAAATTTAAAATAAAGATAAATTAATTCAAATTCATAGCAACTTCATACCTCAACTAAATAATTTGTTGTATTTTTTAATACAACATTTTTATGCAATTAATTTACTTTGTAAAGTTACGCTGCGGTTTTTCAATTTAACTAGTAATATGCATTACGATAAATTAATTAATCAATCAATCAATGAACGGCTTCAGTAGGTTCAGAATGAGAGCCAAAGCGCTGTTGGTTTTAATTAATAGAATTCGTACTATTTTTTAATCCTTTCTAGACAATCAATCATTCGACCATTTCACAATGAGCTGTCGTCTGTGTATCTGAGTGCAGGTGTGTGCATGTGTGTGTGTGCGTGTTTGTGTGTGTGTGTGTGTGTGTGTGTGTGGCTTGCCTCATCCGCATGCTGGATATTTAAATATACATATATTTAGTGCATAGCAGACAGAGAGACAACAATGGCGACCACAAAAACCGCTAAAGTGCAATTAAAATGTCCGCAACCGTAACAATGCGAACCGCCGTAGCCTATTAACTTTCTCTTCCACTGTTCAGTTAGCATTCAATGCGCAGCAAAGTGCTCTTTATCATCATGCTCTATGTCAGCCTATGACTGTCTCTATCTATGTATATGACTATCTCTGTCTGATTTTTTTTCTGTCTCTCTTTATTTCACTTTGTTTATTCCATCTATTGATTGTGTCTGTTGCTCTTTAGCTGTATATCTCTCCTGGCTCTCTGCATCTCTATATATATCTGTGAACTCTCTTCCATTCTCTTTACTCTCTACTCTTTCTCTCCTCTTTCGTGTTTTCTGTCTCATTTTCACTTTCATTCCTTAACACTTTACTATTTGTCTCTCTCTATTGCTTCCTCTGTGTCCTTCTTCCTCTTCCTCTTTCTCTTCCTCTTCCTCTCTCTCGCTCTCACTCTCTGTCTCTATTTCTGATACTCTTCTCTGTTATGTATATTCTCTGTCTTCCAAATCTCCATTTGATCGATTACTAGCGCTTACTAGCTCTCTCTCTCTCTCTCTCTCTCGCTCTCTCTCTCTCTCTCTCTCTCTCTCTCTCTCTCTCTCGCTCTCTCTCTCTCTCTCTCTCTCTCTCTCTCTCTCTCTCTCTCTCTCTCTCTCCCTTTCGTTCTGATACTTTTCCCTGTTACTCATATTCTCCGTCTCCATAATTCCCTATCTGCTTTCTCCTTTCTCCCGATGCTCTTACTATCTCACTCTCTCCTCAATCCTATCCCGCTCTCTGTCTTTTTCACACTCTCTCTCTCTCTCTCTATCCATCTGTCTATCTATATATATTTCTATCTCTATCTCACTCTTGTTATTTCTCTCTATCATATTCGTTCTTCTCTTCTGTTCCCCTCACTCTTCTTCTTTCCTTTTATATGTGTCTCTTTCTCTAGAATTTGTTTGTTATGTCTTAAAATTCGTTTCATGTTCAGCTCGACAGAAATATTTCTGACTCCCCGACGTTGACCTCGGCATTGACATAATATTTAAATTTGTCAGGCAACTTGAATTTGTTGCCATTTTGCTGTCGAGTGACTTTATCATATTCGGGCTTGTCACGGGTCGTATGCGTAATATATTGTAGTGTCACAAAGCAAAGCGTTCTGTTTTGTCAATAAAGTCAACAAAACAATCCAACAGAGCTATGAGTCACGCATTTTGCGCTGAGAAATAGAGAGAAATGATTGCTTTTAGTAAATACCAAAAGTCATTTATTATTATCATAACTAAATAGTTGAGCGCAGAGAGATGTAGTGAAGAAAGAGCGAACTATCTTGGAATCAAGTCATCAATAAGCATGAAATGGATTTACTTATTTGATTGAAGCATATAGAGCTGCTCATAGCAGAGTTTAGTTGATTATCCGCATAGTCTATTGATCACTGTGAGCATTCCATTCCACAAATTGCAGTGAAGACAAATTGCACAGCTGATTGCACAATAAGTGCGCACATGATTTTAGTAAAGTGCATGATGGCGCGAATGGGCGCCAGAAGTCAACAGGCCATAATGGATTAATTAATGGAGGCAGTGCGGAGTGTGGACACTTGGTCAATCTGCAATCTCCATTGCAGTGAATAGACGGTAGTAACATTGTAATTAGCCCAAAATTGTAATCATGGCTGGCTGCTGCTCAATGGGCGCTTGCCAAGAGCTTTAGTGACTTAAATAAGCAACACGCTCATTACAAGCATAATAATTAAACTCCAGAGGGCAACAACATTCAAATATGCAGAGCTTTTGTATAAAATGTGCAGATACACACACACAGAGAGAGAGGCACACACAGTCAGTCAGACAGCTAGAGAGATAGAGCAACAGAAAGAGATAGATAAAGAGAGAGAGAGAGAGAAAGAGGGACAATCAGACAGACATGCATTCATAGAGAAAAATCAGTGTAAAACGTGGGCATTGTGTGCCAAGGCTGTATGCAATGGATTTGTGTGTTGTTTGCCTCTGGAGCTAAAGGAAAACAAGCACAGAACGTGCCGGGCCGAGTGCTCAGTGAAATGCGGCAGTTACCCACCTCTGAGCCCGTAAGCGCCAGGAAAATTCGACGCGCCGGCCAACCCCCAAAGTGTGTTGCGTGAAAATTAATGCGACATTTATTCATTATGGCAGAAAGCAGATGGGGCTGACTACATAACCATTCAGTCGACCACCCCACAACCCAACCGCCCAACCACCCAACCACCTAACCACCCGCCACTTGACAGTTGGGCATTGGATGGGCGAAGCCCTGGCGACGATAACCTCAATGCAGTGCCGCTTGACTGGCGGCAGGGCCGTGTCAGGGGGCAGTCAAAGGCTGTGAGTGAAGGACAAGTGAGCTTCGTGGCTCGTAACATATAGCCGCCACAGAGCGTCGGGACATTAAAACCATGTGCGTGATTTTATTCCCAGATTTTTGTTGTCCAACCTTTATCGTGGGCGCTCCCCCGAGTCTCCGGCTGGCACCGTATGTCTTTGCTTAATTTAATTCCAGTCAAAGGAATTTAATTAGTCACATTGCATACGATTTTCATCATTTTTGCCTTCTGTCGACAGCACGTCCGCCTGACCACGCACCACAGACTTACTTACTCTTAAATACACATCTTTTCTACTGCACATTTATTTTTTGCCTCTGAAAAAACAAAAAAAAAATTATTACAAGCATTACGTACGACTGACCTCGACCACAGATTTATTTACTCTTAAATACACACATGTCGCTCTACAGGGTATTTTCATGCAGACAAAAAAATATAAAATTATACAGAATATATTTATTAAATTTTATATAATCGAAATCGAATATTTATCTTTTTCTGTTCATTATTTTGCTTCATGATTCAATTGTGCATATTTTATAACAGGTATTATATATGCGAACGTACATATTCGTCAATGGAATGAATTCGACTGATCTGAAATAGTTTATATGGAGCAACATTTTGCATTATTTAAAGAGCTTTGCTTAAATATTAATTATATTTCATTTTAATTTTTTATATATTAAATATATTCGTCAATGAAACAACTTTGTGCTTAAATCATGAATTTTAATCAGCAATAATAAATATCTCAGTCAAAAATGGTTCACTCATCTGAAGAGCTATATTTTGGTACTTATTTTTTAAATAATCTCCATAGAGAGAGTGTGATAACAGCTAACAGACTTTTAAATTTCCCGCCAAAAGATACCTAATCTATAACTTCTTCATATTCCGCTTTACCCAAACTCTTCTTACAATTACATTTGCTCTGAGCATTCACTTGAAATATAAACAGTGAACTTCACAATTCGACCATAAGCTGTCTCTGTAAATTGTCATAAATTTTGTATAATAAATATATATAAAATTGTTATCGACTTGCAGCAAGTTGTGGCAACTATTCAATTAGAGCTATCCATATCGTAAGATAAATTGAAATTTGGTAAAAGGTCATAAAAGTCACTTTGTTTGTTGACTCTAAGTGCTTGTAAACACACACACACACACACACACAGACACACCTAAATAAATTTGTCGAAAATTTGTGGAAAAACTAATAAATTTCTATTTGAGCACAATTTATATGCAAAAATGTGTTTTGTTGACTTGTTTTGCCTTGTTGTCTTCCTATGCAGTTAATTGGCAAGAATTTTTAAACGATATTTAAAATGGCTTTAACTTCACAGCAGAGCAATACTTTCTCTGGCCAAGATGTGCATTCGACTCTTTAAGGTTTAAACGTGCCTCTAACTGGCGGGATTTGGCACATATGATGACCTGAAAGCATGCTTCAGATGCGACGACTTGTGTCACATGACAAATAATTGCTCCAATCAATACAGCTGCGTCCTTTGTGCTCGAAAAGGCAGCTGATAAAAAAATGTGTACTGATCACGCGACAGGCCACGTTGCGTAGTTACAACATGAAATGTTTGGCTTCTGACAGCTACACTTTGGCTCAGAGCTCAGTTCGTTCATGGGCCAAATGCGTAAAGGTCGCATGCTGCTAATCGAGCTGACAGCAAAAGTCAATAGAGTTCCCTTTGTGTATTCAGAGAAGAGACAGAAGATGGAATGGCTGAAGCAGCAAAATTTTAGCTTGAATAAGTAAATTGAGTAGAGTAAATTGAGTCAAGAGAAAGATCTTACAATTGAGTAGAGTAAATTGAGTAAAGTGAGAGAAAGAAAGAGAGAGAAAGTTATTTCAAATGAACAATTAGATTGAATATGGTAAATTGAATCAAGAGAGATCTTAGAATGGAATAGAATGGAATGGAACGGAATAGAGTAGAATGGGATGGAATTGAATAGAATGGATTGGATTGAATCGGAATGGAATGGAATGGAATAGAATAGAATAGAATGGAATGGAATAGAATGGATTGCAGTAGAGTAACGAAATTTAGAGATGCTCAACTTGGGCTTTTGTTATGTTTAAATAAAAATCTCTGTTAATTTAGCAACTAGATTTAATGCATTCAAAATTTGTTCTACAATTTCATACATTTTTGCAACTGCTGTAAACAATATTCAAATTTTTACTTATCATTGCAGAAAATACAATAAAATCAGAGCTTGAATTGAAAAATAAAAAAAAAAAAGCCAAAATGGAAATAAAATAAAATAATACAAAAATAAAATATATTAAAAAAAAAAATACAAATATATAATACTATATAAAAATAAAATATTATCAAAAAATGTTTAAAAATATAAAATTAAATTAAAAATGTATACATATACAGATATAATAAAAAAAAAAAATAATAAAAAATTTCAATTTAAATTAAAACAATTTTTTTAACATATCTTTACATGCATGTATATAAAAATAATAAAAAAATATGAAAAGCAAAATTTAAAAATTTTATATTCATATATATATGCAAAATATATTCACGTATGTATGTATGCATGCATGTACAGAATACATATTTATGTCATCTTATATGAAACTCGTGGTAAGTCTACGCGTTTGTGTGCGTGTGGTTGTGTGTGTGTGTGTGTATAGATCCCCAAATGGCAATTCAGTCAATGACAGCGCATAAAAGAAAAACACACATATATGCATATTTATTTAAAAAAAAAAGCACACACTTATACACACACAAACACACACACACACATACAAGGAACAGCACAATGCTGGGCTGCTTGCTAAATTCTTATCCATTCAACTATGAGTAAGCCCCCCTTTATTCAGGTCAGCCATGCATATTCGACAAATACTTGCACACACACACGCACATGTACTATATATAATATATATATGTGTACGTATGTATGTATGTTTATATATATATATGTATGCATTCATATTTCAATGGGTACATCGACTACGCTCGAAAGTGGAAGTCAATTGAAGCAGCTTACTTTTATTTACGTAAAACGCTTAAAGGAAACCCATGCAAGCTGTCTATTCTAACCTTTCAGTTATATACATATATCTGAATATATATGTATGCATGCATATATAGATGCATTGCGGTTGTATATATACTGAGCACAGTCTGCAACTGCATATCGAACACTGTGCTACATGCCATTTATTTTTTGTAATATGAAAAAGCTTAGCTACAACTAAACTGTCTCGAGCGAATCGTCTCTTATTTAAGTAGAGTATCTGTCACACATATATATCTCTATCTATATATATACATATACAAATAGACCTCAACTTTGGCTACTTTCTTGATTACAGATTTTAATTTGCAAGCTGAGGCCAGCATACCCGAGGACATATTTGACCAACACGATGCCGACATTGGCGAAGATGCGGCCGCTCAGATGCAATATGCTGAGCCTCTGGATGACGAGGCTGATGAGTACGAGGCAGCGGATATTGTGAGTATAGATAGAGTGTGTGTGTGTGTCATGTGTGTTCAGCTGCTGCGTGGGTGCCGTAAGTCAGTAAGTATTTCAAATGAGGTCAGTTCCAGTGCAATCGCACACATGGCATAGAAAAAAAAGAAGATATTGTATGTAGTTAGATAGCATTGAAAAAAGTGTAGAAAAAAAGAACAAATAGAAGATGAAGAAGCAGAGTAAAGAACGCATTGAAATGTCGCACAATGTGCTGGCTAAGTCCGATTACTCTTCTGAATGATTGCTTTAAATATGCAGTTTGTCTAGCCAAATCGTTTGCCCAACCGGGTCAGCTGGAAATCATCATAGCCAGAGGCTAACTGTGGCAAGCTCAAAACCGAATACCCTTACTCGATATAAATTGATGGTTAGGTATAATGTTAATAAGAGAAATGATTCTTGGAATGCAAGCAAATTCCAAGTAGATAAGAGGCGAGTTCGATGAGAGCGAATAGACTTACCTAGCTGTTGAGAGAATGTAGGCCATATGAGTTGTTAGTAGATCAATTTCCTGTAACTCGTGATTAAAATCCAGGGTATTTGGGAACTACAGCCCATTCCAAGTGCTCAACACGATTGTAGTTATATAGTACATTAAAGTATGGTAATGGTTTCTTGATCAGGACGATGAGCTGAGCCTATATAGCCATATCAGTAGTAGTTCTAGATTTGCTACCCATTGCTCGAGTAGTGAATAGACGGTGTTGGTAGAGGCTATGCACGTTTCCTTAGAATTAGGCATTCAAATGCTAGAGTAGTAAAATGACGATGCTAGTAGAGGCGAAATACGTCTTATCAGATATATGGATTCAATTGCTCGGGTAGTGAAATGACGGTGTTGGTAGAGGCTATACACGTTTTCTTAGAACTTTGGATTCAATGCAATTTAGAATAATATTTCTTTTCATCGAAAAGCTTACACTCTTTTCTGATTTAATAAATATATAGAGGCGTATATTAGGGTGTTCAGGGTATCTGGTAGATGTGCATCCCTACGAATTTTCTTTGCTTGTGCTCACTAATTTTGTTTTTCAGGGAAAGCGTTTGGGTGGCTCTACTGTTTCTAATCTAATTTGACAATGCGATATTTACTGATTGCTGCAGCTCGTAGACTCAATTGTTTTTGTTTTTTTTTTTTTTTTTACGTATGCCTTAACTGCCAAGCTAACTAGATTGCAAAGTTCCCAAAGCAGAGTTGGGCGCAATGTTTTGGATAAATTCAATCTTAGAGTTGCGCTTGCCTGAATGACACGTACTGCGCATCTAATCAGCGCTTTGCAGTCGGTTACAGCTGACAAACAGACAGACAGACAGAGAGAGAGATAGCGAGAGAAGGACGCAAGAACTTTTGGAACAATCTTCGAGCTGCAGCAAAACTTGCCTTTTATTGTCGCACATGTGTCTAAGTTACTGAATAAGATGCTGCGCCTTTTAGATGGTACCACTTTGGCTTTATTGTTTTCAGCTGCAGTACCTATATATATAGATAAAGAGAGAGAGAGAGAGAGAGAGAGAGAGAGAGAGAGAGAGAGAGAGAGGGAGCGAGAGAGATGTATACATACCTAGACAGTTATGCAGCTAGCTGCATTTTGGATGTGAGAATGGGAATTGCGAATGGCTTTTATTGTCTTAACGTTCTCTTATTGTTCGCTTGTTTTCTTGCAGATACTTGAATCTCAAAGGCCCACTTCAAGGAATTTCACTGTTTACCTAGCCAAAGATGGCAAGATAGTCAAGAAAAAATACCATAACAACAACAACAACAACAACAATAACAACAAGAACAAGAACGAGAACAACAGCAACAATAAAAACCACTACAGCTACAAATTGAAAAACAATAAAGAGAACATGCTGGCGAAGAGAGTTGCCAATGAAGAGGAAGCAGCTACAAAATCCACTTCCGGTGACGACAACGACAGTGCCAAGGACAACAACGGCAAGAAGAACGATGAAGTCGCCAACGAGAACGTGGGGCATGGCAATGGAAATGGCAACGGCGCTGACTACGAGGACGAGGACACGGCCGAGGACAATGCGGAGGCGGATGAGAAGCCGAACGCGAACTTTGACAGCAAAAGTTTTGTGTATAAAAAATTTAAGAACATGCACGAACAGCAAAATCAACAGAGCCAAAAGGAGCAACAGCAGACGAAGCAGCAGCAGCAGCAGCAGCAGCAGGCAAATACCAATGGACCGGTCCGTCAGCCGGAGCCGGCAAGGAGTGGTGCACGGCAATGGCAACGTGAGCCACAGCCGGCTGCTGTGGAGCAGCTGTTTGATTCTATTGAAATATTAAATGAACGAAAATTTAATAAAGCGCCTGGCCAATCAACGTTGCTAGCCACAGAGGATGTTGCCGGCGAGGACATTATGGCAATCGGCGATATTGAGGACAATTTTGGTAATGATAAAGTATTGGCGGAAAACATTAAGTCCCCAATTGACAATGATGAATCAGCGGTGGCTAAGGAGATGATAACGTCGCCATCAGACACCAGCACCACACCCACCACCACCAGCACCACAACCACCACTACCAGCAGCAGCACCGCCAGCCCCAGCACCACAGCCAGCACCACCGAAGCACCAACAACAACAATTCAGGCAGCTACAACTCGACGAGATCTACTCGCGCCCATTGGCCGCAAACTGAAGCGACATGGCAATGGCCATAGTACTATGTCCTGGCCCGGCAGTCGACACTACGACAAGAAGAACTACGGCATAGGCCGCATTCAGGCGCATCAACGGGAGCCACACGATGCTGCTGACTTCCAGCTGAATGCCGAGGACGTAGGTGAGCTGCATTACTACGACGGGGAGCAGCATTCGCGTGGCGGTGATGACAGTGCCGGCAAATCGCAAGCCAATTACTTGACCAGCTATTTGGGCCATATTATAAATGAAACTAAGCAACAGCAACATCAGCAGCAAGAGCAGCAACAGCAGGAGCAGAAATCGTTGCAAAGACAGCAGGAGCAACGTTTCCTGGACGACGGAGAACAGGAGGAGCAGCGGACGTCGCAACTTGAATTGGAATCTACATTGCGTTATCATCCGGGTAAGTCATTTGGGCATTTTGTGAGTGGCAAAGCTTGTTCAAAGTCAGGCCACAATAAGTAAAAGAGCAAGAGAACTAGATGATAGAATAACCGATACCCTGGAATCGGTCATCAAGTATTGCAAGCATTAGCAATATTATTCTGCAACGTTAATATGAAAGTTACATAATTTTATATCAATATTTTCTCATATTACAATTAATGTTAAATTACATTACTTAAGTGTTAAATTACGTTTATGCATATGGTAATGCCAGAATACATTAACAGCAATTGCTGCTGCCTCAAATTTTGTCACATTATGTTATTAACAGTGCTATCCACTGTTAATAGCATAAATTGTAATCCTAGCTCAAGAAGTGAGTGATGTACGAAGCAATAGAATTACAAATATCTGAAAGCCCCAACCATATATGGCCTATATCTATTTTATCATATATTTATATCATCTCAAGTTAGTGAGGGTATTTCGTAGTCAGGCAGTGTCATGAAAAGTTCTCTTATTGAAATATATATAAATGGAGCTAAAAATGTACGGTAAGCCACGGGCTAAACACACAAATGGGAATCGGGACACGGATCGGTAGAGTCAGTGGTAGATAAAGGGAATGTGCAGACTAAGCGCCAGTCCAAATGACATGAGACATTGCATGCCACACACAATCAGCAGTGAGAAACTTGACAAATGTAAAGAAGCTGCACAGTGGGCAATAAGCGAAGTATGTATAGCTTAATGTGCTGCAGAGCTGATCAACTACTCAATTCTTTTATTTCTGCATCAGAATTTCTTTTATTAATCTAAAAGCCGCAATATTTCGCAATTCAAATAAATAAATCGAAAATATCATTGATTTAGTATTTCGTATCGCTTTACTTTCTATCAATTTAAAGCACGTTTGTCATGTAAATAAAATAGCAATTTAACTAATTTATTTCACTATTGTGTTTCATCTGTAACTGATTAGATGTAAAAATTTCCGACACTGTTTGAAAACTGTGGCTGGGCATCCCAGTGCTCACATGCTTTGAATTGGTTTCCCTTTATGGTTTGTGCTTTTTAATACTCATTGAAATGGAATTTCTGGGTATAAGCGATTTGTGCCAAGATATGTGACAGACGAAGGTATCAAGGTATGACCATATATATCTGAAAGATCTTTAAAAAGCTTCGGGTAGAGAAATTCTTATTCAAGGCAAGATTCGCAAATTCAACATATAAATTATCCGAGTATATACGAGTATGCTTTTTCATTTCATCTTTTGAATATATTTCCCAGCCGAAAATCCGAATTATGTAAATGCCAAAAATTATTCAAGGAAAAGGCAAAGCTTTTCTTTAATATATGTAAAAACTTAAGCTCAAGTCTTTTCAATGGGAGCTCGGCTATGTATTCAGAGCATCTACTAGTCGTGCACTACCCACTGGAGCACCCTTACTTATTTTGATTTGCTCATCTGGACAGGACTGCAGTGCACTAAGCTGATGCTTGTGCTTGACTGTCGACCGTAAATTGAAAATATGTTAGGCAAACCCCAATTGAATGCAGCTAAACCTCCGAGGGGATTGGAACGCTGCGCACCAAATTTCCGACCGCATTTGCAAAACGAAAAATCTCTTTAATATGGGTGCAAATGTGAATACTCCAATATTACTGTGTATGTGTGTGTGTTCGGATGTAGCCTTAATTAGTTTATGGGCCTGGCCGAACTTATGCAAATTCGGCCAGAAATCAAACGGACTAAACTTTGCCGAACGAAGCTAGCACCCAAGTCCCCTGGGCTGCCACTTTATTACAACAGTTTTATATGGCGAACCTCTGGAAAATGTTAACTTATGGGTATATCTGTTCCAAAAGGGAATCAATGTTGAAATCGTTTCCATATTAAACTTTAGTTGTTTGAGCTAATTCGGGTTTGTTTAAGAGTTTGAGTCAAATTTGAGTCTCACCCATTTCTCTCAACATTTTTCGCTGAACTTATATACATTTTTGTTACACTACTCAAACCCCGGCCAGGATATCTCCTAGTCAAGTAACCTCTCTTAAATATTTTTTTTTCTTTTTACCTGCCTGAAGCAATAAAGCCAACAAAACGCCAAATATTGTATAGCTCTGCATCGAGCCGTTGCTCAAAGTAGAGCATGTCTCGAGGGCTTCCCCTCCATATATTCCTCTCCTCAGCCGCAAACTAAATACAGAAAAATAGAAGAAGAGGAAGAAAAGAAAAAAAGTAAAATAAAAATGAACTTCGCACTGCATTCATTGTAGTGGAGGAGTCGTCCCTGATACGTGCCTAGACTGCCAGAGGTCCTGCGCCTTGCCGCATCTTAAGCCAGTCTCCAGCCATTCCGTTATATGTGTGCGTCGGCGACTCTGCCTCTGAGGGCCGTTCGATTTTTCATGATATATTCAATTTTGGGTTAACTTGAGACGCCGTAAAGTATTTAGAAAACTTTGCCAAAACTTTACTTAAACCCAGACTACAATAATTCAAATAGATATTTCAATCTTTTATATATAAATAATAAGCAACTACAATCATGATAATGATGATGATGATGAATATATATAAGAGCTGTACGATTAACCCGCACATAAAGCCTTCGTCTTAGATAATTCTTTTGACTTGCTTAAAGTTTCAGCGTCTAACATTATGCAATATACAAAATTATTGAGCAGATTATATGATTATTTTTTTAATATATTTATATTTTGAATTGTTGAAGTATATATAACAATATGTTTTAGATTATAAATTGGAATAGTTTAATTTATAACCAAAATATTTTTTAATTAAATTCAAGCCAAATTATGAAATTACTAAGTTTTTTTTTAATATTAATAAATTATATTTATTAAATTAAGAAAATATAGTATTTTTTTTTAGTTAAATTTATTTTAATTAATTAATTAATTAATAATGATAACTTAATTCATTTAATAATACTTCTATTGCTTATATAAATTTAATTGATTTCACCGATTACAAATTTGTTTTGCTATTATATTAAATTTGTTGAAAAATAAAAAATATATTCTTTTATTTTTATTTAATTTTATTATATATTATATTTATTTTGATTAATTTTTTTTCTGAATTTTCCATTAAATAAAAATGTATATATATTTTCCATTTTATTATTAAATATTAAATTATGTATTATTTTATATATTTTATTATATTATTAAATATTAAATTTTATTAGTATATATATTTTATTTTATTTTATATTTATTTTGATTAATTTTTTTCTGAATTTTCCATTAAATAAAAATGTATATATATTTTCCATTTTATTATTAAATATTAAATTATGTATTATTTTATATATTTTATTATATTATTAAATATTAAATTTTATTAGTATATATATTTTATTTTATTTTATATTTATTTTGATGATTTTTTTCTGAATTTTCCATTAAATAAAAATGTATATATATTTTCCATTTTATTATTAAATATAAAATTATGTATTATTTTATATATTTTATTATATTATTAAATATTAAATTTTATTAGTATGATTACTAATGTTATTATTATTTTTATTTTTTTAATTTTTATTATTATTATTATTAATATTATATTCTTAAATCTACTGTAATTGTTGTTAATTTCAAAACTTATATGGCGCACCTCGCCGTGTTTTGCTTGCCTGGGTTTTGTGGCAGCGATGTTGCTGCCTCACTTTTATGCACAATCAAATGAAATGAATTGTGGTCTTATGGGCAACGGATTTTGTGGTCTTAGATGAGCGTCACAAAAACAACAATAACGGCAATAGTAATAGTAACAGCAGCAGCAGCAACAGCAGCAGCAGCAGCAGCAGCAACAACAACAACAGCCATCTACAAATATGGCGATTTGTTGTCCCCGGGACTAATAGAAATCTATTACTTCCGAGCGAGCGCATCGTGCCGAGACTCACAATTCCTGCTTTCACTCATGCCTAATGTGACTCTCAATCTCTATTGCAGATGCTACGACAGCGTCGCCGTCGGCCTTTGAGCGTTTCAAGGCGTTGCGGCGCAGCAGTCGCCGGAATGGACACAAGAGCCACAAGAAACGCTACAAGGATTATCTGAAACACAGTAGCGCACTGACGGCCAAGCAACGCAGGGATCGGGAGCAGCACTCGCTGAAATGGCAGCAGCAACGGCAGCAGGCTGAAAAGCAGGAGCGCGAGCAGGAAAAGGAACGCGAACAACAGCAGCAACTGCAGCAGGAGCACGAGCACGAGCAGGAGCAGGAGCAGCAGCAGGAAAAGCAGCGTGAACGCGCAGAGGAAACACACGCCCATGCATCGCCGATATTTGCTCTGGGCGTGCGGCCTCAACGCAACACACCGAAACCCTTCTATGAGGGTCAAGTGAACTACTATGACCATCAGGACGAGCAGCCATTGCAGCCCCTGGGCACTCACCACACCGAAATGGAACGTCTGATTGCTAATGATAATGACAATTGGTATCGCCGCATCAGTCCAGTGCTGCGCAATGGCATCAAGAGCACCGAGCTACAAAAGCATCATCAGCAGCAGCAGCATCAGGTCAACAGTCATCATCATCATCTGAAGCATCATTATCATCAGCATCATCATCATAAGCATGCACGCCAACGTCTACCGAATCCGTATCAGCGCAAAGCGCCGGCTCAGCTAGCGACGCCGCCAACAACGCCACAGCCGCCGCTGCCGCCGCCAAAGCCACAATTGGGCCATCAGATCACCGAGCTGGAGCAACTGGAGCGCTACTATGCCAAATGGCCGCATCTAGCGCGTGTCCAGTTCCAGGTATACGACGAACACTATCGCGAAGCTCACCCGGAGCTTTATGGGGACTACGATGCGGACGATGACTACGAGACAGCTGCCGAACTGGAGGAGGCACAGCAGGATCATGGTGCCGAGGCCAATCTGCCGCCGTACATCAAGAAATACAATCGACGCAATAAGCAACTGCTGAATCTGCTGGAGGGCACGCTGCCACCACCGACGGCCACACCGTTCCCGGGCATCTGGAGCGGCTCACAGCTGCAGCCGGGTCCGCATGAATCGGCGCCCATACGTCTGGACGATGAGTATGTGAAACAGAAGCGACGTCGCTATCAGCTGCGCTACGAGGATCTCTTTGCCCAGCAACACAGCGGCGGCAGCTCCACCACAACTCCAGCCACGCTGTCCAGCAGCCCGGCGGCGCAGCTAAACCAGCTGCCTGAGGAGGACAAACAATTGGATGAGCATCAGCTGTCGGCTGCCGTTGATTTCTGGCAGAGGGAAATCGAAACGAAAACTGCGCCCAAGCCACCGCACACCACATCGAAGCCGGCTCTATACAAGCTGCCCCTGTACCCGGCCATCTCGGGCAGTTTCCTGGGCACGCCGCGCAGTCGCAGTGCCCAGTTTGTGGCGAATGTGTCGGGACGTGGCCAGGGCAGCTGGTATCCGGCTCCAGCAGCACCGATCAACACAAATACCAATAATAATAATAATAATAATAATAATGATGATGTTCACAATGCGACAGCTGCACCATTTTCGCCACTCAACTCGTTTGTCTATCATCGTGTGGTCGATGGCATTGGAGCTGCCTCGTCGCCCTCCTCATCCTCGCTCAGCCGCAAGCAGCGTCTGCCCTTTGTGGCCATCACGGATCGACGGCTGGAGAGCGTTAGCGCGCACAAGTCGATCGGGGAGCAGCACAAGGAGCTCGAGCAGAATCACTTTCCAATGCCTTAAGCAGGATCACGCGAAATGGAAGTAGCAGAAATAGACACGTAGATAAACAACAGCAAAGCAGGCGATGGAAAACTAGTTTGAACCCGAAGCGAATTCAATTAAGTTCTTGTACAAGCATATCAAATTTAAGAAAGTGAAAAGGAATCGGGTAGAGTTGATATCTAGAATTAAGGATGAAAAGAAAACGGAGAAGATGAAAGCGAAGCAAATCAAACCGATGAACGTTGGAGAGCAACAGCAATGTATAAAGAGAACGGTAATCGAGTGCAATTAATCGATAACAAACGGATTCGCACGTAATTCACTTACGTTTCGATGCGGTTCCAAACGGTTTTCCTTTGCTAATCAAACTTAAAAATCTAGACATACATTTTTGGAGTAGTTGCTTTCGAATAAAAGTCTTCAGTTTCGAACTATGAAGAAAGAGCACTAGCTGTAATTGGTTGTTTTTTTTTTTTTTTTTTTTTTTTTTTTTATAAATACTCTTGCATATTTAAAATAAACGGCAAACGTTATAGGCAATTAAAAAAAATAAAAATAAAAATAAAAATATTATATATATATAAAGAAAAAAGAAAATGTTGAAGAAAAAAAGAATCGATATATAAGCTAAGACTTTTTTTTTGTGTATGATAGTAAATGACACAAACAACCACATGAACCGCAACAGTAGAGACACAACTAACCCACACACAAACACACACACACACACGTACACATACACAGTGAAATAACTGTAGAAATAATATATATTAATATATATATTTAAAGAGCCTGAATGTATGCAACACATTTTCTCTTCATTCGTTTAATAAAACTGGCCATAAAAAAATGATAAAAAAATATGATATGCATAATGCCAGACATTAATATGATTTTGTAATTTGGCTTTGATTGTAGCGTGAATAAAATATGCTTTTTTTTTATCCAGTGCCCGAATTTTGTTACCAGATTCCGAACATTTTTCATTGCACGCAGCATCAAATAGGTTTCAAAATTAATTCAAAAGCAAAAAAAATGCATAAGCAAAACAAAATGCAAAATGAAAAAAAAAAAAAAAAAAAAAAAAAAAAACAAGAAAACATTTAAGAAACGAATATATCTAATCACTAAAGTTATATTGAATGTACATAGTATATGTATTGTAGAATCACAAGTAAACAAAAAACAAATAAATAAAAATGCAGAAAAAAAGTAAATGCTACTTATTCAATAAACCATTCAAAATGTAAAATCTATTTAGTTGGCTTCAACACAGAACACAAAAAAGAACAGATATGCAAATTAAAATAAAAAATAAATAAATAAAAAAAAAATAGATTTTCATGTTATATATTTGGGCAGGCTGGATTACGAACGGTTAACTGTACTGTGACTTGTAGTTTATTTTATTTCTTTAAAAAAAAATATTGCAAATAAATAGAGCTAAAATTTTGGATGTGGTAAGTTCTTGGTTGAGTGCGAAGGCGTAGCGAAATATATAATATATATCAATTTCATCATTAGAGTTAATTAAATGCAAAATATATCAATATTATCATTTTAAATTTTTAACACAAATAAATTATACTTTAATCGTGCAACTGCAATATTTTAAAAATTTCTGAAACTTTTAAACATTGAATATCTGTGAAAGTTATAGAATAGACATAGATATATTGCCATCAATATGATATTCATCATCTATTAGCTTAGCTTTTGTTGTTGTATGTGAAAAGCTAAATATAGAAATATGAGAAAAATATATGTATGAGTTTAAATATCTTTTAAATTTCTATACAAAATGAAACGAACGAAAAATATTACAATTATTAAAAAAAAAATAATAATAATAATAATAATAGTTTCAAATGTAAGAAAAATGAAAATTCTGATAAGCCCATTTCAAGATTTAAATAATTTCATTAAAATACATAAACAATATTTTGTGAAAAATAAAAATTTGATAATATAAATGAATTTTTATTTAATATACATTTTATGTTTAAAATATTTCAATGCTTAATATGCTTAAAATTCTTTTTTGTATAATTTTAATATTTTCATTTCTTTGACAAGCGGAAACATTTGAAATTCTATTTCAAGATTGAAATAATTTCATTCAATTACATAAACAATATTAAGCATATATTGTGAAAAATATGAATTGCTTGAATTTTGATATAATTTAATGTAAGTTTTATATGTTCAAAATATTTAACATTAACTGCTTGAAATTCGATTTTTTATCATGTTAAATATTAAAATTTGTATTTCAATTTATAATTAACAAGCAATGCAAATTCAGTAAAATTCAGTAAAATACAAAAATATATATATTTTAATTTATTTATTTACTTTCATTTGAAAATATTAACTTAATATATATATTTTTATTTGACTGAATTTTAATGAATTTGCATTGCTTGTTAAATATAAATTGAAAAATTGAAATTTTTGAACGTTTCATCAAATATATATTTTGTTTTTAAGCTACAGTAAAGTGAGAAATTTGCATTCTGGCCCTTAATGCGGTAAACCAAATGTTTAAGAATTTTCTGAAAATATAATTTATGTAAGACAAAGTAGTATTAAAAATCTACTAAGGCGTTATTATACATGTAACTACAGAGCAGCAGCAAAAAAACAAAACTAAAATAAAAAAAAAAAAAGGAAACAACAAGAACTAACAAACTTTTAAAGAGCAGCAACGACACCAACGCACACACACAAACACACGTGCACACACACACTAGTCTACTTATGTGGTAACATTTTAATGGAATGAAATTCAATAAAGCAAAACTTATTATTTACGCATAACTTTTTTGAAGTTTTCTCTTGCGATGCAGATAAAATAAACGAACAAGTCCGAGAGATTGACGAGATGATGCTCGCTCATATTACTAGGCATGCCCCCCAATGGGCGTACAATATGTGGCTTGATGACTCGCTTTGCATCAAGCCAATATGCTCTTTTGTTGACATGAAAGAGCATAAGAAATTAGTCATATGGCATTGACAGAGATTGAAAGCTCTTTGGGATTGCCGAAGTAGATAAAAGAATGACTGTGCCCTTAATTTCTCTAACAAATATTGAATATTAAATAATATAATTGTGAATTACAGCAGCCTCTGCTGAGTAGCTGAACAGCAGTAGAGTGAAGCATACTCGGACCGACTCGAAGACATCTGGCAGCGACGTTTTTTATTATAAATTCCTATATCACTCATATCTGTCACTCATATCTATTGCAATGTTGACTCATTGAAGCAGAGCTCTATGCTCGATCGTGTTGATGTTTGCTGATGATGCTCGTAAATTTCTCAATATTATCTCGCAGCTCACTTGACGACGCACAGAAGGTGTCCCTCAAGCCCAAGTTCATTCTCGAACTCGGTCTACACTTTAAGTTAGTCATTGTTATTAGCATTTGCTCTGTAGCTCTAAATCTGACAAAAACTTGTATTAAATTAGTAACTATATATATGCAGAAGACTTGGAGGCTCTAACTCTAAAGATGAATGAAATATAATTTTATAACTGATTCTCGATATATTCGTTTATCGATAACTCTGGAAATATACAAGTTATCGAATTTCTGAAACAAACTCGTACTGCGCGTGCAATATACGGATCCAACATTAAAATAATGAACTCTCTAGCTTTTGTATCTTCGGAAATCGACGCGTTCAAACATACGGACGGACATACGGACATACGGCCAGGGCTATATCAACTTTTCTCGTCACCCTGATCAAGAATATATATACATTATGGGATCTGCCAAACCTTCTTCTGCCTGTTACATACATTTAACAAAACCAACAAACCTGATTTCGTATTTTCCATGTGCTCAGGGTATAAGAATGCTTTGCACAATTTGCGCTTGCATTAAATATCTACCTCATGTATAAAACTCCATAATGTGCACATCAATGGCAAATAAATGGCCATGAGAATTTGCAAGCAAGGCAGCCAAGTCTAATTCTGATTCCGATTCAGATTCCGTTTCAGATTCTGGTTGGAGTTCCAGTTGGATTGAGGTTGGTGTGTGGGCCCGCCAGCTGGCAATTCTATTGGCAATGCCAATGTCATTTGCATGATGTTCGCGTGGCTGTATGCGTTGTCGCATTCGCATTCGCATTCACTTAAACGCTTATAAGTAATGCTGATGCCGGTGCCAATGGCATCGTTTGCTGCATCGCGCTGCGCTGTAAATGACGCACAAACGGTAGACAAAGTGCCGCCTAATGCTGGGGCGCAGCAAATTGATGTACTCCGCACTCAGCTTCGAATGCTCGTAACAATATCTTCACGATGATGGAAGCTGCCTTCACTGCGCTGCACTACTTTTCAATTACAGTTTCTTCCCTCCCTCTCCCTCTCCCGGCGGCGGTGGCATTCACCGCCAGAAGGGCGTGAAAATCTGTCACTGGATTTGCATAAAGTGCTGCAACGCTTTTGCATGCCACGTTGCCATTTGCCAAATAATTTCAATTCAATTTACAAGCAACTTAAAAAGAATGCCACCAAACCCATGTGGTAGCTAAAGAAATTCGAAATATATCTTTATATTCAACTGCTCTATACTCTGCAAAGGCCTGACATTGACGGCCAGCTCCCGGAAGAGCATTGAGAAATTTACGATAGAGCATAGGAGCGCTGCTCCAATGACACGGCATGAGAAATCGTCGCCATCTATATGAGTGATTGTATAAGAATTTGTAATAAAAGGCAAACGCTTCAAAGAGCTTCGTAGAGCAACAAGCACTGCAGCACAAAAAGTTTTCGCTCAATCATCTGGCTGCTGCTGCAAGCTGCCCTGCTTATGCCCCGCCCACTGATGACGGTCAGGTAGTCAGAGTAAAATATCAGCTCAGCATTAATAGCTCAAACAGCTCAGCGCAACATGAGCTGTTGTTGCTATATAATTCAAGAAAATTCTCGATTCTTTAAATTTTACTTTCAAAGTGGCAATAAGGAAATCAAAAATTGAATATTTGAAATTATATTTGAAATATATTTTATACTATATAAAAATTATATTTTAATTCAATTATATTTGAAATTTAATGCAATTAATATAAAATATTTGAAGTATAAAAATATAATTTCAAGTAATCTACTTTATATTTTTAAATTATATATTAATTAAATTATATTTAAATTTCAATTAATATAAAATATTTTAAGTATAAAAATATAATTTCAAGTAATTTTAAATATATAATATGAAATATGTAAAATATTATAATATAATATCAATTATTCTATATTATTATTATTTATTATTTATTTTTTTATTATTATTATTATTTTATTTTATTTTTTTTTAAGATCTAAATTTCCAATTTCTAATTCGAAATTCTAATTCTTTCTAAACATTTCTAGATCTACATTTGATACGCTTTTAAATCGTCGAAAGACGAGTGCATTCATTCTAAAATTATAAATATTTTCAGCCAACTTATATACTTACATATGTACATATGTGTGATTTAATTTATAAATATTTATTATATTTAACCAAAATATATAATTTATTTTATTATTTATTATTGTATTATTATTTATTGAATATATAAATAAAATATAATAAATATAATGTATATGTTTATATATATAAAGAAATTAATTAAATAAAATATAAATATATGTATATATATTATATATTTTTTTTTTAATTTTGACTCATTGTATATATATAAATAAAATACATTTCTCTTGCAAATTTTAAAAACTTTTTTGTGAGCAAGACGAAGCCGATAACACAAAACAAAAACAAACTTTTTTGTGCGAAATAAATGTGCCAAAAAACACGCTTTTGCAATTAAGATTAACACTCTAGATTACTAAATCTGAGATTTAAAAAAAAAAAAAACTGACGTAAGCGAGCTAATCTAGTAACAAATCCGAAAATTTGTAAATTGTTTCCCTTACCTAAAACTTTGTTAGCTTAAAAAATCCATGAATAAAAGCTAAGCCCACATTAATTTTGCAATTGTTGCAGATATTAATTCTCAATTTCGGTCTTCAAACCCAACTCAAACGCCTAGCCAATATAGCCAACTTTCCATATAGTGCAGCATCAAGTGCAGCATCAGCGCTGCAAATTTAAATAGGCACGTAGTAGGGGCAAACGCCAAATGGAGACATTGCCAGACGACAACGACAACGACAAGCACACACAGACACACACATACTTACACACAGAGAGAGAGAGAGAGAGAGAGAGGGACACCATCAGACACTCAGACACTCCAATTGCGTCACACACGCAAACTTGTGCCATGCAGACAGAAAATGTGGCGCGTTGCATTACCGTCACAGTCAGCAGCACACGACACGACACACGTCTTTGCCAACATTTTCCGTTGCTGCTCAAGAAAAATCGCTGGCGGCGCACACTCAGCAGCCTAGCAGCCTAGCAGCCAAGCGTTCGCCACACCACCCCCCACCCGCCCTTGCCTGTTGCCCAGGTGCCAAGTGCAGTTGCTTACACATACAGTCATATGTATATGTGCTTAAGTGACGTACATGTGGAATACAGGTGACAGTTGGAGCTGGGGGCAAAGTCGCCCTCTGTCAACCGCACGACCAGACGCAATTCGCATGCACATTTCATTTGTGCATCACGTATACGCCAGGCGATTCCCGTCGTCAACTTTTAAGTCCACTCTGCAAATTATAATTAATTTAGATTGCGAAATTGAAATTGAAATTGAAACAAATAAATGCGAAGCAGCCACGGCTTAAATATCAATTAAAAACAAGTTTTTCAACTCTAACAAAATATATATATACATATATATATTTGAATATAATTTTCTCTTTAAATGAAAATGTACGAGTAAAATACGAAAAAAAAGTTAAGTTCTTAATGGAATTTTATTTTTTTTTTTGCTGCTCGGCTTTGAAGCATATTAAATTGATTTATTTATTGCTTAAGCGAAACTCAAAATTTAAGTAGAGCGAAAAATACCAAAAATAAATATTGATTTATTTATTGCCAAAGCGAAATTCAAAATTTAAGCAGAGAAAAAAAGTTGATAGAAAAATAAAAATTAGATATGCGGCTTAAGAATGCTTTTATGGCAAAGATTTAAATGAAAACTAAAATGGCTGAGTTTTAGAAATATTTATTTTATAAAATATATAAAAATATATATTTTTTTTCAAGATAAGATTAAAATATGACAAACTTATATAAACATGTAAAAATAATCCAGTTGAAAGTGCCTGACTAAGATATTCCTTATGCTTCAAGCTGCTTTTATTATTTATTTCTTTAATGCTTCTTTCATAAAGTAAAGTCTATACAGCCGAACTCAGCTTGTCTTCAATGGATATATGTATATACTTTATTTGGTCCGCCACGTTTGCTTGTGAACCCATTAAATAGATATTAACAAAGCCAATTTACACAGATTTGCAAAGGGTTCAAGGGTTCAAATAAATATAATATAATATATTAATAAATAAAAATAATATAAAAAATAAATTAATTACAAAATTTTTTATTTTTCAAAAGCTAAAAATATTCTATGAATAAACAAGCTAGAGTGTTGCAACTACAAGTGCCCGACTAAGATATACCCTAATATTGCAATTATTTCACATGCAGTCAAGTCTACACAAATAAAGTTGGCTATATTGAATCAGCTTCTATATATTATATGCTTAATGAACTCTGTCACGCCTGCTTCTGCCTATTATAAACAATTTCACATAATTACCATACCTTAAGCTCTTCAATGAAAACAAAATATTCATATACTTCAGAAAAGTGTAAAAAAAAGTCCTAAAATTGTAAACAGAAATTCAAATCTCAACTAGTTAAATTCCCAAAGCTTGCATGCCATGAGATGGAGCTGGAAGTACTCCATTAGCCAACGGCCCAAGGGTGTGCTGTATCTAACAATCATAATTATAATAATTATAAAAACAACAATTAAAGCACATAAGTATTGGGCTGAAACAAAGCTAGTAGAACAACAGCCAAGGCAGTGGGCAAATGGAAAAAATTTGTAATTGAAATTTTAATAGAACTTAAGCTGGGCCATGCTGCAAAAGCAAAAGGAGCTACGCTACGCCATACACTTCCATACCCTGCTGTACCCTGCTGCTTCACTCTGTTCCTTGTCCCATGTCCCGTGTCCCTCAGTCCCTTTGGCTTTTTGTTTGCCTTTGCTGGTTTTTCCGGTACGCAACCAAATTTTTTGACAAGTTAATTAGGTTGTTTGCTTGCTGCTCCTCTCCTTCTTCTTCTTCTTCTTCTTTGCTTCTCACATTGCTGTTGTCCTTCTCTCTTCCATCTCTCCCTTGGCTTCCCCCGAGGGCACAAGATGCCACAGGCACCACTGCCAACGCCAATGTCACCCATTTTAATTTGCTTTTGATAAAGTTCTTGTAATTGCGACGAGACAGTTAGTGGCCCAGGCTCAGCTCCAAAGGCATTGGTCAGCGGCACATGACAAAACCAAACATGACCAGAGTTGAGCTCGAGCAGACGAAATGCGAGACACTTCCACTCTCAAGAGCTATTAAATGCATCCGAAATATTTTTCAAATATATATGTATAACAATATAGTAGCTAGAATTGCTAAACGATCAGCATATCAGAATAAAGTTAACTGACTGGCACTGACTCTTTGTATCCTGAATATGGGTCAGCAGGGTAAGGAGTGCATCAAAACACTGGCAAAAGCACGAGTTTCAAAATTTGTATGTGCGTCTATATGTAAGTTCTTGAACAAACTCAATTGCTCTGTTGATATAGCCCTTTACGTCTGCCTGTCTGGGTATTTGTTTATTTAACTGTCTGACGTTGTTTATTTGGATGTCTGGCTGTTTATCTGTCTGTGCGTTTATCTCTCAGTTAATCTGTGTGCCAGTCTGTCTGTCGTTAAATAGAGTAGTCAGACAGTCTATCTGTCAATCTGTCTGTCAGTCAATCTGTCTGGCTGTCATTTTGTCTGTCAATCTGTCTATCAGTCCGACTGTCTGACTGTCTGCGTCTCTCTCATTCAGTCTGTTTGTCACTCAGTCTGACTGTCAGTCTGTCAGTCTGTCAGCCTGTCAACCTTACTGTCTGTCAGTCTGTTTGTCAGTCAGTCTGACTGTCAATCTGTTTGTCAATCTTTCAATCTATACGTTTGTCAGTCTTTCTGACAATATGTTTATCAATCTGTCAATTTTTCGGTCTGTCAAACAGTCTTTCTGCCAATCAGTCAATCTCGGTCTGTCTGTCAGTCAGTCTGTCTGAAAATCTGACTATCAGTCTGTCAGTCTGTCTGTCTGTCAGTCTGTCTGTCTGTCAGTCAGTCTGTCTGATATTCTGACTGTCAATCTACTTGTCAATCTGTCAGCTTGCTAATCTGTTAGTCTGACTATGTGGCTGTATACCGTCAGTCAAACTGTCAATCTGTCAGTCTCTCAACCTGACTGTCAATCTGTCTGTCAATCAGGCAATCTGTCAATCTGTAAGTTTGTCTATTCATCTGTGAGCTTATCTCTCAGTTAATCTGTCAGTCAATCTGTTCTTACATTCTGGCAGACTTTAAGAGTGAAAAGAGCTCAGCATTAAGCACAGCTCACAAATATCTGTTGCCCGTCTCTCAATGTCTGACAATACGTGTCTTTCACTCACACTTTCAAGAAAGACTCAGTTCGTATGAGATCAGACCGAAACTTTTATTCGCTCTGGCTCGATCGAGTTGAGTTTAATGAAGCCAAAAGTCTTTTATATATGTATTGGTATGTATGCAAGCGTTGTGCTCGCCAAGCACATCAATTGTGTACGTTAATATAAATGTGAGCTTGTGCATGTAAGGACCGTTTGCATAGACTCTTTGAGTGATCTGCTCACTCACTGTACATCATCAGGCGAGCGTCAATCGTATCACTCCCCGAACGATGTTCGGGATGAGAGCATCACACGAACAGTTCATTGTTCGCTCAGTTTGCTCAACCGAACACAAAAACGAACAGAAACGAATGCTCTTGCTCAAAAACGAGAGCAAGACCTAGAGCGAGTTAGTATGCTTATTTGGACTGATCTCGTGAGCAGAATCAAAAAAATCATTTGTGAGCTATGTATGTCATTGATTGATTACAATGCATGATGCCTTTTATTTTCAATTAAAATCGATAACAAATCTAAACTAATTTAATATATTTGAGAAATGTTTATTATTTATTAAAAATTATAGATTATTGCTTAGAGTAACTTTAAGGTCCCACACGGACTTTTTCTATATTTAACTATACAAATTTTTACTTAAGCTAGTTATAGCTCAATGCATTCAATACCCATTTAAAATATTTAGTTCGTCAGCAACTGAAACTGATTTTATTAAATATAGTAGCTGAGTACATAGCTGGATACAAAATATTTTCAAAAAGACGCTGCTAAATGGTATTCATGGCTTTATGTTAGCCATCATAAACTCTTTAAGAGTAGTAAAAAGTAAAAGTGGGAAACGAGGGCGGTCTTAGAAGTAAGTAATTTTAACTGTGGCCACCATCTCCATGTCAAGACAGGTACTTATGGAGCCGCCTCTAAAATTATTTGTATGTAATAGTTAATGAAATTAAAAATTAATCCAAGACAACTTAAATTAAGAAAAATAGATTATGCTTAACCTGCTATGCTATATATCTGCTCGAAGAACAAGCACTTATGTTTGCAGTTTACAAAACACAAAAAGAAAAGAAAAAGAGCAAAATGAGTGTTAAGTGTAGCAGTATTTGCTAGTCAGTCTCGCCTCCACTTGTTTGGCTAGATTTAGCTTCTTTTTTTTTTTTTTTTTTAATTTTCATAATACATCTCGTTAACGTTTGTTGGCCATTATCTGAGCCACTTTAGCAGGCAGCAACTGTCTTTTGCGCTGTGAAATTTTTCATGGCACATTATTTTTCTTATTTAAGACCACAGGAAGACGAAAAAAAAATTTGCATAGCCCGCTGATAATTAAATGTAATTGCTCCGTTGCCCAAGGCAAGTTCCTGTCGTTGTTGTAGCCGTTGACTGCGGCCAAAATTAATGGTAGGTATTTGGTTTTCAGGCCTTGATTTGGCAACTGTCACGCACAGTGCCGACGATGATGTGGATGAAAATTATGCCCGGACTAAAGTTGCGCATTGTTTGGGCGTGAATTTGACAGAATGGCGTCTAATGAAATGTACTGCTTGGGCCTATCGCCAAGTGCTTTTTAATCAAATTAGTCAAACAAACAAAGGCAGAAAAAAAATAAAGAAAACACAGAAGTGAAAAAAAAAAAACAATGAATTTCCCAAAACAAATGACAAGGCTTTCTTCATCTGCTTGCTCTTCTCCTTCATCCTCGGCTTCTTATTCATGTCGCTTATTGAGTTGTTGTGGATGGCCAAGATGGCATTAAGCTAAGTCCGGACACTGATACCGGAGCCGTATCCGCTGTCACTTGACGCGACGCATCGCTGAAAAAGATATTTTCTGGTGAGTTAAAGATGAACAGCTTAGCTAGTGATGTCAAAGCAGCTGAACTCGAATTTCACAAAAATAACTAAAATAATAAAAACAAGAGCTTTCCAGTTGGGAGTGCTTGCCTAGAAGATACCTTAAAGAGACTTAGCCAAAATTCCAGAGACTTCCTCAAGAGATACTTCAACTGAAATAGAATTCCTTTATATTTGTTAAGAGATTTTTATTAGGAAGTACACGATTTAATGATACCCTGCCTCAAGCAGCTGAATTTCAAGTTTTTAACATTATCTATAACAAATGACACTGCTCAAGGCGAAAATAGTTGAAGCAAAGCAGGTTTGGAGATACCCTAAAATTGAACTATTTCTACTAGTAAAGGCTCGACTATAAGATAGCCTGATTCATATCGTTTAAAAATTAACAAAAGCAGAAAAGAGTTTTCTAGTGACTGAAGATTCATGGAGATTGTTATAAAACTGAATAAAATTAATAAAGGCAAGACTTTTCTAGTAGGGTGTACCCGACTTGTAGTTTCCATAGGGTAACTGTACTCAAATTTCATATGACTCTAGTTGGGCTCATAGTCGAACGACTAGGAGAGCTTACTACCCCACTCCGGAATATCTGACTTGGAGATACTCTAAAGAAAAGTGAACCAGACTTGCATAATAGTACAGATATTCCGGAATGGGGTAAACTGCTCTGTTAGTCGAGCAATCCCTATAAGCAAAAGTTCTGCATTGGGCAGTGACCGACTCGAAAATACCCTGGACATTGCCCAGATTATATTAAATTTGTTTATGCAATTTGAAGAACGCTATAAAGTATTCGACTAGGAGCTATCCTGGACCTTGCGCAGAGTATTTTAGATTTTTTTTATTAAAATTTTAAGTGCGCTATTAAGACATTCTGTTGTGTGTATTTGCCTAAGCACAAGCGGAAAGTATTTCTATTTAATTTTTTATATTTAAATATTTCATAAATCTCCAGACTTTGATTTATGAAGCATTTAGATACAAAAATATATAGAAATAAAGTCTGCAAATTCATCACACGAGCTTCTAGTTTATATGGTATTCAAGCTATGCTTAGAAAATAGCGACGTTAACAGAGCTATAGACAGCCATGGCTAGATCAATTCAGCTCTACAACCCATTTTCAAGAAGCGCAGGGTATGTAAAGAGACTTTTATTATATTAAAAGTAATATGCTTTAATATAATATCATAATTATTTATTGTTCATCGGCAAAATTATTCTTATAACTAGCAAGAAAATCCATTCAGCTTTTTAGAATATATTTATAGATCATATTATCCCATTCCTTTGCCTATTGCTTTCACTGTAACTTTTCTGCCTCCCCAAAGAAATGAAAACTTTAACTTTTGTCAATTTATTATTTACTTTACTATATATACTATATATTATATGTGGGCAACTTCATTGTCAACTTATAGCTAGGGCTGAGCATATCAATTGCCAATTGACATTTGTGACACCTGCAATTTTAATGCTGTCGCCAATTGGAGGCTGGTGCTTTCATTACTTTTATGTTAATTGCAATTACGAGTAAGTAAGTATTTGCTGGTGCTTTATTTGTGCGCACTTTAATGTCGCCGCGTACACTTTGACCAGTTAAAGCCAGTTTTTATTTTATTATTTTTTTTTTTTTAGCTACCTGAACTGGGGGCCTGCGTATACGCAATGGCATTTCAATTAAATGCCGACAGGCAGCTCAGGTAGCGTTCTCATTCAAAAGGCTCCACATAAAAACTGAAAAGTTTTTTTGCACTTCACGAAACTGCGAACGGCGAACGGCGAACTGCGAACTGTGAACTGTGAACTGTGAGTGAAATGGGTAGATGACGACAAGAGCTCGTTTTATGGCACGCTTATTCATTACATCCTCAATCCGTTGCGTGCTATTTTAACGCTAATTAATCGAGTTAACTTTATGGCAGTCGAGCAACTGAGCAGCAAAGGAGCCCAGCAGCCAAAGCCATTTATGCAGTTGCTGTTCGCGCTGCTCGTTTGTTTGTATTTTCTCTTTTGGCAGCTTCCCATCTATGGAAACAAGGCGCATAAACAGCAGCACGCACTGCTCTAACCCCAGTCGAACTTTGTATGCGCTACAATGAAAATATTGGTACTATTTGTGATAGATAGATAGATTAAGTCGATAGTCGATTAGATTAGATAGTTAGTAGTTTATTATGACTTAATTCAAATCGTAATTGTGTTTATATTTGGATAATTATTTATGTAAATCTAAATTAAAATATATGTAAGTATGATATACATATATGTATATATTTATCTCTTTTTCCCTTTTTTATCCGTCTCTCTCTCATCTCTCAATATCCGCTCTCTCTCGCTCTCCCATTTCCGATCTCTATCTCTCTCTCTCTTGTTTTCTCTCTCCTCTTCTTTCCTCTTTCTATTCTTATCTCGCTCAGTGAGTGACAGAAAACAGATAGATTTCTGTCACTCACTCTGTCTCTTTTTTCCATTATTCTCTCTTGCTATTTTGTTGCTTACCCTTTCTGTTTCCCTCTCTCTGCCGCTCATGATATCTGCCACTCTTTCTCTCTCTCTCTCTCTCTCTCTCTCTCTCTCTCACTCTCTCTCACTCTCTCTCACTCTCTCTCTCCCTCTCTCTCTCTTTCTTTTGAACTCCCTCGCTCGCTCGTTTCTCTATATTTTTAAGCCTTTTTCAGTCTCTCTCTACATCTTTCTTTCTAACTATCCATTTTTGCCGTTATTTCTCACCGACTTTCTCTATGCATATCGCTATCTATCATTGCCTCCCTCTTTCAATCTTTCGTCCATCTATCTCTCTCTCTCTCTCTGACACGCACTCTCTCTCTTTCTTTCTCTCTTTCTCTCTCTCTCTCTATCTTACATTATTTCTTAAAGAGGTGTCTGTCTCCTCCTCGCAGTATCTCTGTCTCCACAACACGCTCTCTCGTTCTCTTTCTCCCTTTCTTTCTTTCACTCATTCTCTCACTCTATATCCCTCTCTCTCTCTCTCTTGCTCTCTCCTCATCCTCTTGCTTTTTCAACCTGTTCTTACAACATTTAAATACCCTATCAAACGGTACACAACAAAATTGAAAAAAACAAAACAATAACAAATAAAAGTCCATATATAATGAGTTCCATTTGCGATGCTGCAAAGAAGAAGAAATACCCAAAAACAACAAGTCATGAAGGTAGCAGCAGAAAATGAAAAAGAAAAAAAAAAGAAAAAGAAAAGCAGCTGCGTCCTCTCGTCAGCTTTTTGCTAGTGCGCCCATATAAAAGACGTAAATATTACGCACAACCCATTTAAATTCAAATATGAGCATTACCCTCTACGCCCCCATTCCAATAGGTTCGTTCACCCAATTTCGGGCCGCCTTAACCAATGCAGATTTCTTATTTACGTTTTATGCGTACACGAATAGATTTTTGGAGCACTGCCCGTACGATGGGTATGATGATTTCAATATATGTATATATGTATATGGCTGCATATGATTAGGACTTGCCAGCTGTACCGATTAAAGTTGAAAGCTGAATGTGAATAATAAATAGCTTAGCGAATAGGGGAATACCCCTAACTGAAAGTTGGCCCACTCGAAAGTTATGAATTGTTTTACTTAATTATGCAATAAAAACTAAAACAAATTGAAACTTTTTGTGATGTTGTTCAACAGTTGAAATACCCTATAATTTCGCTAGACTGAATATTTTCCTATGAAATCTCAGATTTTGTTAGCGCAGCACTCAGACAGGAAATGCACTCTGCTCAACTGCATATACTATATATTCCTACTTATTTTGGCTTATATTTGAAAATGTTTTTTAGTTTTCACTCTGCAGCTTCACTCAGCGCCAGGGTATTTACCAAATACGAAACGAGAGAGAGAGTGCAAAAAAAATAAAAAAGAAAAAGAAAAGTAAACAAGCAGCCCAAGTAAAAGAAGTAATAATACATACATGAAAGTTCCATTTAGGCCATGTCATCATCACTTTTCGCTACGACGACTGTTTCAAGGGGGTTGGAGGTGCAGATGGCGGCAACAACAACAACAACAAGAACATTTGGCAACCTCCATAACTCCCACGCACTCTCAATGCGAACGCCTTTTTCTGCTGCCACGCCCCAGGCTAACTTCAATACTATAAGTTGAAAATGTTGTTGCTAGGATCAATGCTGGGGCTATCTGTACCTACAGCGGCCAGCAGCAGCCAATTTAAATGCAGTATCAATTGTGCAAGCCCCACCCACAACGCCCCCACGAAGGCCATCCAAGCTTTAGCCTTTTTTTTTTGTAGGGCATTAAAAATGCACATTCAATATAAATTTATATACATGGATATATGAACACTTTTTTAAAGTATATAAGCGGATATGTATATATGTGTGTGTGTGTGTGTGTTGCTGGGGGAAGAAGTTTTTTTTTTTTTTGTTTTTGTTGGGCATTCGGGCAGAGTTTGTGAATCATTTGGCTTGTTGATTTGTTGCTCCGTAATAAATCAAGAGCATAAACGGCTTATGGCCGAACATAGCTCAAATCTCCACACAACTGCAGTCTGGACTACGCGCTGACAGCGCGTGGAAAATAACTATGAAAAATTTATGTGTTTGCTATAGTCTGCATGTGTGCGTGTGTGTGTGTGTGTGAGCATGTGAATTGGCAAATAATATGCCGTTAGCCAACGAAGTTTACGCTCAATTTAAATTTACAAAATATTGCACAATAAAAGCCAACATCGAACCATAAAAATAAATGACGAAACAAACTGAAAATAAAAAACAATTTGAAATTGCTGCACAAAAGCACGAAGTGCACTTTCAATATTTAAATATTTTCAAGTTGAAAAAAAAAATATATTTGCAAACATTTCTTCTTTTTTTTTTTCAAATAATTTTTATTAAAAATTGCAAGTTTTAAAAGCGAAATCGAGCTAATCCGTAAATTTAACTGTGCAAAAAATAACTTTAAGTGCTTTTGCAGCTTTATTTTGTGAAAGGTTTTCAGCTCACAGTTCATTTGCGCATAATTCAATAATATTTCATTGCTGGCTTAATTAAATCTTTCATATACGAACAGTTTATGCTCGTAAATATCTTAATGCAGTTGCCAATTTATCTTCACAAATGACAAATATTCAGCTACAATAATTATTGAAAAAAAAAAAAAAAAAAACTAAATTAAAATTTAATTCAAGTTATTTATTATTGCACTGCAAGAGTTAATTGAATTGAATTGAATTGAAAGTTTTAAGGCAGCGACGTATAAGCAGCAAATAATGATAATAAAATACATATAAATGATAAGGCACAAATCGGAAACAAGCGAAAATTAGAAATTTATTATTATTGCCTAATGTGTTTGAGCGAGGTGTGCTCAGAGAGTAGTGCAATGTTTCTATTTGAAAAAGAAAACAAATTTTGTTGTTTTTATTCATTTATTTTTATTATTATTATTTATTATTATATTTTTTATGTTATTGAATATAATTCCCAGCAGCTTTTTATCACAATTATTCAAATTCACAAAGCACCTCAAAATATCATTTTTTGTGGTCTTGGATGCTCTGCTATCAACTCAATTGTTACCTATCATGCCACTCTTTTGGATCTCTTCACTTTAGAGCAGAAGAAAGAGGCATGAATAGTTTAGGAAATGTGAAGGACCATGGCTTGGATCATGGGCTGTGTTTGCGCCACAGACATGGCTGGATTAGCTTCTGAAAAGCGTTTATATATAGGCAGAATGACCTCTTCTTCTTCGTCGGCTGCAACGGGGGCTGGCTCTGCAATGAGCGCAGCAGCGCCTCTAGCTGGCTTTGTATCAATGTAATGGGCTCAGCAGCACCTGGTGTGAGTACCAGTTCCACGGGTGCCATGGGTTCATTCTTGGGATTCTAATCCAGACGTTCCTTCACCATCTCCACAATGTCTGCAATGCTTATGCCTGACATATAGGTCGCTGCGGGCAGGCTCTCCTGTGCATCGTCTAGAGCAACTGGCTTCGCAGGCTCAGCTATAGATTGAGTTTCAATCTCATTAGCCGGCAGCTGAACAGCAACGGGCACTGACTCTGGTTCTGCTGAATCTGGTACTGGCGCTGGCTGGATATTGATAATGGGTGAATCCTGTTTAAGTTTCAATTTCGGTTCCGCTAGCTGTAGTTGCTCCGCCTCCAAAAGCTGCTCCTCGACTGATTTCTTTTTTTGAGCCAAAATAAGGCAAACATAAACATTATACCCTGATTTCCCATTTTCAATGGGCTGAGGGTATAAAAAGCTGACAAGAAAAAAAGATACAAAATATAATTCAAAAATCAAGTATACGTAAATGTAAAATTCAAACTATTTTTTGAGCAGACCTCGCATATCTTTTGGAGTGTATTTCGCGGTATTTGACATTTTGCTTACGATAAGATTTGTTGTGTATCACATTTAAAAATAGTCTCCAATCAGCTATGACATTTAGCGTCATTGTGTATATATAGATTCATATATATATAATTATCAAGAATTTAAGTATACTGTATGCTATATAAATCAATAATATATATCAAAATTACTTCTTGCCTGTATAATTATCAAGAATATATTTATAAATATAGAGATATAGATGCATTGCCTTTACCAATTTCTATTTATATTGTGCATAAACAAAATAAGTTGAATGCCTAGAACAACTCATGCCGGGTTATCAGGAAGCAGAGTATCTACTTGTCGTATAGTGCTTCCACTGCCCTTTGCTTTTTTACGTCTTCTTATTATTATTATTATTATTCTTATTATTATTGTCAGCATTTGTATTTTTAATAATATGTCTCTTATTTTTTATTATCATTATGCCACGCTGAGATTTGGAGTCCCTTGCCACAGTTGTGGTATTTCCGTTTCCTTTTTCTTTTTTTTTTTTTTTTTTATTTTGGTTTTTGTTTTTTGTTTTTTAGCACCCAGCGAGAGTTTTTACGACAAGCGCGTCCACATAGTGAACTGTAATGTGGAAAATGCTTTACTCACATCACATTGACAGACCGCAGGCCCAATGTTAAGAGACCGCAGACGAGGAATACGACCCCAGAGTCAGCGTCGCACTCGCAATTCAATTGACACACTTTAACGTATGCGAGGGCGGTCGCAGATGTAATGGGTAAGCATATGTGCTATATATATATAAATGATATTGGAGTATTAGCCAATCAAGGCTTAATGTATAGCATATATATAGATAATTGCAGAGAATCAGATGTGAAATTGGTATTATCTTATTATTGATATTATCGTATTTCTATATTTGCAAGAACATCCCTAATCCATAACATAAATTCTACCTATCAAGAACTTGAACAAATTCAATATATTTAAATAACTTTTATTTTTCAAGAATTTGTATTCGCACCTTTAAACTTTCTTAAGGATCTGCCCTCGCAGCATTTCGTGTTGAGCTCATGCGAGACGAATTGCTCACGCTTCGCATCATTTCATTTTCAAGCCGTTGATGGATTTGTCACTTTATGGCACTTGGATGTTTTTCTTCCTACACACACAGATTTAAAGTAAGTTTTAGTCGGCATCGCAACAGTTGCATAATGTTTGCTGCTTTGGATACGATGCTGTCTGATCCTGAATCGCTTACAAAATACCTTTGACTAATGCCAACCAAATTGGTTCATATTTCATTCGGCATAGCGGAAATATGCGGCTTACAAATGCAGTATATAGATTTAGAATTGTGCGGAAGATAGATATTTTCAGGGAGTGCATGATAAAATTTATAAAAAAGAAAGAAAAACATATTGCTGAAACTAACTAACGAAAATGCTTTCTAGATTAAAAAAAAAAAAATTTTTTTTATTGGAATTCATTATAATTATATGTTAAAGTAAAGGTAATATTATATAAAAAAAATAATGAGATTTAACAAATTTAATTAAAAGTTAATTTTTTATTAAAATATAACTTTTGATTTGGAATTCATTACAAAATTTAATATAAATTAAATATATAAAATAAATGCATTTTTTTTAATTTAATGAATTGGGTTTATAAAGTAAACTTAATAATAAATAAATGGAAATAATTGTATATAAAATATTTTAAAATATATATATAACAATGGTAAATGTAATGAATAATGTGGATAAAGTCAACTTCATATTAAATAAATGCAAATAATTGAATTTAAAATATTTAATAAATATATAATTATAGTAACTCATGAAATAAAAATAATAAATATTTTTTAAAAATCATTTTCAGTTGCAAGAACAAAATTGATAATTTTTTATTTTATTTATTTATTTTTATTTTTATACATTTAAAATTTTGTATTTGTATTGTATTTTTATATATAATAAATATATAATAATAGTAACTCGTGAAATAAAAATAAAAAATATTTAAAAAAAATAATTTTCAGTTGCAAAAACAAAATTTATGTATATATTTAATAATTTTTTATTTTATTTATTTACTTTTACGTTTATTTTTATTTATTTTTTTATATCTAATAATTTTGTATTTGTATTGTATTTTTATATTTAATAAGAATTTTTTTAAAATAATTTTTGGTTGCAAAAAAAAATTTAAGGATGAATATAATAATTTTCTAATTTATTTATTCTATTTTTATTTTTATTTATTTTTATATATTTAATAATTTTGTATTTGCATTGTTTTTTTTATTAATTTTTTATTTTTTTAATTCTAAATTGAGAAAAAATTAAATTGACACAAAAATTCTTTAAAAAAATATACATGATACATAATTCCCATTGGCACATTAATAATGCGAACCTTGATCGAACCAATGTACCCATTCGGCAAGCAGCAAACACAAAGCTCTTAAAAGCTACCAACTGCACAGGGCCCAATATGTAAGTGATTGAGTGTAAAGTGGGGCGGCATGCGGGTTGGGGGGGCGGCATGGCTGTGCTTGTGCGGTGATATAGCTCTCGTCGTTCGCCGTTGAACATGTGAATGATGTCGCATTGCATGTGACAGCAACGACTTCTAACTGGGCACGGCTCACTGCCAGTCGACTGTCAACTAACTGCACTAAACTGTGCTCGATTCGCTCGCTCACTGTGTGTATGTGTGTGTGTGTGTGTGTTCGTTGACTCCCATTAGACGTTGAAGTGATGACAGCCAGGCCTTGACTGCATTCCATCTACTCCTCCTGCTCCTCCTGCTGCTGCTCCTTCTCCTCCTGCTGCTCCTTCTCTGACTGGACATGACTGAAAAATATGATTGGCCTGCTGTGCCTTGTGCTGCTCATGTGTTAATGGGATTTGGCCACTGGCTGTGAGCGAAATGCGCTGAGCAGGCCATTTAAGCGCTTTATTTGTCGCTTTCAGTATTAATTAAATGCTTACAAAACCAAACACGACATCAAACAAAGCACAAACTAGCTGACAACAGCAACAGCAGACGAATCATTCATTACCCATGCGCGACATTGTACAGCAAAACAATTCCGAATTTATTTAAGCTGAAATTTTCGTATATTTCGTGTATTTGGTATATCATAAGAGAAATAAAATATTATTTAGAATTTAACAAAACTCTTTAACTGTTCATTGAAATCATTTTTTATGCTCCCTATAAATATTTGTTTGGTAAAATTCTTGGCATGATCCCAATAAACAAAAAAAAATAAATAAAAGTAAAAACTTTTTTTTTTTATTTGCAAGCTAAACTAAAAATGCTTTGAACATTTTTCTATATACAAAATATTTTTCTACTATTGCAATACGTAGCTATGCTTCATTGAAAGTAAATTTTTAAAAATCTTTTTTAATTTCTTAGTATTAAACACCGAAATAAATCCCAAAATAATTTCTAAAATGTATACAAAAATATATAAATTAAAAAATATGATATATCATATTTGTTAGTACATTATGTTTTAATACCTCAGGGCAATAAGTATATGTGCATACACATTTATGGTAATAACTTGTTTCAAACTAAATGATTTAAGTCAAGTTGATTTTTTATTTATAGTACCAAAACTTAAAAAAAAAAATTGTAAAACTGTAAAAAACATTTTATTAATTAACAAATGAGTTTCTTCCTTACATTTGTATGAATGTTGAAACTTTTTTAAATTTTTTAGTAATTAATACTTTTTCCATTGACCTCTAAGAGTTTTCTAATGCGATTCGGCATGGGATCCATAAGTTTTTGGAATTTGTTTATAATTTTTAAAATATTATTAAATAGATATTTTCTATCTCTTAGCTGCTTAAAGATCGAATACTTTATATTTTTTTCTGAATTTTAAATAATCTTTTACTTAATCAGCAATATTTTGTTTTCTTTGCGGCAAAAGAAATTTTTGTAATATTACAAAATTTGCAAAATAATATTTAAAATGTATAAAAAATAAATAAATAAATAAAATATTACCTATTATCTTTTATATCACATGTTTTAATACTAAAAAGCGAATTTCTCTAAAAAAAATTATTTTATTTTTTAAATTTGTTTTAATATATATTCTTACACTTTTGCTAGCCAAAGCTATTTAAAGATTAATTACTTAATAATTAATATAAACAGCAATACTCTAAATTCTCTATAGATAGAGCAAGTGCATGTAATGCATATTTTATAGAAAATTGCTGTCATTATAGCAGAATTTGAATTATTCTCAGCTTAGATTTCTTATCTTGCAGAATATTTTTATTTGATAACAAGAAAGAGAGTGTAAGGAGAAAGCAGTTCAAGATGATTTTGCTCTTGCATTGAATGCGAAAGCATCCGGTGAGGGTATAAAACATAAAAAAAAAAAGGACAAAACATGGGGGAGACACAAAATGAATGGCTGAATGGTTGAAATTTTTGTCGTTGAGCTGGGCGGTGTTGGGGATTGGGTTTCGGGTGTTGGGGGGTTGGGCTATGGGCGTTGGGTTGTGTGGGCATATGTATAGATACAGTCATTTCAGCTCTACAATCTGCTCAAATTAAATTGACCTACGTCAGAATTGGAGGCCACATTGACAACTGCAAAGAGAGGGAGAATGGAAGGGAATGTCGAGAGAGAGAGAGATGCTGCGGTGGACCTTCACGTGTCTCTGACTATCCCTCACATGTAATTTTTTTCAATTCTTTTCATTTCATTTGGTTTTTTTTTTCTATTTTTTGCACGTCTTGTTGGACGCTGGCTCCGACCCATTCTTTATAGTTTCATTTTCCAGCCACTTGGGTCTGGCTGTCAAAAGGATTAGCTGCCTATTCTTTTCATTTTATTTCATTTCAGTGTCCCGCTGCCACTTGACTTGGCTCACAGAAGCCAATCTCAATGCCAATGCAAAACTGTAAAATTGTCTCTATGTGTGTGTGTGTGTGTGACTAAATTTTCTTTTTGTTTTCCATCTTGGCTGTCGACACAGTTGGCGACCCCTTACAGACTTTGATTAAATAGAATTGAGGCCCCAGCCTACTGAGTTTGAAAGTCGCCAACCCTGGCTAGCTGTCAATTGCCAGTGGAGGCATATATGAGCTCGATTTTCTACAGTCAGAAAGATTTATTTGCTTGAAGCAGAAGCATCGGGCATTATTATTTCTCCGAACAAAAATCTAAAAATTTTTATTTATTTTTCAAAAAAACAAAAAAAAAAAACCTTACGAAACAAATTGCAGAAAATAGTTCGATATTTGCAAAGGTAAACATTGAGGTAGGCTCGCCAATTTCTAACCAAACGTGTGTTCAACTTTCCGATCCTCTGACAGTGCATCCATGATGAATTCGTTGCGTTGTGCTGGCTTCCGTTTGCCTGGCGCTGCTTTCGCTGCCGCTGCCTTTGCCATGCTAGCCAAATCGGCTAGCGCCACCTGTGCCGCTGGCAATCCAGTGTCGCGTCGTTTCACCCATCACGATGGCACTCGTGTGATGGGCGGCTCACGCGAAGTCGTCGGCTATGGCATCAACGGCAGTCCCAATTATATCGATTGTTCGGATTTTCCATTTCCGGCCATACGCTATCGCGAGGTAACTCCAGAGATCTGTGCCATGCGCGAGAAGGAGCAGGGCGATTGGAACAAGCTGTCGCTGGAAGAGAAGAAGTCATTGTATCGCCATAGCTTCTGTCAGACCTATTCGGAATTTCAATATTTTATGCCCGAATGGAAGCTGGCCATTGGCATTACCCTTTGGGCCATATCCATTGCCATGGCCATCTCCTTGGTTGCCAATGTGGCGATCTATGATGAGTGTCCAATCACCTACGATGATGAGCATCGTCAGGCGCAGCTGCGTCGCATCATACAGTTGCAAATGAATCCCGTCACAGGGCTCTCTTCCAAATGGGATTACAGCCAGAACAAATGGAAGTAATTGTGAGCTAACGAACAACAAAAAAAAAGAAAGAGAAAGAACAACTCACACACACACACACACGCTTTGAATGAAATGCTGCACAACAGTAACATTACCTCAAACACACACTTTTTTTGCACACGCACACATACAGACTTACAGACACACACACACACACACACACACACAGGTGTGCACACTCACACAGAGTTATATGTTGAGCTTCATACACACACGTTGGATACCTTGATATATCAGTTTTGTCAATTTTGTCAATTTTAGTTATATGTGTATTAAATTTCACGACGAACATTCCAAATATTCATCTTTTCTTTTCTTAAATGATCTCAAGTTTGATTATCTTTCTAAATGATCTTAAGTTTGATTTTTTTTTTTTTTCAAGTTATGTAGATATAATATATTTTAAAAATGATCTAAATTATATAGCTATAGGTACAGCTGAGCCTTGTCTGGATAATAAAAATAAAATTATAAATAATAAAAAATAAGTTTGGGCTATTCACTGCCTGATACTTGAAATTATTAATAGTTATAATACTAGGGTTGTTGAATATTTTTAAAATATCGTATCGATGATATTTTAAGTTTTGAAAAAATATCAAAATGATATTTGATATTCAACTTTAAAAATATCGATATATTGATATTTTGATATATTATCAACAACCCTATATAATACCAAAAATCTGATATAAATGAAATAAATTGCATTATAGATGAAAATTAATTAATTTTTAAATATAACAAAAAGAGGTAGACAGAAGTAGAGGCAAAGGCTGAGTGTGAGCCCAAGTTAGAAGAAGATTCAGAAAAAGAAGCAGAAGCAAAGCTGACTCTGAGCTCAAGCTAGAGCCAGAGCCAGAAGCAGGGGCAGAAGAAGATGTAGAAGCAGAGGCATAAGCCAAGGCTGACTCTGAGTACAAGCTAGAGGCAGAGGCTAAGTGTGAGCCCAAGCCAGAGGAAGATTCAGAAGCAGAAGCAGAAGCAGAGGCAAAGCTGAGGCTGAGCCCAAGCTAGATCCAGAGGCAGAAGAAGATGTAAAAGCAGAGGCAGAAGCAGAGACTGACTCTGAGTACAAGCTAGAGGCAGAGTCAGAGGCATAAGCAGATGCAATGCCTGAGTGTTAACCCAAACCAGAGCCAATGAGAGCTGCGAACGAAGACAGAATCTGAGCTAGAGTCAGAAGCAGAAGCAGAGGAGCAAAAGGCAGAAATGTCTATACTATTACAGTTTTATTTATACTATTTAGATAAACACTTAAATCCCATTCCCACGCATTCCCACAGTAATTGGAGCTATATACTTCATCGTGTCTGCTCATGTCAATGCTCTTCCGCAGTTTATTTGTCGGCGCCAGGAAGTTTCCGTCAATACCATGTTTATGTTTGAACACCATGTATATATTATAATATCGAATTATTGTCCCCCATAATATCGAATTATTGTCCCCCAGCTAACATATGTCAAGACATAAACATTTTTGTCATTGAAATTGAATGGATTTTTTGCTATGGAATAGATAAACAAATATAAGAAAATATACAATAATAATCAAATATAACAAAGATTTAGTTCTCTTAAATATTTCAAGAGCTGATTTCAGAGGCGCCGCAATATGAGATACCACAATTTGATACGTTTGAATGGTAAAAGAATATAACTTTTGGATCCTCTTTGAAGAGTCAGCCGAGCATAGATGTGAGAAAATGTTGAAGCTAACTATGTAAACATAGTATATATATTTTATAAAATATTATAATAATATTAATAATAAAATATATATTTTGATTTTTAGCTTTAATGATTAATGCTCAGCATTTTACATTTATCACTAAAAACTTACCAAATTCATATTTCTTACCATTCCATGCTAAAACTTTACCTTTTGTTATATCAATATCTGCCCTTCATAAGACTATTCGAAGACAAATATATCATGAGACAAGCTAAAAATGCGCTTTATTTCAATCTTGCATTTCGAATACATCAATTCATATACATATATATGTATATATATAATTTTTTAAATTTTTTTATATATATAGTATATATATACATATATATCTATTTATTTTTTATTTTCCATTTGCAAACTAAGCGTCTGTCATGCAGTTAACACAACTTTCAAACAATATATATTCCTGGTATGATTGTGATGTGATGTGCGTGCGTACGTGCATTCGTTCGTTCCTTATAGTGGTACTATATATATACATGTATATATATATACTCTGAATACACATAGTTCTACACAGGATATAGTGCACGTTTCAAGGTGGTTTCATGTTCATGTTAGTATGTATGTTTGTATGTCTGTGTATATGTATGTATGTACGCATGTATGTATACATCATACATCGATTCGTAGCGTTTGCTAAATATAATCGCTAATATGTTTACATCAATTACATCAATTAGCTATATCACGTTTTGCATGTCAAATTGCATGCAAATTCATTCATTTTAGTTACGGAAACAAGATCAAGAACTAGATTATTATTATTATTATTGGTGCTCATAAATGAAACAATTTTGCTTAATGCATAATACAATTGAATAATGCAATTTCGTTTTCTTCTTTTTAATTTTTTTTTAATAAATAAATTATTTTAGCTTGATTGGGGTTTTCCGTTTTGTGAGAAAATATGAGAGGAAATATTTGCGTAAATATTTGATAAATGAGAATTTCAGCCCATTGAATGAAGCAAAAGAATAAAGAAAAAAAAAACTATAAAAAGAATTTCAATGAAAATTTAACAAGATTCAGAATTCGTAGCAAAGAATTTATAGATTTTATAAAATGTATGTAGGAAAATAGTTTGACAATTAATATTTTTGTGAACAAAAATTACTTCCAGTCAAGTTTTTGAGACCTCAAAATTATTTTCGTACACAAAAATTATAATTTATTATAATTATTTGAAGACTTAAACTTGGTTCTTTTGACAACAATTTTTTTTTTGTACAAAAAGAAAATTCGAAATATTTATTGAGATTATTTTCAGCATAATTGTTAAGCAATAATTAAAGAAATTAAATCTTTTTTTTTTTATTTTTTTGTGGAAAGCATAAAATTTTTAAAAAATGTTTGAGGACCCAGCGTTATTTTTGTACACAAAAATTATAATTCAAAATAATTATTTGAGGACTCAAAATTAATTCTTCTGACAGACACAATTGTTAAACAATAATGAAATAAATTTAATAAAAATGTCAATTTCTTTGCTGTACCAAAAATTCCATTTGAATTTGTTTTCGATTACCCCAATGCAAATTTTATTTATTTTTTAATACCCAAATATACTTTAATTTCAGTTTTTAATCAACTTTGATTTTTTTTTTCAATATTTCAAGAGATTTCAATTTATTGTATGATTTCGCTTATCGTTTCTTTTTTTTATAATTTTTTTGTTTTTTATTTATGGCTACCACAAAAAAAATATATATATATATTCTCATACATAGTATATGTATATATACATATATATTTATTAAGTTATGACTACTTAGAGAACATCATTAACTCGAATAGTTCTTGGCAGTTATTTTGCATATTAATTTATTTAATTTAAGAATTTCACTGCAGCTGATGTTGACGCTTTTCTTTGATTTTTGTTATCAGTTTGTGTGTGTTTATATAATATATATATTTATATGTATATAATGTATTTTATATTATTTCTTTCACATATTTCATAAATTTGTTGTGCATATTCAGCTTCTTTCCATTTTTAATTTTAAGACTTTTCATACAAACACAGAATATATAATAATCATATATGCATTTTTTGTTTTGTTCTTTCTCCTTTTTTTTTTTTTGTTTGTTGCTAATTATTACAAAAATGTTGCGAATCATCACACTTAATACACATAATACATTTATATGTGGCGCCATCTGGCTGCTTTTTGAAGCACCACGGTTAAAAACTTAATACACTTGTGTGGCGCCATCTGGCTGCTATTCTTTGCATACGCATATACATATAGTATATATAATATATAGATATATATTTAATTTTTTCTTTATTGGCATTCACAATTTGCTGTTTGTATTTTTTTTTTTATTTTTTTTTTAATTTTTTTTTTTTTGCTTCCTGCTTCCTTTTTTCATTTATTTTGCATTTCTTTGCGCTTTTTTTATATAAATAGTTTATGCAGATTCGCAAGCTAAATAATTTGATTTGTTTTTAAAATATTTCTTTTAAATAACTACTACATTGAAAAGGTGTAATTATAAATGTATGTGTCTCTCTGTGTACGTGTACGTGTGTGTGTGTGTGTGTGTGTGTGTGGACTTGATTGCATGAAATTTGTTGCTGCTTCCTATTGAATCAAATCGTTTTGTTGCATTTTTCCTCATTATTTCCCGTTTATTGGCAGTGCAAGTTTTTTGTGTTCCTTTTTTTTTTATTTGTGTTATTTAGCAACAAAAAATTGTGCACAAAACTCAAGCCGTTAAACAAATGAAGAAAAACAAATTCCAAATCTTCTTGTACTTGTTGAATATTGAAAATCAAATTGAGAAGCGAACAAAAATTGGCAACAAAACCTAATACGAATGATAGTTGGACGCCCTCGCCGATAGATGGCGCCAGTTTCAATTGCTGCTACTGTTGCGTCCAGCGCAGAGATCTCTTCGAAGCTCCAAAACTGGAACGTTCATTGTGTCAATGTAGATGTATTTGGGTGTGTGAATAGGTGTGTGTGTGTGAGTGTATGGAGTGTGAATGTCTGTTTGTTTGTTCTATAAGATACGACGAGTTATGTACTATATAATAGTATATATATATTATGGTACCCTAACACTCCTCAAATCGCTCGACTGATCGCCGGCGCTCGCTCAATCTCTCGCTCGCTCGTTCTCCTTCTCTCTCATTATATCACTCCCTCCATCTCGCTTGCTCTCGTCGTTGCACTCGCTTGCTCCAACTTTGGCTCCAAGCCATTTTCTGCCATCTGCCAACAACTTATCGTTGCTGTCGTTGCTATTGCCACATTTGTAATGTTACCCAAGCTGCCCGGACTACCAGCCCACCAAAATGCCTAACGCGCGTCCACATCGCTCCGTTCAATCCCAGCCATTCTCCTTGATCATATGCGCCAATTCAATTATGAACTTGCCCTCCTTGTACTTCTGACTGGACTCGTAAGCATGCTCATACTTCCAGCCGAGCGGCGTCTTGCAGCACTCACAGTAGATATCAGCGACGGCATGCAGCCCGGTGAGCAGGACACGCTCCTCCGTCTGACCGCAGGCCACATTCACCACCGAATTGAACAGATATGCCGGTCCCTGGCTACCCTGAAACGACTTTGAGATGAGCTCGTCGTGTGAGGCCAGATGTGCCCGGCAATGAACACATGAATAGGTCCGATTTGTGGACGGTAAATAGGCCTGAAATGTTTTCACCATTTTTTCTCTCTTCTGATAACAGTTGCTGTTGCTATTGCTGTTAATGTTGCTGTTGCTGTCAATGTTACGGCTGCTGTTGCTGTTAATGTTACTTTATTTGTTGGGCGTGTGGGTTGGCTTGAATTTTAGCTGGTTGAGCGTCGATAACTAGTCCTGATCCGTTATATTGTATATAGGATCGCTGTAAAATATAAAATTACATTAGTTCCGCTTTATTCTTTCAGAAGGCATTGGGTTCTTGGTAAATAAATGAGCAAACAGTCTGGCGAATGCTTAACTAATCAGACTAATTAATTTACAGAGTGAACTCTGTAAGTTAGTTTATAAAAGATAAAGCTCAACTTGCATTAAACTCTGACCCAGGGAATTTCAGACTTATTACTTACAGGCTTCAAAATACTGTTTATAAAGGACTTAACTTTTATTAAACTCTGACATATGGAAAGCTAGCACAGATGAAGCTTAACTTGCATTAAAGTCTGGCCCAGGGAATTTCTGACTTATTCTGTGCAGAACCAGCTTAACTTTTAGATAAAGCTTAACTTTCAGATAATCTCCAAGGAATTTCTGACTTGTCAACTTTTACTTTTTTTTTTTTTTTTTGCTCTCAATTATTTCATGTTCAGCTCACCTGCTGGGACCGGATTAAGTCGAGTCTCCTCCTGCTGCTGTTGGGCGTTAACTGCTCACGTTGCTTACAGCGGACAGCGCCGCGGCAGAGACAGAGACAGTGGCAGAGACAGAAGCAGTGGCAGAGACAGAAGCAGCGTCAGAAGCAGAGTCAAAGTCAGAGGCAGTGGCGGGGGCAGCAACTGTGGCGGCTGCTGTCATTGAACGATTATGTCCAGCGTTTGTCACTCGGATCTCGGTTAGCACATAGAACCAATACAATCGAGTTGGCTTCTCTCAGTGTCTGCTATCTGATCGTGACTGTGACTGTGACGTATACTGTGACTGCAAATGTTCGCGTTCCACGTGCTTTCCTCCTTAGCGTCTGTATGTTTACGCATATGTATGTGTGCACGTACAGTCAAATTTATATATGTGTATATATGCTGGTGTATCAGATATTCTGTAAAAAAAAAAAAAAAGGCGAATGAATATTAATGCACAATTTTGTATTTTATTTTTCATACCCTGTATACAGTGGGAAAATTGGATATACATATAGCATGTATAAGGAAATATTCCATGAAAATAGTAACTGTATTTCAAGAAAATCGTAGTTAAAATTCATGAAAATAGAAGTCAACGTTTATGAAAATTGTTTTTCTTGAAACCGTTCAACAAAATAGAGCTAGTAGATCATGAAAATTGTATTTAAAGTTCTTGATAATAATATTTATGGTTGACAAAAAGAAAAAATAGTAGTTCATGAAAATAGTACTTGTAGCTCATAAAAATAATAGTTCTTGAAAAAAGTTCTTAAAGTTCTTAAAAAAGTTCATGAAAACAATAATGGAATATAGCACAAAATAATGAACTCCAAAAAGGAGTGATAAATACATTAATATGAAAACAATTTGCTACAAATATCATATTGAATACTTTTCTTGCTTTATATATATTCTGTATATGATCTATTGCAAAAGTAGTATTTAGTTGGCCTCAGCAACTATCATAGGATCATAGAGTTTTGGAAAATATTTTATCTATATATAATCTATATACATAATTCGTTTATCTCAAGTATTTTACAAATTTCTACATTTTCACTACATACTGAGAGCAGATAAATATTATTATTATTAACAACAGCATATCTGCCAGTCGAGCATAGCCCATAAAAGATACTTTTCCTAGTTTGTATATAGACGAGTCATATATATAATATGTGAACAATTTGTAGCAATGTCAAAGAGAGAGAGAGAGGAGAGAGAGAGAGAGAGAGAGAGAGAGAGAGAGCGAGAGGTAGTGCGAGGGAAAAATCACAATAAGGTCGGTGCATTTCCATTATTGATTTCCATTTGCAAGTTTCTGGCCAACGCCATATTTCAGCCAAACTACAAATGTGGCCTAATAGCCGCGCCAAGCACTCAGCAACCTCGCACACACACACACACACACACTCTCACCCATATGCACATGGTCCTAAATAGTATGGGAAACAAGACGATTGCATTTTCGCTTAATTAGAGAGAGGGAGAGAGAGAGAGAGAGAGAGAGAGAGAAAGAGAAAGAGAGAGAGAGAACGCGTGAGAACAGCTACAAGTCAATAATTATGATGAACTGCAGTCGATTCAGCCATTAGAATCTTTTGCCTAATAAATGATTTATCATCGCCCTGACAATGGGAACCAAGAAGCGGGCATTAGAATCTGCTTTCGCAATTGAAAACGTTAACGGAACGAAGAGAGGGGGACCCAGAACAGGCTAGTTATCGGGACGAGTCAAATGTAAAACAAAAAGAGAGACCACCCAAAATGATTCATGGTTCAATCTATGCCCTTCGTCTGCCCCAACACGTCAAGCGGGCGCTCGCACCCCATCTCGGACAAGAGGGGGGGAATGTGGAGGACGAGCCACAGGAAAGGTCGAGAAAAAAAGGGGAAGGGGAGGGACACGGGCAGGGGTAAAAGGAGCAAGAAGTGGGGGGGGAGGGTGGGGGGAGGGGGAAAGGGGGGGTCGGGGTGGGGGTGAGGGGGGATGGGAAAAAAACGAAAATCCTAGCCCAAGGAAAATTCTGTATCCTAGTACTTCTACAGTTGAATGGAGACAAAACCACAGGAGGGGGACGGCGGAGGGACACAAAAAAAAAAATTGAGTATCATGGTAGGCGTTTCATTCATTGTCCTCATAAATCCATTACGATCACATCCTAGGCTAAACGTAATCTTCGTTCATGTCTAAAGAGCCCCCACCGAAAAAGGGTCAAACGAAAAGCCAGACGAATAAACAAACCAAACGAGGGCGGGGGGGTAGCCGGGGGGGGGGGGAAAAAAAAAGGCCTAGAGAGAGCTACGCTCGTCTAGTGCTAAGATAGCCGGGAACGCCACTACAGAAAACTCGTGTGCTAGAAAAAATCCTAAAACGTAGTCCCCCACGTCAGAAGAATATAGAAGAATAATCGTCTAGATAGAAAAAGAGTGATCGTCCGTAGCGCGGGGGCCACGCACCTGACCCTAAACACCTCAATAATCATTATCGGGGGGGGAATTCAAAATGGTACATAGTAAAAAATCAAACAATGATGGCAAATAAACCTGAGTCAATGACATGAATCATGAAAGGTACAAACATGGGTAAAAAAAAACGGAAGTCATATGAGGGATGTCATGGAAAAAATATATCAACAACCAGAAATATCATACATGGTCGATAGAAACGATTGGATCTGCATCATCATCAGCTCCAATAACATGGTCAATGCCGTCAGAAGCAATGGGGTCTTGTCAAAACCAATCAAGCAATTGCATGGAACACTTGGGTCCTATATCCAAATGATTCATCAATCTTAAAAAAAACATCTTGCATCAAAACGGCTTCTCTCACATCACCTCACTCAACACAATCAAAATGACACCATACCCTATGACAACCAGCAAAGGAACAAAAAAAATGAATATATATCATAGAATCGAAATGCGGTTTCATAAAGAACTGCGACACTTAAACTACAAAATTCAATTCATTCTCAAATCCTGTTAACACTCCAATTCTTCATCCTCATCATAATCATTTAAAAAATTCATCCCTTCTATAAACAACAATTCCAAAAGGATCATGCAGATGCGATCAAGAATTCTGAAACAAGAGACTATAAGGATAAGAAACCAGCCAAAATTACAAAAAAAACTGAAAAAAAAATCAACACAAAATGTACACTCAACCTTCACAATCCATGACAAACCCCAAAATGATTCATATCATTCCATAGATTCAATGGATTCCAGATTACCATCATATCATAATCATATCCTCAACATGTCATGCATCAATAATTCTTGAATGATCTATGTCATCATGCAGAGTTTCAATGCCGTGGTCGCATTCGTAAGTCTACCTAGATCATCTCCAAGTTTCAAATCAAGTCCAATTCACATGCCTTCGTAATCGGTTCGTCCGTGGAAGCCAAAAAAAATCAATATCATCATCATGATTATAATTCAGGTCATTCATCAACTGAGATGGGCTGATAATTCAATTCATATGTCATGGGCATTTAACATTACTCATACATGATTCCTTCATCACACTCAATTCATCATAAATACACCCACAAATGATTCATAGCCTTCGTCTAAGGCCCCCACTCACCCACTCACCCCCACACACACACACACACACATGCTCAATCGCAGCGCCAAACTCTATACGCATTCACCCCTTGGGGGCGGGCTTTTGTCACTGAATCGTTGAATAAGTTAATGTGATCGATATGCACAATATGTATGTACATGCATGATAAATCCAACACTGCTCTATGTTAACAAATTTATGCCACAGTAATTATTAGAAAATTATAAATGATTTTTTCTAAATAGAGATTACAATTTCTTTTAAATATTTTTCAAAATTAGTATTAAAAATATTATTTATAATTTGTAATTTTAGATAGTACTTGATACAATCAAATATGTATTTATTTTTTATTTTTATTTTATTTATTTTGTAGTCTGATTCTATAATACAGACAAAGATTAGTTCAAAGCTATAGAAAAATGTTGAAAAAATTACTTTTAAATTTCTTTGAAATGATTCACCAAGTGCTATATAGATGATGCATATCTGGGATATTATATGTATTATATTATCAGAAAAAAAAACCCAATTTTATGAATTTCATGTATGCATATACATCTATAATATAACATTATAATATAACATATTATCATAATAGAAACGTCTAAAATACTTGAGTAAAATTTTATTTAACAAATATTTCTCGACAATTTTAAAAAATGTATAGCCAATGTTTTGCTCGCAACTTTTTTCAGAGATATAAAAAACTTTTGCGAAAACTTATTTAAAAAGTCTTTTTTTTTTAATTTTAAAATTTATAGATATTTTTTATCTTTAAATATTAAATATAACTTGTTTAAAGACTTCATAAAGTGGAATTATAAAGTCCAGATATTCAAATAAAATCAATTTAAAGTTTATTAATAATTAATATATATAAAATATATATAAATATATAAATATCTTTTCTTATTTTCTTTGATTTTTATGCCTATCAAATGCATTAAAAACAGCTAGGTTTCTATAACAATGAATACAGCTGTCAGCCGATATTGACATGACTGATATTAACTATATATACACTATATCTGCTATAAAAGGTATCCAATATCTTTTGTATACTCTATAATTACATAGTAATTTGTAAAGAACTAAATACTAAACGACATATTTTAATATCTATGCATATTCTGAAGTTTGTTTTAGATGGATACAAATTTTTATATTTTTTTTATATATAAAAATCAATAATATATGTATATACATATGTTAACATATGTATACATATATTTAAAAAAAATAAAATCCTTTTCTAATCTAAAAATGACCTGTGGCATTGTCTATACATCTGTCTGCGGAAATTAACTTGTTAAACAATGCTCAAGGGTAAAGTTTTGTAAAAAGTTTACATTTGTGCAAACGTCTTCCTTGCTACGCAACTGTTGAGAGTTTTGAACTAACAACTTGGGAATTGCAAGCAAGAATTGAAAGAACTCTATGCATATGTATGTACATATATGTAAATACATGTATATGTATATGTATGTACATACATATGTACATATGTATGTAAACGATCTATTTTCCATAATTAGCACCCTGGTTGCTTTTTATATGTTGTTGCCAAGCCCTCGACTACAACAACAACAACAATAACATCGTCGTCGTCGTCGTCGTCTTCATCGTTGGGGTTTCTGTTCAATCTCCAATGCAAATTGGCTGCTGACGCGAATGTCGACGACTAAGACAAAGGAAACAGGAGTGAATGGGCCAAAGCATGAGCGAGAGAGGGAGAGCGAGAGCGCGCGGCGTGAACAAAGAAGCAACAGTGCCAGCCAGCCGGCGATTGGGGAGGGCAACAGGGAAATGCACTTGGCCGGAGCCCTGGCTGGCTGGTGCAATGTATTGGGCCAGACAACAAAGCGTTCCCTACTCTACAAGTGAAACAGAGAGAGAGAGAGAGAGAGGAGCAGGGAAAAATATAAAGAGCAAGAGAGTGAGAGCGAGTGAGGAGGGAGACATTTGAATAAAAGTCAGATTTTAAATATTAATTAGCAAGCGAAATTAACGAAACGGTGACAACTTTTGGCGCCTAAAACTTTAATTGAACGACAACATTTTGTGTTTTATTTTCCAAAACAAACGAAACGGCACACAGACAACAACAACAAGAAGAAGAAGAAGAAGAAGAAGAAACAAGTAAATACGCACGTAGCACTCACTCACACAAACACACAAAAAACACGCAAAAAAAAACAATAAGCAGCCGAAAATTGTGCGAGTTCAGTGAACCAAACAGTGAACCAGTGTGAATGTGAAAAGGAAGCTGAGAGAGTTCTTTGGCACCAACTCGCTTACGTTTTGATTTCTATTAATTTTTGTATATTTTTTTTACACACATACATATATACTTGTATATATATTTTTTTTTTGCTTTGGCTTTTTGCTGTTTTGCCACTTCACTTTTATTTTGCAATCAAAAAGCAAAGCGCGCTATGCGAAATGTAACGAACGACTGACGGGCAGCGCCGCTGCTGTGTTCCGCTGTTGGTGGCTGTCGGTAGCAGCGACGATAGCAGCGGCAGAGGCAGCACCAGCAGCAGCAACAGCAGCAGCAATCGTAGCAGCAGCTGTAGCAGCAACAAAAGCGCCATAACCCAGCAACAAACAAAGAAGAAAAGAAAAGGCAACAAAAGCGGCAGGCATACAGGTGGCAGTGACGAGTGCAGCGCTAAGTAACGCAACAAGCAGCGCCTCCTCAAGTGCAAAACGGACAAATAAGAACAACAATACATATGTACATATCACATGCACACACACATACACCTAGACATGCATGCACACGCATATTAAATGCAATAAAAAAAACTAAATCAAACTAAATCTGAGAACAGAGTCAACTGCTTTATATGCAATTACTTAGTTCATAATAATAACAACGCATGTACCGCTATAGTATGTGCGTGTGTGTGTGTCTGTGCGAATGTGTGCGTATTTGAATGCGCAAGGTGAATGCAAAAGTCTATATGCACTGCGCACCAATTACCGTTAGAAATGTTAACCCAATATTCTTGTTATTGCTCTGCCTGCTATACTTGTTGTTGTTGTTGTTGTTGCTGTCGTTCGGTGCCTAAGTGTGGGCACATAAAACCGGAGAGCCATGACACAGCTACAGCCGTGTACGTATTGCCACCATCGAGCATGCGTGCCACACTCACTGTCATAAAAGTAAGTACACATTTTGTATGCATGTGGTAAGAAGTGATTACTAAACATATTTGTATGAACTTAATGTAAAGGTTAAACTTTGTGTATACAATTTTATTCCTTTTTCAGTGACATTTTAAGTCTTCATACTTGGAATTCTATTGGGATATAAAACTAGGCATTTAAATAAAATCTGCCCATCAAAAATAAAATAAAATCTAGTATTTTAAAGTATTACAAAATGTGATACTATAGAATATATACAAACATATAATATATACAATATGAATTCTATCTCTGAATCTATAGAGTATATACAATGAAATCAATCTTGAGACCTAAGCAGATACCACTTAAAGTATCTAAATATTTATATATTTATCTGCTGCATATAAACAAAAACCTTTAGCCAGCACAATAATTATGAGCTTCACTGTAATTTAATACAATGTGCCGAGTAACGGTAGAACATCGGTGTCAGCCGCCGTATGGTTTATACATACATACATACATATGTATGTACATATGTATATGCATTTGTATCTCTCTGTGTTAAGTTGCTATCGGCTTCAGTATGCCGACGAGCTGACTGGTATCGTCGTCTAGCACTACCTTGTTCCAATCCCTCATCTGTCACGTCCACCGGTCGGTGTTGCAAGTGACTCTCTGGCGATCACCAGTTTTGTGCAGCTGATTCAGAAACCAATTCAGCATGTTCTTATTCAATAAACAGTACGCATTTACAGTTAAGTGTGCACAAAAAGAAACAACAACAACAACAACTTTTAAACGCTCGCCCCCAATAATGGTATTCATTTCTTATCGCTGTTGTTGTAATTCAACAGCTGCGATTTTTTCTTTTCATTTTTTTTTGCGCGCCTTTAACGTCAATAGAACTTTTGCGTCGTGTTTTTTTATACCCTGCAAGAGCAAAAAAGTAGCTTTGATCACATACTAGATCAGGTTGAATCATATCTGATTTCTATGTCAATGTAATCAGCAATTAATTATAGTATTATTCAGCCCATATAATAATAATTATAGTTTAATTATTATCTATAATATATTTTTCAAATACATTATTTCCCCATAACATTTCTCAAGCAAAGGGTATTTCTTAACTATATCACTCTCTTTCTTACGTACACAAAGAGGAAAGCCCAAAGGGGCAACAACACAACAAAAATGCCCCACGCATCACACACACACACACACTTAGTAGTCACTGAGCAGCTGATGTTGTTGTTATTGTTGTGATTTCGTGGTGTCTTTTTAGCTGAGGTCAATATCGCCAGTGGCAACGGAACAAATAGAATTATGAATAACTGTTTATGAGAAGTATACGAAAAAATAGAAACAAATAAAGAAAGACGCAGAAAAATGCGCACTGCTTTTGGGTAAAAGAGACAACATAAAGTACTATCACGAAATGCAAAAATAACAAGAACAACAGCAACAAAACAGAAAACATCCAACAGCTGATGAAACAAAAATAATAATCTTATCAGACCGCAAAAGAAAATAACAACACAAAATTTATTGCGTTGCGACGCCAGCGACGCTGTCGGCGAAAAAATGCCAACAAGCGAGCCATAGTGCGGTAGAGCGAGCGAGTGCAAAGGCAAAGAGAGAGCGAGATAGAGAGAAAGCGTAAACAAAAATACAGCGCAGAAACAGCTGTGTGTCTGTGGTGGCGTTACCGACGCCTCGACATACACATGCGCAATACACAGCTGCTCTCTGTGTATATGTATGGGTTCGCATGGTTCAATACTCAAACACAACAAACAAAACCCAACTCGACAGCGAAGTGGTCCTTGGCTTCCTAAGAACAGCTGAGACTAGAGAAAACAGCGGAGCCAACCAAACAGAAAGGCCGCGAAAGAGAGATCAGATGAATGAACTTTCATAACGAAGTTCTCGCTCGCACTTGCTAATGTTTATCGCGCCTCGGAGTTGCTAAAAGACGCAATTCGTTTAGCAGCAGCTTCCCTCTTCCACTCCTCACATAAACAACTACACCTGCACTCCTTATCGACATATACACTCATAAGTTCCTTTATATACATGTAAGGAGACATAAATATACAATAAATGCTGATGACAAAACACAATTCTTGTTTAGGTTTCTTTTTTTTTTTTTTTTGCATACGCAGCAAACTGCGTTGCAGTGCCAACATCGATGTTTTGTTGTTGTTTTCACTGCAGTGGCTATGTGTGTGTGTGTGTGTATGTGTGTGTGAATCTCTCTCGCTCTCTCTTTCTGTGTCTATGGGAAGGAGAAGAGAGCAAAACAAAGCTAATGTATGTGAATACATAATAATTTGGTCTTTCGCTAAACACATACCTATATACATACATATTTAGATTGTTGGTGATATATGTATGTATGTATGTAGCTACATATGTAAATATGGATAATACGAATAGAGGGGAAAACATATTCAGGCGATTATTACAAAAAAGTCAGCAACAAATGTCAAATTTGTGGTCACGCAAAAACGTATGACAACTTACGGTTCTGTTGCAGTTGCAGTTGCAGTTTTCTTGTGTGTGTTTGTTGTTTTGTGCGATACACAACACGCACACACATACAGACACACACACACAAACGCGCGAACGCCAAACAGTCAAGCACAAACACACACACACACACGCATACAAACAAAACGAAGCAACAACGACCCACTGAGCAAATGACACTTTATTGTGATTCTTTACACCGTTTGCATAATACTAATGCAACACTTTTGCATTATTAAAATCTCTATGAATTTATTGAACCGAATACAACATTTGTTTGCGTTCGCTCATTTTGCGTGCTTTTCTGCTGTTGGGGGCCCTGGTGTGTTTTTGATTGTGTGTGGGGAATTTTTGACAGACCTCACTTATTTTCAACACTCTGGTCACACACACACGTCCATCGTTCACCACAACTATCGATACTATCGATAAGCACCAACAAAATTACCCAAAAAAAAGTTGCCACTACTGCCTGCTACTGCACAAAAAGGAAAGCACACACAAATTTCTCACACAACATATATAGTAGTGGCACGCGCCCAACTCAAGTTCCTCTGGCGTTTAAGTAATGAGAAACGGGATTATCCAAAATTGTTAACATTTTGTTTAGTGCGTGGGTGTCTGTGTGCGCGTGTATATATGTGTTTGCAAAGCAAACAATAATCATTTCAAAACAGTTGACAGGCGGCGCTGGCCCAGTGCAATAGGTGTTGTGTGTGAGGTAAGCATTAATAAGTGTGCAAATCCCAAGGCCCCTTAGCCAGATAATAAATATTTATGTACATAGATATATTGAAATACATGATTATTGATATGCGTTGCGTTCAATAAAAAAAAACCATTGGCAAATGCTGAAAAGGACCGCAACGCCAGCTAATAAAAATTGCCAAAGTGCAGGAAATCGTTTCGTGCAATTTCAACAAATCAATTGTGTTTGTGTGTGTGTGTGTATTTTTTCCTCCACATTTCACATTGTTATTGAAATGCAATCAAAATGAAGGTGATTGATGCTAACTGCTTCAAGTAGTTTGCATTATGATTGTAAATGAATCACACACAAATAGCATTTATCTACATGCTAAATTGGAGCTCAGGGACCCTGAAATCGTCGATGCAGCCAAAACAAACAATAGCTAGATTTACGGGCAGGCCAAATTATTAGTGCAAACATTAGCTAAATTATAAATTATAATTAATAATAAAAAAAACCCATTTTAATGCAGCCACAACAAACTGATTTAAGGCTAAACAATATACCACGAGACTAAATCAAAAAAACTAGCTAGATATGGCCGGCCAGATTATGGGTGTAATAACAAGCTAACTATTAAGCTAAATAAATTTAAAATGTTTATAAAAAGGTTATTTATGAAAACAAAGTCGTCTGCCGAATCACATTTAGTCAATAATAAAAACAAACAAAAACACAATATCAATGTAGCCAATAAAACAAGGCTAAAAACAGCCAAATCTTGATTTAGATAGCGCACAATAATAATTGCTTTATCTTCGCATTTTCAAGTAACTTGGCTAAATGTGTATAAATTTATAACGCCTTACGCTTCATTGATTGCCAATTAGCAAGTAGATATTTTCAATGTAAAATTTATATATATTTATTTTCTGGTCATTTTGATTTTTGAAGGCAATTTTAATTCTCCGTTTTGTTCGTCGAGTTATTATATTGACCTTGTGCCAGAACTCAATATTTCTGAAGATATCTTCGAAAAATTTGATTTCTTTTGATTGATTGTAGAATGTTTTGCACTTAACTGAACATGTCATATATATAGTGATATAGATATAGAAACTGTGAATATCAGATTTTTTTTGTTTTGTTTTTATTAAAAAGTTTACTCACCTTTAATTTATCTACACAAGTGTTTTTTAAGTTCAATGAAATGTCAACAATTGCATTGTCTTAAAAATAAAACTGTTGCTTGCACTTTAATAAAAAAAAAATCTTTAATCTCTTGGCATATAAACAAGTTTTTCTGGTATACCCAAGACTCTGGCAAATCTCTATCAATATGCATTTCTGGTATGCATTAGACTTTGTCATGTACTATTTATTAATATATTAATTATTATTTTCTGTTTCTCTATCTATAATCTTAGACATAACAGATTGAAAATAGTTTTAGAATTACTATACCAGAAACAAATTGCTATGGATGTACTATTTTTTTTTTTTTCTCATATAACTCTCTGATATCTACATATATCAATATATGTATATTTCCCAAGATCGCTGAATTGGAAACGCAAAATACTCTTCCTGCTTCTCTTAATAACTAATAACTATTTCCGCCTATTACAACTTTTTTATCTTTATATTAAAATTTTGTAAAATCTAGCTTTATCTCTGAGTTAACGCGAGTTAATTCGATTATCAAGTTAATAACTGATCTTGGCTTACTAAATATCAACTTCAACCTATATAATATAAAGTAATAATATATAATAATAATATCTATGTATTGCTGACATATCAAAGACTCTCTAAATATCGCTATTAATGATGTTTTTCTGGTTGCCATGATCTTGGGCTTATCAGAAAAATAATATAGTTATATACTCTCTAATAACTACATATATGATATATCTCAAATATCAAAATTCCCAAAATCAAGTTCAAGATCAAATACTATTTCTGCTTATTCAAAATTTTAGCATCTTCACTTTTTTTTTATATATTTAATTTTCTTTTATCCAGCTTTATCTCTGAGTTAACGTGAGTTAGTTCTAAATTGATTTTTGATAGGGTTATCTATGATACACATATGTCAAAGCCTGCTAAACTCTGACAGTTAAATTTCTGAATATTCAATATATATTATTTTATAATATAAATTATTGTTCTCGCCTTCCATTATAAGTTTGCTTAATAACGAGTTCTCGGAGTCGCTGACTCTATTACCAAAGTGCCCTTATACAGTTCTCCTGTCAAACTGATTCTTGGTTGCATATTCTCGTTCATCAATATCATAGCAGCTCTGTGTAGCCCTCTCGCTCTCACTCAGCGACATCCGAGACCAGGTTCAGCAAAAGCTATAGTTATCTCTCTCTCTTTCTTAATGACAATACATCCTTCAATTGTCACTCGATTAGCTCTAGTTGTCAGTTTCTCTTTAATACTACTGCAACTGTCAATCACAACATAATAACTAACATATAAAAAGTTAACTGATCTGACTTAATAGGTAATACCAAAAAAAAAACATGAAAATGATTTTTTTTATTCAAATTAATTTTAAATAGCTTTTAAAATTGTTTCCATTTTAAATTTCGTTATTTTTTTTATATATTTTATATTTAGCCATAAGCTGGTAGCATGCTGTGGACGGTGCATCTGGACGGTGGACCGCAGCGGGTGAATCATGCGGCCGTTGGCGTCGGGGAGTTCATCTATAGCTTTGGCGGCTATTGCACCGGAGATGATTATCGCTTCAATGAGCCCATTGATGTCCATGTGCTGAACGTGCACTCGATGCGCTGGACTCTGGTGCCGCAGCAGTGCGACACCGATGGGGATCCACTGAAGTATCCGCTGGTGCCATTCCAGCGCTATGGCCACACTGTTGTCGCCTACAAGGAGCGCATCTATATCTGGGGCGGTCGCAACGATGAGCATCTATGCAATGTGCTCTACTGCTTCGATCCGAAGACGGCACGCTGGACACGTCCGGCGGTCAGTGGTTGTCTGCCAGGTGCTCGGGATGGCCATTCGGCGTGCGTCATTGGCAATTGTATGTACATCTTTGGTGGCTTTGTGGACGAGATCAATGAGTTCAGCAGCGATGTGCATGCCCTCAATCTGGAGACAATGGAATGGCGCTATGTGCAAACATTTGGTGTGCCGCCAACATATCGAGATTTCCATGCAGCCGTTGCGTACGAGGAGGAACGCATGTATATCTTTGGTGGACGCGGCGATAAGCATAGTCCATACCATAGCCAGGAGGAGACCTATTGCCATGAGATTGTCTATCTGGACATGAAGACGAAGGTCTGGCATCGTCCATTCACCGCCGGCAAGGTGCCGGTGGGACGACGCAGTCACAGCATGTTCGTGCACAACAAATTGATCTTTGTATTTGGCGGCTATAATGGCCTATTGGATCAACACTTTAACGATCTGTACACCTTTGATCCGCGCACCAAATTGTGGAATCTGGTGCGTGCCAATGGACAGGCGCCGACGGCGCGACGACGCCAATGCGCCATTGTCATGGGCACACGCATGTTCCTCTTTGGCGGCACGAGTCCGCGTTGTGCCATGCCGCTGGCGCAGACGGCGATGTCGCGTGCCAATGACTCGACACAACCAACGCAGCAGCAGCAACAGCAGCAACAACAGCAGCCGGCAGCAGCAGCGGCGGCGGCAGCAGCAGCAGCAGCGGCAGCAGCCGCAACAACCACATTAATTGACTACAGTGATCTCCATGTGCTGGACTTTGAGCCCACACTAAAGACGCTGGCCACAATGGTGGTGCTGAAGCATCAGTTGGACATCTCGGGCCTGCCGCGCAGCTTTCGTGCGGACCTCAATATGCTGACACAGCCGAACAGTATTACACGGCCAATCAATCAGGCCGGCTAGCATTTGTTGTGCCCGCTGCGACTGTGCTGTACATCTAAATCTAAACCAATCTAAGCACATAGCTAATACTATTATTATTATTATTATTATATATATATATATAAGTATATCTATATATATATATATATATATATAAATAATTTGAATGCTGCGAGGCGTGACGGCCAAGAAAAATCAGTGAGAGAAACGCGAGGGGAAATGATTTAGCTTAACTTAAAAAAACAAACAAAAAAAGAAAAACACGCTTCTTAGCACAACGCTTGCGGGAAGGCGGATTGCACTAGTCCCAGTAGTCGTCGAGCAATCCATCCGATCTCTTCCGAAAGTGCTCGAAATATCTAAATGACACCACACACACACACACACACACACACATTAATTGAAGCCAGCAATGTTTCGGAAACTTGCTTGGACACACACGATTACATAATTAGCTTTAGTTTGTAAAGTGTTTATATATAATTGTCTTAAATAAAAACCGCATATTATTATTACAAAAAAGAAGAAAATTCTCTGTTTTATTTAGACGTGGTAATATACCTCACTCTCTATATATATCAACTATATATGGTATGACATATGATTATGATAATGTGTTTAGCTAGCAGAGCTCTTAGCTCTCTTCATAGCTAAAGATTATGATATATGTATATAATAACTCGAAAATTATAAAAGAGTTATTCAATATAATTCTCCCTCTCTCTCTGCCTTAGTTAACTCTCTCTCTCTCTCTATGTTTCTACACATCTTTTCTTTCTCTTACACTCAAGGATATATATGAGCTAATATCTCTATTTACCTGACTGAGCTCATATATCCTATCTCTCTCTCTCTCTCTCTTTCTCTTTCTGCCTTACCCAACTGAACATATGTTGCTCTCTCGCTCTCTAAACACTCATTTTACTTTATGTATTGTCTTATATTTTACTATTCTCATTAATTCCTATATTTCATCTCCCTTCTCTGTCTGCATTACATTATCAATTACTTCATTTGCATATATATAAAAAAAACACAAATTAATCATTTATGACTATAAAAACTATATTATTTAAATTTATATACTTAAGATTCAATACATAATACGCTTCTTTTGTTCTCTCCTATCGATTAAGTAAAACTAGCTATTTTGTTTAGCATTTAGCTATTAAATTTGGCATCACTGCAGCTAGCCAACGGCGCTCGTGAAGCCTCGCAATGTCAAGTAACCGTTGATGATGTCCGAAGGCAATTGTTGCATTGAGCCGTACTCCTCGGCATTGGCGAAGCGCAACTTGGAGTGCGGATCGACATATGGCGCTGGCAGACCACTTATATCCGAGTATTTCTTGGCTGGTATGAGCGAGGGCGGCGCATTGAGCGTGAAGTCTGCGAAGTGAAGTATAAATTATTACAAAACTAATTGAACCATAAACAAATGCTTGGCCTTTGCGGCTTTACATGTCGGCTGGTCGGGTGGCAACTTCTGATTACGCTCCATGTTGTGAATTTGTCGGAGCGGTCGGTAGACGCAGTTTCTGGGAAATACAAATGGGCTCTTAAATGAGCGCTTTATTTTTTGCACTGAATTTGTTTCCATTATTCTTAACTAAAAATGCACATAAATAACATGAACTTTGTTTGGCCTGTGGTATCGATGCCGCAGCAATATCGATGTATCGTTAAGCAGACGATAGTCTGCGATAGACAAGGGATATTTTAATGGATTCAGTGTGTTTTTGGTTCTTCTATTGCTAGTTCTTCTAGTGTCGGTTTAGTTGGGAATGTTAATAATATAGGTTAGTTTGAGCTGTTTAAAGATATTGACTCTAGTTCATGCATGTTGTAGTCTTAGCTAAAAATTATGACTAATTGAGTTAGATATTTATATATATATATATACATATATATATATATATATATATATATATATATATATATATATATAATAAACAAGCTTGCTTGGGCCGTCATGCCCAGCAAAACATTGAGTGAACTAGTTAGGAACCTGAACGAAACAGCGCATCGCTAACAGCTAGTTGTTCCGATTGTCTACTATTGTTGTATACGTGTGCGAGAACAGAAAACAACCGTAATTTTGCACCTTATTTGATAGTCGTAAACGTTAGTTAAGGATGGCGCGCAATGCAGGCGGCAACAACAACAATGCACACAAAACAGGCGCTATGGGTAATTATCAGACGACAGCCGCCGGCGCAGCAGCAGCCGCCGCAGCCGCAGCCGCAGCTAGCGCGAAGCAGAAGCGCAGCAGCAGCAGCAGCAGCAACAACAGCAGAAATTACAATTTCAATTTATCCTCAAAACTGATGCTGGACAAGTGGAAGACGCTCGTTGGCTGCCTCTCATTGGCTGTCGCCAGCTACTTTGGCTATTTGGGCTACTTGGAGACGCGCGTGAATACGCCGTTCGACAACCATAAAATGGTTACGGCCAGCGGCCTGGACGATCCGGAGCGCTACTGGGGCTCGTATCGTCCGCAGACATACTTCGGCATGAAGACCCGTGACCCCCATTCCCTAGTTATGGGCCTAATGTGGTACACGCCCAGCAATCTGGGACCGGATGGCCATGGTATTAGGCACTGGTGCGAGCAGGGAGACAATCTGGATGGTTATGGCTGGACGCATCATGATGGACGTAGCTTCGGGGTGCAGGAGATACAGGATTTGCCCTTTGAGATCAAGACATCGTTTGTCAAGTTTCCCGGCGAGAAGCAGTACGGCGGTGATTGGACCGCCCGTATCTCTGTACGGAATACGACGCGTGCTTGGGATCGTAGCATCTCGCTCATCTGGTATGTGGCACTGGACGAGCGCACCAATGGCCATATCAAATACGTCTCGGACGAGAAGAGCCCGGAGCCGGGCGTCTATGGCCAGAGCCAGGGCCTGGGCGAGTTCCAGGTGCGCTTCCATGCAGTCAAGGGACGCATCCAGCACAAGTCCTACCTGAGCACGGTGGCGCCGAATCTGAGCAAGCTCAAGGAGACGATCTTCGCACACTTTCGTGCCTTTGCCAACAAGCGGGGCAACCGATTCATTGGCCTGCCCGGCGAGATTGTCTCGCAGAACGGCGTGCCCTCAACGAATCCGGAACCGAATCTCATAGCCATTCAGATTACGGCCGAGGTGGACTTCACGCTGGACATTACGTATCAGTCGACGTCCGGCTTTGCCCTGGGCGAATCCATACCCAAGCCGCCCACAGGACGCGCCTACACGGACGCATTGCAGGCGAAGATTGGCGCCTTTGATAAGCGCTTCGAGGCCACCTTTCAACTGGCCGCCAAGGGCTATGCCCCAGACATGATACGCTTCGCACGCAACGCCTTCAGCAATATGATCGGCGGTATTGGGTACTTCTATGGCGCCAGCCGGGTGCAGTCTGTGCACACCCAGAATCCGGTGCCGTATTGGAAGGCGCCGCTGTATACGGCCGTGCCATCTCGCAGTTTCTTTCCGCGCGGCTTCCTCTGGGACGAGGGCTTCCACGGCCTGTTGCTCAGCGCCTGGGACATTGACATTGAGCTGGACATCATCTGCCATTGGTTCGATTTGCTGAATGTGGAGGGCTGGATACCCAGAGAGCAAATCCTAGGAGTCGAAGCGCTGGCCAAAGTGCCCGAAGAGTTTGTAACGCAGCGCAACAGCAATGCCAATCCACCGACGTTCTTTCTGACGCTGCACAAGCTGCTCACCCAGCACAAGGCGGAGTTGTCGCAAAAGGGAAGATTTGCTACCCTGGAGCGGCTCTATCCACGGCTACAGGCCTGGTTCAACTGGTACAACACCACGCAGCGCGGTAAGTCTCCTACCCACTCTTTCCCTCTCTCTCTCTCTCCCCCCATGCATTCGTCGTCTTATTCACATCTTTCGATTACAGGTGAAATCCTGGGCACCTATTTGTGGCAGGGACGCAATGCGAGCACCCTGCGTGAGCTCAATCCCAAGAGCTTATCCTCCGGCCTCGACGACTATCCGCGCGCCTCCCATCCCACATCGCGCGAACGTCACGTGGATCTGCGCTGCTGGATCGCCCTGGCCGCTGGTGTGATGGCCGAGCTGTCCACGCTTTTGGGCAAGAACGATGTCAAGTACTACGAGACGCTGTCCTATCTGACGGACAATGATCGGCTCAATCGACTGCATCTGGATCCATACAGTGAACACTATGCCGACTGGGGCCTGCACACGGATTCGGTGACATTGAAACGTCCGCCGGCACTGACGCCACAGCGAACGGCAGGACAGCGTGGCGGCGCTGGAGCACCACAGATGCAGCAGGAGATGCGACGCTATGTCTCCAAGCAGCCGGAGTACAAGTTTGTGGACAATATGTTCGGCTATGTGAGTCTGTTTCCCATGCTGCTGGAGCAGCTCGATCATGATTCGCCGTATTTGGGCAAGATACTGAAAGATATGCGCGATCCGGAACTGCTCTGGACCAACTATGGACTACGTTCGCTGGCCAAAAACTCGCCCATGTATATGAAACGGAATACGGAACATGATCCGCCATATTGGCGTGGTCCCGTCTGGATCAATATCAATTATTTGGCCGTCAAGGCGTTGCGGCATTATGGCCAGGCCGATGGACCCTATGCCGAGTTGGCTCGTAAAATCTACGATGAATTGCGTGAGAATCTGGTGAAGAATATCTTCCGGCAATATCAGCGCAGCGGCTATATCTGGGAGCAGTACGACGATAACACAGGCGAGGGCAAGGGCTGCAAGCCCTTTACCGGCTGGAGCGGACTTGTCGTCCTGCTCATGGCCGAACAATTCTAAAGAAGCCATCATCTAACGGTTGCTACGAGTTCCTCCTGTGATAAGCTCACGAAAACATATAGACAGAGAGAGAGAGAGAGAGATAATAGAGAAGAAAAGCAAAAATATTTTCAAACTTATTCCGCGCGCATTGCGATGTTTGTTTTTAGCTTTTAGCTAAATAGTCAAATGTTTCCTTTCCAAAGATCTAGTATATATATCTCTATATATATGTATATCTATATAGTACGTACTATAAAATGTCAACTATTAAAGTTCTGTCTGTCGTCAGCAAGGCTCAATGTTCTCTGTTCGGCTGACGGCTCATATTTTAAGCTGTACAAATTTCAAATCTGACAAATTACTTAAATTAGCGTTAATAGATGAATTAACAAGAATAATAATAATAAAAAAAAAAAAAAAAAACAAGTAAAAACCACAATCTATAAAGAAATAAAAATGTATTTAACGTTACTGTAAACCCCAATAGAAATGCAAAGAAACAAAAATTGTTCGTGAATAATTAGTTCCAGGCTTTGGTTCCATTCTTGCAAAAGATCTGTTTGATCTTAACTCTAGTCACCAAAAATCGTAGTTTGTTTAGATAGATGAGAGCGAAAGAGAAAGAGAGGGACAGGGATAAGGATAAGGAAGAGAAAGAGATAGAGAGATCTTTATCAATCAGATCTCAGACATGTTCAAAATATGAAGTTGAATTTGTTCATCTTCGAATAAGTTTTGCTATTTTAGGAACAAAATTTGAAACTAGGCCAATTATTAATTAAGTTATGGGATTATCTAATGTAATTAATTAAAGTAATTAAAAAAAAAAAAAATGCCAATTTGTTTCATTTGATAATTTGAATTTTTTTAAAAATATTTTTGCACTACATGGATCAAGAAAATATGTGAAGAGATATATGAAAAAAATTATTGGAAGAGATATGAGAGTAGAGAATATATAAGATATCAGAAAATAGATATATGTGATAGATATTTAAACTATATATGAAAAGATATGTAGGATAGAAGATATATGAAATTTTATTAAAATTATGGGAAGATATATAATATACATGGGAGGATAGGATAAAATAGGAAATATTAGAGAATATGTCAGATATATGAAAATATCTATATTTTATATGAGCAGATATTTGGGATATATGAGAGGATATATGGGATAAAATAAATAATAAATATAAATAAATACTATATTAAATAAGGAAGATATATGTGAGGATACATAGGAGTTATTAATAAATAAGCATTATGCGAAGGTATAGAATATATGAGAATATATTTGAGAAGATATATAATACCTAAGAGCAGATATATTGGACATGTGAGATGGTATATTAGAAAAAATATAATAGATGAGTTGAGAAGAGAAATAAATGAGAATATATACAAGATAGAAGATATGTATGATAAATAAGAAAAGTTGTATGAGTACTTACATATGACATATGAATATATAGAAGTGTAAAAGAAGAATATAGAATCGTGCCATATATTATCATGATATAAATGAGCGCACATTATGTATTTGTTATTCAATATCTATATTTATTTTAGAATGTGTTCTGCTGTTATGTACCTAATAGAGCTACACAACCTGGGCGTAATTTAAAGTTTGGAGAGTTTCAAGTTAAAATAGTTATAACGGTGCATACTTATATGTATATGTGTATGATATATATATGTCGAAGTACTTTTCAGATATATCATATCAATTTCTTCATATCATAGTTCTTAATGTCTTCAAAATCATTTTTATTCCTATTTCCTCTCTCTCTCTCTCTCTCAATATATTTTTCATACGTATATCCATTTCTTGATGTCATCTCTCTCTCTCTCTCAATATATTTTTCATACGTATATCCATTTCTTGATGTCATCTTTTGTTAACTTCACAGACTTGAACTTGTTTAAATGGGAATATGAAGTCAGATTGTCTTTATAGCTTTATAGCAAGAAACTATTATTGGTGCAGGGCTTAATAAATCCGAAAATTTGATTTGAACTTAAATTGAGTTTGCATTGAAACTAAATCTTTAATATTGTTTTTTTTATACTTATATTTGTAGCTTATTTACAATACGCATTCTTGTTGTCAAATTGCCTTTTAGCAGTACATAATAATATATATATATATATATATATATATATATATATATATATATATATATATATATATATATATATATATATATATATATATATATCGAAAATATTGCATTCGAAATAACACAAAATTATTTTTTTTTTTACAATTTATGTGGTTACAATTGGATTTTCACTTTTCTCTTTAATTAGTTAAACAACAACATGCATATAAATTAGCCTATATCTAAATTGTCATTTGCTATAAACGTGTAAGAAAGTCTAAGTCAAACCATTCTCTTACCTATATGCTTATATATATATATATATATATAATTAGAACGTTACAAGGACAAAACAAAAAAAAAAAAATAAGAGGATTCTTTTAAGGTTATCAAATCAATTCGATTCTCCTACTGCATCATCGTACTACTACTATAGCAAAAGATGTTACAATCTATACAAGGCGAATTATTGCTGCTGCAAATGGAGCGCATTAGATACAATTGTCGTTACAGCTAAACGGAAGTACACGTTAAATACATTTCATAATGAAGTACATGGAACAAAGTCTTATGGCGGTGCATAGTGTATCGCTTATTAGATTCCAATGTTCTTGAAATTTCTTATTTGACATTCATCACTAACACAGTAGTAGGGTCTGGTCTAGTCGGACTTATTTTTACTGGACACACAGGCAGAGTTTTTGCAATGACGCTTGAATGCGGGCAGTCGGTCGAGTAGAGCCCATAGTATGCTGCCAGGCAGACGTTGATGTTGATTGATGAGCTCCTCAATGGCAGTGGCCACCTGCAATCGATACAGTTAGGTTATTAATCAGTTCATTTCTTAGCTAATTCCATTTTCGACTCACCTTTATCTGTAGCTCCTGCGGCGTCAGATTCTCATCGTACTCGATGGGCTTGCCCAGATATGTGCGAAACTTGACGGGAAATCCACCGTAAATGGGATAGACCGGTATCCGCACCTTATTGTATAGACGCATAAAGAACGTTCGAAATATGCCCACCTGACGGAAGCCCTCGCGCAAATTCTGCGTAAAGCAGGGTATCACCGGCACCTTGGCCTCCTGGGCCACCTTGGCAAAGCCGAGCCGATTACGCCACAGCAGCTCGTAGTAATGATCCCCGAACTGTGCTTCATAGACGCCGCCCGGTGATATGGCCAACAGATTGCCATCACGCAATATGCTCACGCAGGACTGCACCGTGCCCGGACTGACCTGAAAGGCCTCCGAAATGGTGCCCCAGCCGGGTATCTTGAACAGAAACCGATCGCCGACCGTATAAATCAGTCGCTCACGCTGCAGCAGCATTCGCGAATTCAGATAGTACATATCGATGGGTATTGCCCCATGATAGTAGATGATCAGTGCTGGGCCCTCCTGCGGCACATTGTCCAGGCCGATCACCTCATAGCCATGATAGATGCGCGCATGCGCATCCCAAATGGCTGCGACGATTTTACGGCCGACACGCCAAAAATTTCGATCCGTTTGCACAGCTCGCATTATGACCTGCCTGTAATAGGAGTAAGCGAGAGAGAGACAGAGAGTTGTGTGAAAGAGATAGCTAATAAATATGTTATTGAATATATGATCTAAAGTAATTTTGGAATTTAGTTTGTATAAAGATGCAAGCAAACTCGATTCACTTCAGCATGCTCAAAGAAGTTCATAATCCCTAGATATTCAGTAATATATATAATCTATATATACAAATTTTAATTGTTGTGGAGTGGTTAAAAGATAACAGATATATAGACAAAAAATTTAGAATAAAAGGTAATTTAGAGTGAATCGGCTATCTCACATAGATGCTATAGAGTTTTAGACAACTGACTTATAAGATATGTAAACACATAGACAGCAAATATATAGTTAGACATGCATATCGTTAAGTAGAATACAATATTTTTAGATATATAGATATTGACATACAAATAACTGGTTATATATCAGTTATATAAGTTAGATAGAATTCTTTCCTAAAAAAAGAAAATAATAATAATCATTTTCCAATGCCTGTCAGTCATTATTGAAATTTGTTGGTCATATCCAAATCGAGATTCAAACTCAGCTTCAGTCGTTAATTTTATCTCAAAAGTTAACATTACATACCTTCCAGTAATAATTATTATCTTAAACAATATAATTTTTGTATCCTAATTTGTCCTATCCTTGTCTAACTCTAGTCTACAAATTGAGTAGGATATTCAAAATTTCTAGCATTTTTTTAAAGCTTTTTTATACAATATGTGAAATGATGCAGAACCCAATTTTTATTTTAAGAATAAATTATAGTCGAATAGAAAAAATAATAGGACACTAGCTCTATTATAGAAACATTTCAAGATAAAAGCAGAACGTGAAGGGCGTAGAGTACTGATGAAATGTAATCTATATAGAGTTATAGGTATCTGACATAAGTTATATATATATATATATATATATATATATATATATATATATATATATATATATATTGATACGTGAGATAAGCTTACTGACTTAAGATGAGAATTCTTTATCTAGACAACTAGCATAGGATATGTAGACATATAGATAGCTGACATTAGTTATATACATACTATAGATATAGATAATAAACATTATAGCTAAGTACGCATTTCTCAGTATTTCGATATACTGCATTGCTCAATTAAATTAGAAATAAATATTTCAATGCAAATGCCGATAAGTAATACTAATATATGTATAAGAACATATGTATATAAATTATAATAGATAATATTTATTACATAAAATAATAAATTTCCATGAATTAAGCTTAACAAATTTTTAAGCGTATCGAAAATATTTCATTTTTTATTTTCGCATCATTTTTTAAAATTTAAATTTGTATTTATTTTTTGCGCCATAATTAAAACTAAATGCTCGTATTTTATGGTCAACTACTAAGGTCTCATATGTAATGCTTGTTGGCTTTATGAACATTAGGGATGTGAGCGTGAGTGCGTGAGCTGCGGCTTATCAGCGCAGCAGGCACGAGTATTAGTCGCAGGCCGAGTTAATATCAATGGAATTTCGTTGTTGTTTGCTTTGCACTTCTCGACGCGCTAATTAATTGCAAAATTGATAATATTATTTAAATTTAGTTTAGTTTTTTCTTCATCTTTTTCATTTTTTAATTTTTTTTGGGCAGCTGCAGCACAAGGCAACACCATCGTCATTAGATGTTGGCTGGCTGGCTGGCTGGCTCAGGTGTTATCAGCATACACGACTATCAAAATTTCAATTAATCAATGGACAAACCATTTTTTTATTTTACATTTTTTTTATGAAATATTTACGTGCGTACAGCGCGATCTTCTGACCCCAACAGCAGCAGCAGCAGCGGCAGCAGCAGCAGCGGCAGCAGCAGCGGCGGCTGCATCGGGTGTCTGCACCTTTTCACGTTGACCCACAGCCCACCCCCAGCGAGTGTTAGCACAAAAGTTTCGCTGATAAGCTGAACAAACAACATGTGTGCGATGAGGGGCGTGACACTGTTAAGCTCATCTTCTAAGAATGGCATTAAAAAAATCAAAATCAATTTTCTACCACACAAAAATTATGGATTTTAAAAATTTTTTAGAAATTTTGAAAAAATTTTTTAGAAATTTTTAAAATTCATTTTGAAAAATATATTATATATTTCAATATTATAGTATATTTAAATATATATATATATATAAAAGAGTAATTTGAAAATAGAACACATAAAACATTTCTTTTTTTAAATATTTAGAATTTGAAATTTAAAAGAAAACTCTGCTTTGATTAATGAAACATGAAAATAGCTTGAAAATATTTTAAAAATATTCTCAAAGGCATTTTATGAAATTAAAATAAAATATGAGCTTAATTTTTAAGCTTACAGCTTAATTTACTTTTTTAAAATTTTGTTCCTATCTTAAAAATAATAACAATTATTTTAGCACACCAAATTTAACATATTGCTGAAATTCTACAAAGCTTACTGTTTTTTATATTCCGTATTTTGAGCTAGATTAAATTTAGAGGGCGCTAAAAATATGCTCAGCTTGATTATGCAAATTTTTTTGAAAAAATATGTATAATTGAAAAATACAAGATTTAACATATTTTACATATTTAAATTTTATTTGTTTTTTATTTTATTTATGTTTAAAAATTTTGATATAAATTGTAATTAAAGAAGATATTCATATTTTGACCTTAAACATTTTTATTTTGTACACATTTATATGCAAAGTCAGTCAATTACATTTTTGTTGTATTTTTTGATTTGCCGCAATCAAATGCAACTCAATTATTTCATTTTCAATGTTGATTAGATTTATGACATATGGAGCCCGCAATTGAAGCTATATCATAGCACTAGTTGCTTGTTATTAACCAGAGCTGCCTTATCTATATACTGGAAACGTAAAAACAAAGTAATAGGAAATGGCGAGAGGCTATCTTTGGGCATGCTGAATGCTGACATACGCTTCTCTATAAAAATTATAAATAATTAATAATATAGAATAAAAGTTCAAAATATATTATATAAATTTAAAATTGATAAATAGTAAATAATACAATTAAAAAAATATATATATAAAAATAATTCAAACATAATAAGAAAAAAAAGCTTTATTTCTATCTAAATCCAATTAAATACTAAAAAACTGAATAACAAAATACTAAATGTTAAATAGTAAATAGTTTTAGAATTAAAAAATACTACAAATGAATAGAAAAGTGTAACTATAAATACTAAATATTAAAAAGTTATTTAAAAAATATACTGCAAATAAAAAACAAACAAAATTGCTAAATAATCCATAGTAAATAAAAAAAAAATTAGAAAAAAAGAACTTTTTTTTTTAAATATATGTATACTAAATAATAAAAACAAAATAATAACTACTAATTAAGACTACTAATCTATATATCTAAAACAAATATTAGAAAAAGATTAAAAATAAATAAATTACAACTAAATAAATAATAAATAAGACGAGACAATAAAAAAAATTAACAAATAAATATATATATATATATATATATATATATATATATATATATATGTATATACCAACTAATAACTAATAAAACCAAAATAAATACTAATATAATGTTTTTTTTTTTTTAATTATATTATATTTCTATCAGAGTATTGATAAGTATTGATTAATAAAAAGAAAATTGTAAATAAACAAAAAATAAAAAAGTAAACAATAAATTTGATAAATTAGAAAAGCATAAAGCATATTTTATATTTTACTGTATTATATTTCATTCGAATTCTAGCGCCATAGTAGTTCTACTAGTTCTACGAGTCTAGCTAAATGAACTTGAAAACATGTTTCATTCCTTATCTGTGCGTTAGATATGTATTTAACAGAAAATATAAAATGTTGTAGCGTTTGAGATGAAAATAAAAATGTAATAAATTGCATAGATTAACTTATGTAGAAACGGCATCAAATTGGACTGATCTATATGAATAGATGTCTATGCTCAACCATCATCTACTTGCATGCGAATATGGAGAGTACTTTCCTATAAAGGGTATTTGAAAATAAATACAACAACTTGTGTTTTTTTTTTATTGCTGTGATTTTCACGCTTATCGCACGCCCGTGACGCATGGATAGAATATGTTGCTTAGCTGAGTTAGCTATTAGATATTCCGCAGTAATTATCTGATGGAGTATGTGCGAGCGTTTCATTGAAAGGTTCAATGGAACGAACCCTAGCCTAATGACACTGCAATCTATTTGGTCTATCAAGAGTTGCGCCTAGACTTCTAGTTAATTAGCATTAGAACCGGTTTGAAGTTATTTACTTATTTTGTATATATTTTTTAACATTGCTTAAATGGCTGGGCTGGGGAGAGAGAGCTTTACGTAAATGAATCGCGCATAGTCAGCGTCCAGTGCCATTCTAGGGGCATCGAGGGCCGTACCGGGCCAAAGCGCTGAAGTGTACGGGTTACTCGAAAGCAAAGCAAAGTAAAGCGTTCAACAATTTGGACATCAGAAAATGCTCTGACAGCATTATTGCTATATATTATTGCTTATATTGGAGTTGATATGTAGATACATATATACAGAAGACATGAGCACGTCAGCCATTTTGGGGAACGAACCGACTTACCTGTGCAGCTTGTAGATGAAAAGCACCAAAAATGATATGTAGATAAGCGCCACGAAGACGAGCGGCAGTAGGAATGTTACCATCAGCGGTGTTAGAAAGCGGTATAACCATAGCGAATAGTCCAGATCAATGTATGCGGCTGTGGATAGATAATAATTATATATATATATATATATATATATATATATATATATATATATATATATATATATATATATATATATATATATATATATATATCACATATATATGCATTCATCATATGTCTGCTTATATACTAACTTAAAAACAACAAAAATTGGCAATTGAATTTTACGATCAAGTGTTTGGTTTCGCTTTAGTTTTTTAAACATTTCGTAAGTTACTCCAATTTGTAGATGGAAGTAAAAAAAAAAATAAAAAAAAATATATAAAAATATTGGAAAAAATATAAAAGTCATATGAATGTATGTATGTATGTATTAGTTTATAATAAATTGCCAAATGAATTTAACGATCCAGTGTTTGGTTTCATTTTAGTTTTCGGAACATTCTCCAAGCTAATTTTTTGTTTAAAGATTGATTTAGATTGGGTATGGGATTCATATATCGAAATAGAAATAATGTAAAAATACTGTTTATAGAACGATTGATTATTATTGGAATACTTTACAAATTTTATTTTTTATCTTATTAATATAACATAATATTTAATATATATATTTTTTAAATTCCAGCGAAAGTCGCAGTTTTAAAAATTCATTATTTTTGTTAACTCAAATTTTGTATGCTGAAAATTCAACATCAAAAATAATATATTTTTATATTTTTTTTGGCATGAATAAAAATTAATATTGATCACATTAAACTATGCTAATATTTTTAGAACCATATATATACATATTTTAATGAATCGTTTTCTGTTCCACGTATATTTTGCTGTTGACAATGGAAAGTCGGTAATTCATTTATTTAAGCAAAGAACAAAGTTTAAATGCAAACTGAACTTTCGCTTACTTTTTTCACTCGAAGAAGCGAATTTACATAATTAAAAAAACAGAAAAATAGAAGAAAACAAAATTTCAAAATATGCAAAAAACAGATATATATATATATGTATATATATAATAGATGAAATGTATGTATATATATATAAGAAATATATACATTTATATGTATATATAAGTAGATATTGAGGCATATTTGAATACTTACACAGTATAGTGTGTGGATTCTTAATGAAATTGATGAAAATATCCATCTTGAGGTATTTGTTTGTGGCTTTTTATGGCTGAGGTTGCATGGATAAGGCGGACTGTTTTGTTCTGTTTCTTTTTTTTAAATTATATTGTGTTGTTGCTCTGCTGATTGTTGTTGCAGGTTTTGTTGGCCAACGTTTTTTTTTATTGTTTTACAGCGACGATTGCAAATGTTGTCCCAAATTTTCACTTACTTTCTTTATTTGTTTGCGCTTTGCTTATTTTGGAATTGGGACTGTGCGTGTGGTGGCTACACGTTCTCACCGGCTTACGTCGTTGTGGGTTGTCTTTGTTGTTGTTGTGTTTGTTGCTATTGTCTTTCGAACTCAGGTGTGTTGTTTTGATTGGTGTTGTTGGTGTTGTTTTGTTTACTTGCAGTGTTCGTTTTGTTGGTACTGTTTGTGTTGTGCTCATTTAAACGATGGTTACTCATTACTGCTGCTCGATGACGCTCGTTAGGGTCCGTTAAACATTTATATATATATGGATTTAATAATGAAATTAACTTGTTTCATTGTTATTGTGTTCTTATTACGTTGCTTTCGCTATAGCTATTGTTGTTTGCTTTGCTGCTCGTCTGCCCGCTTGTTTTATAGACAACTGAGGCCGAGCAGCGTCTGCCACATTGTGTTTGTAGTGCGGTGTGTCTTGCTGTTAGCTGCTCTTTAACTTAATAATATTAGTTGGTAAGCTCCAAAGTATTGCACGAGAGCTATTTGTTTTCATTGTTGTGTTGGGCAAATATCGGTGGCACTATCGATATCATACGTTGGCGCACAAACAGCTGGCAACGCTCAAGCACCCATCTGCTCAGCTGTTCCGCCACTGGGCCGCTCATCTGGTCGGTTCTGATAGTCGATAGTCGATAGTCGATAGTGGACAAAGTATCGATAGGAACAAGGCATGTTGCTCTGTGTGTTGGAAGAGCTGCACGTGTTCGATTTGACATTTTAAATAAAATCTTTGTGGAATAGTGCGTCGCACTAACATTCTTTGAAAATGGGCAAATTTCGTTCGAAATTGAAACGCCATAGCAAAGGCAAAAGCTGGAGTAAAGGCCAATCGGCTGTATCGAATCCTGAGCAAATGAAACATCGTCTTAAGGCAAAGTCGCGCTTTTTTCAACCAAATTTAAGCTTGGGTAAGTCGAATGCAACGCCCCACATGATTATGAACGATTTAAATAGGGTATCCCATGAACATACAGCTGCCTCGGGCTCAGCCAATGGACTAACTATGGAGGCCTTGCACAAGCACGAACAACGCCAGGCCTATAATGCGGAGTCAACAACGGTAAATGATGTCGCCGGCAGCCTGATGTCTTTTACACTGGAGGACGATGATGGGATGATGTCTGGCACCGGTACAATGCCGTTCACCTACAAAACCATCGACACGTTTGCCACTAACTACACTAGCTGCAGCAATGTTAGCTTCAATAAGCTGCTGATTGGCTTTCGTGCCTCCTCCGATCTGCACAAAGAGATGTTGGCCATTTTGAGCGCTCTAACGGAGATAATACGTGAACGTGGCGGCCATGAGTCCTCGACCGAATACTTTTTGCTACTCATCAACCAGATAGAGGCGGCCACCGAAGATCGCGACATCATAGCCGGCGTTGCTCTACTCTCCATGGGCATCAAAACAGTGCCAGCGCCGGTGCTGCGGAAACGCTTTGCTGAAACGGCCAAGACGCTACATCAACTATTGCAGCGCTTTATTGAGTCCAGCAATCAATCTGTTATACGCTATGTAAGTAATTTCAATATTCCCTATATTGGAAATTGAATTATCTGTTCTTTTTCCAGCTTATTGGCTGCATATCCGTGCTGTTGCGTGCCCAGGACTATTCGACCTGGACGTACAGCTCCACATTTCAATATTTTGATGCGCTGCTCGCCTTCACTATCCACTCGAAGCCGAAAATACGCAAGGCGGCACAGCATGCTATCGTCTCCATTATACATGGCAGCTCCTTCATGCCAGTGCCAGCTAAGGACAAGGACAGTATTTATGAGGTGTATGCTAAGGTGGAAGAGATACAGACAAAGAAGATCAATCATCATCCGGCTAGCAATCGCGTAACGAAATTCTGTTTGGCCCAGTTCAAGCCCGAAATGTTGGCCAACAGTCAGACGATAGTTCTGTATACATTGGCGTTGCTCAAGGATACACTGGCTGGCTTTCGCACCGAGGACATACGCACCGTGTGCGAACATCTGCTGTCCATCATGACGGCGGCCAATGTCATCGTGAGAACCAACTGTTTCCAGGCTCTGCACGCTCTCTTCCTCACGCGCACCGTCAATCTGAATGCGACATTGTGCGCCAAGCTATTGGCCGCCATTCACGAGTATCGGCCAGATCGCAGCGATGTGCGTCAAACGCTTGCCTGGATTACAGTGCTGAAGGAGGGGCATATCCATTTGGCCACCCTGCAATTGGATACGTGCATGCAAGCGCTGCCGCGCCTCTTTGAGATCTGCACCACGGATCTTTGGCTATCGGAGCGAAGTGAACTAATCGTTGGCGTTTCCAATTGTATCAAGGAGTTGCTACAAGATTGTGTGGCACGTGCGTGTGCCACAAAGGAGCTAGCGGATCAATATCGTTCGTCTGTGGTCAAAATAATTGGCGCCCTGCACAAGGTGCTGAATGCACCATTTGGCGAGATCTCCAAATACGTTATTCTCATATTCTCCATTGTCTTCGAGGCATGCGGCAAACACTTTGGGTAAGATCAACATGTTTGGAGCGTGACCAACAAATAACCTGTAACTTCCATTGCTTTGGGGCGTAAATTTCATAGATAGATATTTTGGATATTCTTTATTATACTTTTTATTTTTGTTATATTATGTAAACCAAATTTAGCTGAATGCGGGATAATGCAGGATATCTTCTAGTCGGGCAACCCGACAAGAGTTTTCTTACTTGATTATCAATTGTCTTTTTCCGTTTAACCAGATCCGAATTGATGCCCTCGATTAGCAACATTGGCAAGCGCTATGAGAGCCAGGGAGCGTTGCGTCTGCAGATCGAGCATACGCTGATCAGCGCCATTAAGGCGCTTGGCCCGGAGCTGGTTCTACGTGCTTTACCACTGAGCGATGCGAAAGGCGAAATATGCTTGGAGCGAACGTGGCTGTTACCCTTGATGCGCGAGGGTGCCAATGGGGCTAGCTTGCAATTTTTCATGGAGCACGTTATACCACAGGCTGTGAAATGTCAATCGTTTTGGCGCAAGTATGCGGAGGAGGAGAAGAACGTGTCCAAGGCGCACATCTATGAACTACTCTGCTGCCAGCTGTGGGGTCTATTTCCCGGCTTCTGTCGGCGTCCACGCGATCCGGAATATTTCCCAAAACTGGCACCAACTTTGGGCACTGCCTTGGACCACAATTTAGAGTTTCGTGCGCCCATCTATGATGGCTTGTTGGAGTTGCTCGATGATAGTCAGAGTCCGGAATGTCATGCGGTCATAGCTCAATTTGCGCGCAACTTTCTGCCGCGTCTCTTCAACATCTACACACAGAAGCCTACAACCAGCTACGAGGGGGATCAGCGCAAACGTGCTCTGGTCGTGATACGTGCTTACATCGCTCGTGCTCCGGCCGAGGTGCAGACGCAGCTCTTCGAGAGCGCTCAAAAATTGTTGGCGGCCAGCACAGTGGCCAGCTTCGAATATGACGCCTACTTTGACATCAATGCGGCCATTGTGCGGGTCCAAACGTGTCGCGGCATCGAGGACTACTTCAAGAACTATATGGCGCCTGTGCTGCGCAACGATAAATCCAAATTGGTATCACGCGACGAACAGAAGATGAAGAAACAGCAGCGCAAGACATACGAGTGAGTAATGGCATATCCAATTTAATCAAATCTATGGTATTAATTCTGGTTTGTTAACATTTTAGACTGCTGAGCGAACTGATGGCCTCGGAAGTACCGTCGTGCCAGAAATTCACGCGCAAAAATTGCATTGAATTACAAAACGTTCTGCTCGAAGCATTTAATACCACATGCAGCGTTTGTCAGGCGTCGCGCTTAAAGTAAGTCGTGATGGATATATCCATTATAAGCATGTTGACGAATCCAATAGGGATTCACATAAAGCATATATTCTTGAGCAAGACAAGGAACTGTATCGATATAGTTAAATTCGTCTGTTCGTCCGCTGTATGCTGTATAGCCTCTTGGTCTGTCTTCTCTTTCTACATTTGTGGACTACTACCAACTGTTATCTCTTATTAATATCTATATTACTCTGAAAATTACCTTTATTTCCAATCCCTTTATAGTTGCTTGAAATCACTGCTGGAGTGCCACAACTACAGGCGTAACGATCTACTGGTGATGAAGGCCATTCCGGAGGCTGTGCTCAATTACAAAGAGTTCTCCACACGCAAAGAGCAAGTGGCCGAGGAGCTGATTAAACATATTGCGGGCATGTACCAGCGGGATAGCAAGATCAATGACTTTGTGGACATTCTAACAGCTGGCTTCACAGGCGACGAATCATTGATAACCAACACGATTTTAGCCCTTCGTGCGGTGCTTCAGCAACAGGGCCAACATCTTACTGTGAGCACGCTGGAATTTCTGCTACAGCAGGTTTCGGTGTTCTTAGTGCAGAAATCGCGACATCAGGCCGAGGCAGCTATCGCCTTTCTCATTACATTCATTAAGGTGATGCCCATACCACTTGTATCAAATCACTTGGAAACAATTGTAAGTGCAAGCTCTTATATTATGTCTCTTTGGCTTTGACTCTTATTACTCTCTAATCGCTGATCTCTTATAGATGCGCTCCCTCTCAGCTATGACCAAGGATACGAAACGCTATTGCCGCATACAAATTGGTTACTTCCTGAAGAAACTGAGCAAACGTTTCACCACAGAGGAGCTGGCACGTAACGTACCTGGCGACGATGAGGTGACCCACCGACGTCTCAAAAAGATACGCAAGCAAATGCGTCGTGATTCACGCAAAAAACAGAACGAAGAAGCCCAGGCCGAGAGCTCCGATGAGGAGCTAGTGGGTGAACTTGAGCAGAAGAGTTATACGTAAGAAAGACATTAAATCAATTGCTAGTTTATAAAATGTTAAAGCAACAATTATCTATTTGCAGCATCGATGATATTTTAGCTGATTCGGACTCGGATCTGCCAGAGGACATGGACACTGATGAGGGCGGCGCAGCGGCTAAGAATCGCTCGACTAAATCAAAGGCCAAGTCAAAGGAAGCGCGCAGCACTTACATACGCGAGGATGCCGATGAAATTGTCGACTTGGCCGATCTCAAGTCAATTGGCAATGTTCTGAGTAGGTTTAATTATCTTAGCTCAAGTGGATTTACTCTCTAATATTGATATTTGTTTATGCAGCAAGTGGCTCTGCTGCAGCTGTTGCGTCTTCTGTCAAGAAAAGCAAAGCGAAGTCACAGCTGCCCAATGGTGGCTTTAAGACTGCCGATGATGGACGTCTGATCATTAGCGACAAGGCTTTGCGTGGCCAGAAGAGCGATACAACTGATGATGACTCCGACAGCGATGATTCCTTGGCCGATAGCGGCCATGAGCCGGGCGATGGCGGCAATACCAAGCGCGGCATGGAAGAGGACTCCAGTGATGAGGAAGAGCTACAGAAGGCAACCATCGCCAAGCGCAAGCGACAGGCCAGCGATGCACTGAGCATGCGCTCCGGCAAGACAAGCGCCAGTACACGCAAGGGCATACATCGATCGCTCAACGCCACGGCCACAGATGCCATGTCCGTCAAGTCGAGCGGCGGACACAGCAAAGCGGCTGGCAGCGAGTACACCAGTAAAAAGGCCAAGGGCGACATGAAACAGCGCGGCAAATTGGAGCCCTATGCCTATATACCGCTAACACGGAATACACTAAACAAACGGTTAGTTAATCAACAAACAAATCAAATATTGACATAATCAATAAATAAATAATCAAATAACTTTTGTTGATTGCAGCAAACGGGCCATGAACTCGCGTAAGTTCAAGAAAACCCTGCGTGGCGCTGGCGGCGATGGGGGCGAAGCGGCAATTGGGCAGACAAAGCGCCACACTGGTGGAGGTGGCGTGGGCAAGCGCGGACGTGTTGCCAAGAGTTACAAATAGGAGGCGATTGAAGTGGATCATAAAGATAACCTGAATCATATGTAAAACTCGCTGCTACTTTGCTATATACACACACACACACCTATGTATACATATAAAAATGTTTAAATATTGAAGCACTTAATCATGTGAATGAAACAAATGTTAATATTTCATAATTTACAACTATTTAAATATTGTATTGACCTAAATATGAGAACTGCGAAGTGCTTAGGCAATCTCGTTCATAAAGAATCGTATGATTTTATAATCTATATTTTATGAGTTTGCTTAATATATATGATATATTTTATATATAATTTAGGCAATCTGAATGATTATGAGATGTTGCTTAATTTTTGTATTTTCTGTATAGTTTATAATCTATACGGTTTTATAGTCTATATATATATTTCTTTGAAAGTTTACTTAATATATATCGAATGATTTTTTTTTCCAATATACAATATATTTTATTTAGTTTAGGCAAACTCGTAGTCAATTCGTATGATTTTTGGTACATTTTATCAAAACTGTTTTTGGAATTTGATTTTCCTATTATTTATATGAGCATATATATATTTGTAGCAAACTGAGTAGCGTGAATTCGGGTATATATATAAATCAATCATGTGAGTTCATAGAGAATCGTATAGTCTATATGAATTTTCAATATATTTTGAGAATTGGCTTAAAATTTAGAAATATGTATATTATATAGTTTAGAATCGGCCGATCTTAGAATATATATTTTCATATCGTTATGAGAGTTAGCTTATTATATATAACTAATGCGATTTCTTCCATGGATTGTCGTATGATATGAAATTTAGATCAAAATCTTATTACAATTTGCTTACTATAAAATGTTATAGTTTTTAGTCTTGTTTATGAAAAATGAATTGGGAATTTAATTTTCTATTACAAGGCATCTTTAATGGTCGTTAAATCTTTTTAAAACTCAACAAATATATGTATATATATATTTATATAAAATATTTTTTTTTACAATTTAAACGGATTTGAGCTCGAATTGCAGTTTAGCGCATATTTCGACTAGATATATAATATTATAATATATTATTAAATGATATTGTCTTTTGAGTCGTATGAAGCAACAGAGATCATCATCAGGTAACATTTGCAAATCATCAAATTATTTTATTTTTTATATAAAACTTAGTAGCAGCAAGTCCCCTAATAAACAGCTATACGTCCATCCCCACCTGTCTATCTGTCTACTTTTTATCTATCTTACAATCTGTCTGAAGTGTATTATAAAGATATAACTTAGTTATTTGCATGCGTGCTTTTATAGTAATATTGTATAAACAAATACAAATGAGCACGATTTTGTTTAGTTAGTTAGTTAGTTAATTAAAGTAATGTGGCTTAGATAACTATTTAACTAATATTGGGTACAGTCTTTAACTTGATATTTGCTGCCTGACTTTAGTGAAAAATCGTGTCAAACTTTTATTTAAACATTAATGAGTTGATTTTTATTTCCGAGTCAGTAAAGACGTCTAATGGGTTGTTCGCTATTTTGTAAGGTAGTGAAGTTCCATATGAGGTTATTGTTTTTTTTTTTTTAGTTTTCCTCTTTCTATTATTTTTCTAGACAATTACAGCCCGTTCAAATGCATTTAAAGAAAAATTCGGATATTTTCCTAAGTACTTTTGAATTGTTTTTCTATATGTGTGCGCTCCCACTCGCCGTTGGGGTCCAGGCCACTCATGGTCTCCTCAATGAAATGCATCTTGTTGTTAGCATCGACCAGGATGAGCGAATGGGTGCGACTCCCATAGCCATGCTCGGCAATGTGCACATTGAGTGCGCTGAGGCCTTCGCCCCAGCTGGGCGCGCGTCGCTCCAGTTCCGCATCAGGCCAGAATTTATGTTTGTTCTTAAGCAGCTGCAGCAGCTCGCCGCTCAGTGTCTCCACATCTGATTGGCCGAATTCCTTTACAATCTGCTCGAATTGCTTGCGGCCGTATTGGACCTTTTCGAATGGGCACTCGGGCAAACTGTTGCCAAATCCATAGCATTGGTCCTGCTCGAAGGGCAACAGCGTGGGCGGCACGTTGCTAAGCAGTTTGATTTGAGCCGGCTGCCCATCAGAGCTGAAATGACAAATTAAATATAAAATATCAATTCTAATTAGAACCCGTTAGAAATATGTGCTTGGCTGCCTTTCTCACTCGCACTCTCACTCGGACTCTCACTAAAACTAACGGCGCTTGACTGTCAACAGGTTGCAATGCTTAAGCACACTAACACATAAATAGAAAAGGACGCGTTAGTGTGCGTGCATGCGTGACCCTCCTCCAAGCTGCATGAGCATGAGCAAAAAAAGACCAACAATTGAGAGCGCAACCAAATTGCATATGTGTGGGAATTAAGAAAAGCAAATCGGATCTCTCGCTCGTGCACATTGTGTCGTAGGAGTGCAAGCGAACAAAGGGCCCGAGCAGTAACGTAATAAAATCAACAAGTAAAAGCAATGGGAGTAAGCAAACAAAATGAAATATGTGGGAGGTTATGCTTAAAATAGGATCTCTCGCTCGATCACATTGTCGTGGGTGAACGCGAGAGTAACGACCCGAGCATATACGAAGTGGACAGCAGCCTGAAAATCTGCTGCAGATCTATGTAGCTGTGCACACACATAAATACGTTTGTATGCATAAGTATAAGTATATATTTACTTACCCAATCTCAATGGAGACAAAATTAAATGCACTGTATTTGGTACAATCCGCCAGCAAATTTTGATTATAATTTACAATATTGTGCTCAATATCCGTTTGACGCACATAGTCAGCTACGATCATGCCGCGTCCTAATAAGAAATGTTCGTTATTTGTGTGGCGTTCTTTGTGCTCGTGGCAGCTGTTCTTGGTATTATTATGCGGTTGCAAAATGTTTTTGTGCGCTTCGAAACAAAAAAATGTTATGAGTTATAAGTTTATGAAGAGGAAGAAAGGATTGCTACGAATGTTGGCTTGGGGTTAATGGAGCCGATTTTAGTGGCTGAACTTTGAGTGTGTGTGCTGGGTGTGTGTGTGTTGTGTTTACCGACTGCATTGCGAGGCTTTGGCTCGCCAGTTAGATTTAGCAACGCGCCCACTTTGAAGACGCCCTTCCCGCCGCCGATGGCCAGCCAAGTGCCGCCCTCACGTCCTGGCTCCAGATCAATTCCTATAAAATAATATATCATATAATATAAATAATATATCATTGGATGTGACAACTCTCTACCCATAGCACTCACCTCCATAAACATGATCCCCGTCAGACCATTTGGCTGCCGTTTGTGTGTCGCGGGCAAAGAACTCATCGCGATTAGAGGCCAAGATGAGTTTGTAGCCAATGGCATTGGGCTGCGAATTGGCATAGAAGAATATGACACACATGCTTGACACTCACTCGCAATTTGACTAGCTTCTGTTCTTAATAATAAATGTGCGCTGGAAAAAGAATCAAGTCAGTTTCCCTTTGTTGTTTATTGTTTATCAGGAAATTATCGCTGACTCGGAATTATCTTATCCGTGCCACGCTCCACGATTGCAATTGCCCCGTATAAACTTAGCGATGGCACCGCATACAATTTATCCGACATTATACTGAGCAATTTGGTTAATGAATATGCATTGGATTGTGTAATTCAATCATACTCGCCTGTATTTTGTTGTTGTTTCCAATACAATTCTTTTTTGTCTATTTTACTTTTGTTTTTGAAATTTGCATTGCCAACTACGGGTAAAGTTGCCAGCCGGTCGACTGCTTTTCGATTTCGGGCAACTTATCGATAGCTTGTTAGCCTGCTCAGCCCTGGCACATGGTTAACTTTTTGCGATCCGGCAACGCCGCTCAACCAGTTGAATGCAAATGGACCAGCGTCGTATTAGAATTTGATCAAGTATTTACGTTTTTTTTCAAGTGCAAACGTGTGTTAATTTACAAAACTATACACTGGCAAAGGGCATGCTAGGTAGCACAGTTAAAGCATAAAATGCACGCACCGCAAGCTAAATTCAACCGTAATTTAAACAAATTTCAGACACACATACCAACAAAATCCTACACTCACACAAACGCGCAACGCGTGCATAAACATATGAGCAAAGCATAGAAAAAATAAACCAACACAACAACAATAATAACAATAACGTGAACAGCAGCAGAAGCAGCTAGTGAACAGTGAACAATAATATAATTGTTAAAATTGATAAGTATAGTGTGAAGCGAAAGGAGGCAACTACTAAAACGGCAACAAAAAAGCGAGCCAGGCGCGATTTTCTTCGTCGTTGTCCCTGCGTCAATAGAGAGGAAAAAATTGTTACTAAAAATAGCAACAAATAGACAAAACCCCGCTGTCGCTGACGTTTGCTTCTTTCGGACTTTGGGCCTTGCCTCCGTTTTGACAGTTACCGTTAGCCTGTTGGATCAAACACCAGGAACAGCAGCCAAATTTAAAGACAAATATACATACAGATGAATATAACTAAATAACTAGAAAGTGAAATTACGCTACATTTTGGTGCCTAGTTTTCGTTTTTTGTTTTGTTTTGTTTTTATTTTGTTTTCTGTTTTGTGTTTGCTGCATTTGTTTGGACACGAAATAAGAGCAACAGCAACACCAACAGCGGCAGCAGCAGCAACAACAGCAACATCAGTAACAACAATAACAAACACGGATCAACACAATGCTCTTAAAATTCACAAAAACCAGTGGAGCCGGCGGCGCGGGTTCGGGCACCAGTTCGTCGGTGCAGGCAACCACGACGTACGCGGTGCGCGGCGGAACAGGTTTGTTGTTGTTATATTATCTTATTTCTACATTTTGGGACATCGTTTTTTTTTTTCTCTCTCTCTCTCTCTCTCTTTTCTGTTTTTGCCCTCGCTTTTACCTGTGCCTTTGAGTTACATTCCACATACCTACATATATTTACATACATATATGTATGTATATATTTATAGATTGATACATACAAACATTTCAGAATTTTAGATTTGATAACATATTTTCATACATATTTTCACTACAATGTTAAACAATAATAGACAATAAATAAAAGTGAACAACTTTTAACTATAAAAATTGTTTCTTGTTGATTGTGTTATTTGTGTGGCTTTCTTCCTCTTGCTCATTATGTCAATGTGGGCGCCTCCAAGAAACCCCATCGCATTGTACACAACTCAAAGCATCGACAGCGTTGCACAGTGTGTCCAAGCCATGGGTTCCCTTGCGCAAACGTACGATATGATAAATATGTTTTAAATAAATTTAAAAAAAAGTGAATACGCATTCAATAGCCTAAAGTCAATAGCTAGATCTTAACGTTAATACTATAATAAAAGAAAATAATCTAAATTCAAATTTTTAATTTCTGCCTCCAATGAGAATTCAATTGTTAGTTATCACATAATTTTGGTTTAAAAAAACATCGAAAATTACAAATCTTTAACAAAGGGTTTCGTAATAATATCTGTGCTCAATTACATATCTATAGCAAAACAATCAATTTACTTAATGCAACTTTAAATATATCTAAAGCAAGATCTATACATATGTATGTATTTATAGCAAAACAATCAAAGCTGAAATATACAATATCGCCCTCTCTCTAAATATATATTCAAAATAATAACTTTCAATTACGCATTGCCCCATCATGATGCACGAGGGGCATTCATAAACCAAAACTCTCTTAAAACTATTGTTTGATCAATAAATTCGCTCCACTGTGCGACGGCGACAGCGGCGGCGACGTTGACAGCACGTTGTTCGCTTGTTGACTAAATTGAGTATGTTAGAGTATTGGTTTCTATATATATATATATATATATATATATATATATATGTTTGTATATATGCGCACACATACATGTATATATGTACATATGTATGCATCTATGATTCTGTCGGCTGGGTAAGGTTGTTTGCGTAGCTTTTGCGTAGGCCGCGCGGCACACGTGGCAAGCACAAAAACAACAATCAACTAAATATACATACGTACACACACACACACACACAAGAGAGCTCGATCATAAAATACCCTGCACGTGCAGCTAGACAAATGCAAGTCTGGTGTGTACAAATTTATGGTTTTAAGCAGCAATTAAATTAAATTAAATAAAATATGATATTTGTTATATAAGGAAAAAAATATCTATCAGAATTATTTTTAAGTTAAAATTATTATACTTGCTCTTGAATATACTCTCGTTATGCGCAATATTTAACTTGTCTGCCTTTCCATTTGTTTCTACTTTTACCTATAATTTACTCTCGCCTATATAACTCCTAAGTCAAGGCAAATGGTAGTTATATATGCATACATATATACACATATATGTATATGTATATAAGCGAACCTGCCAAGTTTTGAAACTAAAACTCCAACTAACTTACTTCCCTTGGAGATTAATCACGCCTACTGTGGGCGTGGTAGATAAAACAAAACCTCTATATTTCAATTTTGTTTATCTAGTTAGACTTATAATTATTTGTACTTCGATTGTGAGTAGTAAGTATTGTATTTTTTGCAAAATTCTTAAGCATTTTTGATCATAAACGAGTATTATTTTTTACACACTAAATAAATATCAAATAGAATAACAAAAATATTAAAAAAAAAAATTAAAAGAAAGTAAAATAATTTAACAAATACTATAAATATAAATCGAAATGAATTATTCCAAATTCAATTTTCATTTTAGCTTAAGATCAAATTATAATATATTAGACCAATCTCATAATGCGAAGTGATTACAGGGTATATCTGTGTTCATAGAGTAGCAACAATTATAGTTAGACCCTTGTCGCTGTATTGATTAAAAAGCATAATAATAATGGCTCATAAGGATCCTTTGGTGCTGCCACTTAACGATGCCTGTCGATTTGAGTGTGTATTTTGTGCTTGAATACCGTTATACGTTCGTACTAACGGCAGCCAGTGTCCTATGTCCTTTGTCTGTATCCTGTGTCTGTGAACGTTCCACTCCTCGGCGCTATTCGACAATGTTTGCCAATGCTCATTTAATATAATTTAATAGTGTCTACAAGGTTGTGCCAGGTGGCGATGGGAGGGCCACCTGATGCGCCTCCAGTCGCAGTCCTTGACAACCGCGACATTAGCTAATACACAGCACGATATAGAATAAGACACCTGCCAGCCATTTCAATGCACCTTCATCTTAAGCTTCATGATACGTGTTCAATTCACTTCAATTATTGCCTTGATTACTTGTAATCCTGCTGGAATAATTATAATTAAATCAGAGCTAATCTAAATAACAATGTCATCCTTTTTGATGTGAAATATAATATATATTACGTATTCCTAAAGTGAATCAGTGAATTCATCTAACAATCTGTTTTATAAATAATGATAAGCATATTGATTTTGGATTTTATGCTTGGTAATAACTATCAAAATCAAAATGACCTCTTTAATGTTGACATTAACTAGCAATCGGTATTATTAATATTATTCTTAGTATACATGAATAGAGAAACTGAGCTTTAACTTTAGCTTTATGTCTTCCACAGTCAGCTATATCTGAGTGCTATTCTTTGTGAAGAAAAACTTGTGAAGTCAGTTGACCTGCGTTTTCATTTCTTGAAAAGTTTGTTTATTCATACTTAGATAGAACTTTATTTATTATTTTATTGCCTTATTTATTTATTATTTTAACTCAACTACTATGTACACTGAATTGTAATTTTGAAAAGATTGAAATATGTAAATACATGTGATCGATTTTTTAAATTGATCATTAAATATCGATTAGTATCGATTTCATATCATTTGATGCGTAATTAAAACGATAAGTGCAATAAAGTAACATGGCAAGTCTTATTAATTATTGCTAATAAAAAATGCCATTCCAGGAGTTAAACTACTGTAAAGTTGATATGTTTATAAATTATCGATAAGTTTTGCCTTTACTAACTAATCGATCTTCAACAAAATAATAAATATTCATCATCAGTTTATTTAAAGATATCTTGTACATTACTAAACATACGGTTAGTAAATTTTGTAAATAAATTTCTTGGAAGTTTACAGCTGTGTAAACTCTAAAAAATCTATTTACAACATTGACGGGGCAACTGTTGAACTAGCTGAACTAGCAGTTAACTCGGCTTAGAAGATACCTGCTCCATTCAGCTCAACATCGAAATATAACAATATTGTTGTATAACTTATATGAGAGTGTATTTAGATTATGCTAGTATGCTAGAAATTCTGGCTGAGGGCATTTCCAACTGAATCATAATCACTAGATCATATGCAGAAATCCTTTATTGGAATTCTTTTTTATTTCCGCCATGCGGGGGAACTTTCTGGACATATTTTCTATAATCGTGAACTCTGCAGCGCTGTTATTCATATAAAAAAAAACCTAATTCAACTGGTTGAGAATTTAACTACATATGTATATATATTTTGCTAAGTCATAGTCGACATTTTCTCTCTATTTTCGCTCAGTCTGTCTCTCTCTCTTTGTCAAGTCTCGTGATTTGAGGTAGTCAGCAATTGTCGACGACAAGTTCGCCTTCATAGAGTCTGTCATCTGCTTGCCGCCAATAGCCCCACCCCCGTTGCTGGCTATATTAATGCAATTTTCTGCTCGCTAGATTAGTTAATGATCGAGGGGCGTTGTCGCGACATTGCTTTTCAGGTTATATTTGTATGCAAAGCAACAAAGCTTTAAAGTCACATCAACAATTCGAAGTAAAATAAAAAATAAATAAATAAAATGTAAAATAAACCTGATCGACTTGGCTATACTCTGTTCATGTGAATTATACGAAATTTGAGTTTCGTGCTGGACTGATTAGTGGAGTGGTTAGATTTTATTTTATTTGTAAATTTAATATTCTGTTGCATGCAAAATATATAATATTATTTTAATAATATTATGTACTAATATTATTACTATTATTATTATTATTATTATATTATTGTTCTTGGCTCATATTTTGCATTCGATTCTTTTGGTCACTTTGCTCAGGTTCCAAATAATTATTCGCATATACACCTTGAGTAAGAGCTGATGCTTATTGTTAAAAACTAAACTAAACTTAACTAAAAGAAAATGTATTCTACATTAAACTAGTTAATATTTCGTATTGTTTTCTTAGTGCTTCTTTAGTTTACAACAGAGCATTATGCAGTCGGCGACTCTTTGTTGTCACCTGCTGTTCTTCAGCTTCTACATATGATTATATGGTATATATACATATATATAGTGTGTAGTATATATATTTATTTATCAAATGTATATGTGTGTGCATGTATATGTATATATGTATTTGCTTCATTTTATTTTATTTTATTTTTTTATTTTGGCGAGCCCACCTCAATCAAATCGCTGTTGTGGCGTTTACAGCCAGAGGCAAGCGAATAGTTCAGACATCTCAAATGGAACTCGACATTGCATTCATTATTAGATATTCCACATGCAAGTGTTATTGTTGCTATTGTTGTTTTTTTGTTGTTGTTGTTATTGTTGCTATAGCTGCTGCTGTATTTACCCCCCTTCTAAGTCAGCGAATGCGCAAAGCCAGCGTCAAAACAAAATGATTAGTGCTTATGTTGTTGTTGTTTTGTGTGTCTGTCTTTTTTTTTTTTGCTATTGGGTTTTACCTAGTGCTCGCTTTAAATTAATTAAACACTCTACATTTTTTTGGTTTCTGTTTATATATATTCATTAACTTTAGGTCTCTCTTTGTTTGCCCGAATGAGTGTCTGCTTGGGTTTTATGAGTCAATTTGAGAGATAAAGGTATTTGACATATATTTTGAATACTCTATATTGAGTATTTAAGTATGTGTGTGTGTATTAATTTTAAACTGTTTTTTTTTTACATAAACTGGGCTAAAATATATACAAATGAATACAAAATGCCGTCAACGTCAATAAAATGTAATGAACATTTTTATGGCGCTCGCATAAAATAATTTAAGTGCATTCGTATTCGTACATATTGCAAACGTTAAATGACTCAGGCTGAAAGAAACATTGTACATTGATGGGAAATAAAATATGAATGAAAAAAGGAGACAAAAAAAAAAAACAAAAATGAAAAGAAATTAATACGTTAGACAAGCCAATTAAGTTGCGGTCCAAGATCGATATGAGTGTTAACTTAGCTATTCACAAATTCTGATTGGAATGACTGGACAAATGTAAATGTGAATGTCAAATTCAATAAATTGCCATTTTATTTGCATTTGATTCGTTATAACTTGGAACTATGTATGTCTAGACTGGTCAGAGCCAGAGCACAATACTTGGAATTAGGTAGTCTGTATGCTAGTATATAAAGTTACAAAAATGATATTTAAATAATAAAACTTGTTCGTAATATCCTTAGAATATTAGCAAGTTTAATATAATATATATAATATAGGAAACCCTAAAAATGTTCTGCAATTCGTTTCAAGTTCTAATTTTAACTTGGAATTTAACCTTAACATTAACTTTAACCTAAATGTAACTGTAAATTTTTGTTCTAGCAGTTTCTCAATTTAATTTTTGCTTAATTTGAACTTAAACCTAAATTAAACATATGTAACTTTAACTTTCTATAATTCTATTTCATTTTCTAGAAACTAGACTTTTTATATTTAAACAAATTACATTCCTCAAATATTCTCAAATACCTTATATTTCTTAAATTCTGCTCTCACCTGAAACCTAAGAAGGTTTAAAGCTTGTCTCAGCTCAAGTTTTTCGTTGACCTTCGGGTAGTTGGGCGACGGGCGAGTTGATCGCTCTTAATTGTCTTACTTTGGAGTTAGTGGCTAAATTATTGCGTGATCGTTTCGAAATAATACTATTTGTTGTCGTCATTTCACATGAGCGATAAATTCCATTACATTGCCCGATTATTATATGCCATAGACAACGACAGCAACAACAATACGACAAACAACTGGCTAAGGTCAAAACGCAACACTGCAAAATGTTTCTTGGAAATTAATCGCCGTCAGACAACGGCAAGTGCAGCCGTCTCTCTGCCCCTTCTCACTCTCTCTCTCTCTCTCTCTCTTTCTCTCTCTCCTCGTGTATCCGTGCTGTACCACTTTTTATCCGTGTCTATTACAAAAGCCAATTGGCTGTTATTGACGGAGTGGTGTACGGATTGGATGCCCCGGAAATGCCGTAAGTGAAAAACGTAAACAGCCAGGTAATACACACATTGTCATCGGTTGATCGATGCCGGTTTGTGACTCCCCATGCAGCCGGTTTTATATATATGTATATATATATATATATTTTTTTTTTTCCAATGCTCAACTGCAGTTATAATGCTAGCAAATGTTGGGGTATTGGAACTAAGTCGAACAATTTGTGGCTGCGGCAAGTGAAATTTCCAACTGCCTCATGATGATAGTTAGAAAACAAATTCTTTGCATCGTTCGGTGAAATTACTTTGTTTTTTAAATATTTGCAAATAACTACGAATAGAATATATAAATTAAACATATTATAATCATTTGTTGTACTCTAATAATGTTAGTCTAGCTTCTTAACTTGTATTTTAAATATATTTATATTTGACAGAGTTGAGTTTTTCGCTCGGTCAGCTAGAACCGTCTCTATATATGTACATATCTTGCATCGTCTAAGGCTATAGACCTCGCAACGGAAGTTGTAAGCAGTTTGACGTCAATTGTGAACAATCGTCACTGTGGTGTTAATTTTTATTAAAATTCATTTATTATATTATTAATCAAACAAAAACGATTTGAATTTAGACGCGAACTCTCTATACTAAATTATTATGAACAAGTAAGAAGGCCCTAGTCGAGACTGCTCGGCTACGAGATACCTTGAACTCTGTAAAAAGAAAAACTAATACTTTTCTTCTTTACGAACGTATAAGCGCGCGCTCTGCTAACTGCGCAGTTACTGCCGTGGCTGGGGGGTGGGTTTGGCTATATTTTGGATGCTTATTCTATATAGACGACCTTCGTGAATCTTTCAGAATATAATAATAGCACTCAAATATGTCTATTTGCCAAATTATAAGTCTCTGGTTTTTTAATATCGATTTTTTTTTCAAATTAGGAGGTGAATTTTGGGGTCGGTATCCAAAATCTAACAAAAATCGAAATTGTATCTATATATTGCAAAAGACTTGAAGACTCTAACTCTAAAGATGAACGAGATATAATTTAAAAACTGCTTCTCGATAAATGACTCTGAAACGGAAATAGTTATCGATTTTCTGAAACAAAACCCGTATACCGCGTGCAATACACGGACCACGGACCTAGCCTAGTCTCGCGATCATACAGACGGACGACCGGACAGACGGACATCAACTTTTCTCGTCACCTTAATCAAGAATATATATGCTTCATGGGATCTGCCACGCCTAATTCTGCCTGTTACATACATTTTCACAAAACCATTATACCCTGAATTCCCATTTTCAATAGGATTAGGGTATACAAAATAAACATCAAAATGTTTGGCAGCTTAGTTCTGGCAACTAACATAAGATACCAAAAGCAGTTAAAGCATTCTTAAGCACAATTTGAAATACCCTGAAATCTGATTGGAACTATAACTGTTTTGTTTCTATTTTTAAAGTAATATAAATGATAAATGGTGTAGTACATTACTCCATTCTTCCATTCATTAACCTCTTAACCTCTTAAAAAAAAATATAAATAAATTTCTCTCTGGTTACCTTACGGTCGGCTACTTTTTGCAATGAACTGTAATTATTTTTGATGGTTAAAATATATTTCTTCTCTAAATTTTAATTCAAATTCAAATTAATGTTGTTTTTTGTGACTGGAACTTCTAAAGATTTTATTTATTTATGTTTTGTGATTAATTATTCGATTAAGTCATTTAATTGTATTATTTTGGGATTCCCGTAAATGCTTTGAAAATTTAGCATGGATTTTGTAATATATGAATTTATTCTATTTCAAGACAATGTATATATAAAAGATAATAGCTTATATTCAAATTCAATTATATTATAGCCAAAACTGTTTGTCATCAAACCCCTGTTCGAAAATGTTTACAATATTGTAGCTGCAGCAAATATTTCAGCATCCCAAGTATTCCCTACACATTTTTATACAATTGACGCTTTGCTACAAATTGACAAGTGAAAAAAAAAAATCAGAAAAAAATAGCAACAAATCGAGCCTCAGCCCAGCCTTCAATAAATAGCAAATCCGAGCCCTGCTCCATTTGCCATGAACGGGGGCAGCGGCATCCACATGGAGAACTGGAGCTGTGCAAACAAATGACAAACGACAAACTGAACCAAACTGAACTGTTGTCAACGGCTATCATCAAGTGTTTTTTTTTTTTTTTTTTTTTTTGTGGCTATCTGGAAATGGCTTACTGCCAGCTGTTTAGATATTCGTAAATTATTATTATTATTGGCCGATTGTTCTCTGAAAAGAGGTTGATAACTTTTTAGTTACTATCGAAGATTTGAAGGTTGTGGCACGGTTTCATAAATTGGTTTTATCCAATCAAATATATAACTGTTTGCAAAACCGAAACGTTTGGCAATATCATTGATCATAATTTGTTATCACAATATCTATGCAAGTCATGAAGCTAAACATGTCTGTTGCCATAAAGTAAATCATTTCAAATTGCATGTAATATATTCTTGATCATGAAAGTCGAGTGCGACCTAGTTAGCTCTGGAGCAGTTTTGTATATAAGGGTGGATTGATTTTGTAAAGTATAAGAACTTGATTTGTTATGCAGTACTTTCATATCGAAAGAAAAACTGTTGATTAGTTTAGCTTTAAATAGTCCAGAACTTTTAGACATTCTGAATCATATTCATACGATATTTCTTTAACTGTTTGAGTCATCAAATTGCTGCTGTTCTAGATAAGTGCTTTTAAATTGATCGATAAGCCCAAATATCGAGAATTGTATTATATAAATATTAATATTTATATATTATTGTATGACTGTTCAGGGTATCGCCTAGTCGAGCACTTCCCAGAAGCGCACTTTTTATTGTGCTCACTCTTGTTTTGTCAGTTTTTGAATGGCGAACAAAAAAAAAATGAAAAGATCACGTGACGCTTAATGTGGGTGTGTATCATCTAGCAAAAAATCGGTATAACTGATTAATGGACATTTATTATGCGTGCACATATGTACATAGTGTACATATACATATATATATGAATATATACATATGTATATACCAGTAAGCCCATGTATTAGTTGTTATTGATAAACACGCGCATGAATGTTTGTTCCTTTCTTTAATATTGACGTGCTAAACGAACCAATTTCAGTTGTTGTTATTGTTGTTGTTGTTGTTGTTGTACTCCATTCATCTAACAAATAATCAAAGCACGCCCCCTTAGCTAAATTTTGTTGATACACTCAAACGCAATTGTGGGTATAATGTTTCGTTTTGTCAAGAAGTGTGTAGCAGACACAAGTGGGCGGGGTTAAGCAAATATTGTATGCATATATAGTATATATATATATATATATTATATACAGGGTTGGGCACACGAGCTGTAAGCAACTTCACCTGTTAATCTATTTCTCTTTGTATATAGATTTTAGCATTTAGGGGCGCTAGAGACTTTAAATTCAATATGTTCAATATATTCAACATATCTTTGATAACTTATTTTGCTGTTCGAAAATCGATTAAAATCGATATTGAGCACTATTACTTTAAATCTAGTTTAGGGTAGCTGCTAGTCGAGCACTTCTAGCTAGACTATTTCTTTTATTTCTTTAAGAGATAATTAATTTTAATGAGAGCGAGAGAGAGGGCGAGGGCGAGATTGAGAGAGCAGAGGCTGCTCTAGAAAAATAAATATGACAAAAAAAAAAAAAAACATGTAAATTAAAAACATTTGATTTAATTAACTAACTTGAGATTTTATATAATTTAAATAGTTGGCACGCACTCGTTTTCTTTTTCTTTTTTTTTTCGGCCAATCGCATTGTTGTGTTTGTATAATGAGCATTATGAGTTATGATTACGCTATTATAATCGGCACAAGGCATTATCAGTTTAGTGCTAGTGCTTTTGGCACCTGTGTGTATTTTATTTGGATGACTCAAACCGCAGAAATGTCACAGAAAGAGGTGCAAATTAAATTTTAATGGCCATCTAATTTGTTAACAAATACAAAAACAAAAAAAATAAAATAAGTCCAAGCAACAGCAGCCAAAAGGTAAATCTCATCTCGCTCTCTTGCTGCCTCTATCGTGTCTCACTCTCTCTCTCTCTCTCTCTACTCTCACTGCCTCTGCCTTTACAATAATTTTCTGCGTCGTCTTTTTGCGTTCTATACGCCTTTCTTATATTTGTTTACAATTCAAACACACACACACACACACAGAGGCACATTAGTTATTGTTGCTGTTTTTTTTTATGCGCAAGCGCCACAAAAAATTAACAATAACAAAAGCAAATGGCAATAATAATGAAACGCGCTCTCAAGGTTGCAGAACATTGTTGCTAATTTTTCATTCAGTCAAATAGCAGTCGAATAGACGCCTTAAATCAAATTCTTTGAAATCATATGGCATTTTCAATTTAGACTATATAAGCGCATGCATGTCTATACTATATATATGCGCAAATAGTTGAGTGTACATAATACGGAGCAACATATACTCAGCGAGTAGATAGATAAATACTAGGGTTGTTGAATATTTTTAAAATATCGTATCGATGATATTTTAAGTTTTGAAAAAATATCAAAATGATATTTGATATTCAACTTTAAAAATATCGATATATCGATATTTTCGATATTTTTAAAACTTTGTCCTACAATAACTTTACAATCCGACCAAAAAACAAAAAAGAAAGAATAATAAGAATAACATCTCAAGTTTCCTCTTCCGCAATGTGTACTTTCAATATTGACCTGTTGTGGTCGTTTTCGAAGGTATCACCTTGGTCTTCTAAATTCATAATAATGTTGTTTTTTATATGCATTGCCATATTTGATGTGTTACAACTTGTTTTTTATTATTTTAGGGCATAAATTGCATTTTGCTGTTCCATTTTTGAAATCTGAATAATTCGTTTTAACCATTTTGATTCAGAATGTCTCACAATGTGTAACCAACGATATATCAAATATATCGCAAAAATATTCGATATTTGGGCAAAAAAAATATCACGATATAAATATATTTTTTTTTTATAAAAATATCGATATATTGATATTTTGATATATTATCAACAACCCTAATAAATACACTCAAGTTGTGGATCTTAAATAACAAGAGTGCGCATAAGCTAACGCAGAAAACTGTAGCTGTAGTTGTAGTCCTCCTATTGGGTGAAATCTTCTACTAGTTCTCGTCTGAGCATAAGATAAAATTTATGTATGTTTTCGTCGTTCATATAGTTCGTTCCATTGGTAAAGTTGTTTAAGTTGTAAATTTATTTAAATGATATACAAACTTCCCTGTAAAGCATAGTTTGGTCTCTTCTATGTAATTCTCAGGCAATTTAGATCTATAGTAATCTATATTTTAAATCATTTTAAGACTAAGCTCTCTTGTATATATATTATTTATATAAATAAAAAAAAAAATAATAATAAATAAAATTCAAATAAATAAAATGAAAATGTAAAGAAAATTATAAATAAAAAATGTTAAAAATTTGAATTGCAAACATAAGTTTCAACAATAAAAAAAATACAAATTTTAATAAAAAAAAAATTTAAATAAAATTAAAAAAATATGTAAATAAATTAAGTAAAAAAAAAATCAAATACAAAAAATGTATAAGTAATAAAATTTAAAATATATTCAATACTTACAGCATTTAACATAGATTTCATTTTCTATGAGAAAACTCTCATATTCATGCTATATAGAAAATCTCTTCATCAATTCGGCAATATCTGTGTGTGCGTATCGCTATATATTTCGAATCAAATCAAATATGTTTGTGTATTCAATATTATTGATTGTCTTGCAGTATGCAATTGAATCTAAATTGTTCGCAGTTATTCAGCTTGATTGATTGATTGATTGATGCCAATTCAAGTCTGGCCCAAAGTGCAGCCGATGTTGACCGATAAACGACTCATGAATACCCACGAAATGAAGAAAGCTAATATATTTTGTAATAATTTTCAGCAATAAATATATATAAAATATTTATTTACATTATTCATATTTGAGTCATAAAATATATCTAAACAAAATATTAAACACAAATATTTAAATACGAGTTGCCTGCTGTTGAACGTCACCGCTCCACTCGAGAATATGAACTTTTGATGAGTTCAAATATGTGAACTCACACATTCACAAATTTTAAGCCAATATACCACTTTTTCACTTACAATAAATGTAGAAAGAAGCATAAAGAGCGATACCGACAAATGGCAGCGGTTTCAGAGGCGCATGCGACGGTCACGTGACGACGAAAGAACAAGAAACAAATGTAATAATAAATTAAGAACAACAACAATGGCAATCAGCAGCAACAAGACAATCAAAACAACAACAATAACAGCAGCAGCGACAACAACAACAACAATTAAATACTTAGAGCAGTCTGTAGTAGTAGTTAAACTTGTTTCTTGTGTTGTCTTTTGGCACATTTGTCTCAGTGGCGCGCGCATCGTTTGACAATTTGATTGTGATTTGGAATGTACGTCATTGTTATAGTTATCTCATACTATCCCATCCCATCTCATCCCATCGCATACCCATCCCATTCCATCTCATCCCAATCATCACACTTCTATTTCGTGATGAGATCGCGATCGGACATGGAGAGCACAAAAAGTACTTTACTCACTCCACACTCATTGCTGAAATGTAAACAAAATCTTATCAATTTCAGTCGCTGTCGGTCGTCGTCGTCGTCGTTGTCGTTGTCGCTGTACTGCGAGTCCAACTGGCTCACAGCGCTCACGCCCAACTCATAAAGATACAAATACATATATTTGCATACATGTATATGTCGATGTACATACATGAATGCATAAACACATACATAAGTACTTATACACAATTGAGGTTTGTCTCTCGTTCGCTGTCATTTGCCATTTACCGTCTAGTGAATTTCACAATATATCGCGAAATTTAAACAATGTTCAAATACATGTCTATATACGAGCACACACACAAATATATAAAAATATATATAGTATATATACGAAAACGTATCACAAATTAAATTCGTTTCTATGCTTTGAATTTGATTAGATTTAAATATTCAGCTTTCGTAATCAGTCTGGGTTTTATGCTATTAATAAATATGAAGAACAAATATTTTTATTAAAAAAAAAAAAATCTAAAAAAAATATGTTTAATGTTTTCATAAATTGTTTTATTCAGCAGTCTGTCTAGAAATTCATTTAAACACAATTTAATTGAAACTTGTGTTAGTCATATATGCTCCTAGCTTCAATGAAGTGAAGATAATATGATTTATGTCTGGCTAAATTATGTTATATTATATATAATATATGTATATAGTATATGTCATTCAACTTTTCAGAACTTCAACTATGAGAATCTTTTATAATTTACTTAGTAAGAACTTTCAAATAACATATGCATTTGTATATATGATAAAATTCCCGAGGAACGGAACCTCCTTTGCCATAAGCATTGCCTTTATCGTCGACACATTTGATTGTCCGCTAGCTAAATCCGTCATGCAATGTGCTTAGCGTGTAAAAATTTATACTAGACAGAAATTATTAACCAAACTTAACAGACTGAGGAGGTTATTGACTATTGACTAAACACCGTAAACATATTTGAAGTAAATAATGTCACTAAATGTTAATAAAATATTTATTTATTTAAAAGTGAACTTATGAACTTAATATAGATACTAATGATAATTATATATGATTATATTTACGAACTATTACAGCTCAGAAAACTTTGTAGTATTTCAACAGCTTTTGAGTCTTATTCTTTTCAATTTAATTCATTAAATTGCTTTAGGTCTTAGATATGATTATACCTTGGTTGTCTGCTGTCTGTGGGTTGTGCCTCGCTTAGTGAGCCATACGGAATGTACTGACGATTTCCCATTAAAGTCTTATCAGATTTAATGATTATTTTTTTTGCTCTAACACATTTGTCGGCACTTGTAATGCTCGTTCATGGTATACAAAGAGTATATAGAATATGCTGCTCATATCTTTATTTCTTGTTATATGTAACATTTGAATTATATAACGAATATTTTTGATATTATTTTTATAATTTTTATATCTACCTTTGACTTTACTATATTAAGTTGGGATAAAGTCAAGATTTCCATAAAAATTCTCTAGAACTTGAGTTGATTGTTAAATTATCAAAAAATTCAAATTATATCTTCTACATTCATATTGGCGCTGTTGCTCTAGAGATATCTATAGCAAATTAAATATTCTATTTTTTTTTTGGCGCATGGCATATTTGATAAAATATTCAAAAAAATATTTGTTCCTTCATTAGTGTTGCTTGTTGATTCATGATCGAGTATTATGCAGTCGGTTGCATCCGATCTCGTCATTCTCACTTGTTACGAACTGTTTTCGTTTTCGTCACAGTTGTAACAAGTTCGGCGTACGCCAAACGTTTCTGATGTCAATGCCATAGAGAAATACAACTATTTACACACACATTGGCACACTTACATCACACACACACACACTGCCATATAGGCAGCGCTAGACACACTTATACAAACATGAAATTTGTGCCTCAAGGCGGACAGCATAATAATAATAATCTCTCGCGCCGACTACATGAATTGATAAAGAGCAAATTACTTATAAAAACTACGACAAGAATTCGACAAGTCGAAGTATGTAGTTAAAACCGGTTCGATTTTCGTTTGGTTTAGCGATTGGACATACCCTAGAATGATTTTTTTTTCGTTATTGACTTTTGATAAACTTTGGCAAATAATAATATAAATACAATATAAGTAATCGGAGCAGTACGACTCTAGGGGCGCTTTAGACAAAGCTTTTATCTGTGTAGCTAAATAGTTTTTGTTTTAAAGGCTAACAAAAATAGATCTATAGATAGTCTGGTAATCAAAATTAATACATAAACTAGGCGATTTTAGATCGAAGTCTATGACATATAGAGTGTTTTTTCAACAATGGATTACATGTAATATTAAATGACAGATTATGAGATATAATATATAATAATAATCATAATATAGATACATACATATAATTATAATAATTATATATTTTCATTCCATCTTCAAAGGCTATTATTATTATTATTATTACATATCCTTGGATTTTTAAGATTGTACGAGTTCTTGAATTCCTTGACTTAGGGTATATGGCTTGGGCATATGTATTGTCAGTTCACATTCCCAGACATCACATCAACTTTGACCTCTTTCAATGCCATAAATTCACAATCTATTTTATAATTAAACTAAAGCAAAGGGTTTTTCCCTTGTGAATCTGTGTGTCTCCATTTGAAGCTAATTTTGATCAAGTTCAAGCTTATCAGCCTGCGCATGCGAACTTACTTTATTTAAGTATGTATTTTGGCATTCACATCAAGAACACGTGATGCAAGTGACGGCAACGTGAACGTCTGTCAGATAGCCCGGAAGTAGACCCAACTAGAATCACAGCATAATCGCCTTAAGCACACACACGTTTTTATGTGTGTATAGCAACATGTTCACAGAGATTGTACTATGTATAAAATAAACGAAATTAGAATAAGTACGATATTTCTTTTGTTGTATACCCTGTACAAGTTAAAGGAAATATAATCATATCCAATCTCAGTAGGATTATGTATTAGTTAATTAAAATTAAATGTTCAACTGTTTTTAAAGTTTTTGAACTATGTTCTCCGATGCTCATCTAGTGGGAAATATCTATATATATCGGCGGATCAATAATCATTTGAATATATGCATTTAAACCAAGTTCAATGACATTGCTTAACAGTTTATGAATGGAAGATATTCCCAAGTCCGTCATTATCTACTAAAAGTCTCTTATATTTATTCACTCTCTTTCTATATATATTTATTATATATACATATATATTTGCTGGCCTGCTTATCACAGTTTATGATCGCATTACCGGCCCATCCTGACTAGTGTCAAAATAAGATTATTAGATTGCTTAGCTGTTGGGGGTAAAGCACCGTCTGTGCTGACGTTTGAGGTAGCTGGCGATGGTTTATCAGATGCATAACCTCGAAAAGAAAACAAGTAGGAGTGCGCCAGTTGGCAGTGTCCGACTATTAGATACCCTAAGCACTGATCAGCCATTCTAGGTCTCATTTATACGCTAACACACACACACACACTGAAGCCCTCCCTTACTGCGCATTTTACGCAGCTGGGAATGCAGCATATGCTTTACTACATATACAAAATTAATTGTCAAACAGCTAAACAAATTTTCAGAGCGTAATAATGACAAGCAGATTGGCTTTCTATTTCAAATGTAATTTTTCGAAATTTGAGATGAGTTAGAGAGGTAGCGAAAATCTGAAATAATTCGAACTCTTTGTGGTATAGAGCCACTCTACCAAAACGATATAAAGTAATCGATTTTTGTCGATGAAAAGAATGTGGTATAAGCTATCAAGTCTCAAGCAAGATCAGATAGACAGACTAGATTAACTCAGCTTGTTATGCTGATCGTAGGTTCCGCCACGGGTTTTTCTTTTTGCCTTACACATACATTTCCATAAAACCATTATACCCAGTGTTCCCATTTTCAATGGGTCTGAGGTATCAAAACCAACTAAATCACACGTGCAACTCAACAATGAGATATGTTGATGGACTTAACTCAAGTTTTACTTACTCGTATAGATTTTGACGAAGAAACGAATTGCAATTGTACCTTAGTCAATATTAAAGGTCGAATCCTCAGGTGTTAAACAGCTCTGTATATAAACGCATCAAAAACGATGGCAATATTTGAACAGACGATCTTAAATTCTCATGTAGACGATAATGAAGTCAATGGCAATGGTGGTCAGTGAAATTTGTCGATTAGGCTGGCTGGCTGGGCTGTCTGGGCTGGCTTGCAAATTGATGAGAGTAACATACATAAACGGCATAGCCATCAATTACCAAATTTAATTTGCAGTGTCTAGCTGCCAGTTAACAGACAGACAAGCTGGGTGCGCGTGCGCGACATTTGTAACCGCAACGCAACAGTTCTGCTCGCGTCGGCAACGAACGTCACTGTTATCTGCGCTCTGTTATTGCTCTTGTCTTTATAGTCGTCTGTGTCTGTTCATGCGTTTGACAGATGACTGAGCCGACAGTGGTGACGGCGGCAGCGATGTTTTCTTTGTCTCGCTTACGTACGTAACCATACCCTGCAGTCATTAGAAAAAAGGGGTATATACTTGCCAGTTGTATGTAATTGAGTGTTACAGAAATTTATTGATTTGAGTTGAGCTCGTTGACATGAGTTGAGTTCAGTTCATCTGTCAGCGTATGATTTAGGAGCTCTACTAATGTTCCACATTTCCCTAGTTCCACAGTTGCCTAGTTCCAATGTTCCATAGTTCCATAATTCCCCGGTTCCATGTATCCACATTTCTATAGTAGACAGTTCCAATGCTCTATAGATCTCTGTATCGCTCTATTGCTCTATAGTCCTATAACTGCATAGTTCCATGGTTCCATGGTTCCATAACTTCATAGTTCCATAGTTCTATTGATTTAAGCGTAAAACATATAACATCATTTGCATTGATGATTCTTTAAGATCCCCAGATACCAATCTCAGCTGAGTGCTGAGTATTTTCAAGTCGCGCTGCCTTTAATTGGGCTCCCTAGTGCTACAGTGCGACTATAATTGAATCGCTAAGCGACGCAGTAATTACAACAAATTAAAGCAAATTAATATAATCGAAGTTGTTGTTTATTCTTATACAAAAAATAAAAAAAAGTTAGCTATATATGTAGTAGATATCTATCAGAGATTTTATGATCAATAATTGCGCATAACTGCCAAAAAAAAAGAAGAAAACCCCGAAATGTACATCTATAAAACGTATTCAATAACAAAAAATTAAATATCTATACACAAATTGTTCAAATAGTCAGATATACGTACATATATGTATTGTATATATATATATATATTTTTTAAATTCTTTAATTTTTCCTTTGTTAGCTTTGAATTTATTGTTGCTTTTATTGTTGTTGTTGTTCAAACAAAAATATTTACATCAAATGCATTGAATTTTTTTTGGCGTTTTCTTTGAATACATTTTATGGTACAATATTTATCATTTTTTGCCAAAATACCCTGGGAGTACATAGCATGGGGTTGATTAAAGGACAACAATAATTTGCGAATATATTTTTTTTAGGAATTTAAAAAATTATTGCTAAATTAATTTGATAAAAAAAAATAGATAAAATAATAGAAATAGATAGATATGAAAATAATACGGAATAAAAATAATTAAATAAATATTTTTAATGTGAAATGGATTATCAAAATATATTTCATAAATATATATTTAGTATTTACATAATTCACTTCATATTAATAATGTATTTACTAAATATTTTTAATATTTACAAAACAGTTATTTAAAAAAATATATTACGAATTCTAAATTTAATTCAAAATATTAATTAAATATGTTTTTAATATTTGTTATAATTAATTATTAATATTTGTAATATAAATTTAATTCAATCATTTTCGAATTATGTTAAGTTTTATATTAATATTTGATTAACCACATATTGAATATATGTTCAATTTAATAACAGGACCCCACTCCCTGTTTGAACTTCTTTATTTTGATTTAAATTTTGGTTGGACAAAAAAAAAGTGAACAAACTGTTTTCCACATTCTTTTGACTTGCGGTTCGTATCTTCTGCTGTTTGATTTATTTTGGGTTATGATATTGGTTTTGGGTTCATATTTGTATTTAGTATTAGCGTCTGTCGTATCGCAGCGCATCATTTTGGGGACCCGAAGCTGTACGTATGCAGATGTCGTATAGAGTCCACGATGCGTACGTTAATCGAAAATTTAAAATGAATCGTACAAAATCGTGATTGAGCATTTAACATTATTAAGATTTTAAACTCGTTGTTGTATGCACAGACAATATATATGTATTATACTTATATACAGTGCCACTCTTCAGCACACACATTGGCTGTGAAATACTTTACGGCATTATTGAATTGAATGAAAATAGGGCCAAAATGGGCATTGAGAGTGTGTGGCTTAGATCGAACACGTTCAAAGCGAACCAAAGCGTAAAAGAAATCAGAGAGATATAGAGGGCGAGAGAGAGAGAGAGAGACAGAAAGAAAAACAATAGCAACTGACGCTGATGCAGGCTACAAAGAGTATAAACATAGTTCAATGGTATGCCAAAATTTAATAAATATATGCAGACATATATAGAACTGAAGAGAGTATATTGGATTTAAGGCATTTCATGTCATAAATTTTTAGCATTTGATCTTCCATATTTCTTGAATTAGTTTTAAGAAATATATTTCTATATTTCACATTCCAGTTATGGTTTCTCTTCGATCTATGCTCACAGTTTCATTGAAACTGAAACATTGGAATTCCAGTCAGAGTCAACATATAAGTTTTCATCTAAATCCTAGAGAGTTGGCAGAGAGCGATGAGAAAATGAAATTGTTGGAGCATGCATGCTAGAGCACTCTCCTCATCGAGCTCTGCTTATATATTGCAATTAAAGCATTTGAAACTCGAGCTGGTCGGTCGTTTTATGTTTTGGTGTCAGACCAGAGGGAAGAAATGGCAAGCTGCATTTCTACTATACCATAATATATAGTATAATTATATTTGCCTCAGCAGTTTCTATTTCTATTTCTATACTATCCTTATCCTAACTTATCAAATACACTTTCAAAAGCGGAAAACGAATAAATTAGTCAATTGGAACTGCAAGGAAATTTAAAAAAAGACAAAGATAGGTAGTTACCTATTATTAATTATTATTATATTATAATGTAAAGTCTTAGATCAACTAGACTCATATTTCAAAGGTTCCTTATATGCAAATAATATAGGTATGTTTATGATATTTAGTTAGTTTTTTAAACATTATCAACTTGTATCATATATGCTTATGCTTCTTAGATATTTAGTATATGACATTCTATTATATATATATAAATATATATAGTATATAAAAAAACAGACACTTTGTAAGCTTCTGTTAGGTATAGTTTGTAAACGCATTATATTCCCCTTTAAGGATCGACTAAATGGAGATTCAACAATTTCAATTTCTTTATGCTTCTACCAAAACATCGGTGCTTCTTTTAATACGTCTCGTACATGATATTGATGCCCGAACAATATGCACTAGCATATGGTCTATGCCCATGCCCATGTCCATGTCCATGCCCATGTCCCTAGCCATTACTGATCTCATATGTATGTATAATTTATAACATTTTTTATGACTGATGATCAGCGCTGATGATTACAGTTGTCACAGTTCTCGTGTACTTTTGATTGTATGTTTCTAGTTGCTGTTGTTGTCATTGTATTTAGCCATGAATGTATTATATTATACCCTACTTGGGGCGAATGCGTGGCGATCCAATCTAACTAACTAGTACAACGACTGAGGATTAAACAGCGAAATTCTGAGATGGGTTCAAGGTTAAAACCTGTACTTATTAACACGGTTTATTGTACTTTTGTAAACTGCAGGCAAAAAAAAATATATATATATAAATATAAAAAACAACAACAACAATCACTACAAAAACAATAAAAAAACTGAATTAACCCCCAAGAACATTGGCGTCTATAATTATTTATACGATGTTTCATTTGTTTTGGAATTTTTCCATTTTATCAATTTTTATTCTGTTTTTGTTGCATTTGTTTTAATATCGTAACTGGCCTGCAGTTAATCAGAGCCCTAATAATCAAAATTAGATTTTATACTCTGAACCCATTGATTTGAATGCTACATATAATCAATTATATATGATATTTGTGAAATTGCATTTGTTGATGTGTGGGTTCTATAATAATTCTATTACGTTAAGGTAGTTGAGGTTAAAGAATAGTATTTTAATTAGATTCAACATTTACTGTTTAATCTTAAAATATTAATTTATTAGATCTTAGCTCTAAAGATTAGTAAAGAAACTTTTTACCCTAAAGTTTTCAATCTGATTTGCTTTCATTATCGAATTGAAAAACTTGCATGAAACATGCAAGATTATTTGCGTTTTTGGAATAAATGTAAAATACCTTTATATTTAACAATGTAGAAAAATTATACTTGGCTTTTAGATTTTTTACAACAACAATATGGTTTTTATACAATTTGCATGTCAATCGAAACGATATCCAATGTACATAGCCGACTCGTTTCTAACTCTATTGAAAATTCTATTCTAATTCTATGACGAAATTCTGGCCCATTAAAATTGATTTAAAATAAACCTATATGCTCTTTTAGCACTTGTAGGTAAATGAGTATATAAGCTCAACTATTCGTTTTTTTTTAGTGTCAACAATTAATTGTTTAAATAAGCTAATTCATTGTCGGTCAACGTTGCGTATGAGTTACATTTTCATATCAAATAAAAAGCTTCGTCTAACATCTGTCGGTGGCGCTGTGACTGGCCGTGTTGATGTTTGTGACGCGCGCATTTATTTTTCTTTCTTTCTTTTTTTTTTTTTTTTTTTTTTTTTTTTTTTTTCATTTTTTAACACTCTACACTCATTTTGAATGCTGTCCCCCAAAAACGGTCTCATTATCACGATAATAATGACGACAGGGACAGTGAACGTTGATTGTGATAATGATTGAGGTGTGCGGCTATGGCTGCTGCTGCTGCTGTTGCTGCTGCTGTGGCGACAGCTACTGTTAGCTGATTATAATTTACATGTGTTGTATTTATTTAGTTACGCGCTATTTTTCCTGTTTCTATTTGCTCTTATTATTTGTGTCGAACGAAATGTTATTTCGGCGTGCATTGTCGAGCCCCAAAGAGTCCACTATCAATTGAAATCCCAAGCGAAAGTTATTTTAACTAATTGAATACCCTAGCTACTGAGGTTATTCTGATGCTGTTAGACAGCATAGCACAACTTGAGCGCAAAAGAATATAAACGAATGATCCACAAGATATATAACTCGTGTATATATATGAGTAAATATAACATATAAATATGAAATAATTGCCCAACTTATAAACAAACAAATTGTCTGTCAGAGTATTTAAATGTCGGCAAGTCGGACTAAATCTTTTTTTTTTTTTTTTTCTTGTTTTTCGTCAATTCTCGCGCATTTCTTGCGCGCCCAACGAAGTGGCCAATAAGAATTCAACACCATAACAGTAGCTGTGTTACTGTTAACAGATGCGCCGCTTTTTTTTATGCTCTTTCTCTTTCTTTCTTTGTATTTGGCGGTTGTGCTTTTGTCGTGCTGCTCTCAGAGGCGTCAAGCGTGCTCACACTCTGAACAGTCAAATTTGAAGCTTTACGCACAGTTTACACACGAAACAAACACATGCGTGCCTACATACATACATGCATACATATGTATGCATGTGTGTAAATGTAAATATAAATATACATATATATGTATATGGATATAGAGCATGTCGAAGGATCTCACTTTGAAGATTTAGCTGTTGTAAATTGCGTTCTTTTCTTAATATATATATTTTTTTTTGATATTGATATCGATTAAGACAGTCGCTACAATTCGTTGATCGAACAGCTATTTTCTATTTATTTTGGATGTTTTTTTGTGATCTTGTTTTGTTTTGGTTTTACTTTATTAATTTGTGCTTGCAATCTGAATGCGAATGCGAATCTGTGTGAGCGACGATGCGCGCGCGCGCTCCGCTCACAAATACATTGAAATCAATTAAACCCGTTGTCGTCATCGTTGGCAGCAAACGATTCTCGTCTCAAGCACGAGCGGCGGCCACGCATACACTTGTTGTTGTTGTTGCTGCTGCTACTCTCGCACTTGTTGCTCACGCTCTCACGGCGATCTCTGCAGCAGCAGCAGCAGCAGCGACGACGACGACGACAACGGCGGCAGCGACGACGGCAGCGTCGGCATTCGACACCAAGCAATGGGCCAGGCATCATTACGGCTTGTCGTTCTTTAGGATTTTAGTTCATCGATCTCAGCGTAAGTGCTCGCAACACGACGCTCGACGTTTTGACGCTCTCCGTCTGCGGCTAAACGGCAAAAGCTTTATTTTATATTTTTTTTCTTGTTGTTTTTGTGCGCGCTGCTTGAAATTATTTTCAATTATTATTTATTCAAAATTGTTCGGTTTTTTTTTTGTTTGTTTTATATATATATACATATATATGAATTTTTTTTTTTCACTTTAGTCGATCCGTACGCAGATCGCTGATCGTTGTCGTCGCCGTCGCTGTCGCTGTCGTGTGTGCATTTAATTTGATTGTTCCAATTCACATATATATACACATATATATGTGTGTGTACGTAGTGTGCGTCTATATTCCCTTTTATCAGCAACAATTTAAAGTGCGACGACGCACGACGGCTCTCCGTTATCGTTAGCCGTCATGAGCTGATCGTGTTCCGATCGGCAGCAATGATTTATCGCCGAAAAATGTCTAACAATTTCGACAAAATATAATAACAAAAACAATAATAATTATAATAACAACAACTTTGTGCACAAATAAATTGCAAACAATGCACTTGCAGTCGGAAAATTGTACGTGAACAAAAAAAACGCATATAGCCTCGTTCTCTCACTATCTCTCTCGCTCACATAGTTGAGGAAAAGCCGAAACAAAACAAAATGTAACGAAAACGGAATGTTAACGAAAGCGAACGATCAGTGCTGCGGTTAAGCAGCTTTATCTTATCGCCTCCAACGCCGCTAGACCGTCTCGCGAAGGCAGCCCCAGTCGCAGAACCCCATAGAACACACATCGTTTACCCGTTGACCGCAAGCACCAAAATAATAAAATAAAATACAAGAAAGAAAACGAAAAAGAATAACATTTTAATTCGCATACGGTATTACGGCTCGATTTAACATTTCTAGTGTTTACAAAGTTAAAGAAATTACAGAATCATACGCAGAATTTCTTGTTGCTTAACTATACAAATTAAAGCTTGTGTGTGTGTGTTTTGGTTGTTGTCGCTTAATATTCAATATTCAATTACAATCCATAAATTATTTTGTGGAATTTGTAAAAATAAATCTTTAACTATTGAATTTGAAAACAAATTAATAGTTAAAACTCACTCTTTAATTGAGCTAGACTTTTGGAATACTTTGTAGATCACTAATATTAGATTTTGTAATATTCGAGTATTTGATATGCTTTCTGATGCTTCAACACAAGACATAGCATTTGTATTCATCTTTACTATGTAATATATATTATATTTAAATAAATAATTAAACTGCTAAAATAGCAATTGTTAAAATCCCTTCAGCACTTTCCATGACATATTTCAGTTGATTTAATTGATATTTAATTAATAATTTAATTAAAAAATAATCCCTTATTCTTATTTCTCATTTAATACAATTCCAAACAGTTTCCAATTTTGTTGTACTTACATTTTTATCGCAACATTCGTCTTCATTTGAATGTTAAAATTTATTTGAGCTGAGCTCCGTTAAGAGCTCAAGTCCAATGTAAAATGAATACCAAATTTGTTGAGCTTGAAAACTATTAATTGCTAACCGGTCTTGCTATCATTCGTCGCATAGCTTAAATCAGCAGGAAGAGGTATTTTTGTTTATTTAGTTGGTCAGTCTGAAGATTGTATCTATGAAAATAGTGACTTCATCACTTTTAGTGACTGGGAGATAACGTTCTGTGTTTAGTTTTGCATTCAGAGATCACAGCAATTTTATCATCATTTGACTAAAAACTGTTTATCAGCCCAATTGAAAATGGTCAAAAGTAGGTTACAAAAAATAGATTAAAATTATTGCAGCTTGATCAAGTTCTTTCAAATTTAAGAAATGTAAACTCATAAGCTTGTTTAAACCAATATGCCCGTTTTTTTGCTTTGTTAACAGTGTATAAAATAAGGCTTAAACCTTCATCGGGCCATGTTTCACTTTCCTGGGTTCTACACGAACAACAAAGAAAATTAGCTTCGCGGTTGATTTTATGGAATTGTAATTGTGATGAAAAAGTAAAAGGGCTATCGAAACCAGTTATAGATATTTACTTCAGTATGGGCATAACTGTAAAACAAGGAAGAACTCCAAAAATCTCAAGGCAACCACTTGGTCGAAACTTGTTTTAAGCAAGCTCAACTTAATAATAATACAAGCAAGCTCATGCAATTTAATACAATATCATTGTCGTGCTGATTATATGATTATATTAGCGAAAGAGTTCGAGTCCTAGGGAGACAATTAAAGATCGCCTCAACAAAGATAGGGCAAAAAAAATTAAGAATATTTACACTACGTCGTTTATTTTATATATTTCTTGAATTTAAAGTTCATATATTTAACTGCGTTCCTCAATATTATTGGGTTTTGGAGATCTGTTCTGCTCTAAGATATATTTCACTGACCTGGCATAAATTCTTAAAATATTTAAGGCTTCTTCAGATACTTAACAGAGCTCGAGTTTTTCATGTGAATCATTCATTGGCTTGGCTTTTTTTTATTTGCTTAAGGCCAAAAATTCAAGCATATGATAAGTGATAAACTCTTCTATGCAGTTACCATATTTTGAAAGAAGTACTACTCTTTCGTAAGAAATCGCTCATTGACTTAGCTATTGTATTTATTTTGAGTTACTTCAGATCCATGAACACGGTAACTAACAACTAGAAACTGCGCGTTTTTCTATGCGATTCTCATAATAATATTTTAGTTGGTTAATATTGCCTTAATGTTTCTCTAGTCACAGACTTTGTTTTGTATTTCCTTCTTGTATTATGCTTTAAATATTGTAAGCCACTTCAGTAGGAGTTCTAGGGTATCTCTTTGTTGAGCGACAACAACAATAAAATATATATTTTTGGTTTACATATACATATTTAATACCTGCACAAACACACACAACTGCGTCTGTATATTTTTAACATTCTTTTGTGCTGTTTGCTTCGGGATCGCGGCACAACATAAAAATAAATGCGAAATTTGAAAACAAAACAAACGAACGAGAAAAACGTTTATTTCCAGCGTCGCGCGTTTTGCTAGCGTTTCAAGCGCGTTTTTTTTCTACTTAATAAAATTTATCTGTTTTCGTTTGATTCACAGCTAGTAAAAGCATCACAAAAAAACAAAAAAAAAAAAGAGAAAAAAGAAAGAAAGAAGTTGTACAAAAATAATTATGAGCATTAACTAAGCAACACAAACAAAACAAAACACAAAAATTACAAATGAAAAAAGTCTTTTGTAATGCCAAACCACAAAAAAGTAACAAAAAAAAATCTAATTAGTTCAATTCAACAAGCAAAGTGACAAAATATCAAAAAATAAACGTGCCAACTACAATCAACCAAAAAATAATTATATATATACATACAATATTAAATATATATAGTTAAATATATATGTATATGTGCATATATATATGTATATATATTAAGAGCATATCCTCTTAGCGTTCTATGCCTGCCAAAATCAAAGAAAAACACAAAGCAACAAACAATATTTATGCAAATGGTATAATAAATAATTTATATTAAGTTCATATAAAAAGCATAAGGGCGTATATACATAAGAAATCAAGTGTATAGATAGATATAGATATATATCAACAGCAACAACAAAAACAAACAAAAAACGGCAACAAAATGCGCTTCACTTACAATCAGTATAAATACTACGAGTCCGGCTATCGTATTCCATCCAAAATGCACAATCTCAACCATCATCACGGCGGCAATGGCAATGGCAGTGTTGGCAAAATCAACAGCAGCAATAATAATGGCAACGGCCACAGCAGCAGCGGCCATCACTACAGCCATCACAGTCATCACAGCAGCAGCAGCGGCAACAACAACAATAGCAATATTAACACAAATCCATATCAGCATCACTACAAAAGCAACTTTGGTAAGCCTAGCAAAAAACAACAACGAACCAAGTATATCAAATTATAAAATAAAAGAAAAAAGAATATTGAATATTGAAATAAAAAAAATAATAATAATTAAATAAATAAAAAAAATATATGAAAAATAAAATAAATAAAAATAATAATTATTTAAAGCGTAAAAAAATTATAGGAAAAACTAATATCAAATATATAAAAATAAAAAGAATATATTTTCATATATTTAAATTACTATTTATAAAAAAAAAATATACAAACTTTACAAACAAATAAAAAATGAACAAATGTTGCACAACGTGTTTCCATTATTAATGGTAAATAAATAAAATATGTATTTATATATATTTCAAAAATATGATTTAAACAAGTAAAAAGGCTCTAATCGAGACGGCTCGACTACGAGATACCGTGAACCCTGCAAAAAGACTAATACTCTGGGCGAAGGGGCCACGCCCAAAATTGAAATTTGCAGGATCTTCAAAAAATGTAAAAAAGTACGCGAATTCTTTATCGATTATTAGGAAATGGGATGATACGAGTATTCGTGTAAAATTTCAGCTCTCTAGCTTTTGTAGTTTCCGAATTCTCGACGTTCATACGGACGGACAGACAGACAGAGGCACAGAGCTATATCAACTTATATTTTTCTGCTGATCAAGAATATATATACTTTATGGTATCTGCGACGCATCCTTCTGCCTGTTACATACATTTTCACAAAACCATTATACCCTGAATTCCCATTTTCAATGGGTTCAGGGTATACAACATAATCATATAAGTGAATTCTAATTTATTTAATAAAAATATTAATAAATTCATATTGAGACGGCTTACAGTACATAGTATCCAAAAATGTATACTATACTTTTCGTACGAGTTTCGAGTTTGATTAGAATTTCCAAGTTTCATATTTATTATGTTAAAAGTGATCCATTGAGAGAGATAAAAAAATGTGGTGAAAGAGGTGAGGTTTTATAATTCAGCTGTTTGATAGACATTCTACAGACAATTGCTCGGCAGCAAATACAAAATATTTTAATATACGAATGAATATGAATATGAATATGTTGAAAATAAAATGTATCCGAAAAAAAAAAAATTATATTTTTGCTTCTTATAATATGCATTACCTTAAGAAGATTCTTGAGCTTTAATTTATAGTCAGCACAGTTAAAACTGTGCGAAGTAGTTCACACTATATTCAATTGGATTTTCTTATATGAATATAAAATGGCATTGTTCTGACAGAAGAATAGATCGAACTGTTGCCTCGAATCAAGCAATGCTCATCTTAAATTCTAGGGAAACTGCCGTTTGGTAGATGAAATAGTATATGAAACTTTTCTTAATTTTGCAATCAATTTATATTTTATTCATTTTGTATATATTTATGAGAAATAAAAGAAATTGAATATGCTAACATAAACATAAATGCAGTTTTTACAAAGTTTTATTTTACTGTTTTATGTCTATTCTAACGAAGAAATATAACAAAAACATATTGATCTTGCTTCACGAAATCTTTTTTTGATATGCTAACTTAGCTGTGCTCACTGCTCTTGTGTGTAGGAGATTTTGAACACTGATCTATTGCACTTAATAGATAATCTTAATTGATAAATGTCGAGTGCAGAGCAACTCTTTTTAGAGCGTCAATGTACGTCAATGGAATCTCTAAATCACATTCACATTCCAGCCAGAAAACGAAAAGCTGACAACCTGTTGATAAATATGTATTTATTTTATTTTTATTTTTATTGTTTTTTTACTATTTGAGTGCAGCAAAAGTTGCTTTTATGAAAATGTATTATTCAATTACACGACAATTCGAATCAAGTTCGAATTACAATTTCATCTATGTACGTCTGTACAGATATATATATAATATACATTTAATTTGTCAGTTAACAAATTTGTCTAGCGATAAGATTAAGGCCAAATCATTAATATAATGGCAATTGGCTGAAATAAATATACGTTTCGATTTGATTTTGTTTAAAGTATGTCTACCATAATATATCAATTTATTTGTTTATATAAAAAAAAGACGATCCTATCAATGATGATAAGCTGATTAGATCGTAGAGATATACATATAATACGCATCATATATATATGTGAAGAATTATATATTTATTCTTATAATAATTCATCTAATACAATGTTAGATATATGTATACACATTATGATGATATAAAGCGCATTCTACGATCATTTGCTCTATGATCTAATACACAGCGTTTCAAATTGAATTAAGCAGCTTTTTGTATGCCAATTCAAGACGACGAAATTACATAAAAGCGATCTAAGAAAAATATATTTAAAAAAAAAAACTAAATAATAAAAAAAAAAGGGAAAAAATAAGTAAATCTTATCTCTTTGGATTGCAGATAAAAAAAAGCAACGCCTCGAGTGTGAAAAGGCGCGCTCCTATGTGAGTGTGGGTGGGTTATTGTATGGGCCGCGGGTACGGATTGGCTTGTCTTATCGCAGGCGCTTAGATAAAGTGCCGCATCAGTGGCAGGTAACCAGGTAACATAGCCCTGGCACAGGTACCCCAGCACATACATATATGCACATTAAGTTTTTGCCTCTGGGAACGTGGGATCATAAAACCCATGATGTCAGCCAGGCAAGTGTGCGTGTCGTCTCTTTAAAGGCTTGAGCTCAAAGGTTGCTTTTGGCATGAACTTGACTTTGCAGGCAAGAAATAAATATAAGCAATCAAATGCCAAATGGGATTATTAATATATATATATATATATATATATATATATATATATATATATTATATCTATACATAGTTGTTATTGGTAATTACATTTTCGCAAGAACAACAAAATGCCAGACAGACGTTTGTTTTTTTTCGTTTATTGTCTGGCAACCAGACCGACAAATTACGTGTATGTATATTGGTTGGCTTGAAGCGTTTGTATCTTATCTTGAAACGAATCAATGCTTAATTTATGTCGTATCAAAATTTTGAAATTTAGTCATGATCTCGTGCTATAGGGCAACACCACACAAATGCCTTGCTTATCAACAATGAAATATCTTTATAGACTTGAGACTCAATAGCTTGGTAACAGGCGGTGAAATAGTTTTAGTTTTACTTTTTATTTTGCCAATTATACGTGCCCTACAAAGAATTGTACCATTTGAAATGTATCTATCTATTTGTGAAGAGCAAACACAGCAAATAAAAATAATACAAAAAAAAAATAGACATAATTGTCTAAATTGATTAAGTATTTCTCGCTCATTTGGTAATTTGTGATACTAATCTGAGAAACAAGTATTTCTCATTAGCGCTTTGTGAATGGCTTTCCATTTACTTAAGTCGGGACTGGGTAACTTAATTTATGTTTCTATTGATTTATAGAATTTTTAGAATTGATCTTTGCTTTATGCTATTGAAATATCGATATCGATCGAGCGTAACTCGTTATAAGAACAGAAATGTGAGAAGAAGCACGCACTTTTTGTCTCAGTCGATTTATCATCCAAAATCTCTCTTCCTAAATATTGTGAATATCTGTATTATTCCTTTTCTATATTTTATATACCTATCTCTCTCTCTCTCTCTCTCTCTCTCTCTCTCTCTTTCTCAAGTACTCTCATGCACTCTCTCTCTCTCTCTCTCTCTCTCTCTCTTTCAGTTTTTGCTTAAATCTGTATTTTTCTCTCCCTTTCTAGCTGTCACTTTGATTCTATCTCTCACTCACACGCACACACACGCATATTCCACTCTCTCTCGCTCCCTTTCTCACATTTACTCTCCAACATATATTACTCTCCCATATATTTATATCTCACACATATTTCTTGTTCCTTTATATTACTTCTCTACCCCAATTTTTGAAATTTTATATATATTTATAATATTTTTGTACAATTTATTAAATTTCATTTATATTAAATTTCAGTGTCATTTTCTATATATATAATTATATAAATATAATTAAAAATAAATGCAGCAATCAAATGTAAACAGCTTGCAATGAAATATAGAAACAAATACAAATATATATGTATATGCATATATTTATATATACATATATATATTCATTTTCAAATCGGAGAGCTTGTCATCAATGCAGATTCGAGCGAGTTGCTTGGACGGCGTCTCTGTCTGTGCGTTATCAGCTTGTTGCTGCAGTTCGTCTGTTTATTGTTGCTATTAAGTGCAACTGCAACTGCAACAGCAACAGCAACAGCAATAACGGCAACTGAGCAATGATAATTCGTGTTGAACGCGAACAACTTCACAAATTGTGCATCAATTGTGCGCCCAAAGTGCAATAATAAAGCTCAACTTGATGTGCAATTGAATGAACAATGCCAGCTATGCACTGATGATATATATTTATATATATATTTATATAATATATAATATATACAATTCGTAGTCAAAGTCGTCAACTGCAAGCATAAACTGTTGCTATATAGATATATGTATAGACATACATATGTGACAGATGCTGGGCTCGTATGCATTTTGCGCACAATCGAGTTCAATGCCCTCTGTCTCTCTAGCTGCATCCACGTTGCATTATCAGCGTTGAAAGTCGAACCATTTTTGCATTGTGTTCACATAAGGCACTTGATTCGGTATCTCAGTTTATAAAAACTACATGGTACACACACATATGCAACGTAATTCACCAATATATATATCTATATATATATATAAGCTTTACATATATATAAATGTTTCTCTGATCAAGCGAACGCAAATTGCTAAACGCACTTTATTGCCATTTTTGATTTCTTTTTCATTTTGTCATGCTTATCGTGGAATTCTGGCTTCAACAGGTTTTATCTTGATTTTTTTGACATATATTTACTTGTTCCATCTACGCGACATCAAAAATATTTACAATTTGTGTAACAATCTGTAGATTGCTATCTTTAACAGATGTGTTTCTCTATAAGGTTTCAATTATATATACGTATTACGTCTTAATGCGTTATACTTCTTAAATCGTTCTTTGGTCTTAGTTAAATTGAACTCTGTTCTCTATTTGGTATTGAAAATAACTCTCCTCCTCTCGTTTCAGAAGCTAATTCTTATAAAGGATCTTCATGTTACCATATAAACAAACTGTTTATAAACCAAATAGCTTCTTTTTGTTTGTGTGTCTCAAATTGGAATTTGAACCAACTTTAAGGTTTGGGTTTTAAATTCAGACGCTTGGCGTTAATGAGCTCAGTTTCTAGCAAAGACTCGAATATATTTTATACAAATTATTTGTGCTTTGTATTTGAATTATTTGCAGGAAGTCAATTATAACAATGATAGCCTAGAGATGAATACTCAAAGTCTAGTATGAAGTCTTCTCGCTTCATCTTCCATTTATTCCGGTCTTCACCATTCTTTCCTTATCTGCTCTTAGTTTTTTTCTTTAAATTCCCTGAATTGTCCTTCATCTTCTCTTATCTCGGCTTTTCCAATCCTCTTTTTTTCTTTTCTGTTTCTTCTTCTTTTCTTTTCTGTTCTGCTCTTTTCCATTCCCTTCTCTTCTTTTCAGATTTCTTTTCTGCTGTTCCCCTTCAGTCTTTTCTCTGCTGTTTTCCTCCTTCTTTTCATCTCTATTTGTCTCTCTTCTTTTCATTTGATTTCTTCTCTCTTATCTTTTTTTTTTTGTCTTCTTTACGTCTTCCCTCTTGTCTCGTCTTCTCTTTGTTCATTTCCGCCCCCTACTACTCTAAGTTCTCTTCTCTCTTATAATTTCCTGTCTTCAGCTTTCATCTCTTCTCCTCACGTCTCCTCCCATTTCCTTCCATTGCTGTCTGTAATCATCTCACTTGTAAGAATTACAATAGTATTAAGTATATAGATCTATATTGGATAGTTAAGACTCATATATTTTGTTTTCTCTTTGCTCATTTTCAGGCATGCGTATGACCATGTCCACAAACTCAACGATGAGTCCTCGCATACATCGGAAAGGCTTTCGCATACCATCGAAAAGACAGCCGGGTAAGGGACTGCCGGGCAAATTGCACACCATAGCCAGGGTAAGCATATCTTTCATACATATATATTTAGATCTCAATTAAATTGGTTTGACGTTTGCAGACGGGTCCGGGAAAGCTTGTGCCAGGGAAACGAATACCACAGCGACCGCATCCGCCACCCTGTGACAATTCCAATGACAGCGGCTTGGGATTCGATCAGCACACGGAGCTGCGCAATGGCACAGCAGCAGTTGCTGTCGATGCCAGAAGCAGCAATGCGAGCAGCAGCAGCAGCAGCAGCAGCAGTTGCAGCAGTAGCAGCAGCGGCAGCAGCAGCAGCGGCATCTCTGGCAGTGGACAGCATTCAAATCTGATTGTAAATAGTGTGACTGCAGGTGCGGCAAGCAGCAGCTCCTTGCAACAGCAGCATCATCATCAGCAACAACAGCAGCAGCAGCAACAACAACAACAACAACAACAGCAGCAGCAGCAGCAACAACAACAACCGCATCAGCATCAACAGCAGCAACAACATTCACCGCAGCAGCATTTAATACGAGCGATACCTGTTTCAAGGTAAGTCCATCTACCCTTTCGTTCAGTCAGCTGTTCAGCAAAATCTCCTCACACACTCACCTCATTCATACACACACTCTCACACACATACGCACGCACACACACACACCTAGGCTAGATATCGAGCTGAGTTTATCGCAAATTGAGACGCGCTCATTTACCGGGGATACCAGACGCCCAGCCAGCTTTATTGTTTAATTTTGCCAAAGCTCATTCGATTGTTGCACTATAAATAAAGAAAGTGAGAATCGGTTAGGTTCCGAAGTTATAGTTACCCTATCGTTAGATCGTTGGATCGTTGGATCGTTCATCGCTGCCCAGTCGCAACGCCCTTCAGTAGTGAGCTGCAGTTGGTTTCGTAAGGAAGTGTTTTTTTTTTATAGAGTTGGCCCAAAGTGATATCCCTTGTTACCAAATTGTTGGCAGCATGAGGAAGTTGTAAGTGCCGGGCAACCAACAAGTGGCGTTGCATTAACTAGAATATATCGAAAATATTTTAATTATATTAATTTGATTTAAATCGTGTTCTCAGCCAAGTGATATTCAAACAGTTTACACAACATTTTGATGATTGCATTCATGGCGCGCGCCTCATCTCGGGACATTTGCATTTCAATTTTAATTGTTCAGCACATTTTCTCAATTGATGAATTTATTGTAAACAATTTCACATATTCCTCTCGTTCAGCACATTTCTTCTATATATATAGTGTTATATATAGTATATAAATATTTTTTAAAATTAAATTACAAAAAAAAAGTGTTTACAGTGGCCGCTCGATAGTTAGAATGCAATTTGTTATTTAATAACTTTGCTAAAAGATTTTTTTACAATAAATTTATTTGGTGTATAAACATTTGTCCCCTCAGTTTTGGACTAAAATTTAAATAAATAGCTGTGATAATGATTTAATAAAAATAATACAAATAAATAAAATATGAAAAATAAAATAAAAATTATACAAGCAAAAGAAAACTAATAATTTAAAAATTTTTATTTAATTTATTTTGAAAAATAGTAAAAATATTAAAAAAAAAAATAAATAAATTTAAGAAAGTAATAATAATAATAAATATATAAAGATCAATTTTAAATTAAAATAAAATAATTTAAAAAATTAAATCGTTATTTAAATAAAGAGAAATTTTAAATCAAAATAAAATAATTTAAAAAATTAAGTCGTTGTTTAAATAAAGAGAAATTTTAAATCAAAATAAAATAAGTAAATAAATTTTAAATAAAAATAAAATTAAATACAAAAAGATAAAATTATAGGTTAGAACCATTAATAAAGATTAATTTAAAAACAATTGAATTAAAAAAAAAAGTTAATTTATTTGAAAAATAAATAAATAAACACAAATATTTATAAAGAAATACTACAAATAAATAAAAATAGAAATAAATAAAAAAGCTTAAGTATACATCAACGTGAACCGATTAATTCTTAAGCCAATCAATAAAACATATTTTAAAATGAAAATTTGATATTAAAAAATATTTCGAGAACTTTATCAAAATCTAGCTTGCGCTCAAAAACAAACATGAAAAAATCTTAAAAAAAAAAAAAATAAATAAAAATTACGTGAATTCAAATTTGAAATCGCAACAATGAAAATTGTTACAAAATTGTTAAGTTACATTTAATAAATGTAATATACAAATTCCAAGTAAATATTTTGCTTAACATGAAGCAATGATGAATCTATAATTTATAGCTCAAGTAATTTATGAGCGCTTCAAGTTGAAAGGAAAATCAATAGTAAAAAGTGAACAACGCATAAAAAAGCTTAAGAATTTTGGTATTATGGACAGGTTTTGCGCGATGAATATTTGTTTTTTATTTTTTTTTTTACTTTTATTTACTGGCATTGTAGGTCAGGGTGAATGTGTTTAGAGACTAGTGTTATTCTTTGGAGTGTGTATGTGTGTGTGTGTTTGATAATTTGTTGTTGCCATTATAATACATATGACCCATTCTTATTTACATGCCTGTAATCGAACTGTAATCGCATTTGTATCTTATCAATTGATTCTATCAACTGCAGTTGAGCTTCAGTTTGCCGGCCACTCGAATGCCTCCTGCTTATCGCCCTTGTCTTTATGTCACTCAATTGAATAAGACTCTATGAAAAGTGCTGTTTTGATTTATACGATCGTTGCTGAAATTGTTAGTTAATCGTTTAATGGACTCAAACTAAGGTGCTGCCAACTAGTTATCTATTGTGAACCTTTTAAACAAAATTTATAGATATATGTACATATATGTGTGTGATCAATTGAGTAAGAATCTGACTTATCTCCGACATCTGACTTAACTCCAAAATCAATATATTAATTCATGTTATGTATTCATGTATTTCCCTACCGACTTCTATATAATCTCTCAATACAATATCATATATGTATATATATGATCAAATTGTATCATTCTATTTCAACATGAGTTACTGTTAAATTATTTCAACTTCTACTGATTAACACTTGCGCTTTCTTCATTCTGATTTGCCTACTATATATATAATTTGAATTTATTACGCATACGCAGTGTTGCGATGTTGTATACAAATCGATCTAGAACTGACTGACCGAAAGCGAAAATCACAATTTATTGTAGGTATTTAGAAGGTTATGACATCTTTCGTACATTCGGCAGACACTTACGTCGACTTCATTCTGATTCCCTGTTTCCAGACTGTATATAAATAGATAATTTGAATTTATTACGCATACGCCATGCTGCCATGATGCCTAACAATTATAGTGATAATTGCTGTACATAGATTTCACTCAGATTATTCAATTATGCTCGCTCAAGCAGTGATTCGTTGAGTCTATGCGGCTTCTATCTGAATCTAAAATATATTCTCTAATTATTTGTAAAGTATATACTCTTAAGTTCCTTTGTCTTGCGTTGATTGGGTATTAATGTGAATCATTTTTGTATGTAGAGCTAGGTTTCCTCAAGTGATTCATATAATAAATTATTGTTCATGCTGTATACTCGAAACAGAGAGTTTTAGGCGGGCGACTTAAATTACTCTCGTAAATGCTATATCCTCTTGTATACCTTTCTCTCATAACAAATACTATAGTTATAAAACTACTCGAATGAAGTCGTTTTTCAATCTGGCATCTATACTCTATAAAATCAAGATCTCTTCTACAGATATAATTGCTATAGCTCACCCACTGACAAATATGGCTTATGAACGAGTATTTTGCAGTTAGTTGTAGCCGTCTATTCTACAAACATTCTAGCTCACTATGAACTGCTAATTGCTGCCTCTGCTGCTATTGATTGAGATTTTGCACGTTGTCAAATATCAAGTTATGTTATGAAATTGGTGTAGTGTCATAACAGCACTTATTTATATATTTATATATGTGCATATATATAGAATATATACGTATATGTATATAATTATAAATACATTAGAAGGTATCACCTTGAATATCAACATATTGGCTTAGAATTTATTGTTATGTAGCCCTTATAATAGCAATTAAATAAATCTATTGATCCCTTGGCATTATTGATACAAATATTCCACTATTTGTTCGAGTTCGGAACTAGTTCACTTAAAAAAGAGAATCGAAATGTGCATATCAAGTTCAAATTGTTTGTCTTATTGAATATTGACTTTGTTTTGGTCCAATTCAATTAATATTATTTATTTGTCTACTATGTTAGTCGTATGTTTTTGGAACTAGAACAAGAACTAGTTCAAAAATTAGTTGAATTTTTCATTATGCAGCTCTGCTGATCCCTAAACCAAGTTAGGTAGTTCCAATAATTGATTACAATTCCTTTTTTGTATTTACCTAGTATTGGAACTAGTTCATTTTAACTGTACATACAAATATATTCTTTTTCTTTATCATTGTAAAGTAGTTTTAATGAACTAATTGAAATTCAGTTTAACTGCTTGAATGTTCATTCAAGATGTTATATGAAGTCTTCGTTTATAATTGCATTCCACTTTATATTCATATTTCTTGAGTTTTTATAAATATTTGATTGCAATGTGATATGGCTTATAATGACGTGAATATAATTTGATTACAAATATTGTATTATAGCGCACAACTTGAAATATTATACTGATTCTGACTCCTCTGATTATTATTGTTATTCATTGTAATTTTGATTTAAAAAAAAAAACGCCAAAAAATTGCCAACAATATAAACAAATTGATCAGTTGAAACTGCATATACTCAATATAACTATATATATATATATATGCATATGCATGTACCTACATATAGATCACGTCATGCCAAGAAAATGCTAAACTATCTGGATGAAATTGAGGCGGACTCTTCGCCAACATATGTGGATGATTTGATAACGCCGCCCAGCAACGATGAGGACACCGGCTTTGGCACGGACAGCAATCAGGCAACGACGTCAACAACATCAGCGACTTCAATATCGTCGCTCAGCTCTGAGCTATTTGGAGGCCTTTTTAGCACAACGCTGCGCCACAAGACTGCCGATGTGGTGCTCACTGTGCAGCAGCCAAAGCCACAGCAATTGCAGCAGCAACAGCAGCATTATCAGCAACAGCAGCAGCAGCAACAGCAATTGCCACAGCAGCAACTTTTTCAGTATCCCGGATTACATTTACAGCTGCAGCAGCAGGAAGTCACCAGCGAGGCGGAAAGTAGTGGCAGCAGTTGCGTTAGTAGTGGGCGTGGCGGGAAGCACCTGAAGCGCCGCAAGCTCGAATGCAATCAGGTAGAGCTGGACAACGATGATGCGTGCAGTGAAGATGAGTTTATACGGAAAATTGCCACCGTGGTGGCTGACAGTAGTCCGAGCCATGAGCCGACTACAGCAAGGGAAACGCCAAGCAAAGGCAGGAACAACAGTGAGCCAAAGTAAGCGGGCGAATTCCCTTCCCCTTCAACATTTTTTTTTTTTTTATAACTCAACTTAAAGAATGAAATTGAAAGGCTGAAACAACAAACACAATATAAGCAAACAAACAAGAAAATTGATGAAAACATTTTTTAGACTGGCGCCAAAATTTGTAGTTTGTACTAAATGAAACTGAACAGAACTCGTCTTAAAAAAAATAATAATAAATAAAAAAATAAGTAAATTAAAATTTTCCGAAATATTCCCAAATTTATTTCATATATTCTCAAAGTTTGCGTTTCATAATGTGAGAACGAAAAACTGAGAAAATCTGAACTAAATTGTATAAATAAAATAATGGCAAATATTTGGCAAGGTTAAATCAAAACTTTGTCAATATGAAAGTTAACAAAAACTGTGCGAAATTTATTTATTGTTTTTATACAATGAAAAAGCTGTTAAAAATTGATATATTAGTTTAAAAAATTGTTTTAAAAACATATATATTTTTAAAAATATTTAAAACATTTTTTTAATTGAAAACAAATTTTGAGTAAAATTTTGTAAATGTTTTCGTATTTTTCTTTTTTAATTTTAAAATTATTGTCAAAGTGTTGCTCTTTTTTATCAATCCAAAAAAAATTTATATAAATAATAAATGAAATATGACAATTGAAATGCTTACAAACTTAAAATTCTTGGCAGCTTAAATTTCGAATGAAATAATTCACTTGACATAAATTTGTTTAATTATAATTTATATAACTTTTTGCCGCAAAAACACAGATGTATCTATGTATCTATCTTGCTCTCCAGCTATTCCTCCACTCTCTCTGCCTCTTTCTCTTTATCTGTGTCTCTGTCTATCGGTCAATGTTCTAAGCTCTGTGTGTAAACAAAATGAAACGTTAGCAAATAAGCAAAGCAAGTTAAAAAGCATAAAACTCAAATCAAAATAAATGTTTAAACAAAAAAAGAAGAAAGAAAACGAATAAGAAAATAACTGCAAAGCGAGGGATTTTCCAACAATTAATTTTTCATTGTTTTTATGTTCAAATACAGACAATTAAAAAAAAAAAAAAGAAATCGACAAAAATAAAAAACATTTCGACAATTTCTCTCTCTCTCTCTCTCTATTTGTGTGCGTATGTGTATGTGTGTGTGTGTGTGAGTTTTATATAGTTCATATATCATTTCGCATCAATTCCAAATTCATCCTGGGTCAGCACGTGTAGCACTAAATTATTCATAATAAATCATTAATTACACATATGCCAAACACGCGCATGCTCCTGCATACAAATTCATACTATAAACATTTGCATATATATACATACATATGTATATATGTCCAAGTATATGCACATAGTAGAATATTTGGAATTTTCTTATAGTTGTTTTCCAGTCAAGAAGAACAAGTTTCGCGCACGCATTTGCTGCATCCATTTGGCCCACATTTTGCACACTTTGATTTGAGCTTTTTATGATTTTTGAATTGCCCGCGCCAACCTCTCATCAATGCACATAGAGATCTCTTGAACTTTGACCTTTGGCCATTAATTTTGTAGAATTTATTGATTGCTAATATTTTGTTGCACTTTCGCAGATTTATTGGCACACGCGCCGTGACCCGTGTCGCCAACAAGCGACAGCCCACAACGCCGCTGAACAGCATCGCCAGCTCGAATGATGGCCAGGTGCAGCTGGAGATTGTATCGCAGCCGGAGCAACAGCATCGCGCACGCTACCAGACCGAGGGCAGCCGCGGTGCTGTCAAGGATCGCAGCGGCAACGGATTTCCCATTGTCCGGCTAACTGGCTACGATAAGGCGGCCGTGCTGCAGGTATTCATTGGCACGGACATTGGACGCGTTGCGCCGCACATGTTCTATCAGGCGTGCAAGGTGGCTGGAAAGAATTCAACGCAGTGCAACGAGAAGAAGGTCGATGGCACCATGGTCATTGAGATTGACTTCAAGCCCGAAACGGACATGACCATTACCTGCGATTGCGTTGGCATCCTTAAGGTAAGCAATTGCACACAATTGTAACACAATTGTAGAGCTCACAGTGAAACTCTTCTCCTTTCGTTTGCAGGAACGCAATGTCGACGTGGAGCATCGCTTTCCGGAACATCTCGCCCAGAAGAACAAGAAGAAGTCAACACGTTGTCGCATGGTATTTCGCACACAGCTAACGCGTGACGATGGCAGCACAGAAACGCTGCAGGTCTGCTCCAATCCCATCATATGCAGTACGTATACCATGAATACATATATGTATATTAAATTTTATATAATAGATTATAGTGTTTGTAAATATATCAAGTGTCTAAGCAGAGTCGTTTGAGTTGGAGCTGTGCTTATATATATATATATATATATATATATATATATATTATATATATGATAATCAACTTGAAAGCTTCAATGTAAAGTCTCAGATGTAGTTCGAACTCATTTAAAACTAACTACATATACAAAGTATTGTTTAAAGAAGAGAACAAGCATTTGAAGTACTTAAATTTAACGTAAACAGCTTAAACAAATATATATATAATTCCTTGATTAATTGCATGGAAATTGTATTTTACAGCTCAACCGCCAGGCGTGCCGGAGATTTGTAAAAAATCGCTTAACTCTTGCCCCGTCGATGGCGGTCTGGAGTTGTTCATAATTGGCAAGAATTTCTTGAAGGACACACATGTGGTGTTCCAAGAGACCTACGACAGTGTCAATGCCGATGATCCGGCAACTGAAATAGTGGGACGCCAGCAGCTAATCGGCGGCACGTCAGCGCTATGGGAGCAAAGTGTGCTGCCCGACAAAGAGTATTTGCATCAGGTAAGATGCACATGACACACATTTACCATATGCATACACAAATATCTAATTATATAATTTTTTCAATTGCAATTTATAGACGCATTTGATCTGCACAGTGCCTCCATATCTGCATCAGAATCTACTAAAGCCGGTCAGTGTTCAGGTGTCAATCATATCGAGCGGCAAGAAGAGCGAGCCACATACCTTCACCTATACGCCCAAGGGCAGCTATACAACTTTAGCGGCGGCCAGCACGTTAAGTAGCACAATGCATAGCCAAGGTATTTATTTGTTGACTATTTCTATATAAATCAGCAGACCCCTGCAGGCATCATGAACCATATAAACAAATTATGCGCGATTCAAATATAAGCACACACACACACACACACACATACACAGATACACTTACATATATGCACACACATACACTGAAATGACAATTCATAAACTAATCCGTCGTCGTCAGGCAATCGTCGCAGGCAGGCCAGTTAAATGCACTAACGTTAGTCTATCAAATGAATAAGAAATACATAGCTACATAGCTACATAGATACATACATGCATAAATCCATGCATACATACATACATACATACATATGTACATACACTCTACTATCATCCAAAGTTATGTATGTATGTATCGAGTTCATAACTATTCGTTAACTCAACACTCGATAATAAACATTAAAAAACTAAAAACTAAATAAATAAATCAAATCTGCAAAGTTGCAAACACAAAATTAATTAGTTAGTTTAGCTAATTAGATATTTAGTAGAGACATTTATAAAATAAATAAATCGATAATTCTTAAATCTATAATTTTAAATGACAACAATTTGAATCACTTTAACAACATTGAAAGAGCTCATGCGTTATTCTTTTATTATTTAAAGCTTTAAATTGAGATATGAAATATGCAAATGCAAATAAAATATAAAATTAGACAAAGAATGTTCGTTTCTTATTTAAATCTAATTTCATTTGAAATTATATTAATAAAAAGAATAAATCAATTGCCAAAACCCCTAGAAGAGCAAGAAACAAAAAAAATAAATAAATAAAATAAAAAATAAATAAATCAAAAAAAAAAATAATAATAATATCAAATACAAAATAAATAAATAAATGTACGCTCTCCTCTTTATTTGACTCGTTATATGTATATATATATACTATTTAATTCAAATTCAAATTAAATATTTTATAAAATATTTAAATTTTATTTATTTATTCATTATTTCTACCTTCAATCATAAATTTCCTGATTTTTATAATTCAATCATTATCAAAAACATTGCTGCATGAAATAATTCATATTTAAACCTACAAAATATTTAATGAAATTAAAATAAAAATGCAATCAATAAATATTTTGAAAAATACATTTAAGAAGATTTGATCGTTCGAAACATTTGCATTTAAAAATTCATTAAATTTGCTGTTCACCTCGTCATCGGGACATTCAAGAATAACGCATGAAAACTTATAACACAATATGATATCAGTTAATAATTATGATAATATATATAAGTAGGGCAAAGCTGCGCAAAAACTAAATCAATATAAATAAAGCAAGCAAATTTAATATAAAATTAAGTTAAATAATAGAAAACTGTTAGGGTGCTACAACTCGCAATATATCAGAAGTTAAATAACAATTGTTTAATTTATGATAATCAATCAATTAAACAACCCGGCATAAACTTAAACATAAATAAGAAGAAAAAAAAGAAAAACAAAATCTGCGACGCTGAACAAACAATTCTAGGAGAGCTTCCTAAATGGAGAGTTTACAATTGGCTTAACTCTCTGACTCTACCTCTCTCTCTCTCTCTCTCGCTCTGTCACTCTGTCTCTTTCTGTATACAATCTATCTATCTCTCTTACTCCCATTCAATTTCTTACCGCATCAACTCAACGAAGCCACGAATTGAAAACTGATCGAAACAACTCTGCGGTGTGAATGTGTGCGTAGCAAGTTGATGTTGTTGTTGCATTTAGATACCCTGTAAATACCTTATACGTCAACTGGAAGCATTCGAGTTGCAATTAGCTTAATTATTATTCTGTTGGGGGGCTTTATACTATAGTGAGTATCTGTGTGTGAAAGAGAGATTGATTTTGTGTATGTGGAATGCAGAGTTTTTTTGATCACGTTTCTGCCGCACAGTGTCCAGCGCCTGCAGCTAACGAAGAATCAACCGATAAACGATAAACGATAACCGATACCCGATTACAAGCAAAATAAACAGCAGCAACAGGAGATGCAGATGAAGAGAAAATAATTAACATGAGAAGAAGAAGAAGCAAATGAATTTAAAAAATGATTTAAAAAAAGAAGAAGAAGAAGGCAGCCGTTCGTTCAATTTCTTGTTCAGGGAAAACCGGCAGAAACTTTATCGCAACACTAATTACAACAATCCAACCAAAAAATTAAAAAAAAATATATAAAAAATATATTTAAAAAATAAAACAAAAAAATATACATATATATATTTTTACTTTATTCTTCCTCCCCTTCCCCTTTCTTAGCAATTTAGGTGCTCAATATACTATATAGTCAAATATGTAACCATTTTGAGTGCTATAAAATGCAAAAACAAACAAACAAACAAAAAATATAAACGATATACAAATAAAAACAATTTCTAGTCAAGAAAATTTCCCAACATACAAAATATCAAAGATCCAAAGCCAAATATTATCAAATTTTAATTTATAATCGGCCAGCAAAAAGGCAATGCAATACAATATGCAGCATATATAAAAGAAATCAGCTGATTTGGAACTCAACGACATATATATATATATTAATATATATTTACATATGTATATGTATATAGATGAATACACTTTTAAACATTAGATGCAAAGATATATACAGATATATACATATATATATAAATATATATATATATATATATATATGTGTGCTTGCACACACGACGAACAACCCCCAACATCTATACATATGTATATGTATATATATATATATATATAAATATATTATATATACACCCATCCAGACATTTAGTACGACAGCAAATGGTCAAATGGATAACTGCAAAGTGGAGCAACTGCATCTACCAGGAATCTCCAACGGGAACGACAGCCAATCCAGAGCCAGCGACTGACACAGCGACAGCATGAGACGCCACATCAGCCACGTGGAGCCAGCAACACGTCTCAAGCACCATTTATTTAGGGTACTGGTGATAAAACAAAAAATAATAATAAAAAAAAATACAAAAAATACCGACAAAATACTGAAAAACAAATCTATTGAGAAATTCAACCATTGATCTCGTTTGACACCATTTATATATACTATATATATCTTTACCATTAGAATTAACTTAAAACCCTAGCTATATGCGAACACATAAACACACATACACATACATACGTACATACATACACAAAATCCATAAATAACATACGTGCATCAAACATATACATATATGGGTATATAACAACATAGAAGTACAAAAAATTGTGAAAGTCTCTGTCATTGATGTCAGCATCTTGAGTTTCAGTAATATATAATCGTATATATCACATATCTCTCATACGCTCATCATGTGCTTTTAATTGTTTTCGATATATCGATATATTACAAATGTGCGCTTCATGTTTTGCATAGCTCAAATTCAAATTCTATTTACAAAGATATCGATCCTTTTGTTAATGGTTATGGTATTAAGTATAATTTATAGCAACGATTTTTATCGATAATTGATCGATCCTGAACTCAAAAGTGTTTCATCTTCAATAAAAGCCCACTTAAAAACTTTTGTTATTGCCAACAAGTATTTGGCACAACGATAGAAATTATCGCTAGAATTATCGATAATTCACCTTCTGGCTGTTCAGCTGCACAATTTAGGCAACAGAAACTTGTTAAACCCTCTTTACGAGGTATTGATGGGGCTCACCCAGAACAAGTGGAATATTCTGCATTGCTCGCACTATCAAGACTAAACTATGTTTTTATTTGTTTCATTTTTTTAAATTTAATAGCAAGTGATTTAGCGGTGGTGGTGCAGTTGAACTAGTTCCTAATTCCAAAACGAGCACAATAATGGTCTTTCGACAATGTGACAATGGTGTGGTTAATGTTTAACAATTAGAACTCTATGTTAAGGGTATTCCTACACACTCTCTATTTATTTATTTATATTTTATTTACCTGCCCAACGAGGCTTACATACATATATATTCAGCATTCATTCTATTCTATACTAATCAACATATAGATTTTACACACACATATATAATACACAACAGAAATCGTATATATTTATATAGATATATATATATTTATTTATTTATTAATCTTAATCTTAATCTTAATAATAATATTAGACGTAAGATCTAACTAGAAGCGCCTTAGTATATATAATTAATAAGAGCAAACTAGTCTTAAGTTGTTGCTCTGGAAATTGCTTTAAAGCGCGAAAGAGCTGTTGAGAAACTGAGAGGGGGATAGAGAGAGGGAGAGGGCGAGTGAAAGAGTGAGAGAGTGAAGTATTGTATAAAAGAAAGTGGTTTGTTTGTTAATGGAATCTGGATCTGTGCCTTGTACTCGCATTGTATCAGGCAAACAAACAGATTTGTGAGTGTGAATCACGATATATATGTACTGTATATATATATATATACATATATTGGATTTTTTGTAGCTTTATGTGTGTGTCTTTTGGCGTGCTTGAGCAATATCTTATCTGATCGAATCTGTTGAATATTTTGAATGAGTTCGACTAAAGCAATTTCCAATACGTATGCACATACATATATACAATATATACACGTATATAATATAAATATAAAGCTTGTATTATTTAGGCTTTAATTGCCATAAGACTTAACCATACACATAGATATACTCAAAGCCTGGAGACCATATGAAGACCTTTTTATTAAACAAAAAGAGATTTTCATTTTAATATCTATACAAAACTATCTGTCTATCTGTCTGTCTACACATATATATATATATATATGTCCATATAGCCCAGCTCAGTGGTAGTTGAAATCGAGAGCATTTCTTTAGTTTTACAACTAGTTCTAAGTTCTTTATTAGTCCTATAAGCCATAGATCATAGCAATAAGCATTTGCTCTCTTATTTTAACTGCAATTTGGCTGACTGTCTCTCTCTTTCCCTCCCTATCTCCCTCTCTCTCTCTCACTCTGACACTCTTCATTACCCTTCTCTCTCTCTCTCTCTCTCTCTCTCTCTCTCTCTCTGTCTGTCTGTCTCCATCTCCAGCCAAAACCTTAGCCATAAGCGCTTCACTCATCTACGCCCCGCCCACGCCCACCCCTCTACCATCCCCTGTGATTTGATATATCTATAATGCATTTTCTAATATTTATATTTCTTTATTTTATGATTTTGTTTATCGATACGTAATATACATACATTTTTTTGTTAATTTGTTTGACCAAACCAACGACCAACCCCTGACAGACCCCACTCACACCCCCCTCTACGGAACCGTTTAGCAAACGCTAGAGCCGCACAATTGCCACAGCCTGTGTACTAAATACGCGTCTCTTGTACTTGTAGATGTTGCCAGTTTCATGGACACGAGCAGCGCGCCGGCCAGCAGCAACGCCGCCTGGGGCAACGCTGGCAGCGGCAATGGCGTGGTGAGTGCCGCCGTTGTTGCCGCTGCCGCTGCCGCCGCCGCTGGTGCGGCCGTACCCGGCGGTGTGGTGGAGACGAAACATGAACTGGATCTGGGCATGATGCCGCCACCGATCACGACACAGATACCGATGGGACTGCGACGATCCTCGCTGTCGGGCGCCACGCCCATGATTACTGATCAGCAGCTGGTGCATCTGAGTGCCGATGCGGCATTGAAGAGCGAGCTGCTGGACGAGAGCAGCTCACTGAGTCCGCGCACAGCCGAAACTCTACACTCGCCGGAGGCGCTCAATCCATGCAGCCCCAATGCGCTGCAATATCATGCACACTATGCGCGCGAGGGCAGCCTGGACACGATCATGTACGATCAGTCGAATAGCATGCCTGGTTTTCCGGTGCCCGCTGCGGCCGCTGTGGATCTCGATCCCGCCGCTGTGGCCGTGGCCGTTGGCCTGGCCGTCAAGCACGAAATCATCCAGCAGCAGCAGAATCAACAGCAACAACAGCAGCAACAACAACTGGAACAACAGCAGCTGGAGCAGCAGCAACAGCAGCAGCAACAACAGTCGGCAGCGGCGGCGGCCAATGTGCACAAGTTCATTGACGACCTGACCAAATCGACATCTGTGGTCAATAGCAACGGCACCAGCGAGCCGGCCCTCTTCACCAGCTCGGCGGACATCGATCACGCCCTCACCGATATACTGCAACAGAAGGTGGGCGTGCTGACGCATACGCACACGCACACGCATCAGCACTCGAATGGATCAGTGACGGCGGCACCGAGTGTGCTCAAGCGCAGCCTCTCCATCAGCAGCAGCAATTCGAATTCGAGTTCATTGTCGGGCAGTGAGGCGTCACCGAATAGCTCGCCGATCACACAGGATATCATTCTGAACTCGGAGCCGGCGGCAGCATTGGGCGCCGGCCTGCCGCTGCAGCAGCTGGCCACGGTGCCGGCGGCTGCGGCTGCTGTGGCCAATGCCGGCGGTTCTCTGTCCACGGACATCATTATGAATCCGGCCGTATCGCCATCGACCATTCTATGTTCGGCCAATGGGGCTGCCACAGCGGTGGTGGCCAACATTCTGGCGCCCCATCAGGTGACCATGGCCAATTCGATATTGAACAACATTGCCATGCAGGCGGAGCCGACACGTCAGGATGCCGCTGTTGCTGCCCTGGCCCTGAGCAACATTATGATGAGTCCATCAAATGCCGCCGCCGGCGTCGATGTGGGCGATACTTTGCCGCCCACGCCGGCCGTCATGCAGCCAGAGGTGGCTGCCACGGCCACCTCGACGGCGGTGAGCAATATGATCATCAAGGCTGCAGCTGATTTTATAACCACACAGGAACAGGAACAGCATCATTATCATCAACAGCAGCAACAGCAGCAGCAGCAACATCAGCAACAACAGCAGCAACAACAGCAGCAGCAGCATGCGCATGCCCATGCGCATACGCATTCCCATTCACATGCACACACACACACACATCCGCATCCACATCCTCATCCTCACCCGCTACCCCATCCTCAGCAGCAGTCAGCGAATGCAGCTGCCAGTGGCGGAGATCCGCTGGTCAATCTGCTGCTAAACCACACGACACCGGAAACCGTGGTAGTTGAGGCAGCTGCCGTGGCTGCTGCTGCTGCCGCCGCCGGTGGCTATCCAACGCTGAACGGCGTCCATCTGCCGGTGGTGCCGCCCACACCACAAGAATCTCTCATTGTTGCTCTGGCCACCGAGAATGCGTTGCAAAAGTCTGTGGCCACCGCAGCCATTACCACCAACGGCGCTGTGATGACCCAACAGGCAACGGCGCCCAGCAGCACTGGCAGCATCCTGCCGGCAGCCGTTGGCGCTGCCGCCGCAGCCGCCGCCGTCGCCGTGCAACCGCCCATACCACAGGAGCTGACATCAATGTCCGATCAGGATCTAATCAGTTACATTAATCCGAGCACCTTCGATCAGCGTGAGTATACCCAAGCCACATTCATTATTAAGATTTGTATTTGAATAATAAATAAGTAATAATTACAAAAAAAAACAACGTCTAGCGCTCTAGACGATATTTTTTTTATATTTTTTCTGCAAACTTTAGAATCTTTCGAGTTTGTTTTTCTTTTTTTTTTTTTTAAATTTGTTTATTTTATTGAACAGGTTTTAATCAATTAGCTTAATTAGAAAAGAACATGATGATTATATGATCTATGACATGACATATCCTATAATAATTATGATGATAATAATTTATTTATTTTCTTTCTTTCTTCTTCTTATTTCAGTTTAAACGGCAACAGATCAACAAATTAAACTATTGGGTTATTTTTAAACAAATAAGGGGAAACCACACAGGCCTAATCCTAAGCGTAAACATATAAAGAATGAAAACACACACACACACACACACACACACACACACACACACACACACACACACACACACACAAACACAAACACAAACACACACACACAATTACACTCTTTAATGTGGACCAAATGTTGTCAAGTTTTTATTTTGTTTTTTGTTGTTTGGCTATCAGCGAAACTGATAACCAACAATAAAAATTGGCATTTGAAATTGCCTCACACACACACACACACGAACACACCCACACACACATTTGTATCGTTGTAAGCACACTTGTTAAGCTGTAGACCCTATAGATATACTTTGATTTTTTTTTTTTTTTTTGTTCTCGTTAAATCTAAATTGATTTTTTTTCAACAAAAGTCAAATTATCTCAAAAATGATAACGACTGCCATATAAATACATGATTACAAAGGAATAAAACAAAAAACAAGCAATCGCCCCAACTAAATAATAATACAAAGACGACGCACAAAAAAAAAAATTAATTAAAAAAAAAAATAATAATAATAATAAAAATATACAAAAATACATTTAAAATTGAATACCGATTTAAACAAACTAATTTTGTAATTTTTATAATTTGTGTATTATTATTTTGTTGCGTTATTGTCCCGAAACTTTTTGAAAGTTTTAAGTCTGATTTGATATACGAACTATTTTTTTTTTGTTTATGCAAATATTGAACTATATATATAAATATGTATATGTATGTTTATTTATAAAAATATAATTATATGTCTGCATATACTTGATATGTATTTCTATTATTATACAACTTCTTTTTTTTTTTTTTTAAGGGGTTTGCAATATATTTTATGTAAAAATGTATAGCCTACGAATATGAATATGCGAAAATTCCAAAAGACTTTTTTATTTAAAACGCTGAAGAGAATGCGACAAAATGCGAAAAAAAATGTTTTTTTCAAACTGTCTGAAGTTATAAATGTTTAAATTATATCGAAATGTTGATGAGGTAACAGCACACAAATAATTAATAATTATATAAATATATGATTTTTATTTTAACAATTTGTTTGTAGTTTGTAAATGTAATCGTAGTTCAAAAGGCCACAAGTCAGAGAGTTGTCTAATATCGATATATATATAACATATATATGTATCCCGTTTATCAGATAAATATAACTATGTGCTACTGTTGTTTTTTTTTAATGCGCATGGCTTAGTATTACCAGACGCATCAAGAACAGAGCCCCAGAATATATACAATTTCATTAGATTATCAAGAACAACAACCACAAACAAAATATATATTTACATATATATAAAAGTAAAAACTAAAAGAATTATAATCTGAATTTTGAATGGGTTCAATATGGAAAATGAAAAGCCCTTCTTGAATATGCATTTGTACAATTTGTTGTACGATATTTATACAAAAAAAATATTTATTATATATAAAAATAAACGCAGAGAACTTGACGAATTTTGCCGTGAATTAATTCAAAATGAATATATATGTCTATATATTATAAATACAAATATAAATATAATAAAAAACAGGCTGCTACAGTTAGTTTTGAACAAAATATAACTATATATCTATATATACATACATATAAAAACTTTAGTTTAAAATAAAAATTCGAAAAATCCATCAAATGATATTTTATAATACTTACAGCAAGCAACAAATCTATAGTTTTTTCTATATATATAGTTCCATGCTAATAGGTGTTACGTAACTATGTTAAAATCAATATCAGAGATTGCATATAAAGATATATTCCTCACATTAACAAATTTGCATTAATTTTCTTAAAAGAAATAAATGTATATACGAAATTTTTATTTTTGAACAGGAGTAAACTAATTTTTTATAGATTTTACTTGAAAAAATCCTAAATGCAAATTAATTATAAATCGCTTCATACATAGGTATATGTACATTTATAGCAACAAAATTGATGTATTTTTGATGTCATTTACAGCAAGAGGACGAACATTTTAATTCAATTTTACAGAATTGTTAACAAAATCAAATATCATTTAAATTCAAATCATTATCACCGAGAATATATATATATATAAATATATATAATAAAATTGAAGTAAACTAATTGCAATATGGTCCAAATGTTATATACATATATATTTTGAAGTTTTTAGTAGTTGTAAAAAAAGGATTTACAAAAATTTACGTAGGAACTCGTTTATCAGCTTGTTGCACACCAAAATTGTTTATTGCTATCTCTTTCCGTTTCGTCACATTCGTGCTGCTCTGTTTGATGTCAAAATGGAAAATGAGATGAGAAAAATGGAAATTGAAAAAGAAAGTCTATGAAATGAATGCATAAGTGAGCTTACTTGAGAGGGCTTGAGGAAAAGAGAAGTTCAAGTGGCTCAGCCTTGTATTCAGATGCGTAGGCGCAGCTGCTTCTTGGATGTTGTCGGATTTGGTTTTGCTTGCGGCTTGCTTCCGCTTTTGGGTTCATTTTGCCGATCGCTTTGCTCCATATTCACGAGGCCCGCTTCTAAATCTGCGCCTTGTTTTACTTGTTTTTCCTTTACCATCTGCCCTGTCCAGAGCCAATTTTCTTGCGGCGACGCCTCGGGCATCGATAGCTATGGCAAACGAACGAACCATTATCCAGAACATCTATCATTGATTGACACAGAATTGCAATACTTACAGGTACAGAGTTTGGTAGCGACATTATCAAATATTAAAGAACTTTAAAATAATAATAATTGAGGTATTTTTTTTTTGTTTGTTGTAGAGTCGGTAAAATGTTTTTAGTGACTGAGAGCTAAGCACACACAAACAACACGTTAGATCTCAGGAGCTCTACAGCAAAGCCTACTACAACTGCTACTGCGACTGTGCCAGACTAGAGTTCGAGAATTTTATAATGTACTCTGCTGTGGGTAGAGCACAACGGGATCGATGCGATTGCCGTATCCAATCCGTGCTAACAGCCTGCACGGGCTGAGCAGAGAAGTGTCTCTGATACCACTGCTCAAAGTCTTGCCGATTCAGGCGAGTGGGAGACACGAGCACAAGCGTGGGCTGCTGTTGCGATGTTTCACTAACCAGCTGCCCGCCACGCTGTATGAAGAGCAGCCGGGCTAGCTCGTCTGCATCGTGATTATACATGCAGGCCGAATGTTTGGAAAAGATGTTGACGCTGGCACTACCAAGCAGTTGTTGCTCCAGTTTTTCCAAATCCTGATCATCCACATCCAAAGAGTCTAGATCTGTTTCGCTGATGTCTTGCAGCACCTCCTGCAGCTCATCGAGGCTGGCAAAAAGATCCGTATAACTATCACCGAACTTATCAAAGCTTTTTGCAAACTGCAACTGCAGCGCTTCCGTCGCTGAGAGCACATCCCTGGGCCGTAAGTCGATCTGCTCCTTGTTGCACACACGCAGCAGCCAATCGAGGCGTAAAATGTCATTTGTGCGCGGGTGCTGCTGCATTAGACGTTTCACTAGATAAACCGGATCACCGGCTATGCAAATGCATTTGGGATCGTTGGGCAACGGATTCTGGACAATGGTGCCTCCATTCTGAGCGGCCAGTGTCTGCAGCTGTTGTTTGCTGTGGCCGCGCGAACCGCTCAATATGCAAAATGTGAAGCCCTCAAACAGCTGCGAGCTGCTCTCCAGGGGCTCAGCATCGTAACGCTTCTCATAGGCAGCCAAACCCAGACGATTACGTTCCGCTGGCGTCATCTTTTGGCGCTTGCGTTCCGTCGTGAAGTCGCTGAGGCTTGCCTGACGCTTGTTTAGTTTCTTAATGGCGCCGCGACCCTAAAAAGCAAATATTAATGCAAATTAACTATGTATTTCCTTTGTATAAAGAGGAATGCTAACCTGACACAGTTGAGAATATTCGTCCAGCGTCATGCACTCGTGCCACACCTTGTCCACGCGCATCATCTGCGTGCGTGCAAAGTGCAGCGACTTTGGCGTGGCGTATGCGCTATTGGGCGATAGATCCGCTGCCTTCACTTGTAATATTATTGACTTTTCGGGCTGGATCCAGACATCGGGTGCGCCTTCCTTTTCGTTGGGCCTGTAGTGATACCACAGTGGCGGTGGTTCCATACTCGCATCACGCCAATGGCTCTTTAGTTCATTGTGAAGGACGCTTCGTTGACGCGTATTATTGGCCACACATCCAATGCTATAGACCTCAGCGCGCTCAGTGCTGCCGTTGCCCGGTTTCAGCACGCCCAACAGAAATGTTTCGATGAAAGTTCGTTTACGATTGTAAAAGCCGCCAATGATCAACACGTCGAACTCAGTGATTAGACCCTCGATATACTAGGGAAAATATAATAAAAGAGATTACAATCTAGTCAGTTTATAGGCTAATCTTCAATGAGGACACTTACATCCGCCTTGTCCTTGTACCAGCCGCCGCCCACACGCACTCCTGGTCTATAAATGGAGTTTTGCTTCTTTAGCACTATGCCCTCGGCATTGGAGTCAAGCATCTGCTGGAAAAGCGTGTTGAAATGATCCAATGAAGTGATTTTCTCGCCTCTCATTATCTCCAAAATGCCCTGCTGCTCGGTGAGCAGTTCCTGCAGCTTATAGGCGCGCTGCACATACGTCATATCTAGCAGACTCTCCCCGTTCAGATAGAGCAGGTCGTAGACCACAAAGCAGGGTCGCCAGCTGCGCTCCGGTTTCAGATGTTTCACATCTGTGTTCTCGCCCTTTTCGCGATACCGCTTCTGATCTGTATCCCATATCATCATTTCACCATCGAGTATAATGGACTCCATGCCCAGGGGCAGCAGTGTGCGAAGGTGTGGCGTCAAGGTGCCGCTTTCGTAGCTGCCTCCAAAGCTTTTAGTATAATCGGCCCCGTTGCGGGATATATACTTAAACATGCCGCGTGCATAGTGCAGCTGAAATCGTTCGCCATCCATTTTCCTTTCCAAATACAGCACATCCGACTCCATAAGACTTTCGATCTTGCCCGGGAATCGTTCGCACAGCATGGGTCGTATTAGCTGAAAGGGTTCAATGATTGTATTTAAATTGATAGTTGCGCTGGATGTGCTGCTGCTGCCACTGCCAGCCCGTCCAGATGTCGCTTCCTGGGCAAGCTTGTTGTCTGCCAACAGCATACAGATGCGCCTTAGATCTGAGCACCGCTGATACATTTCCTTGGCCAGGGGATGAAGTAGGCCGAATATACGCTGCTCGCCAATGCCCAAGCCCATTGACTTCAGCAGGATGCGTATTAGCCATTTTTGCTCCTCGGCCGAGGCCAGTTCCGTGAAGCGTGTCAGCTCGCGCTCCTTTACTAGAGAGAACAAGAGAGACGTTAATTGAAGCCTTATATAGTCAACTACATCTAGATATAATCAAATACCAGTTGTCTCCTCGTTCGCAATAATGTCCAGCATGTCATGGATTTGTTTCAGCGTCAGATTACTCGGCTCGTTGTGGCAGCGGGGTCGCAGCACTGCATACACCACATCGGCATAGTCACGAAAAGAGGAGGCAGTGCGATTCTGCAGGCGTATATAATCGCTGGCTAGACAAAAAAAAAAAATAAAAACCAACTAGTTATTTCGATGAAATGCCTTTGGCTTTGGAATGACTCACAATCTTTGGCCACCTGTAGAACGCGCGAGTAGAGTCGGCCCAGTGCGGTTATTTGCAGACCATAGTTGTCGCGTGCCGTATCTGCCCCAGGCAATAGCAACCGCAACACGGGATAAAAGCTGCTGGATCCATCTTCGGCTTGATTTACCGTTAGATTGGCGCCCTGACGAAATGACTCGCGATGCTTGCAGAAGGAGTCGTAGTATCGTTTTAATATGAGCTCCTTGCGTTGGGTATTTTTTGCCTCTTTAACCCTCTGCATCATCGTGCAAATGTCGCGGAATTTAATAGTGCTTGATATGTCCATGGCGGCGCGTTATGATTTCACCATGGGAGGACGAGAAGTCGGCAGAAACAAATCACAAATTTGAATATATCGATAGGCCTGGTGTGCCATGTTTGATGTGTCGTAGATATTTTTATTATGGTATTTTCTTTGTTTTATTATGGTATTTTCCTTGTTGGTATTTTTGTATAATACTGAAAAAGCAAACTTACGTTTTACAGCACTGACAACAAAGAGTATAATTTTTCTTCATTTGTCAACAATTCCAAGGTTTATCATAAAAAATTAGACTATTTGCAAATACAAAATGTTGTATTTGGAGGATTATTTAGAAAGTAAGTAGCATTGCGCTGTGCTTGCACACCATATACCAACAAATACTCATCTATTTTGGTTACAGTGATTGAGCATTTGCCCCAAGAGCTGCGAGACCGTTTCACAGAGATGCGTGAATTAGATCTGGCCGTGCAGAGTAAGTAGAGCTAAAATAACAAAACAGACTGGTGCAATCAATTACAATTTCTATGCATATAGATGACATGGACTCTCTAGACAAGAAGTCGCGTCTGTTCTTTCAACAGTGCAAACGCGGCGAGCTGCAGTATGACTCAATATACACGGAATTCCACAGCTTGCGAGGCAATTATTTCAAAGTGATGGAGGACGCGGATGAAAAGGTTGCCATTGCCACACAGATACACGAGCTAGTTGAGCGCTATCTACGTCGACTGGACAGCGAACTGTTCAAATTCAAGTGTGAGCTGGAGGCGGACAACAATGGCATTACCGAAATATTGGAGAAGCGTTCCCTTGAATTGGACGGCAACAACTCTACAGCCGCAACGGCTCTCTTGCTGAGCATCAATCAGAAGGAGAATCGCTACTATAACACAAGCAGCGCCGCTAACAACAATCTAATATCGGGCAACATCAACAGCGCCGCGGGCATCATCTCCAGCACGGGCAGCAGCAGTGGCAGTCTGGTGGTCAATAGCTCCGCTCTCAATAGCCTGTCCGGCAACAGCTCGTCCAGTGGTGGCCATCAGCGACATCGCAAGCTGGAGAAGCGCCGTGAGACCATCTGCACGGTGCCAGTGCAGGAGAAGCGTCCCAATCTGAATCAGTCGTTGCCTGTGGTCACTGCCAGCAATAGTGTCGGCAGCATTGTGAATCCCGTCAGTGGCAATCATGTCAATACACTGCCCACACACGCCCACACCCACACTCACGGTCACGCCACTCTGCCCGTGGCGCCGAGCAGCGCCAACGCCAGCTCCAACAACAACAGCAACAATACGACTGTTGCTAACTCCCTGGCCACCAACATTGTGCGCCAGCTGCCCACGAATCTTGCCGCGCACAGCGTGCTCAATACCAATAACAACAGTGCAGCTGTTGCGGCCGCAGCAGCAGCGGCGGCGGCGGCAGCAGCAGCAGCAGCTGCAGCAGCGGCTGCAGCTAGCAACAACGTAGCCCACGGCTCAGTCGCAGGCTCTGGAACAGGCACGGGTACTGGGATGGCCGCAAGCCATGGCCAGCATAGCAACCCCACCGTCAGCTACAATCTGCATCAGTTTGGCGGCGGTGGCGCTGCCTCTAGTGCCATTGCAGCGGCCGCTAGCCAGGCAATCGTGGCCACCCAACAGATGCCGCAGGGCCGACGCACAGCAAGCCTGAAGGCTAGCTACGAGGCCATTCACAGCGCTGGCGTGGCAGGCGGTACAGAGTTCTGGTCAGCGGCAGCGGCGCATAATAACAACATTCAGCCAGCGACTGGGGGAGCTTTGGCCAGCAGCGTGCATCATCATGCGCCACAGCAGCAGCAGCAACATCAGCAGCAGCAACAGGCGCAGCATCAGCAGCAACAGCCACAGCAGCAGCAACAACAACAACAGCAGCAGCAACACCAACAACAACATCATCAGCATCATAACCAACACCAGCACCAACATCACCAACACCAGCACCATCAACATCATCACGAAAAGAAGCATAAGAAGTAAATTCAGCTCAACTCTTGTCTTGAAGCCATTCACTAATGGTTCTTGCTTTTCTTTTTATCTTACAGGAAATTGAATGCCAGCATTTCAGTGCCCAGTGGCATAGCCTACAAATTCTGGGATGGCTCGTCGTCGGGCAATTCGATTGCCTCGTCTTCCTCGTCAATCAGTGTTGATTCCGTGGACATGCTGTCAACGGCCTCTACTTCTGCACCCATACAGCATGCCAATCTTGGCCAGAATACACTGGCCATCAATTCACAAACGAATCAATTGCCTACTGTTAGCCATGCGCCAGCTTCTGTGGCAGCCACAGTGACGCCTGTCACGCTGCCCACGGTTAACAATGTGACCGCCACGTCCATTGGGCTGCCGCCCAGCGCTTCGCTTACTCCGGGCACGAATCTGACCATTAACGAGACGGGTTTGGTTGTGGAGCAAACCAATGAGGGCGAATGGTCGTATGATCCCAACGAGCCGCGCTACTGCACCTGCAATCAGGTATCTTATGGCGATATGGTTGCCTGCGACAATGATGCCTGTCCCTACGAGTGGTTCCACTATCCGTGCGTGGGCATCACACAGCCGCCCAAGGGCAAGTGGTATTGCCCGAAGTGCACAGCATCCATGCGACGTCGTGGCAACCGGAAGAACTGAGCGACGACTGGAGCTGGAGCTGCGGCTGTTAAAATGGATTTCACATACTTACCATAGATCCATTAAATTATATATATATTCTAATATTATATGCCTGAAGAAAGAAATAAATGGTTGATGAGCGGAGCGAAAATGCAGCAATTTTTAATCTGTATTGTAGTCCCATTGAGTTTGAAAGATAAGGGAAAAATTATTATTCTTGCAGAGCGATTTATGAACAAATATATTCGGCCAAGTGTCAAATTTAAAATTAAAAACAATTGACTATTGAAACAAATGTTTAACCATATTTCGAAAAATGTAACTAAGTAGTTATCGATAGCCATTTAAATTTAATTTATCGAATTTGTGTAAGTCTTGAGTGGCTTATCGCAAACAAAATGCACATCACTAGAAATAAAGTGACGGCAGCAGCAGTAGCAGCAGCAGCATCACGCATTGGCTTTGTCCGAAAACAAACTGCATAAAAATTAATTTGCGTCGTGCGAACGTAAATCAATACCGTAATTATAACTACGGTTGAAGCAGAGTCAGAGTAGAGACGGTCATAAACCAACTCATTACGTGCTCCCAACGGTTACAAATAACGGCCTCAAAATTGGCAAAATACGGAAAAACAAGAAAATGAGCTATAATGAAAAAAGCGAGGCCATCACTAAAGAGGAATGGCTGCAACGACTGGAACAGTTCCCGTTCAAGCAGGCGGACATGAATCGTCTGATTATGAACTACTTAGTCACAGGTAAGACTCTCATACTAAGCAGAAAAAAGGAAGAAAATCTGTCCATTTGGCATTTTCCCCCCTTTAAATATGTGTGTATATCAATTTTTATTCATTGTACAGAGGGGTTCAAGGAGGCCGCCGAAAAGTTCCAGCACGAAGCGGAGCTGGAACCGAGTGTTGAGCTGAGCAGCTTGGATGATCGAATCTTGATACGGGAGGCGGTGCAGGCGGGGCGTATTGAGGAGGCAACGCATCTGGTTAACCAGTTGCATCCAGATTTGCTGGGCAGCGAGCTCTACTTGTTTTTTCACTTGCAGCAACTGCAGTTAATTGAGCTAATTCGAGCGGGAAAGGTTGAGGAGGCCTTGGTCTTTGCCCAGTCGAAGCTATCCGAGTCGGGTGAAGAGATCCGTTTCGAGCTGGAGCGCACTCTGGCCCTGCTAGCATTCGAGAAGCCGCAGGAGAGCCCCTTTGCCGATCTACTAGAACAATCGTACAGGCAGAAGATTGCCAGTGAGCTCAATTCGGCCATATTGCGATGCGAGCACAGCGAAGACTCGACGCCAAAGATGATGTTTCTGTTGAAGCTAATACTGTGGGCACAATCCAAGCTCGACAGCCGATCGATCAACTATCCGAAAATGAAGGACCTGGAGACTGCACAGCTGGAGAATAAATAAGTAGACACAAGCGGGGCTAACAGATAAACAATAACAAATAATAAAACTGTATAAGAGTGGGCGGGCGCGGGCGTGGCGGCGTTAGAACGAAAGCGAAATAATACCATTTCTATATCTATTTCTATATATATATATATATTTTGTAAATGTACGCATTAGGATTTTATGTTGCAAGATTGAAAATATCTGAAGCTGAATTTGGTTTCGAACAATTGATATTGATTGCATTTCATTTTATTAAATAATAACCTAATGCTGCCGGACCCGACTGGATCGCTGGATCAATGGATCACTCGATCACCAGCCGAAGAACAGATCCATGGCCTTGTTCATAAGGCCGGTGCTCTTCTGGGGCACATTGCGATTGGGTGACACACGATTCTCGTTGTGAACAGCGTTGTAGGACTGCTGTGCCAGCGGTCGCACCTTCGGTCTGAAGATCTCCTCTTCGGCCTCCACCAATTTTACGTTCTCCTTATTGATGATGCTCTCTTCTGTGCAGCGTGTGACGCCCACCATCACATTGTTGGCAATCACCTTCAGGTTGTAGTTCAATGCCTTGTCACTCTCGATGCGGGACGCGAAGCGCACGTGCATCCAGTTACCATTCTGTGGTGCGTGCACGACATCCACAATTGTGCCGCACGAGGTGAATTGCTGCAGTATCATGGCGGCGGTGCCAGGCACAAAGCCAAAGATTGTAACCCAGAAATCACTGTTCCGTGCCTGAGGTGTGTGCATTATGTTCTTCAACGGGGACATGTTGGCGCCCAGTGGCGAGCAGAGGGCACGCATCGAGGCGTTAACAGCATTAGGTGCATTTGGTACATATGAATCATTCAATTGCGTCGTTGGCGGATGACAGCTTTGATTCAAGCTATAGCTCGAGCTGTTGAGATTGGACGTTTGCAGCAGGCCCAGATGTGTGCGATTCGGGGTGCCGTACAGCTGTTCATTGCGCAGCGAGTCGAATAAACCCTGAGTGGGTGGACCAGCCTGATGGCTAGTATTTGCACTACTGACATTACCGACAGTACCGCCGCCGGCGCCAATACCACTGGTGCCAACAAATAGGGTGCGTGCTCCTATTGCTGAGCGATTTAGTTGCTGTGGATTATTGTAGCCCGTTTCCTGGGGAGTGTTATTATTGCTTGGAGACGCAGCTGTAATCAAAAATTATACACACATACATATAATATTATTATGACTATTACTACCATGTTCTGTGCTTACCGAAGCTCACATTGTAGCGCCCTAGCTTCGGTGAGAGCGTGTTGTTGTGGGGCGTCATTGCCTGCGAGTCGCCCATGAGAAAGGGCGGCAGATATTGGTTTTGATTGCTGCCTGGGCTGCTGACAGGGCTGCCAAGATTCATGGGCTCCATTTTCTTGAATAAATTTACTATGCGATACAAAAACAAAACAAATATCACTAATCACAATATGCAAACAAATGCAACTGACGCCGCTATTTTAAAAGCCATGCATCACAGCATTAAATTCTGCCAAGAGTTACATCGAAAACTATCGAGTATTTCGATAATATCGGCTTGCATTGTTGTTAAATATACAACAACGACAGTTGAATGGACCAGCCGTTTTTGGTATTTTTTAGTGACATGACAACAATCATATCGATAGTATGAGCATCGATTGCCAGTTTCATTTTAGACATCACAAACAACTGAGCTGCAGGGTAGGCGCGTGTGGCCTGTAAGCCTTTTCTTTTTTTTTTGTTGCTGTTCGAAAGAATATATTTACAATACGCGGCGCGACTAAACAAGTGCATGTGTGTGTGTGAATAATTTGTTGCTGTGTTAATTCAAACATTAATGCGCACAAGTGCATTCAATAATAAAAACAAGCGCCCCTGCCCTTCAAACAGCTTCACAATAATATTAGTCTAACATAACTTCAAAAATCGACTAAGGAGCTGTTATTTTGCCAAATTATTAAAGGGTGCTAACCGTTATGTGGAGTCCAACACATTGCAGTGTAACTGGTAAGTTACAGGCGTTATCCACTCACTATCTCTATCTCCCCTGTCAGCTGGTTATACTCATAAATGCCGTTGCATAAATAACATTTGAGAGGGGCCACTGCTTGGACGCTCCTAAAATATCGCATTTAACGTCAAACTGGTTTAGTTACTGTCTCTGTATGTGTGAGTGTGTCTCACTGATAGCCTGCTTGCCTGCCTGCCTACCTGTGTGTATGTGTGTTTAAAAATCGTAAAATTTAAGCCAATTGAACTGCTGTTAAATACTATTAATTGGTCAAATTACGCATTGTGCTTATTTTTTCAACGGCTTACGACTATTGGGACTTGAAAAGAATAACAATCTTAACACTCACATGCATATGTTTGTATATATGTTTATGGTGGGGATTCTCTGTATATATGTATGTGTGTGCTTTTATTTTTTCGTGGTGAAAACCATTGTAACCTATTCAACATCTTGTTTAAAATTTCACTTTTTCTGTTTTCGACGCTTTGAACGCATGACCCCCGCTCTGCCCGCTGCTGCTGCCTCGGTTGTTGCCAGTTTTCCCGGTTTTCTCTTTTTGTTTGCCCATACTTTATCTTGACTCAATTGCAGTATCAGTAAATTACGTTGATAAGATTATGTATTTACTTGCCATTTGCCATTTCCATTGGCTCAATTTGATCACATTTTGTTATTTATATTAATTTATATATATATAATATACATAGGTATATATATATATATATATATATATATATATATATATATATATATATATTTTTTTTTTTTGAATCGCTTACTCATCGCGCGTGTCTAAAACCACCAACAACTTTAACTCGCAATTCTAACAGCACACACATTCGCACATATTTGCTCTCTCTTCCCTTTTTCGCTTCTTCTCCATTACTCTCGTTGATTGATTCGCCAATGGCGCATGGCGCGCATATTTGATTTATTTTGATTCCGCCTTTTCTTCTTTGTCGCATTCCTTCACATACGTGTATATATGTATGTATCTATATAACTGTGCATATATGTATATATGTACATACATATGTGCGTGTGTGCATTTTTAGTGGGCCCATCGCTTTGGGCATGTTTACGTTTTTGTTTTGCTTTCTTCATGGCTGAATGTCAATGAAAAATCAGCGCAAAATATTGCAATCGTGACAAAATGGCAAAATCTACGTCAAAAACTATCTCTATCTCACTCTTTCCCTCTCTTTGTTATTATTATTTTGCTAATATTGTTTTTAATTGTGAATGTCAATTGAAAATAATGCATATTGCACAATTAAAGTAAACATATGCAATTGTATATGTAAATGCATATACTATATGTGTGTGTGCATTTGCATACAGGCCAGCATATACATATACATATGTATGTACATATGTTATTGCACAGATGAATAGGTAAATGACTCACGAAATGTTGAAAAGCTCACGACGGCAAATAAAGCAGATAATGAGCACACAAACACACGAATTTATATATACACTGATAAGGCACATTGTAAATGTTCACACACACACATATATTCATAAATATCGATAAACAGTTTTTTAAAGAACTGTCATCACCAATCAGGCTGCTGTTCTTGCTTCAGCTTGTCCTTTTGCGCCTTTTTCTCCACTTTGAAGTTGCAGAACTCTCCAGGTCTTCACACACACACGCTCGTATGCTTGTATTTGTGTCTGCATAGATTTAGAAACTCTTATGCTCTTTTGCTAATAGGTTTTAAAGTCTTTGATCTCTTAAGATATACGCAAAATGTAATTAAGAGCAGCAGGTGAATCATGTGTTCCGGTATGCGCTCAATATGAAGAGAAATTGCGGGTATTTTATGTTTTATCACTAATTTTACTGCAGCTGACGAAACGACGATTCGGAGATATTGGCAAACAAGTAATGACACGTTGCAAGGTAGATGAAGAAGAAGGCAAAATAAAAGTATACAAATCAGAGCAGCGGTTCTCTGGAGCTGTTCCGTGAATTTATCACTGCTGGTTTTTTTTGGGAATTAGTTCGTCTAAATAGTACATATAAATTTTGTTTTTGGATGTCTATGAGTAAAATATAGCATATTCATTATATAATATATTTATCTCCTCTAAACAAGTTATATTATTATCTCTTGAAGTTGACAGAACATTTGGTTCTTTGGAACTGGGTTCTGAACCTGTATATTGTATTTTGATGCCTATGTGCGAGAGTCCTTGATATAATATATATTTAAACATACTATTTTTACACTTAAAGGAATTATTGAAACAAAATTAGTTTCGGCTCAATTCAATTGTTTTCGTGATACAACTGGTTTGGTTTATATATACTATATATATATATATATAGAGAGAGAGAGAATGACAGTTAGAAATGTTGTACGGCGCGCAAGCTCTACGATACAAAGTTGTTGAATGGTTATAAAAAGACGTTGACGTCAATTAATAAACAAATCCGTCGTCAGCTTGCTGGTCGACTGCTCTCGTCTGTCTGTGTTTTGGCATTGTTTGTTTTCTAGATTGATAAAAGCATCAGATCTTGCCGCACCACCCTCCGCAAATACCTACAGGTGCAAGCCAACGACACTTGGCCAATTCATTCCACGCTTCTCTCAGTTGACGAAATAATATGAATATCTGTTTCGCTCAGTTGTTTGCCAAAATACTTGTATCAATATTTGCGCCTGAGATGAGCCCGAATCGTCAAGTCAGTGTGGGGGAAACAGCTGTTTGGTGTTTCGAAAACCCGATTTTATTCCAAAATTAAACTCTCAAATACCCTGGGGACTCCTGTGGGCGTTATGAACTGATATTTGCTAATAATTTGCATATTTTATAATCAATATATAGAAATATATTCTGAACATATGTTCATAAGAATCTAATTATTTTCTCCATCTATTTTTCACACTTGTGGGTGGAATTTCTCATACACAACCTTTTTTTTTATGCATTATTATTTTTTTATTTAGTATTTAGTTAAGTTAATTAAGTTAATGGCTTGCCGTTTTAATGGCGCACTTGGGTTAAGTAATAATATAAACACACCCACTGCATTAGACGTGGCACTCCTCTATAATATTAGAATTCCCCATATCCCAACCTCCCTGCCCTTTACCTTACCTTATTACCTACCCTATTTTGAGGCATATCTCCGCAGTGCATGGTTAGTGTACTCTGTGTGTAATGTCTGCTTTTAGAAGTCGGCTGCTGTTTTCCACACAAACTTTGCCGCCGCCGCCGCCGCCTAATTGTGTGCGTTATTTTTAGCCATAAATTCTTGCTAGCCCACTTGTGCACCGGAGTTACAGCAACAAAGCAACATCGATAAGAAATAGCAACAAAATTGCGCAATATGCTGCCTTTTAAAGCAGGCCACGAGACCATCAAGCTAACCAACCAATCAACCAGACAAACAAACAAAATTCCATCAAGCAACCGACAGAAACACACGCACATTAACGATTCGAATTCCACATCCAAATCCACAAAAAAAACCTAAAGAGAAGAAAAACAACGACGATTCAATGCTCTTGAATGTAAAATTATTCAAGCTAAACAAATGAATTTGTTATAAATATTCAGAAAATAGCCTGAACCGATATTTTCGTATCTAGGGTATCTTGAGAAATTCGTAGTAAAGACTATATATAAAAGAATATATATACATATATATTTTAAATATAATTGATTATGATTCGAAATTGACAAATTTATAATCATTTACCTAAGCTCGCTTTCTATAATATATATTTCTTGAGGTTCTTTAATAGAACTATTACTAGATAAATAAAAGTTCCAATTTCGATCCTCGATCCTCACTCAATAGATACTGCTTAAAACTCTTCCAATTGATTTGATTTGACTGGTTTGCGAAAAAAAAAAAAAAAAAAACGAACACAAATCGTAAAGATGCAATTCTTATTGGAAACGTTGTCTGTAATAGCTCTCGAATGCTTTTGCCCGTTGGATGCATTTATGCGAAACAGTTACGTTTCATTGCCCCCGACCCAGTTAGCGATCGGTCTATTCTCGGTGCATAGCACAAATGCAGTGAATGAAACAGGTCTGAAATCGGATCTTGACTCCACCTTCTGCTGTCGCATCATCATTGATTTCCAGTTTGCCAACTGCTAAATTTATGCTACTGCAGCAACTACTAGTACTACTATTACGACTACAGTTAGGACTGCTATTACTACAACTGTTGGTAATACTATTACAATTGCAGCTAGAAATATTATTTTCAACTGCTATAACTGCTACCATTTTATTATTACCATTTCTACTGCTATGACTACTACTATTATTACAATTGTTATTATCGTAGATACTCCTATGACTACTACTATTAGTGTCTACTATTATTACCTTTTCTACTCTTATGACTACTACTATTATTACTATTTTTACTCCTATGACTACTACTATTAGTGTCTACTATTATTGTAATCAATACGTTTGCTACTACTATGACTGCTACTATTATTGCTACTACTATGATTAGTACTAACATTTCTATCTCTACTACTATTAATGAGAGTATTTCTATTAATTATTTCTACTATGACTGCTAAAATAGAAATTTCCTGCTACTATTTCTTTAAATACACTCGTACACTACTATTACTATTCCTAATACTATTTCTATTTATACATACATCAATACTATTACTATTCCTACTTTTTTTTCTTGGTATAGCAAAGACTGTAATTATTTGTTTTTAATTTTAAAAGTAAATTTAAAAACCTCAAACATTTGAATATCATTACATACAGCATTACATCATTACATCATTACATACCTCACACCTCATAGATTTCAATATAAATTTGTTCAAACAGAGATTTCATTCCTACTGCTATCAATACTATTACTATGCCTACTACTATTTCAACTACTCACTGTTATTACTGCTGCTATTTATATTAATCATACTACTACTACTACTATTTCTTTTACTACTTCAATTACTATCACGACTTCTACTACGTTTACTACTACTTCTTCTTCTTCTTCTTCTTCTTCTAATGGCATAAAGTAATTGAACCATAGATTTGTTTGACCTTTTGCAATTGTCTTTACGTGTCCAAGAGTTGAAAATGCATTGCATTTAATTGCCTTCGCTTTCACATGCCCAAAGAAAATATTTAAAAGTGCAGCAAAAAAACAAAAACGGCAGCAACTAGCACATACCCTATAAATTTGAAAAGTTTTGTTAGAAACATCACTAAATGATCGATTGTCTTAAAGAGAAGTTCTTCACAGACTGCCAACTGTAAACTTTTCTAAAGCTTTTTTTCAGATAGCTCCATCGTATAGAGATTGCTGCCCAAATATTGACTTTTGTAATCAGTTGCTATTGTGTGCTTGCAAAAGCTAACATTCAAATGTTTGTTTACATTGATAAAAATAGGCTATAGAAAATCTTTATCTTTAGTATCTGCTAGCATTTATCTACTCTTCTTTTTTTCTGTATTCTTTAAATAGTATTTAAACTTTATGCAAATCTCTCTGGAGTGTGCAGGGTATTCAAAAACTTTTGATGAGCAGCCGCCAATGCATGCAACAAAGGCAACAACTGCAACTGCAACAGCAACAGCTAAATGCAATGCACTCTAAAAACGAAGAAATATTTATGAAATGAATGAAAGGCCATTGGGGGTTTACTTTCGAGGCGATTCATGAAGTGCTCTCAAGTGGTTTCAAGAGGTTTTTGTTTAGTTTTTTCCACTGCTGCATGTTGCAGCGCTATAAATCAGCATTTTCGCACGATCTCAGCTATTGTTGTAGTAGTTGTTGTTGTTGTTGTTGCAGCTGTTGTTTATGATATTGCGGCTAATTGCTGCTGCTGCTGCCGTTGTTTATTAACAAATGCTATTCTCCTAACGGTTCCTCCATTCGATTAGAAGCAATGACAGAAATTACATCAATGCCAACTATTTGGCGTAAACTGAATTAGTGTATTATATATCAGCAGCCGATCATTCATGCAACTTAATTCAGCTTATAAGTACCTAATCAATTGTGAAACATTTTTGTTTACAAATCACCACAAGTAATGTAGTTTGTTAATTAAGAGTATTTCACATTAGACAGTTTACAGTCCTACAGCATGAGGGAAATTTATGTGCTAAGTAAGTTTATGCTTGCTTCGTTTCCAATTATTTCCATAATACATAAACTAGATATTGTATGGTTACATAGATTATAGAGATTTCGAATTGTAAATATTCCTAAAATAAATATATAGATTATGCTTGTATGAAGTCAAAGTAAAAGTCTAAATTATTATTTGTTTTATTTTAAAACTATGAATAACACAATTCGCAATCTCAAATTACTAGTGAAAATCTCATCTAATTATTTAACTCTTTTAATTTATTTATTTTGGGAATATCCAAAATTGGAATCTGTGCCCAAATACACAAATCTAAATGTCATTATTATGCTTGGAGCATTCTACTTAAAATATGTGCATTTAGAGCAAACTTTTTTCAACATTCAATTTAGCACTGCCAAAAAATTATAATAATGTCTGGAAGAAGTAATCTGCTCACGTAGCAAGGTATCTGAGAGTTGGCTAAGGTTGGCAAGAGCTTGTGCGCTTATACACTTTATTTAATTGCAAATAAAATCCAATAAAAATAAGTATTTATTATAATATATAAAAATATATAAGCTTATATGTATTTACATATATATATATATAGACGATCTTCGACCAACTAAAATCGCCACATGTTCATGGCTAGCAAAAATGTTGGCTTTTCGGATATTTGAATTGAATCGAATTGAATTGAAGGGTATTCAAGCCATCGTCAGCTGTTAGAGGAGCCATGCTTTTGATGGTCGATCAAATTGATTTGAAATTCACTTTACTGTAAAGTCCGATTTGAAAGCATTGTGACAATATATATTATATAGATATATATGTGTATATATACATACATACATACATATGTATATACAACACGCTGTGCCAATGCCAACGCCAACGGAAACTGAAATAAAACCGAAGCGAATTAGAAAATCATTTTAAATTGTATCTGGCTGGCAGTTCGTGTATCTCTGAAAACATTTCCATTTGTATCTGACATGCAGCTGCTGCTGTTTCTGCTGCTGCTGCTGCTGCTGTTCGGCCCAGCCACGGGGCGACTCTGTCCATGGGCTCATTAACATGCGCGCAGAGGAGCATTGGCCTCGGGAGCACCAGCACCAGCAGCAGCAGCAGTCAGTCAGTCAGTAATAGTAGCGGCAGCTATAAGCTAATCATCATTATCATTATCATGATCATCATCATCATCGTCCAGTTCGTTCTCTGTTCTGTGTCTTGGCAGCTGCCACGCCTCCCTCTCTCTGTCTCTTTCTCTCTCGTGACTGCCTTCGTAGTCGAAAGTGGAACAGCGAACTCTCAAAGTGCGTGTTGGGAATTTTGTACATTTGTAATGCGACTTTTACTGCCAACAGTTGAATCAGTTGTGTTGTCGCGGAGTGGGTGGGGCTGTGAGGCGACAGCCACGAAGCTGTTGCTGCTGCATGTGGGGGAAAAAGTCTCAGTTTCCCCAATGCCGATGTCTGTGGCAATAATAAGGTCGCTTGGCTCTTAACGGTTGGCTGCCACTGCTAACTGTCGCAAGTTAAGTTAAGTTTTGCCATACTCGCTCACCAACCGAAAACGAGTATATTTGCTTTTACTAGCGGCCCTGATCTCAGTATTACAATCACACACACACACACACATGCATACATGTATGGCAATGCGAGGAAAAAATACATATATACAAAATTTGTTTGCACGTGAATGAATCACTGCTGACACTTTTTAGCAAACATCTCCGACAACTGTAGAGGGGCGTGGCATATCGATATATGAGACATCAACTTAGAGCAGATCTGATCTCTCGTTATATTTTGGTTTACCTTATTCTTAAACCTACTCTCATCCCTTTTCGGTCTTGTTCTTAAACCTCGTTTCTCTCACTCTCTCCTCTCTCTTTTATTCTTAAATCTTGTCTTTCTTTCTCCCTCGTATTCTGAAATCTCGTCTTTCACTCTCACTCTTTCCTTTCTATCGTTCATTATCTATCTCTTTCACTGCCTCTCTTATTATTAGACCTCCTGTCCGTCTCTCACGCTCTCTCTCTCTCTCTCTTTTCTTTCTCTCTCGCTCCCTATCTGTGATCCCTTCTATCGTTAGCTATATTTCTTTCATTATCCCGTTTTCTCCCTCTTTGGTTCTTAATCCTCTGACTCTTCCTCTCATTATATATACATATATATGTCTCTCTCTCTCTCTCTCTCTCTCTTCCCATATTTAATCCCTGAATCCCTGAACGAGTATTACGCCGACAGTTACATCCAATTGCCTTTCTTTCACTTTTTTTTTTTTTTGGCTTTTTCTTTGTCAAATTTGAATGTGAATTGAAGACTGCTTTGAGAAGGTAATCAAGATAATCAAGATAATTAAAGTAATAATGATAATGATGATAAGCGCACTGACATCATCGTATTGCAGTATTATCACACTGGAACTGAAGCCATAATTCAATCTATTAGAAATGTTTCTTGCGAAACCCCAAAAATGTTTTCAAACTAATTTCCTGGTACAGAGTTGGGCGGGAGGGCGTGCAGAGGCAGACGGGATTTATAGCCCAACGCTTGGCAATGATTTCATTGAAATGAATTAACCTCAAATGTTGACCTCCTCGAGAGAAGCAAAGGCCAACAATATGTTAAAAGAGCAAAACCAACACAAAAGCGACAATTGACAGTTGCATTGTTGGTGGTGGTGCTGCTGCTGCTGCTGTTGTTGTTGGTGTTGTTGGTGGTATACCCTATAAATAAATAATTGGCTGAAATGGCAACGCAAAACTGTTGTATAGATTCGACAGTTAGGATGCTAGTATTTCAATTACTTTTGTTAATACAATTTGTTCAAAAATAAAACAAATATATTTAGTTTTTAATATATTTCAAGCAGAAAAAAATCATTATCATTTTTGTCATAATTTATATATTTGTATATATTAATTTTTGTATAATTTGTATAAAACACTGCAAAAAATATTAAAAAATTGATTCTAATAATATATTTTAAATAATAATTTCTAAATGATTTCTAAAAACACTGAAAAATGTGTGTTTTATTCTTTAAATTTGTATATTATTTAATAATAAAGAATCCTATAGGATATCTTCGAGTTGAGTAATAGAATTTTTAACTTGTTGCTTTTGCTATTCTCATTCTCGCACAATGGAAAAGGTGCAGTAGATATATATATATATATATATATATATATATATATATATGTGTGTGTACATATGTGAGAATTCACCTTTGTCTATGTTTGAGTTTGCGGGTCATGCGAAGCATTAAAATAATTGACAATAAACAAACACAGATACATAAGCACATGCACATTTATGTGATATATGTATATATATAGGAGCTATATTATATATATAAACATATGTACGTGCTACGGGTATCTTATTCCAACTCATATCAAATGGGACTAGTGTGTGGCAACTTTGCTAGAGCTCTACATAAATCAAGTCATTGTTATCGATTATTATTGTATATGATAGAAGAGTTTTGTTAGCTAGCTTTGCAGATAACACTCAAAAATTCCAGACATGTGAGTAATACAAGAATTTATTATGACCAAATAGTTTCTTTTCTTTTTCGGTTTCAACAATAGTTAAAATGGCCAAGCGGGACTTTTTACTATGAATTTCTAGAGATGGCAAATTAAAAATTCAAATTTTCAAACAGCAGGGTTAACATTAACATAGTTCATAAATGTCCTTAGCTTCAGCTTAATGTAAAGGAAAATTAGAACTATTCCTTAAAATTAGTAAAAAGTTATATGTATGTATGTATGTGATTGCCTGATTTTGGCATTTTTGCGTATTTTCACTCTGAACTCACATTAATTAGACTCGAAAGGAGTATTTCAATTTTCTTATACTTTTTTCGCACAGCTTAAAGTATTTCGAAAAATAATTAAAAAAAAAAAAAAGAAAAAAAAATAAATAATTACCATTTTTTGCAGCTACAATTTAATGTTGTTTTGCATACAAAATTTCATTTTAAGCGCTTTTTTTTTGTAACCATATGTAAGTGGGTGTACGTGTGTGTGTATTTGCATATATGTACATTTATACCATATGTATGTGTGTGTTTGTAAGCATTCACTATTTTGGTTTTTAGCATCGAGTCTGTTGACTCGTCGTATGACAATGGGCGCCGACTATCTATCCACCTGCTTTCATCATCTCTCCCTCTCTCACACACTCTCTTTCTCTGACTCACACAGGCATTGTTTGTGTGGGTGTGTTTGTTTGTCTATTTGCCTACAATTCATTGATGACGCTAGCGTGTGGCTTGCTTGGGCTTCTGTTTGCTCTCAACAAGCACTCAATTACGTGTTGAACGCTTTTGTAGCGCCGCTTATGGCTCTCACTCCCGCCGCTGACCTCGGTATCCCCCTCCCTCCTCTCTCAATCATCACTATTAACAAATCGAATATCATTAAGTGCACAGAATGCTCTGGGTGTTGATTTGGCACACACACACACACACATGCCTACATACGGAGACTCACACATGTTTGGAATGGCAAGCTATTAAAGATCGAAGATTGAGCGAACGAACAGGCCATTCGGTTGTAAAGCGTGACTCAAAAAGCGAAAATGATGCCGAATGCCACAGCCAAAGCCACAGCCAAAGCCACAGCCAGAGCCAGCGCCAGAGCCAGCGCCAGAGCTAACGAAAGCCGCAATTTGAGTGCCGTGCGAAGCGAGCACAAAAAATAAAACGGGGCGACTTAACGGTTTCCCTTACTGCTAGAAGCGCTCTCTCTGTAATTTTGTCACTCTCTGCTCTTTGCGCACTCCGCACAAAACACAATTCGTTTTGTTTTTGTCATTGTTTGGCAAATTTGGTCATTTGACATTTGGTATTTTACCTTTTGCATTTTACCTTTTGCCATTTCTATTTTGGTGGCTGCCATTTGCATAATGTCCCCACCCTCTAGCGATATTTCGCAAAAGAAGAAAACAAAAAGAAAATATTCGATGATTGAATGCCTTCAATGCGATGAACTCATCACGTAAACAGCTAAATACATAAGAATAAAGACAAGATAGTAGATATTGATTAAGTTTTATTTCCATTTCTAGCTATTGCTAGAAAGCGACTAAAGGTCTTGCACAAAAGTACTGTGTGCTCATCTCTAGTTTTTGAAAATTGCACTTGGAACAGGTTTATCGATATTCATTAGATACATTCTATGCGATCATCAGCTCATCTCCTGCTCTTCTCTGTCTGTCATTCCCGTCTGTCTCTTGCCTCATTATTTTGCTCAGATACATTTGTATTTACATATTTTATATTTACATGTGTGTTTGCGTGTGTGTTTAAACTGAGAAACTGATGATGTCCGTCGCTAAAGCTTCCCAATTGGCTTAAGAAAAGCCACGACCGCAACAAGTGATAAATGCAGGTCTAAAACAGAACGTGCAAAGCGAAAAAATGTTAATGTAATAATAATTATTTGGCGTCAAGACGCCCACTGTGGGTAAAAGGCAACGACTCAGCCACCATTACCTCTTTCACTTGTAATGAACGAACCCGTAAATAAAAAGGCAAACAAATTTGCAAGAGAAAAAAGAAAACAGAAAGAAAAAAAATAAACAACAAAATGTTTTCGTTGCTTTTCTATTGAGCGCTTTTTACTTTACGCCTTGCAATGGCTTTTGCAGTTAGTTGCTGTTACGAGTTTCAAATTTGCGCAATTTGCGTTGCGCCAACAGCATTTTTGCGCCAAGCATATTTGAATAGCGATGCAATAATAATCAATAAACAAAAGTCATTGCAAATCGATTAGTTAAAAAACAAAATTTAATTTTATACACAATAATCCTGGAGTCATTGAATCGAAAATCTCAAAAAACTAAAGCTAAGTAAATATTTAAAATAAAGTATTAGTTTTCGGAAAATAAAAATAATAAATATAAAAAAAATGAAAGAAATAAAAAATACAACATTAACAATAAAGAAAATAAAATAAATAAAAAAGTAAAAAATAATTAATTAAAAAATTTACTTTTAAAAAAGATTTCATATTTAATTACGCTTACTTTATAGACTTCAAATACATACTCCTCTATTTGTATCAATATTTATTTATAAAGCTGCTAATTTATACATGCTGCTAATTTATACATGTTTTTTTAGTTTCCCTTGATATTCCCGATTCATGGATATCTGAATATTTATGTACTTTGAAGTAGAGCTGTGAAATGGAGTCTCCTCCATTGCCTATGCATATATGTAACTGGACTGGAACCGATTCGAGTCGCGTAGTCGTCGTCGTTCGTGAATCTGAAACAATGCTGCGACTTTCTGCACACCACAAATTCCAAAAGCAAATGTTTAACGTTTTTGTTTCAGTTTTTTTTTTTTTTTTTTTTTTTTTTTTTTTTTTTGCGGTTTTCATATCAGCCGGATGCTCTCGAGCTATGGTGGCTATGACTTTGGTTTTAGTTTTGGATTCGTCGAGGTCACGAGGCGCTCTCAAGTGAAACTCGAAGCGACTTCAAAATTGCTGTTAGGTCGCTATCAAAAAGCAGCAGCGCAATCCGGCGGCTGTGCTATAAGGCAAGAACTGACTCACAATCCATCCATGCGAATTTTAGATTGTGCATTTTTTGGTGACGCTCTCGAGACCTTATTGTCGTCGTTGGCGCTGTTGACACAGCTGCCGGAAATGTAGGCGGACAAATCAAAATTAAGACATTGACCGGCGCTGTTTGATAGGAATGAACCTTATAAAGCGACCGGATCATCAACTCAATATAAGAAAAAATTAATTTAAAAATAATTACATCGAGTATAAATACTTGTTTCAAAATTTCAGTAAGGAATTTAATTTTATAGCTGCTTTTCATATTGACCAGGGAAGACTTTTGATATTATTTTTAATTTGAATTAATTTGATTTAAATTAGTTTTATTTATTTTTAAAGTTAAAATCAACCTTCTCATAATTCCTTTTATTAGGTTTATAATGGTCGCCTTTCTATGCGATTTTCATGACAGTGTGGTATTGTTGATCTTAATATTCTTTTTTAGCTTCTATATATATTGACTAGGGGGAGTTCTTGAGTTTATTTTTAATTTGAACCCGCTTTCGTGTATTCATTTTCTCTCTCTTTAATCCGCTTTGCATACCTCCAATTAATAAATTCATTTACATCGCCTTTCTATGCGATTTTCATGGCATTGTGTCTAATCACTAGTTCTCTTTCATTTACAGTTCAGCGTGCGAGAGGTCTTCTGACCAAAGGCAAGAATGGTACCAACAATTGCTTTGTCACAATTGCCCTGGGTAAGGAGAAATACCAGACGTCCGTCAAGGATAAGGCCGAGTCGAGTGTCAACTGGAACGAGGAGTGCGAACTGTGAGTATTATCATAAATGTTTGCATATTTATTAATACGGGATTCTCGTTTCTAGCAAAATTCCGGATCAGGGCAATCGGGCGGAGTTGACGCTGACATGTCTACATCGCAACAATCTGGGCATCGATGAGTTCTTGGGTCAGGCAACGTTGCCGCTCAAGGACATGGACGTCTATGATAGGCCGCGTGCCAAGTGGTTTAAGCTGGAGAGCAAGCCCGGCAAGGAGAAGAAGAACAAGGAGCGCGGCGAACTGGAGGTGCGCATTGCGTTCGTTGTCAAATCCGGATCGCTAACAGATCTGAGCAAGAAGGACAAGCACAAGTCTTCCATTGGCCAGCTGGCCAGTTCCGTAGGCGGCAGCCTGCTCTCCATTGGCCAAGGCGAGAAGCGTAAGAGCATCAAGAAGCTAGCTGGGTCTCTCAGCTCCAAGCTGCACATACGCAGCAAGAAGAAGCAAGCGGATGGTGATGATAGCGGCTCATTCAGTGGCTCCTTTGCCAGCATCGGCACGCCCAACAGCTCCTCGGGTCTGGGCGGCGTGGGCGGTGGTAGCGGACGCAGGCGTGGCCAGCGCGCTGGTGAAGCCGATCCGGGCGTCATTAGCGAGGACGAGGATGAGTTTGTGTTCGACAATCTGTCCCACAAGAGCTCGGGCAGCTCGCTGAACATCCAGCGATCCGGCCTGCAGCCGCCTTCATCTAATGGCAATAACAATTTCGCGCCGCGCAACCCATCGCCGCTACTGAGCAACGGAGGTAGCTTTGCCAAGGGGAAACTCAACGGAGGTAAGCCCAAATTGCAAGAGACAGTCGATGAGGATCCCATCGTTGCGGAGATGGAACAGCTTGAGCTCGATTTCAGCGTTCGTGCACGCACTCTGCCGCCTCCCTCAAAGCCGCCACGTACGCAGCAGCAGACACAGCAAGAGCAGGAGCTGTCGGAGCGTGAGCAGAAAGAACAGAAACTCGAGGGAAATGGTCAAAGACAAGTGGAACAGGCGTCGCCACAGTCGGCGGCCCCCAACCAGGTGGATGAGTGGGAGTCGAAATTGTATGGTGGCGGAAAGTTTTTGGAGATAGGCAGCAGCGATTCTTTGAAACGTCGCAGCTGGGAGGACCGTGTGCCGTTGCCGGCGACCAGCGAAGAACCGCCACCGGTACCGTCGACAAGTAGCTCGTCAAGCTCATCAGACGCCGAAGAAGATATTGAGCCGGTAGAGGACGAGCCAGAGCCGCCAAAGGCAGTGCCTCCCAGGGCAGAGCCGCTGTCTCGGCCATCGGCCGAGAGAAACAGCAAGAGCAACAGCGGCTCACTCTTTTCGCCCGACGTGGAGCCACGCAACTTTGATGCACTCAATGCTAGCTTCGCTAAGTTCGAACAGCGCAACAGCACAGCAATCTTTGCGGATGAGCAGCTGCCTCATCAGCCCTTGACTAGGCCGCAGCCGACAGAGGCACAGCCGCCGCCGTTGCCAAGTGAGCGACCCAAGCCTCAGCCGCGTGCAACAAATCTCGAGCAACTGAAAGCGGAGACAACAGCACTGGCAATGGCCGAGGCTGCTGCGGAGGAAGAGGCTGCCCGCCAGCGACGCGCCGCAGAAGACGAGCGTCTTGAGGCTGAGCTGCGCTTGAACGAGCAGCGGTTACGTGAAGAGGAGGCGGCATTGCAGCAAGAGCTGGAATTGCAGCAGGAGGAGCAGCGTCGACGCGAGGCGAAACGGCGTGAGGAGGATCAGAGACTCTTGAACTTTGCCAAGCGCTCCACCTCCCTGGAGGAGCAACCGTCAAAGTCAAGGCAGACAATTGACGATGAGGAGAAGCAGGAGGAGCAAACCATGGCAGTTGCTGCACCCGTTGTCGCGTCCGTTGCTACGGCCATGGCGGCCGATGTTGATCCAAGCATAGAGCACAACTTGTTAACGCCCGAGCAATCGCCCAAGGAGTTCAACAGCATTGGCGGCGGAAGCGGCAGCGGCAGCGGCAGCGCCGAGCGCTGGGAGAAGCGACTGGGCAAATTTAAATACGGCAATAAGCGAGGTGAGCGGTTCTACCCAAAAAGACACCAAAGTTTGAGCTGCAACTAAACCGAACTCAGCAATAAGCGAGCGAGCAGCCAACCTATCCAGTCAAACCGATCCACAGACCAAACCAAACCGAACCAAACCGAAACTAATCCACCAACTACTCACCTCAAACAGAATCTTGCGCCTCGCATTTATTTGCCTGTCCGGTGGTGCAGGAGAGAGTGCGGCATGTGTGTGCGCTGGCGGAGTCGGAGCCGACAATCGAACCAAGCTAATCGAATCAAGCAATTTTCCAAATCAGCTGTCATCTCTGTGTCATCCTATTGAAATTTCAAACAATATTTTTGTTACCTACGCATTTCTCATCAAATTTCTCACATTTTCCAATTTCTCCTGCTGTGCGCAATGTCTCTAATTCTTAATATATGTCTTTTATTTTCTCTTGTTTTCTGTTTTGTTTTGTTGCTTTTGCTCCGAGCTGCCAGTTCCACACGAGAACTGATTCGAATTCCGTTCACAAGTTCACAAATTACGTGTTCCGTTCCGAACTCGAACCAGTTTTGAAAATTCCCGTTATGGACTGCTATCGCACTCTAATTAGAATTACCAAACGAGCATGTAATGTTGGTTCGATATAGCTCACACTCTTGTTTGCATCGCCGGCAGCCAATTTGTGGATTAAATACTAATTCAATTTGATGTTGTTCCTTTGCAGACAAACAAAATGATACGGATAGTAATTCGCCCAGTCCCAAGTCCACGGAGCGCATTATCATTGGCCACGAGAAGTCGGGCTCGCATGCGGATCGTCGTTCCGAGATCTCCGCACAGTTGGCCAAAAAATACGAGGGCAAGTCAAGGGAGGTGAGTGTGTCGTTGCGTCTCTTTTGTTTGCACTCATTGCTGATTGTGACTGTCTCCGTCTCTCTTGCAGGAGCTAATGCTCATTGCCAATGGCATGGAGAATGAGGCATTGCTGCAGCGACAGCGCGTCAAAGAGTTGGAAGATTATTTGGATAATTTGCTATTGCGCGTTATGGAGACGCACCCTAAGATCTTGCAGAATCCTTACTCGCGCACAACCTCAGCCAAAAGGTAGGCACACACATGCATGTATTTATATACACATATGTTTATCTATATGACCAGAACTCTTTCACATGGAACTTGCGCTTCAACCATACACACACTTCCTGCCGTTCTTGTTACTGTCTAAGCCTTTCTCTTAATTTTGTGTTCTGTTCTGTTATTGCTTTCTGTTGTTATACTACCTACACCAATACCTCATCCCGCTGCATGTCCATCAAATATCGATATACATATATCGATACATCTTTGTTTTTTGTTTAGATTTAGATTACTCTTTTTATATTTGCAAATTTCTACATTTATGTATTTCTCTTTATTTAGTTATAAAAATTACATCAATATGAATGACTTTTTAAAGTAAGTGCTGCGAATTTTTGGCATGCAGTTGCACGCACACCTAACAAATGCAAGTCAAGCCAAGCAAGCAACAATAAAACTCATATTGCACTTAAAACACACGAAACAGCTAAAACCAAGATCAACAACAATAATAATCCCTCTGAGAACCCCTGAGATCAGCCGCAGCCGCAGCCGCAGCCGCATCCTCCACCAACAACAGCAAATACAACAATAACTACCAACAGCAACAAAGAGCAACAACAACAGCAGCAGCAACGGCAGCTACAAAGAGTAAGAGAACTGCGTTTTCGTCTCTCGTCATCTGTAACTGTCTCAATCGGTGCTTCAGGGATTTCCAGTCGATTACCCTTGCAAATACATGTATCTGTCTCTGTCTAACACTGATCTTTTTAATTCTCCCTCTCACATTCTATTGCTGTACTAAGCTTAAGTAAAATTGTACAAAGCATGCAGCGTGCTCTTCCACCTACACACCAACACGCACACATACATACATACGAAACCTACAGTTACTTTACAGAATATTAACTCTTTTATTTTTTTTTCAGCGGTTAAATGTAATAGCAGCTTAACATTTGTGCGCAGCAAGCAGCTTATTGTCACCCAAGAACAGAGAACGATGGAAACAGCGAGCAAGAAAGAGAAAGAGAGAGGAGATATATGTAAAATAGAAACAAGACGAACACCAAGTTGCCTTTGTCATTAGAGAAATTAAAGTGCTTTCTTATTGTATTTTTAGCATTATATTTACACATACAGTAACAACTCTTAGAAATTAAGATGATTTTTTTCCAACACAAATGACTACTAAACTGAAAGGCCCAACAAATCATTGTTGACATTTTCTGTGCGTATATATATACATATATGTTTATAATTATGATATTCGGATTTTCATTCATTTGCTCTGTGTTAATATTTGAACGAACTTAAATTATTTGTTAAATGTAAATTATTGTAAGCAATTTGCTCGTGAATTGTGAAGCTTTGTTTCGATTCAACCGATCAATTGAAATTATCCAAAAGTATTTTTTATTTGCATTTCAAAGTGTGTGTTTTTTTTTCATTGATGTGAAGAGTCCAGCAAAATCGGCTACGATTGAAACAATTTATAGTTAAGTAAGTTTTAAATTATTTATGTATTAGACGTTAAGTGGAAATTGAGCAGTAAGCTAGGAGAAAAGTATATACATTACAGATTATGTTGATAAATGATTTCACTTATTAAACAAAATTAAAAACACTTAACATTGATATTACCATTTTGGGCTACAAAAATAAACTTTACTGTGGAATTTCCGATTGCATCGAATTTTTCTATGGGAGAATTATTAATTTTCTTACAGGTCATCATCGTATAAGCATGTTTACGCTTTTTAACATATGCTAAATATGAATATATTTATGTTTTTAAAATTCAAATTCCGTTGGTGAACTCGAGCTTATTAAACTCGTTCAAATTCTTTATATACTTACTCGAATTAGCAGTGCCAACTGAGTAGTTTAATGTCGAACTAGTTGTGAACTATCGTCAAAATGTCAAAATGATAGTTTACTGACTATCGATTACATATGCATATATCGTATCGAAAAAGCCGTTACAACGATCGATTTAATAGCAGTATTGGCGCCTGATGATCTGAACTAAATATTCTACAGCCCAAAGAGAATTTTTTTTTGCGATTTATAATTTTTGCAAATAATGTTTGTCTTTCGCATTGACAATGCTCTTATATATTTCCAAGCCTCACACAATTTGTGATTTTTATACTTACCTTTATTCTTATCTATTACAACAAATATCCTTTGCACGATGACCTCATTTAGGTTAGTGAAATGGTTATAACCTATTTATTTAAATATTTATTGACTAGTCAGTTTTAAGCTCTGAGTTTCTGCCGTTATTAACTGAACTGTATGACGTATACATTAAGATATTGTAAATTCAAATACTTTAGATTATATACATTCAAGCAGCTTTCACTCAGTAAATTGTTTACTTCTTCCTCTCTTAAGAGATGCTTTCGTCGGTATTTATTTGTAATGGGTAACTGGTATAATACTTACCTAATTTCAATATTCTTATTCATCTGTAAAACACTCTGTGCTAAGATTTTGCAATCAAGGATTTTCATGTACATTTTCAGGCAGTGACCGCACTGTTAAATTACGTGAGCTATGTTAACCTAGTAGCAGCCTCTGCGATATCGATCAATCGATATCGATTAGCTATAAAAAGTAGATTTAAATTTAAATTTTGAATTTAAATATGAAATGAGTTAAGCGTTAGTCTATATTTATGTTTTAATTGTATGTGTAATTCTTGCAAAAAAAAGAAGAAAATTAATAAACTCAAATGCACATGAACATTACATGCATCATTTATTGTTCGCTATATACACCCTCAGGTCTAGTGCACGCCATTTGAGGCCTGCGACTGTGTCGCCGCCAAAGCTGCTGACTGCTGTTGCTGCTGCTGTTGTTGTTGCTGCTGTTGCAATTTGCTGCTCTGAGAGAAATCTATGCAGGCACCCGATGTCAAATCAATTTCCTCTGAATCAGAGCCATCAGAGCCCTCATCGGAGTGGGGGCCAAGGGCGGACATGCCACCCAGATCCAGTTCGGCAACACCGTGCGATGTTGGCTCCTTATAGAGCTTCAGTTCCGTATAGGTTTTCGATAGCTTCTCGTGCTCGGACTGTGAATGCGTTGACTGCTGCTGCTGTTGGAAAGCTGGATGCATCATGGTAAAGTTGCCAGCGCCTTGTCCATTGGCCAGGGCGGCTGGCACATCATTGACGCCCACATCGCTATTAATCATTGCATCCTTGCTGCCTGGTGTATTGCCAGCAGATAAATTCTCAGGCATTTGACTATTGCCACTGCCGCCATTGGCCGCTGTACCATTGGTGGGCCTATTCGAGCCGTTACCTCCGCCTCCGCCAATAACTGGCGGAGTGCCCAGACTGAGGCAGCGCATTCGCCATGCATCCTGCAGCAGCTGTAGCCGCGCCTGCTTACGCCACTTGGCGCGTCTATTCTGGAACCACACCTACAATAGAAAATATCGAATTTAAAAAAAAGTAGCATGGATGGAAGACATGGAGAAATCGCTGTGCATTTTTAATGGTCGATGTATGTTAGCTATATACAAAAATATAACCGTTAATGTGAAATTCTCTCTCTTTCTCTCTTTTGGAATAAATTTAGACAAGCCTTTAAATATATCTAAATATATTAAATACTAGAAATAAATATGATTTTTTTTTTTTAGATCTATCAAAACTATATTGAAACTGTAAACTTACTGAATATTCATACTCTTGTATGAATACTATATGAACATATCTCTCATTTAATAACGGAATTTGTTTACTATTTAAATTAGTAATAGAATTTCTTTAATTAAATTATTTATTATACAAATTTAGCTTGGTAAACTACATATATAGAAATAAATATAGATTTAAATGTTTAGGCATACGCTCAAACATGACTATATGGATACCTATTTCATTTCATAATAGAATGTATGCCATTCCAATTAATAATATAACTTTTTCAATAATCATATTTAATATATATTTTATTCATATGTGAAAATTTCAAGAGCGAAACTAAGCTCATCTTTTATATACTTTTATTATCTACATTTTGCCAGATGTGTTTACCTATTTATTTTTTATATTTCTAACAGCATATGAAACCTTTCCGATATAATAATACTCTTGAATTTTTAGCCAAAAAACAAAATTGATTTTTGGAACATAGTTTATGGAACTGACTTTTCATTCTACTCAATTTCTTGTTAAAATAAAATGATTTTTTCTGTTCATATATCTAATTAGTTTTCTCATATGAAACTTTGAATGTTTAGCCAAGATAAAATTAGTCTTTCTGCTCATTAAGAGTTTATGAAATTAAATAAAAACCTTGATTTTTCATTTTACTTCATATCCTGCAATCATTTTGAATAACACATAAGAAAAGCAAGGGAAAAATTCTATTACGCTTTGTTATGTGCCGTTTACGACTGATCCTCAGAAATGAGCAATATTTGCACATTAGGCGAGGGAAGCATCGTGGCATAGCTGGCGGCAGCATTGATTCACCTGGACGCGTGCCTCGCTGAGGCTAATGCGCAGCGCAACTTCCTCGCGCAGGAAGACGTCCGGGTAGTGAGTCTTCTGGAAGAGGGCCTCCAGTTCCTGCAGCTGTTGGGGCGTGAATGTGGTACGATTCCGCCGTTGCCGTCTCCGACCGAACATGTACTCCGTGAGCAGATCGCCCGGCAGCGGCGATATGAATGGCCCAGCCATTAGACTGAGTAGTGTTAAATTTTCTTTATTATTTTATTTATTTTAATTGAATTATATATTTTCAATAATATGCGTTTTCTTTCACTGTTCGCTTTCAATCACAGAGCACCAATACAAAAAGAACGGAACAAAAATATGATGCACAACACAGTTGAAATGTTGATTTCTATTTTGGATTATGCACAATAGATGGCGCTAGAGCCAACTAAAAAAAAAATTGGACTTTCGAAGCACGCGTTTGGCCAGCGACTGCGGGAGTGCAGGCAGTGTCCTTTGGCTTTTATGCAATCGCAGTGGCAGCAACAGCAGCAGCAACTCAACTACTGCACAAATACAAGCATCGTACATATGTATGTGTGTGTGTGTACGTTTGTGCTTGTGAGAGTTGTATTGTGGCTGCGCCTGCGATTCGAAGCAGGTTCTTATGTGTGGGCAATAATTAGACGAATGCCCATTGTAATTTACAGCTAATTGATATTCGTACACACACACACACACACACACACACACACACACACACACACACACACACACAAATTTGCCAATTTTAGTATTTTTAGGTAAAGAAATTGCTACCCACTTTGAGGCGATTGCCTGCTATGTATATTAGTATAATTATGTTACGCACTCATAATGTTATTATCATTAATATTTCGCCGTCTATTGCTGAATATTCGTTCTCGCGCTCGCTCTGCCAGTGAATTCGCCGCACGCCATCTCGCTCACAATGTTAACCACTTAGAATGGCAGGTGGCTAGGAGCGCGCGCATCCTCTGTTCGCTGAGCTCGCTCATTCGCTCGTTGTAAACATAAACAAATATAACACACAACAATATAGTGCACATGTATGCAGACACGCACACTCAAGGAGAAGTCCCGAGAGCTTGCCTCTTAATGAGTGCACTACTCTCCCACACCAATACAATCATATGCTGGTATTATGCAGCCGCTGATGCTGCTGCTGCTGTTGATGCTGATGTTGCTCTTGCTGTTGTTGTTGCTGTTGTTGTTACTTTTCTGCTAGCTGCGTCGGCTTTTATTGTTTTCTCGTTTTGACTTCGTTAAATTACGGCACAAGCACAAAAACCTCAAAAACGCCGTTAGCTTTACGACTTGCTTTGCAATTGGAGGCGGGCTGTGGCAGCGCAGTTGGATAGGCTGCGAGCCTTGCACAGTGGGTCGAGAGACGCTAAAAAGTAGGCTATAATTTTTAATGTTTATGTTGAACGCATCGTATTTTAGACTTTGAGTAGTCTAAAAAACATGATATATGCCATTTATTGGATCTCTCTAAAAGATATCTCCTTTATCATTATTTGATTAATTTTTGTAAATATTTAAATTTCCATTAAATGTAAAACAAGATTTAGCAGAAACTTGTTAAATATAAAAATTTGTATAAAAAGAAAAAAAAAATCAATTCAATCTTGATTACAATAAATAAATAAATATATAATAGAAAAATATATATGTACATATTTTAGTATTATAATATTATTTTCATTACTATTATATTCAATGTATCGTACCATATAAATATTCTAAATTTGTATAATTCTGTTCAACAGGTATATGTATATATATTATATGTTATGTTATAATTATTTCCATATTATTATTATAATTACTATTATTCTTATTACATCTAACAATATTTTTTCTCACTCAAGACTTGATTAGAATGGTAATCACTAAAAGCTTAACAAGTTATTTTTACGTCCTTATTGGTTGCTTTTGTTCCACTGTATGTTTAATGTATGTATGTGTAAGCATATGTGTGTATGTGCGCATATATGTGCATGTTAATATCAGATGCACCTGTGAATAATAAAATTCAAATCACTTAATGCTGCCAGCAGTCGAGAAACGGCACTGACGTCTCCACTTAAACAATACGGCAACACCCCGTTCAAACACACGCACGCACACACAGGCATGTGATATACAGTTAGAGTAAGATAGACAGAGAAAGAGAGAGATAGATTGTGAGTGAGAGGGAGACAAAGGCAGAAAGGGCGAGAGAGAGAGAGAGAAAGAATGAAAGAGAGAGAAGAAAAAAAAGGGGAGTGAAAAAGGAAGGAGGGTAAGTGACTGACTGAGTTAGCGATAGAGAGAGAGAGAGAGAGAGAGAGATAGATAGACAGCGTCGCTGACTTTTTTTGTTTTTGCGTTGCTGCTTGCGCTGCTGGTAAAGAAACGTACATAAGTAAGGCGCACAGAAATAAGGTTGCCACCACAGCTGATGCCACCTGGCAGCCTGGCAGCACTGCGGAAACAACAATAAAAATATCAACAATGAGATAGCTGGTGTAGGCGAGTGTGGGCGTCTAAGTATGTGTGTGTGTGAGAGAGAGTATGAGTCTGTATGAGTATGCGAAACAAACAAATGAAGGGATGTAATTTTCTCATTTGCATACATTGTTTTGCTCGCTGCATTGTTGTTGTTACTGTTGCTGTTGCTGTTGCCGTTGCCGTTGTCGTTGTTGTTTCGTTTGCTGTCGCTTTTGCTTGTGTGTGTTTTGCCTGCGCTTGCGCTAAAATTATATTTATTTATTAACACTGAGGCATAGGCGTGGCAGCTGCCACCCGCCCCTCCTTTACAGTTAGCCCTCGCCAGCATTATGCTCGTGTTGTTGCTTTATTTCATTTGCTTCTTTAGCGTCGAAGCCAATCATAAGCGAGCACAGTTATGTTTCTCTGTATGTGTGTGTGTATGTCTGTGTGTGCAATGGGGTTGACCAACGAGACGAACGTCAGCGTTGACAGCGTCTTATTGAAATTATGAAAATAATTTCATGTTTGCCTTTTGTTTCGTTTTCTTTTTGAGCTGCCAGCTCGCTGTCGTCAGCCCTCTTGTTTCCTTAATATTTTGCTTTTTCTACCCGCCATTTTATAAGTATAATTTGATGTTGTTGCTGCGCTCGCATTGTGTTGTTGTTGCTTATTTTTGCTACTGAAGTTTATTAGGCAACACGTTTCACCTGAGCAGCGAACAGTTGCCTGTACTGCAGCTGCTGTATGTCTCGCTCTATATGTGTGTGTGTGTGTGTGTGTGTGTCCATTGTTTTGTCGCGCTGATTGGTCTTTCACGGGCTACAAGCGCCTGTGCGAGTGCTGTGCATTGTTTTGCCATCTCGCTCGCACGTGCAGCTTTGGCTGACTGTTAATTATTTTTATAGCGCGCCCCTGTTCCTTCTTTTGCTGTGATGTTGTTGTTGTTGTTGTTGTTATTCTTGGAGCTGCATTTTGATTAAATATGCTTGCAGGAGCATATGTATGCGTGTACACACACAAACGGGCACACACACACACACACACACACACACACACACACACACATGATGTTGTTTTCTATAAAATGGCGTCGCAGCTGACAATAATTCATTGCATAATTTGGGGCGTGTTTATATTTACCACGTAAACACTTATAAACTATGTTTCAATTCATATATATTATTATTATTATATTATAATATAAGTTTATCAATTATCATTAAAGTACTCAAATTGCTCAGCCCTTTGCATTGTCTTCAACTCTTCACATTTTTGCAGCAATGCCGTAGCCAGTGTCAATTCGAATTGCCACAACTTCTGCCATGGCCGTCAGTCATATGTGTCACAAGCATCTCCCTTGCCTGTCAACAGCAACGGCAACGGCAACGGCAGTGGCAACTGGAACATGGAACAGGAATTGCAACTGCAACTGCAACTGGAACTGCAACAGTGGCATGTGGCATGTGGCATGAGGCATGTGGCAAATTAGCGCTCCATGTTAACATTTGCCCACATTGTTACGTTGTGTTAATGCATTTGAATTTTTCCCTTACTCTATAAGAGCAGTCGGGTAGCAGACGTACTTCATATGGGATGCCTAGAAGACTATATAAGAATTCTGTACAAGATTATCAAAAGACCATATAAGACAAAAGTATATTAGAAGAATATATGAGAAGAAAATATGAGAATATATAAGAAGAATATATGAGAAGAATATATGAGAATATATAAAAAGAACATGTGAGAAGAATATATGAGAAGAATATTTAAAAGACTCTATACGAAAAGTATAGTATATGACTATATATGAGAACAGCACATATATTTTCCGCCTAGGAAGACTATATAGGAATGCTATTCCATAAATATATATAGTTATATATTTATGATCTGCAATTTGTACATATGAAATTAGTTCAAAAGCAATTGTTTATATTTATATTGCTAAAAAAAAAAGTTTGAAAGTCAATGTTTATATTTATACTATAAACCTCTTTAAAAATAAAAAACAACAATAAATAATGGGAGATTTGAAAACTTGTAAATGTATTACAAATACAGATAATAATTAATGTATTTACAGCTTACATAAATAAATTAAATTTCAATATATAGAATTATTTATTTAGTGCTAATAATGTTAGCTTAATTAAGTTAAAACAGGATATTCAAACAAAATGCAATCAATAAAATATAGCAAAAATTTACAATTAAACTAAAAATAACGTAAAAATTTTAATTTAGTTCGTTTACAAAATTACATAAATACATAACTAATCAAATATATTAAGTAATACACTAAATAATAATTAAGCTGTAAATAAAGTTTTGAGTCTAAAAAAATATAAATATAATAATGTAATATATTAATTGCTTAAATATTAAATGTTAAAAAATAAATCAACCACAGAATAATCAAACTAAAAATAAAAATAAAATCTATTAAAATTATTTACATATATATAATTATTTTATAATATATTTTGTATATTTATGCGAATATTATATACGCTTGATTGTCTGAAATTTCTTGCATATATTATTAAAATATATATATTTAAATATTGTAATGAATATAAGCCAAATATATTTCAATCATAATTCGTCTCGAATTGTTTTCAAAATATTATCCTATATTGTGTATTATATATAGTATGCATATAGTCTCTCTTGTTCGATCTGCGCTGCTCGTCTATAGCGTATTCGCCGTTTCGTGTTTAGCTCGATGGAATTGTTGTTGCTTTGCTTTTTTAATTACTTTTTTTTTTCAACTCATTTTCTTTTGTGCCAGGCAGTCAGGCGGCAGCCCGAGCCCGCGTTCGAGCTCGAGCTCGAGTCCTTGCTGCCAGGATTTATGCAACGGTTGGCGTCGTTGTCGTCATCAGCAGCGTCTTTGTTGACGTTGTTGTTGTTGTTTCTTTTGCTTGGCTGCATTTAGCATAAATTCAGTTTCATCTCATCTCATTTCAACTCATCTCGTTCTCGTCCTGCTCCTGCTCCGCTACTGCTACTGCTCGTCAACGTTGTCCTCTCTGACAGACAGCCCCAGCCGCAGCCCCACCAGCCATGGGCAGCGCTCAGCTCTCCTTCCGCTCGCTGAAAATGACATTGTGACGATGCAATTAGTATTATGAAAATATTTCTCATGTTCTCTCTTATTTTTTTTCATTTTTTTTTTTTTACTCTTCCACTTTTTTGTTGTTGTTCTTATTTTGCTTTGTTTTTTTTTTTTTTTTTTTTTTTTTTTTTTTTATATATATATATGTACATATATACTATGTTTTGTTGTTGCGCCCATTTAGCGCAATCCCCGACGGTGCCCAAAAGCTGAGGCGCCAACGTTGTTGTTGTGCTTGTTGTTGCTGTCAGCTCAGCCCTGCTCCTCCACCCGCCAGCCGCGCCTCCTGCCCACAGCTCCTCCTGCTCCCGTGCAGCTAACTTCAGGCGCGCCGTGTGCTTTTGTGTGGCGCTGATTATAATTTTGATGTGCTTGTGCCAGTGTCTCTCTCTCTCTCTCTCCCTCTCCCTCTCTCTCCCTCTTACTCACTCTCTCTCAGTGTCTGATGCGGGGAGCGGGCGTTGTTTATACTTTTTTAAATGTATTTTTCTCTGCTCGCTTTTCACCTGCCTTTCACTGCCATCTCAGTGTTTCTCCCATTGCATTTGGGCGCGTGCAAAAAATGTAATTAACTTAATGATTTTCATAAAGTGTGGTCGCTGCAGCTGAGGCAGGGGTAGCGCCTACGACTACGCCTATGCCTATGCCTGCGCCTATGCCTGCGCCTATGCCTCGGCGCTGAGCATTATTGGGGCAATTAAAATGATTACAAAATGCAGCAAAAATATGCCAAACTGTCGACGAGCTGCTGATTTTATATTTATACCCTGAACCCATTGAAAATGGCAGTACAAGGTATAATGGTCTTGTGAAAATGTATGTAACAGGCAGCAGGAGACGTCGCTGACCCCACAAAGTATATATATATATTCTTGAGCAGCACAAAAAATTAGCTTGATATAGCACTCCGTTCGTCTATCCGTCCGTCCGTCCGTATGAGCGTCGAAATTTCGGATACTACAAAAGCTAGAGAGCTGCAATTTCCCATGAATATTCGTATGTTTGTTACGAGTTTATTTTGTTTTTTTTTTTTTTTTTCGATAACTCATCCCATTTCCTAATCATCGATAAAAATCGAAAATTCGTTTACTTTTTAACGTTTTTTGAGCGTATCTTCTACACCGTTTGAGCTAGAGAGCTATTTAGATAGATATTAGGGATACGAAGATTGCGTAATTTTCAGATTTTGGATGTCACGCCCACTTTGCTAACAAATTGAAAAAAAAAAAACCCATTTCAAATGCTAGAGACTTGAAATTTGGCATAAGGACACATTTAGATGCTATAAATATAGAAGAAGATCGTGTATCTAGAAAAGGAGCTATAAGTGTACAAAGTTCAGCCCAATCCACCCCAACTCACGGCAGACGTGCATAAAGAAGAAGAGTATTGGTTTTTTTTGGCTGGATTCAGGGTATCTCGTAGTCGAGCCGTCTCGACTAGAGCCTTCTTACATGTTATTTTTATTTTTTTTTGTATCTTGCTCTTGCTAATAGTCCTAGTTTAATGCGTAATCATTTCTTGTTTTGCTATTATTATTATCCCAGCCCAGGCTGCCTTGTTTTGTTTTCCTTTTCACTTTCAATGACAAATCATAATAATTAAAAATTCCAATTAACCACCGTCTTTGGCCACACCACATGATTCCGATCCACCGCTGACAGCGCGACTCAAAACAGTCAGCATCAAAAGCAAATTTCATTCTTTATGATTTGTCGATGGTTTTTTTTTTTGTTTTGTTTTGTTTTGTTTTTTTTTTTTTAGACTCCCTTCAGACATAAACTGTAAGAGGAGAAGATGATTTAAGCTTGAATGGAATCTATTGTGATAATCCTGCCAATCGGTTTATTGCAAATCTGTTTGCAATGGAAACTTTTGATAGTAATATTTGAATCTTATATATGATTTATAATAATGAAATAATATTTTTGTAATTCATTTATGTTCATTAAATACAGATTTTCATAAGTTTCCCTAATAAGCAGTCAGAGAGATGTTTACAATAATCTCTATTCAAGCTTAAATCAGCTCACAGGTGCTCTCGACTCCCACTCTCCCTTTCTTCTTCTCTCTCTCTCTCTCTCGCTCTCTCTGTCCTTCTCCCATAGAAAACAATCAGATGTTATCATCTATTGAGCCGTTAATCAATGTCTACACACTTACATAACTGTCTTTGATTCGCACTCTGAGAAAAAACTCAGAGCACAAGCGAGATTGCATAGGTTCTTCAATGAGTTTATTCTCGTTTGTTTTTGTATTGGTATATAAGCGATGATTGCCTTCGGTAAGCACATATGTATGTGCATGTAAATGTGAAGAGCTTCTGAACTATCTGCTTACTTACTGAGCCTCAATCGTAACGCTCTCTAGCCAATAATCGTTCAATGAGGTCTAATGCTCTTTGAATAGTTCGTCTCAGGGCGCTTAACCAAACACCAATACGAAGAAGAACCAGAGATAGAGAGAGAGAGAGAGAGAGAGAGAGAGAGAGAGAGAGAGAGAGAGAGTTATTTTAGATTAGGTCAACGAGCTGAGTTCGTCTGTTCTGCTAGTTTCGATTGATCTGAATAATAAATCGCTCAACTGTTATTTGCGAGCTATGGACTTGATTTATTTTCTAGAATATTTATTTATGGAATTTATGTAGATTGTATTATAATCAAACTTTGTCAATAGGAAAATATTGTATTATATGTTTATCAACTTTGTCATACCAAGAGAAACTTGCTAAAAAATATAATGCGCATTTGAAAAACCTTAAATGCATTCTGTTCTGTATCAATTATCAAATGTCAAATATCAATATGTATACGAAATTTGCTATCCGCTTCGATCCGTTTCGTATATATCTGGCAGTTCTGGGCTCTTAGCGGTTTTTTCTTGTGCCCGTAATAGAAGATTCCGTTAAAAGCCGTAAGCTAAGCTACGATTAAGTTTGTCCATCAGTATACATCGATTGTCAAGTGAAATAATGAAACCAATATCATTTAATAATTAATAATAATATCTCAAAAACTTCAAATCTCCAACCCGCTGACTGATTTAATTTAATAAATTGATTTATTCAATTTATAGACTTTACAATTTGCATCTGTTAGACCTTCTGGAATTCTCATCTATAAGTAATACAAATTTATAAATATTTGTGTATATAAATATATATATTAAAAATATATTATTTATATATTATATATATGAGGATTAAAGTTACTTTGAATCCAAAGATCTTTTATCGATTGAACCTTCCGAATCCGCAATGATTATTATTCAATATATTTTCCCTAACAAATTCTGTCGAATATATTTGTTATTTTATTAGTTACATTAAAATATTATTAAATTTGCATTCGATGCCGATGCAATTTCAATAATCGCAAACAACTCGAAACTAATCAAATTAGCCACAAAAAAAAAAAGAAAGAAATAAAAAAGGAATGCTGAGAAGTGAAATTGAAATACGCTTGGACAGGTTTGCTGATTGGGATTTGGGGCCAATAAAATGCATATTGAAACTCAATCAAAATTGCAACAAAATGCATTTTCATTATATTTGTGCGAGCTGCTTCATAAAAAGCCAGAGCGCATAGATAGAATAGGCAAGCAGGAGCGGATGGATGCCATGAGCAGCTGCCACGTTTGCCGCAATGCAAACGCAATCAATATAATTGATATGTGTGCATGTATATGCATGTGTGTGTGTGTGCATTCGAAGTTCATTGTGGCTTTCCACTGAGAATTGTGTTGGTGGCAATAACTTGGCAAAAGCATAAAATGCGTTATAATTTACAAAATTGATTTGCAAAATGGAATTCTCTCTCTCTCTCTCAATCACTCTCTATCTCTCTCTCTCTCTCTCTCTCTCTCAATCACTCTCTATCTGTCTCTGTCTCTGCCACTGCCACTGTGTCCGCCATGTTGATTTATTAAATCTCAATGTGGCAACATCTTCGTGCCGCTGCCCGCCCATGCCCCGTTTATTACCATGGCCCGAGACAATGCACACCGGCACAGCAGTCATTGTTTACTGAAAGCGAGCCATAAAACTACTAAACAAAACAGCTCAGACCCATTCCCGGGCCCAGTTCCGCCCCTATTACCCCAATCTGGCCATACGGCTGCCTCACGGGCCCACGCCCACGCCCACAGCCACAGCCACAGCCACAGCCAGAGCCACAGTCGCGCAAGTGCAGTCAGGCGAATGCATGGAAATGCTGCCAGGAGGGGTTCGCCCAGCTGGAGGGTTGGGCCGCGATGGGCCGGGTTGCGGGGTTGCGGCAAAAATTAATCAAAACATTGCATAAAGCATGCAAAAATAATAACAATAACAATGTAGAGTGTCAGAGGCAAAAAGAGCCGACAGCGCAGCAGAAAGTTGACAGAACGCCAACCCCACCCAAGGCGCCTCCTGCGACCCAACCAGCCAACCACCTCACCACCCCACCACCCACCCACACGCCAAAAGCAGAGTCTCTATTGCTCTCTCTCTCTCTCTCTCTGTCTCACGCACGCTCTCATTGTGACAATGATGATGATAATGACGATGATGATGATGATGATGCCACTGACACAAAAGCAACAAACAACTGTCGACAAGGATCTCATTTGTTATACTGATTATGTTGGCGCCTTGCGACAAGCACTAAGCTAAACAGAGCGAGAGAGAGAGAGAGAGAGAGAGAGAGAGAGAGAGAGAGAGAGAGTGTGTGTGTGTGTGTGTGTGAGTGAGAGGGGGCGATGGCAAGGAGCAACATGTCAACAAAACAAGAAATAAGAACAAGGAAATTTATGTAAATCACAGAAGCACTGCATCAATAATGCTCTCAAAAATTGGAGTTGCTTTGCTTAGAAATCGTTATAATTATCTTATATATATATATATGATAATGTGTTTAAATAATGTAATAATATATATTTGTATATAAAGAGAGAAGGAGAGAAGTAGAGTATGTACATATGTGGTTTAACTGTAGATTTAGATAGAGATCAGATTTAGATAGAGATAAAACTTGATCAAACTTTTTAGAGCAGGTCTGAAAACTGAAAACTATCTACATTGTAGATTCTACAAACATCTTACAAATTATTTTCTCAAAGAATAAATAGAAACTTTATCAGAATAAATAGAAACAATGACGGAATCTGGCCATTCCATATGTTCAATTTTAATATAATATCTGAGGCGGTCCGGAATGCTGGATTCCCATAATAGTCTTAAAAGATTTTTTGTTTATTTTTATGCAATTTTTTTTCATATTTTACACTGCAATTCCAGTAAATATCATAATAAAAATTTAACTCATTACAGCATAAAAGACAACAAAGTCTGAACTCTGAATATATAAAAAAAAAAAGATTGGGGAACAAAAAAATCAATAAAATAAATAATAAAATAAATAATGTTACCTACTTAAAGTCAGACAAGAAAAATAAGTAAAATGAAAAAATAAAATAGTAAAATATTATAAAATAAATAAATATTAAAATCTAAAATGTTACCTACTTAAATTAAAAAAAAAATAAATAAAATGATTAAATAAAAAAAAAATAAATAAAAAAAGGTTAAATATATATCTTCGAATAAAATAAGTAAAAAAAAAAAAATAAATAAATAAAAAAAAAGAAATAAAATAAATGAAAGAAATTAAATGAGTCAAAAAAATATAATTGCTTACTTAAAAAGTAAATAAATAAAAATATTTAAAAAAAATTAAAGAAACTAAATAAGTAAAATAAATAAAAAGAAATAAAATAAATGAAAGAAATTAAATGAGTAAAACAAATACAATTATTTACTTAATAAGTAAAATAAGATAATTAAATAAAGATGAATAAAATCAATAAAATAAGAAAAATAAAATAAAATATAATAAAGTATACTGAGCATACACTCTTATGGTTAAGCAACAGCATATGAAGAGCAGATGAAAATAGAAACAGAAATAGAAATAGAAACAAAAGGAGAAGCAGAAACAGAGACAGTCTTAGCAGCCAGTCAAGTTGACGCTAGTTGCCAGCTCAGCCCAGCCAAGAGGAAGCGCTGCTGCCAGACTACCTCAGCCCCAGCCACAGCCCCAGCCACAGCTCCAGACACAGCCCCAGACTCGGTTGAGCCACCATTTATATCCAGCTCCACGAACTTTGTATCAAATCATAATACCAACGTAAGCAAGGACTGCTGCTCCGTACATTTTTAGCTCGACTTCAGTTTCTGCTTGGGCTGCCTTGAAAGAATAATTAAACATTTTAGTTATAAAAATAGTTCGCTATTTATCGATCAAGATAGATATATAAATAAGAGAAGAGAAAGAGAGATATAAACAGAGATAGATAGAGCGATCAGATGGGAGGAAAACTTAGAAAAAAGCCAAGGCGAGAGTGAGACGGATATAGAAAGAATGGAGAAGGAAAGAGAGAGAGAGAGTGAGAGAGAGAGACAGAGAGAGAGACAGAGAGAGAGATAGAGAGAGAGACAGAGAGAGCGAAAATGAGAAAGGAGAAGGAGAGAGAGGAAGAGTTAGAAAGAGTCAGAGGAGGAAGAGAGGAAATTAGATAGTGTGAGAGAGAAGAGAGAGAGAGAGAGAGAGAGAGAGAGAGAGAGAAAGAGAGAGAGAGAGAAAGAGAGAGAGAGATAGTGACAGAGAATGGGAACAGCAGAAAATGGGATTAGTGATAGCGAGAGCGAAGCAAACAGTTGAGAATGATAACGAAAGAGTGAGAGGAAGCAAGCATTGCTATCTCTCTTTCTCTTCTTCTAATAGTTATACATACACTTTTCACAGAAATATAATTCTGATCTTAATAGAGCTCGCCTTAAATAGAAACTACATTTGTTTCAACTTAAATAAGATTTCCAACAAAAAATCAAATGCTTAAAGTAAACAAGATCATAGAGCTCTCTAACAATATTAACAATGGGTATTTGATTGTTGCATGAGCAGAGAGAGGAAGCATCTATGTGTACTGTAGTAGTACTGGGGCTGCGGCATCTCATCATCGCATCATGGCAAGCAGCATCCGTGTAATTAATTATTCGCTTAATGGACAGCTTTAACATTTGGCGTTGAGCTTCAAATGGCTCATGCAGGGCCTTGAACTTGAACAACAATTATCGTATAATGAAATCAAAACACATTCAAGATCGAAAAAAAAAAAAATAAAAACAAAAAAAAAAAGTAAACAAAAAGTAAAAAAAAAAACAAAATTAATTTAAAACAAAGTCAAATGCTGGACAAAGGCAATGTCGAGGGGTAAAAGTAAGTGCAATTAATTAAAAAAACTAGGTACCCTCACCTACACACATGCTGGAACCAGCATATGTGTGAGTGTGTGTGTAAGAGTGTGTGGATAGGAAAGCAAATCAAGTTGAAAGTGTTAGATGGAAGTCGACTTAGAAATGCCCTGTATCTTAATTAATAGAGTAATTGATGGATTCTTATTTATTATTATTTACTGATTATTGACAGATTGATGGAATGATTGATGTGCTGTATTATGCTGTACGAACTATTGAGTGAAACCGATTAAAATATACCCTGTGCTCAAATTGACTGATTGAATTGGCAGAAGAAAAATAACTGGCTAAATCATGATTGATTTTATAGCTGCTTGATTATCTTATTGATGATAGGAATATGTATTAAATATTGATTGATTAACTAATTGCTGATGCGTATGATAAATTATATGGCATAACTCAATTGACGGAAATTTTTTGAAGAATATCCTATGCAGAGTAGAAACACTTATTGATTGATCATGTTCATAGGCAAGCAAATCTCGTAACAAATAGTGAGTCTGCTCGACTAATGCATACCCTGTACTTAGTAGAAAGTCTAATTGATTGTCTAACAGAGAATCTGAAAGGTTTGATGATGAATGAAAGCGACTCAAAAATGAAATTTCATACTAAAACTCACTGAGAGACTGTAAGAGAAATAACCAGTCATTATTGAAAGCAATAATAAATAATAGATATTGTCTTTAGGTAAGCAAATTATTTACCTATAAGGCATATTGTTCAATTGAATGACGGGCTGATTGATAATTAACTCACCATTGAAATGGTAGAATCTAAGAATATTAGCTATAAACGCAGTCAAGTCTAAGAATTGCTGTAAAATTCCATAAATTTGTTTAATTATATATGATATATAATCAAATGATAAATGTAGTCTTTAGGTAAACAAATTGTATTTAGAAATATCCTGTATTTATTTCATCAAAATTCCATATATTTGTTTATATATATTTTTATATACATTTCATTTTTTTTTTTATTTAAATGATATGATATACATATATAGATATATAACTGCTCTCAGTTGATGCTGTTACTATTTACAGGGTATATTTGAAATTAAATAATTAAACAATAAAAAAGAAAAGAAGAAGAAGAATGCTAACCGTGGAAGCTGTGACTGAATCTGATTTCGATTCAGATTTCGATTCACTCTCTCTCTCGCTCTCTCTCTCTCTCTCACACACACACACACAAGTGTGTGCTCGTTCTTCTGATTGAATTGAAAACATTTTATGCATTTGATTTGATCAAAAGAGAGGAATTGCATGCGAATGTGACTGCAAATACGAATGTGAATGCGAATGCGAATGCACTGCACAAAGACAACAGCAACAACCGAACGAGTCATTCAAATCAATTGCTAAATGGCATTCATTCATGCAATTTGCATTGTTTCGTGTGGAACGACGAGGACAACATGTGCAGCGGCAGATCTTCAGGGCTCAAGGGAGAGGGAGAGGGAGAGGGAGTGGGAAAGGGAAAGGGAGAGCGTGTGGTAGGCTATGTCCATATCCATACCTCAATTGTCATTTATTCTGCCACCTGCCACCTGCCACCATCACACGGAGTAAAAGCAATCCTAAAGCACACGCTGACTGCAACGATTTGACAAGAGTTAATTTTGATTTTATTTACTCAGGTCAGAGTCGTAGTTGGTCCATGTGTGTGGTCGACACAAAAGGCCAACTAACTAACTAAAACAACAAATCAACAAGCATGACAACGGCAACTGGACTGCAAGGAAAGCGGGAGAGAGAGAGAGAGTGGGAGTGAGAGTGAGAGAGAGAGAGTGGGAGGCTGTGAGAGACAGAGTTGGGGAGAAACTTTGCATAACAGCAAATTAGCTAATAAAACTCATTGGTAATGTAATATACTATGCATGTGTACATACATATTATATATACGAGGTCAGGTCAAAAAGTTTAGCGAATGTTTAATTTATACATGTATATATACATATAATATTAATCATATAACCTTAAGATTTAAATTTTATTGCGTTATATAAGTATACATATTATGGAAAATTCGAGCAAATTATTAATACTTAATTAAGTTTTTTTTCGCTTAGATGTATTTTGTCTTATCTTTGCATATTCCTAAAAAAAAATACAGCAATGAATCTACATGAGATTATGGGCCAAGGATATTGCTCCAGTGTTGCCACCTCAGATCTGTTTCTATGTTTCTTTTTCTGATAGCCTCAAGAGGCCCAGCAAAGTAAGAAATAAAGCAACAATTTAGTAGATAAAAAAAAACCCATTTTCAATGGGTTTATACCCTGAAAAGTGGAATCAAACAGAGCTGCTGAATGGGATACCAAAAAAAAAAAATTTGTAAATGTTTTGAAAACAGGAAAAAATAAATTTAAAAAAAAAATAACAATTTTGCATTATTATTTCTAATTATTAGGTTTTTTATATATATATGTTCAACCTTCAAAATAATGGTATTATTAATATTTTTATATAATATCTGAGGAGCTGAAGTATATTCGTGAAAATAAATAAGTATTTATAGGAAAAATAATATGAAATACATAAATAATTATTTGAAAAAAAAAATAAAAATAAAATAATAATAATAATAATATAAAATTATTCGTAAAAACAAAAAAAAATAATTATTGGAAAAATAATATGAAATACATAAATAATTATTTGAAAAAAAAATAAATAAATAAATAATAATAATATAAAATTATTCGTAAAAACAAAAAAATAAATATTGGAAAAATAATATAAAATTTTTCTTGAAAATACGTAAATTTAATTTTCAAAAAATAAACTTAAAAATAAATAAATAATTATTAGAAAAATAATATAAAATGTTCGTAAAACACATTAAAATATTTATATAAAATTATTTGTAAAATCAAATAAATAAATATTGGAAAATTATGTAATTATTTGTTAAAATAAATAAATAATTATTGGAAAAATAATGTACGAATATTCATAAAAATACGCAAATTAAATTTGAAAATAAAAATATTAATAATAAATATCAATAAATAATTATTGGAAAAAGTAATAGAAAATTTGTGTTTTTTTTATATACTTTTTTTATCTACTAATATAAAATTTGTGTTTTTTTTTTATATACTTTTTTATTCAGCTCAATGTTTAAACAGACCTCGCCTATTTTTTAATCAAATGTAATTATGTAACAAGGTTGTATTTGAATAAGTGAAAATACAGTTACAGCGATTGTTTGTTAAAAAGAGTGGAATAGAGTTACAAACTAGACGGGTCAAAAAGTTTCTTTGAAATTTGAATAAGTTTAGATAAATAGATAAGTTTAGATAATATGAAATGAATACTAAAACAAATTTTAATTAACATAGGCTGATTTTTTTTTTTTTTTTATATATACAAAATAGTTTGTAAAGTTTATTTAAACCCAGATGAGAAATCAGGATATTATGGATTGGTGAAAATGAAATTTGTAATAATTTAAATGTAGTTTTTCTATACAACGCCCTCTTCGCAGAAAAGAGTATTTCACGTCTGTTTTATTATCTCGCTCTTAAAGGTTGATGAGGATAGTCAATCTATCAGAGACTTATAACTTATAAGTTATAAGTATGTATTGCTCATACTTTAGACTCTGCAATTGTTCTGCAGTATGGGCCATATAATAAACATTTATAAATCCTCTTATATAGATTGACTATCTTCATTAAACTATAAAAAAAAAGAGTGGGAGAGAGATAAGAATTAATATATATCAGTATAAGAATTGATTGCTTTTAATGTACAAGAAACGGCTTAGGCTTGAAGACTTCCTTCAAACCAGATTTAAACTACGACTTATATGTAGCCATAAAATATACATATATAATGTGTATATAAGCCATAACATATGCATTTATTCAATTTCATTGCATTACTCAATCTGATGTAATATTAATCTGAATAGTTGGCTGGCTGTCAAGATATTTGTAGCTTTATCTGGCAATAGTTGCTAATTAACTTTGTCATAAGCTTCGTCACACACATGTGTCGGCCATTGTTTGGGGCTTTGTGGAGTGAGGGAGGTAGGTAGGGCATGTGCGGAGTGTTGGAATCCCATCTATTCCGGGCGCTGAACTCATCGTCCTGCCGTCCCGCTTCCATCCCTCAATGCAGAGTTTTTGCGCTTGCTTTTTGTTTTTCCTCATTTTATTTTCTTTCTTTTTCCATTTTTTTTTTCTAGCTGGCTTTTTTTTTGTAATTTGTTTGCCGTTTTGCTTGTAATTTGTTACAGCTTTTTTAATCTCGCATTGTTCTAAGCATTCGTTGACTGACAAACTGACGGACTGACGTCCGCACAGGCAGACGGACGGACGAACGTACAGATGGACATGTTTCGGACATGACCAATGGGCGGACGGCTGCAGTGATGGGGCCGCGGTCACAATTTAATCAACATCATAATCAGTGGCCCAACACAGACTATGGAGGCTGCATCTGCATTGTCCTGCCGGAGTCACAGCTCTGCAGTAGCAGTCTTCCACGCCACAGCTCACCCACGTCCAGCAACAGTTGAGAAACTCATTTTGCACACATGTGTGTGTCCCTAGAGATGGACAATTGGATAAACTACATAAGTCACGCAACTGACAGTGCTGCATGTAACAATAGTGAAGCTCTGTTAAGTTAACAGTGTCACATAACATGGAATACATATTTGATCTGCTTGCTGTCAGCGAGGATCTTCGACGTTGTGACGTCACATTTGATTTGAGTTTAATTTAAATTGACAAGAATTGTGAGACTTTTATTATTATGTAAGAATGATTATTATTATTATTGAATGAGTATTAACATTTAATTTTTTGTTCATTTTATATTTATTTATTTTATTTGACTTTTTTTTAAATATTTATTATTTACTATTAATATATTTTTACATACATATATTAAAATATTAATAATTTTAAAATTTTTCAATTATTTTGAATAATTTATTATTTACACTTTTTATTTATTTTTTATTATTTATCCATTAGTACATAATATATATTTATATTATATTTATTTTTTATTTATAGTTATTTATAATTAATTATAAATTTGTTTTCCCCATTCTAATGTATCATCACAAACTGATTCTACGCTCGCCCAACCCTTTATAGCTTAGATCTGCACTGATTTTTATTTTTTTTATTTTTTAATTATAATAACTACATACCAGCCAGGCGAACACCCACACCCAAGCACACACTCACACACACACACACACACACACACACACACATGCGGACATCATCCCCCCCACTCACACTCTGGCTAAACAACAATGAGCCAAGGCGGTGCTTTCGCATAATTCATTTGAGAGCGCACAAAAGCGCACATGAAATTGAAATGAAATTGAAATACATATAATAATAAAAAGAAATAATAATGAGAAATGAACTATGTGTGTGTGTATGCAGATGTAAATGCCGAATACAATAAAAATAATAATCAACAATGCCCTCACACACACACACATGTGTGTGTTCACAATTCAGTTTTCATGGATTTGTGCTTTTTAATTTAGTCTCGACTTATTCTTTCGCAGCTCGTTTGTGAGTGCAAAATAATAATAATAATAATACTTATATGCATAATGGACGAGGGTGTAAAATATGCGGGTGATTTTCTAAAATAAAATCAAAATCAAGTCAAATTATTGAGAGTGCTAAAACTCGACTGCAAGATATCCCATAATCAATTAACATATTATATATAAATTAAAGTCAATGGGAATAAGTCTAAAAACTTGAACATTTTATGAATATATGTTTATACTATTGTTATACATCATTTTCATTTTTCTTTAACTTGAAATCAGAGCAAAGTGTTAAGAATATCTATGAACATATATTGAAAACTTAAGTACTCATTCATATACTCATTGCTAAAGTATTCTTCAATTAAATATATTTATTACAGAATATAAATGAGAAGCCTGCTCCAACTGAAAGTTCTCGACGAGTAAATACCCTGAACTAATGAATTTTCAAATGATTTATATTCAGCCGTTCAGTTATTGAATCGGTTGATATTTAAAATATAAAAATATACATATATAACAAGTATTTCCAATAAATATATATTTTATTTATATATTAAAAGCTTAGAGCTATTCAAATGAGATTGAGAATTTTAAGTAATTTCTTATGTAATTTTCAGGAGTTATATATTTACGTTCATTACGAGAATTTAGAAACCAATTTTGTATTTCTAATATCTTTCATCTATGCATTGAAAATGATATCTAGATAGACATCTGCTTTCGTCTAGGTCATCAAAATGTTTTCTATATACAATTTCTTCTAATATAATTTATTTTATTCATCATTTTGTTTGATTGTCACATATGCAGGCAGAAAATTTATATACCATAAGCTGAGCGAAATTAACTCAAAGTTCATTAACTAACCACAAAAGCGTGCTTATAAATACTTTTGCTTTTGAAATAGGCTTCAGCAATATATACATACATTACGAAATTACGACATTACGATATTACTCATTATTTATCATATATTGCAGAAGTGTCCAAGGAGTGAATAATTATAGGTGGACAGAGAGCAGGCAGCCGTAACTACCTTTCGACTTAATCTTTAGTAAACTCTAATTGGCAAACGGATATTCAAATTGGATTTATATGTCAATTTGTTTGACATTCCAATATAAAATATACTCAGATGTGGTGGATATTGGACTGAAGTCTCAAATCAACAAATTGCTTATATACATATGTAGAGCTTACCTCTGCCATTGTTCAGCGAACAGAGTATCACTTGAACGAAACTACTCGATTGCAATTCAATTTGTTTTTCTCTGCCAGCCCGACAATTTACTGATTTGCATACAAGTGCAAAATTTCTCTTTTGACTTTGGGATCGAGCAACTTGTCCAATGACTTTTTGGCATGCGAATCGGTTTTTGTTTTTAGCGAATCAGAATATATTTTACATTGTTTTATTGCTTTCCAATTCGCTTGTGCGTTCACAGGGTATAACAACATAAGCAAGACATTGGGAACTCCCAATGAATAGTCATTATATGAACTTATGTTCACATAAGTTTACTTTTATCTCTTTGAAGGTGTTATCTAGTCTAACATTTGTATTATTAATTATTTCACTTTTACTTAAAATGTTAGATTTAGAATAGAAAAATTGAACTAACATTTGGATAACATAATTAGCTATGATACGCAATAGAAGAAATAAATTCTCTCAAATCTATTTTTCATATCAATATGAGACCCATTTCAACATTTATATGAGCTTATATATCCGTGTATTAATTCCAAAGATTTCCAATTAAAATAGTAAAAAAAAGAATCGGATTTAGCCCCCAATATTTCCCAAATATATTTTGCTTTCAAATTGTAAAAACTTCAACTTCTATTAAACATAAAGTTCAAACTTTATTATTTTGTTATATCATAGAATTTGCAACATAAACTGCAAGAAAAGAGCATTCGAAGCTCGTTATGAATTTGTAAAGTTTTAACAAATTTGATTTGATTTTTATTCTTTATTCAGCTGGCGGGGAGAATGACAGCGATTCTCTTTATTTTTTTTTATCAGGTCGGCCCCATTTGTGTTTGCCACATAGAACAGCGGGGCAGCTGCAGCTGCAGAAGCGTTGCTCAAACGCCAATATACACACCTCGCATACCCATGCTCATGCTCATGCCCATGGCCAACCCCTGCCGCCTCCATGCTATAAGCCCCATTTCACCGCATTGAAGTGCAAAGCATAACAGTGAAAATGACAATAGCAATAACAGCAACAACATAGCATCGCCCTTTGGCTCTGCCTATAGCCAAGCGCAGCGCAACGCTTGAACGCCGTACGCCGACGCCGACATCGAACGTCGACGCCAGCGTCGCCAGCGTACAACAATTAGTTCAGTTGATAAGCAAGTCTTTTTTATTTAGCATTTAATTTAGTTTCAGTTTGGTTTATGTGTTGCGCCCACTTGCATGGGTCGTTCTTTGACGCGGAGAATTCATTTTTTGCATTTACAGCCAATCGTTTCGCGTTAGCTTTTCTTTTGATCGTTTTCCTTTTTTTTTTTTTCTGTGTTCTTCTTATCCTCAGTGCGAGTATACGAGCTCGAATGATTCTTAACAGTTGCAAACACTGTTATCTGGCGCTGTTACTCTGTGCAGCAGCTGCTGCAGCAGGTTCTGTGCCCGATGACAGCGGCGAGAGGGGCAGTGATACCACTAGAAGGTTTGCAAAAAAAAAAAACATTAGTGATGTCAATTTGAAATTTGACATAGTTAATAGACTGTCTACTAATAATAAATGAACATGTTAAAGGCCGCGACGCTAACGTAGTGAATTCCTAGAATGTTAATTAGTTTTGAGAAAATATGTACATATGTATGTATATACATATGTATGTATATATAACAGGCAGAAGGATGCATAATATTAGTTATCCAACTATACGTATATGCATTATTTCATTTTTTTAATTATGATAAGCGACTAATTGTCATATTTCAAATTAGAAACTCAACAGACAGAAATAAATCAACAAAGTAATAATCGCATTAATTATAATTATCTCAGTAACACGAAGTCATATAAGATTGGCAGTTGGAATAATTGTTTTTGGTTTATCTTTGATAATCAAAAATGTATATACATAATAGTATAACTTAATTAAAATAAGGTATAACTTAATTAAAAAATACATATTTGGGGAGTTGAATTAAACGATTTCGAAATCGCAAATTTTTTTTTTTTTTTTTTTTTTTTTTTTTTTTTTTTTTGCTTTTAATAGGAACTTAAATGATATACCCTATATATATGTAGATATATTCATGTGCATATCGACGTTTGCCGTATGAGACTCTTGACTCCAGAGTACAAACGATTTGTAGTCCAGAGTGCAAACGATTTGAAGACTTTAAGCAAAAGCTCGCATATGATCTATGATCTATTCAGAAGCGGAAGTATGAGAGAAATAAATACATATGTATATCTGCATAATAGAGCATTTGAATATTTATCATAAGAGTAGGTGGATGGGTCTAAGACCTCTCCAAGTGTAGCTTGACTCTTTTCACTGATGATTTTCAACGATTACAGCAAGTGGTACTGTGACTCGACAGATCTGTGTCTGTCAGACACGATACTTTTGCCGGGAGCGAGTCAGCCCAAGCATTGGTATGAGAGTCAGAAGGATTGTCGATTGTCGTGTGGCAAATATGGAGCCATTTGGCCAATGCCAACTGGTGAGTGCAGCCTGTCGCATGACCGGGTGCACTTTGATCCATGGAAGGTGCGCTTCAATGTGGTCGCTCCAAACGAGGTGACCACACAGTTTTTGCGCGAAACGAATCGTCTATTTGTGAGCAATCTGCTCAAGGAGTGCACCCGGAACTGCACACTGGCCAGCAGCAAGGAGGTGCTGGTCAAGGCGACGGTGAACGACAGCAGCTTGGTGCTCAACTGGCAAACAGACGAGAGCTATATGATGGTGGTGCGCACCACCGATACGGTCAGCTTTGTGGACATCAAGGCGAGGACGGTGTACGGAGCTCGATTTGCCTTCGAGACGCTCAGTAACTTGGTGACGGGCAGTGTGTCCAATGGTCTGCTATTGGTTAGCTCGGTGCGAATCACCGATCAGCCAATCTATCCGCATCGTGGCCTGTTGCTCGACACATCGCGCAACTTTCTGCCTTTGCGCTACATCCGCAACACACTGGATGCGATGGCCGCGTCCAAACTGAATGTGCTCCACTGGCATGTAGTGGACACGCACAGCTTTCCGCTGGAGATAACACGCGTGCCGGAAATGCAAAAATATGGCGCCTATTCGAATGCTCAGACCTATTCCCATATGGATGCCCTGAATCTGGTGAAATATGCCCGTTTGCGTGGCATTCGCATCATCATCGAGATTGATGGACCCTCGCACGCCGGCAACGGCTGGCAGTGGGGTCCCGCTGCGGGTCTGGGCAACATGTCCGTCTGCCTGAACCAATCGCCCTGGCGCAGCTACTGCGTGCAGGCGCCCTGTGGTCAGCTGAATCCCCTGAACGATCACATGTATGCGGTGCTCAAGGAAATACTGGAGGATGTTGCCGAGCTGGGCGCACCCGAGGAGACCATACACATGGGTGGCGATGAAGTTTTTATACCCTGCTGGAACCGAACCAATGAAATTACTTCACAAATGAAGGCGAAGGGCTACGATCTAAGTGAGGCGAGCTTTTTGCGTTTGTGGTCGCAGTTCCATCAGCGCAACGTAAAGGCTTGGGATGACATTAATCTCCGTATGTATCCCAGTGTCAGGGAATCCAAGCCAGTCATACTCTGGTCCAGTAAACTGACCGATCCCGAGAATATTGAACAGCTGCTGCCCAAGGAGCGTTTTATCATACAGACCTGGGTTAGCTCGCAAGATGCGCTCAATAGGAATCTGCTACAAAAGGGCTATCGCCTACTGGTCTCCACGAAGGATGCTTGGTATTTGGATCACGGTTTCTGGGGCAACACCAACTACTACAACTGGCTCAAGGTTTACGACAATGCGCTGCCCATTGACCCACGCAAGACACAGGAGCGTCAAGTGCTGGGTGGCGAGGTGTGCATGTGGAGCGAGTATGTGGATCAAAATTCGTTGGGTAAGTTTAGATTAAAGCGTGGTAAGCCCCAACTAACAATGCTCCATTTACAGAGGCTCGCATCTGGCCAAGAGCGGGCGCGGCCGCTGAACGTCTTTGGTCGAATCCCAAGTCATCGGCCAATTTGGCTAAGCGTCGATTCTATAGGTATCGGGAACGACTTATAGCGCGTGGTATACATCCAGATGCGGTAGTGCCCCACTGGTGTGTTCTTCATGAAGGACAATGTCTTTAAACTAAATGTTGTTATTTGTAAAGAATTTAATAAAAAAGTGTACATCATGTTTCATATATTTGTTGTAAATATTATCAACTATGTATATACAATGTATGTTAACTCTGTCTATATGTCTATTGAAGACACGCCATGAATTTTGATATATTTAAATGCTCAACGGCTCTTCGCGGGTATTTTTCGACTCAAGCGGCTGTTTAAATAATCAGTATGGTAACATCAGTCAGCTGTTTATTAAGCGCTCTGGCAACTCCAGTATTTATAAACATATGACAGATTATTTATGTGTCAGCTGCTTAGCATACGATCTGGCAGCCCAAACCAATTAACTGTTTGTATACAAAGAGCAGTTATTTATCGCAGTCAGCTGTTTGTTATTCGATCTGTCAGCTTCGTAAATTCAATAATACAAAGCCGGTGAATTCCAAAGTTGAGTCTGATTAAATTTAGTAGCAAAATGCTTTTATTGTTCTATGCAGCTTACTTTGTAAGCTTGGTGCGCTTTGGCCAAGCCGACTCTCCAGTTTGTCACAACAATAAGAGCAGCAATCTGAATGTGAATGGCACTGTTCTGCCCGTCGTACTATGGCATGGCATGGGCGATACTTGTTGTTTTCCATTCAGCCTGGGATCCATTAAGAAACTAATCGAGGAGCATACGAACGGCACTTATGTGCGCTCCTTGGAAATAGGTGCAAATATTATTTTGGACTATGAGAGCGGCTTCTTTATACACCCGAACAAGCAGGTGGACTACGTATGTCAGCAACTGGCTAAGGATGAGAGGCTGGCCAACGGCTACAATGCCATTGGCTTCTCTCAGGGCGGCCAATTCTTGTAAGTCATTATTATATATCTCTTTATTATTATTTTATATACGAAACATTTTTCACAGACGCGCGGTAGCCCAGCGTTGCCCGAACCCGCCAATGCGAGTGCTTATCAGCATAGGCGGTCAGCATCAAGGCGTCTATGGCTTGCCAAAGTGCCCCACACTCAGTGTCAGCAGCTGCGAGTACATAACGAAGCTACTCAATTATGCGGCCTATGAGGAGTAAGTGCAGCAACACAAATACAAAAATAAGTAGACATTAAATAGACTCTCACTCTCCCTCTCTTAGTTGGGTCCAAAACGAACTGGTGCAGGCGACATACTGGCACGATCCGCTGCACGAGAACAGCTATCGGCTGAAGAGCACCTTCCTGGCGGACATCAACAATGAACTGTACATAAATGAGCGCTATGCCGAGAACCTGAACAAGCTGAAAAAGTAAGCAGATATGAGTTTCTATTGCTTTTCTCTTTAGTCTAATAAATGCTTCCATTACAGATTCGTAATGGTCAAGTTTCTCAATGACACCATTGTGCAGCCCAAGGAGTCACAGTGGTTTGAATTCTATGCACCTGGACAGGACAAGCAGATACTGCCGCTCAACGAAAGCAAAGTCTTCAAAAATGTAAACTAATAATCTTAGACAGACTATAAAAATGCATTATTATATCAAATTTCTGCCTTTAGGTTGGCTTAGAACTGATGCATATATGCAAGAAGCTACAATTTCTCAGCGTGGAAGGCGATCATCTGGCCATTTCCAAGGAATGGTTTGTGAAGGAGCTCGTTCCGCTGCTACTCGAGGTGGACTAAAAATAAAAGTCGCACCCCAAGCGACGGCAGCGCTGTCTCACGCTTTAAACAAAGAACACTTGTAATAGCCTATACATATAGCTGATTAAAGTACGATATGGCGTATATATATATATAGTACGTTTATACAATATTCTATATATATATACATACATATATATATTTAATAGATGTGTTAAGCTGGTAATTAATATTAATAAATATTTACGGGAAATATTTAATTCAAGGCAGTCGCGTGATCCGACTATGATCCATACACGTATCGTGATCATATTAATAACGTTCCCGATATCTACATACATAGTTTTATATTTATATATGTAAGAGTATATATATAATGTATACATATACATATCAGCATATATATAGATATATAGGTATAGCTATGTACAATTAGCAATTAACAAAAAGCTTATTGACAACCATAGAATTATAGGATTTACATTTGAAATTCAATAGATTAAAGCAAAACAAATGGATAACCAAAACCAGCACAGATCCAGTGTAGCACAGAAATCGTTGTACATGGCGTATTATGGGAGTGATTAAAGGTGATGATGCTTAAGAGTGGGACTTTATGCTGTTGCCAATATTGTGTTTTATAATTTTGTTTTCTTTTCTGGGAGATGCTCCACATCCACGATGTATTAGGGCAGCGACAGCGATTAGCAAGCACATCATAACTTGGACTTTGTATTCGTATTGCGGGCAAAGAAGATTTCGGGATCCTTTAGAGGACGCTGAATCTCGCGATAATTGTTGACTATCTTCTTGGACTCATCTTTGGGGCATGATTGCAGGTTACGGAATACGCTCACCTAGGGGATTACAAAATTGATTAATAGATATTACATACATTCAGCTGCCCTGACTTGACTCACCTGTCCTCGCGACACATAAATGGGCGTGCGGTAGATTATCCACGTGACACTTTCAAAGTAAGGCGCCGTTGTCAACGAGCCTTTATATGTGTAATAGTGTTTGCTCAGTTCCTGTAGACCTATCCAGGAAAGACAATCTGTATGGAAATGGAACGAGTAGAAGCAGATTAGATCCGTGTCAAACGATCAATTGTTACACATTGGTCCTACCCGAATCGAGAGATGCGCTTGTGTGTATCTTTTGGACAATGCGTATGCCTTCGGTGATCTTTTTGAATTCGGGGCAATCCTTGTCGCCGCAGGCCTGTATGAAAAATGCAACAACTGCCAGTCCGTCCGGTTTGTTTTTGGCTTCGGCAAAGTCCTTATACTTAGCATTATAGTGTACAGCGTGCGCCTCCATTGAATACTTCATGCCCTCCAGCGTGTGCTCGCATCCAGACTCATCCGAGTCCGACCAGTGAAAGTGCAGTTGCTCGAACACATACTTATCCGAGCCGAGTCCGCCCCCAATGATATATGGCTGTTGCTTGCGCTTGCTGAATGTGACCATGGCCGAGGTGCCAGTGTTTTGAACACGAGCCACGCCGACCGGCTCCCAATGGCCATGATACTCGAGCGGATCAACGTCATCAATATGCTCGATAGCACGATTGCTAATCTCAATGGGCGACTGCACGGGCATACTGTGTGGTCGGTCGATCGATCGGACTGTCTCTGTCGGCTCCGATCTGGCTGATCTGGCTGGTCTGACTTGGCCTGGCTGCTCCGACCCGCTCTACCTATCTATCTCTATGTAATGTTCGCTGCGTTCAAGTATTTCTTCTTCCTCAGCTTGTAGACACGCCCGCGATCGGCAGAGCTGGCGTCGTCCAAGTGCTCGGCTGACAGAGGTGGCGCTTCCGGCGGCGACGTCGTGATGGCGATTGTTCTCCTCGACGCCGGCGTGTGGAAGGAAGTGTGACGGCTCTAAACCGAGCCCGCCCGTCCAATTAGTTAGATCTCCGCGCCGGCCTTAACTGCCTGTAATGGACAATCCAACAATAAAAATGAAAATGTCACTAACTAATTGAAAAAAAGAAAAGAGAAAAAAAAAAGGAAAATGTCAACAACAACAACAAAGAGGCAACAAATTGAAAACTCGTGGCGCACAATAAAAGCAATTAAATGGCTCAATGCTTCCGTGACCCAACAGCTGGCCAGGACCAGCCCAGCCCCAGTCCCAGCAACAGCAACAGTCACAGACGTAACCATTGCTTTGGCCCTTTATTTGCAATTGTAATCGACACCTGCGACAATGCATCCAAACCACCGACACACCCTCTCTCCCCTCACCTAACCGGCTACAGCACTTCGCATCCGTGTTTGATGAGCCATTTGAGAAATTGAAATGGTTTGTGTAAATGTCTTCATTAGCTGACGACAAGCAGCCATCTCATCCAGCCCAACCAAATGGCCATTCCACTTGGCACGCTTTAAATATTTACGCGCCTTACGTCGCGTCGCTTCGATTGATTCGTTAGCTAATCGACAGCTCTTGCATATTTCATAAGTGACAACTGGCGTTGGTCAACGCTTTCTTCTAAATTGCGTGTTCTGCATTTTCAGCGTATCAATTGAAGCGAAGCATTTTATTTGCTCTTATTTGTTTACCCATTGAAAACGGGCTCTAAAGCAAACAAATGGACAGAATGGAATCGAGTCAGCGCAATAGAAAGTTTCTTTTATAAAAAAAAAAAAAAAATTATCTATGGAATTATGCATTCATTCATATATCCGATTACTTGATACGAAACGAGTCGATATCGTATATAAAATAATATATTTTGTAACGTGAAATTCTACGCGAAAATGGAGTTTGCAATATTAATCATGCATGACTTTTTCTCTGCCTGAGATATTCTTAGAATATCATTAAAAGTTATATCAACTTAAATTTCAGGAAATTGATTTATATAATAGATACATATATGAATTTGTACAGAAAATTCATGTTTTATATAACATATACATATATTTAGTACAATAGAAAATATATTTAGAAAAGTCGTTAATCCCAGCAAAAATAATTTCTAATATCTATGACTTTATCTGTGTCTCAGAAATCATTAAGAATTTATGGCTTAAGCTAAAAGTGAAACTTTGAGACATTTCTCAAATATACATATTATAGAAATAGACAGATATCAAAAAGAATATTTTATATATCTTCCATAATTAGAAAAGATCGATAATCCCACCAAAGATTGTTTGAGAAATCGTAAGGCCAATCTAAATATATTATGCTACGCTACCACATATACCAGATATATTTATCATCTAGTCTACATAAACATCAGATTTCTTACAAAAACGCGTTTTATATATTATATTCAGTATAATATAATATACATAGAGATTTTTAGTACTAGTAATATAACTCTTTTTCTATTGTAAAAAATGCATGTTGTTCAGCCAATTTATATATATCTAGATAGAAAACAGATTAAACAAAAAAAATAGCCTTTATAATCTTGTTAAGTACAATATTATATATAAAAGATATATATATATATATATATATATATATATATATATATATATATATATAAAGATACAATATAAATTTTATATTATATAATATATAATATAAATCTTATATAACATATAGAAATTTGTACATTTTAAAATTAAGCTGGAATTTTACTAAAGAAATCTTAAGTGAGAACCTTTAAGAGTTACAGAGTATCCACACATGTATTTTTAGAACATTCTATTTCAGAGACTGGCAAGAAATTCAAAACTATGAATGCCCATACTAATACCATGCATGCTAAAGATAATATTAAATATAATACAGAAAGCCATACAGTATTAATTATAATTTTCTAGATTTAATTATTTGCCTATTGTATCAAGAGCTTTAGAGTGCTTAAGAGCTGTTCATAAATAATGCTAAAGGCTTAGAAGAGTTTTTAGCACAGATATGCAAACATAAATTGATTAAATCAAATATGCTTTTAATTGACATTTATACAATGCACTAAATATTCGCCGGGGCTATGGCTAATCGGGGCTACTCGGCCGAGTCGGGCTACAGCACGAGACAGTAAGTTGACCGCCGCCGTAGATGAGAGGCGTGAGAGGTGGTATCGCTCTACCTGCTGATTGGTGTCTCGTCGGCTTGTAGACTGTGAATTTACGACAGATACTCTAAGCTTATATGGACATTGTGTATGTACGTACATATGTGGCATGTGCTCATATCAGTCAGGCAGTAAGGCATTGATAAGCCGAAGAGGTCGAGAAATAAGCAGTAATTATTTCGTCTGATGTTTCGCCTGGTCACAGAGTCAATTAATTACTATAGCTAACCATTTCTAAGGTAACGCTGACAAACATTTCAAACTTTCCGCTCGCTGCTGGGAGTGTCAAGTATTCAGTTGTTGGTCTTTGGACTCGAATTTGGGGATATGTGAGAGAACAGAATAGAGCTCGATTTGATATCTTATCATGAACATGGCATCTAGACTAAATGCAGGGTACACGCGTCATAGGACATCCAAGACAAATATATTAATCCAATATCAATGTTATATATATATATATATATATATATATATATATATATATATATATATATATATATGAGTTATATAACCAACACGTGATTTGTATGCGGCTCGTGCCCGTTTCCAAATTTCGATTAAATTTCTTCAAGAGCTCAAGAGATTCATATCTTACATTCGGATCATAAGCTTATCTGTACGCTTTACCAAGGTTCCCGTTATTATATTCTTGTTTGTTTGTTTTTCATTTTGCCCCGAATACTCTTGATTTGATTAGGATTATGTACTATTCGCGTAATTGAATTGTCCATTTTAAACATGAATCGAATGACGTAAACCTGAAAGATATATCATTTATAAGTCTTTAGTGAACAAGATATATGTATATATTGACCAACACATACCTGACCCTGCACAGCTCACGACTCAGACATCCTTCATGCAATTTCTTATCTAAATAAACTTACACAGTTAATGGTTTAATAAGCAGAAACCAATATAAACGATATTTTATTCTTTCTTTTATCACTATAATCTATTATTGTGCAAAAACAAAAATATAAAAAGATAAAAAAAACAAAAACAAAAATGGACATTGAGATAAGCGGAAGGCACGTTCTCAATGCTGTCGAATGAAACTCTGATAGAAGTACAGCTATATATATACTTCTATATATATATATATATATATATATATATATATATATATATATATATATATATATATATATATATGGTTAGATGGAAGTGGAGATAGAGATAGAGCTAGTTTGAAACGCTGTGGAAAATTAACGGACAATAGTCAAGTGGCGTTTAGATACATTAGTTAAGGTCATGTGACGGCAGTTATACGACTGATTGATGGATCAGCCCTCTAGCTTCGAGAAGAAAGTGTAGTTAATTGATAAGCCATGACTTATCATTACGCGCATGTGTGCAATGTGTGTCAGTCATATACATGGCTATATCCACAAATGAACACTCACCGAGTTGTATTGAGTAATTACTTAAGTAAGGCTGCAGCTGTGATAAAAGCCTTATCACCTGGATCAATGATGAAAGAGTCACCAAGTGTGACAAGGGAAAACAAATATAAATATACAAATGTATATATCGGATACAAATGAGAACGGCAGAGAAAAAGAGAAACAATTAAGTAATAGCTGTTAAACAGCAGTCGAAAACGCTTTGCAAAAAAGTCGAGAATAAATAGAGAACCTGAAAGCTCCTCCAAGTAGCTTGCAAATTTAGCTCAGGTTAGCTAAGCAATGACCTCATCCGGTTGGCATGTGTTTTGTGGGAAAGCAACAGGAGCAACATCAACGACAGCCAGCAGGAGCAGGAGCAGGAGCAACAGCAACAGCAACAACAGCTACCGCCGACATCGACCAAATAACAGCACACTCTCTTCGCCCTCTCTCGAAGCCTCTCGAAACTAGGCGAATGCTCTGTAAATACTTGAATATCAGTTAACTATACACAAAAAAAAAAAAAACAAGACAAGAAGAAGAGTAGCCAAAATATAAGCCAAGAGCTCAAATTGAAGTGCATTATACTTATTGTATAATTAGAATAATTATATAATTAATAAATATATATAATTTAAAGGGGATCCACTATTTACTACAGGGCATAGCAATGTTGATGTTGGACAGCTGTTATTGTAGCTGCTGCTCCCTAAGCAAATCAATAATTGAGCGGCAAGTGCAGTGTCACCCACCCATACACACGCACATACACATAGATATGTATGCGTGCGTGTGTGTGTATATATATATAGCTGACCTTCGCACTGGCTTTTGGGGCGCCGAGCGGCGAATGTGATACCGGGCTGGAAAATGTTATTAACGAACTGGAGAGAGAAATTCTATTTCCTGATTTCCTTGCTATTTTACACCTTTGACAACAATGTTTTTAACTTTGAAGCGCAATTAAAATTCTTGCTGTCACAATGACACCAAAAGTCGCTCTCACTGCGCCGGCATTGTGTTACTGTTGTTGCTCTTTTTTTGACATTTTGCTTTGCACACAGACATTTTTAATAACAGAGATGCTCAGAAGTACTCGACATAATACCTCTACATATATATGTACACATATGTGTGTGTAGCTACGCACACATCAAAATAAATGCATATGTATATAGATGTGCTGATGTATTCATGCCATGTAGATAACTGACTAATACCAAACCAATGATACATAATACAATGTATGTAAGTACATATGTATTGCTCGTACATATACATATATAATTGTACATAGATATGTACATATGTCCGATTTGTATTAGTATATTTACCTGTTGATTTTGACTTGCTTTTGCTTTTGCACTTTGTAGCCGCCGTTGCTGTCGTCTTGTATTTAATTAAAAAATCTAACGGAGACAAATAATGTATGTAAATACAAAAAAATATGTTGACACACGCGCACCCAATTGTTTTTGTTTTTGTTTGTTTTTTTTTTTTTTGTCTTCTGTTTTTTGCGTGTTATTGTCGATTAATATTATTTGTATATATTATTGATGGCCAACAACAAATGCCGCATTGCCAACAAATGCGTTTGATGTTGCGTTAAAAAAATATTCCACCGAACGAGGACAAGAAACAACGCAGTGTTGACAAAAACTAAGCGCAACAGAAATCGGATGTTAATTAACAGTTTCAATAACACCTCGAGAATCCGTTGAAAACTGAAAACAAATTCTGTTATCAAGCTGTTCGCTGGCATATATGTATTTCTAGTAGTTTTTATTGATATTTGAAGTGTGGCCATTCTGAGACGATGGCGATAGCTATATATCGATACTTTACCACAAGCTGGACTTTCCATAGCATAGAATTGTCTCGAATCAAATATAATTTTTGTAAAGTATTTGCAATTATACGGAAATAGGTAAAAGGTAATTATTAACACAATTAATAATAATTAAAAATTTCCCAGCTTTGCAGGAATATTGACGAATTTTATATAATTTGCAGCAATTAAAATCGATATATGTTTCTTTCAAATTAGACCAGCTTTGGCTGTGTTAAATTTTATCGATTACAAATGAGTCGCATAGTACTTTCGGACGTGTATCTTTTTCAATAGAGTAAATTTTAATTTAAATTTCTTCGAGTCCAGTTTATAGTGTCTATAGACCATAAATTCTAATTAAATAACAATTGTTTTAATCCGAACCTTCACACTTTTCTAAATTTGTTCAAATATTACATTTTATTTGTAGCTGTAGTAAGTAAGTATGCGTGACAAAGGCAATATACACAGACTTTGTGGGAAAAGGAATTAATTGTACACCGCTAGCATTATAATTGTGCAGATTTTGTTAAAAATGCATGGTTATTTTGTTATCACACACATCGTTGTGTGTGTGTCTGAGTGTATTTGAGTGTGTACGAAAAGTGTGTGCGTGTATGTGTGCGTGTTTTGTGTAATCGGACAGATGCTTTAATTTACAGTAAGCACTAGAAACACACGCACACTTACCTGCACACACTAATACATCCCGCTAAGTACATGTTTTGTGCATACATATGTACATACAAATCATAAAGAAAAAACAAATATATATATATACATATATGTATATGTATGTGTATATTGACTATGTCTATGGTTTGAATAACGGCGGAATTTCATCGTTCATTGCAGAACAACATGCCTACCATTAAATTGCAATCGTCTGATGATGAAATTTTCGATACCGAAATACAAGTAGCGAAGTGCTCCGGCACCATTCGCACCATGTTAGAGGACTGTGGCATGGAGGATGATGAGAATGCGATTGTGCCGTTGCCAAATGTGAATTCAACAATATTGAGAAAGGTGTTGACTTGGGCCAATTATCACAAGGATGACCCACAGCCCACCGAGGATGATGAGAGCAAGGAGAAACGCACCGATGACATCACATCGTGGGATGCTGACTTCCTTAAAGTGGACCAGGGCACATTGTTCGAACTGATCTTAGCCGCCAACTATTTGGATATCAAAGGATTGCTAGAACTAACCTGTAAGACGGTGGCCAACATGATTAAGGGCAAGACACCAGAGGATATTCGAAAAACGTTTAACATTAAGAAAGATTTTACTCCTGCCGAGGAGGAGCAGGTGCGCAAGGAGAACGAATGGTGCGAAGAGAAGTAGATGATAATGCACCCCCAGCTTGTCGCGCGAAAATGGTATATGGCTTCGTTATTAATCTGAAATCCATAACAAAAATTTGCAAAGTAAAAGATGAGATACAATTAAGTTTCAAGCATTATGGAAATCGCTTGATTGCGTATTAAATAACTTTTATCTAGTTTATGTATAAGGTTGAATACATGATACACATGAAATATGTTTTCTTAAAAAAAAAAAAACAACTTAAATTATATTTAATAACGAGCAGCAAAATGCAATAAAATGTCAACAGCGGTTAAACATAATGCCAAAAAGATCAGACATATATATAAATATAGACATATATAACGGCTATACACATGTACCCACACATAATGAATCATACGATTGGCATAATTTTAAACAGTCATCTCTTAAGTGTTATCAGTTCGAAAATTATTTTTAACCATAAATATCGCAGCCTACAAGAATAAGAAGAAAGCAATTTATAAGCGTTAACTTTTAATTTTGATCGTTTTTAATCTTCATTTACTAATGTGTTTCATTTAACGGAAATCAAATGAATAAAACAATCTAGATTAGATTTTATCTTGGCATTTTGTAGTTTTTTGTAGATTTGCAGCGAAAAGCAATATATATACCATATAGTACATATATAAATATACTATAAATAAACTCGCCTTAACAGCAGTTTTTTCCTGGATTTCTAAAGAGATATTTGGTGTGACAAATATATATGTACATACATATATACTTTTCTTTTCAGCGTGGCTCGCCGTTCCGTTTTAGTGTTTAAACTCTGTTCCCAAAGGGAAAAAGAGTATATTGATTTTGCTTTTTAGCTGAGTTCGTCATTTCCTGGAAAATAAATAAAATGCGTGTCGGCTCTATGGGAATTTTCGGTACAGATTCAATACAATCGACAAGCAAAATAGCTTATATTTTTTAAATTTTGAATAAAATATAAAATATTTAACATAAATGGAGAGTATCAATGGAGCGTTATACGTATGATATGTTCATCTTATTCAGGTGTATTCAGTAGACTTCATTTACGTATACTATCCTGATGTTGTTCAGTAGAATTTAACTTATTTAGCTTATCCTGAAGGTATCTAGTAGATTTCATCTGTTTTTCATATCCGAATATCATTCAGTAGGCTTCACTAATCTATCCCATTCTGATATATCCCGTATCAGAACTATCACTTGATGGTGATGCGCATCTAAACGATCACAATTTCACCATCTAAGGCACGCCATGAAGGCGTCTTAGGCTTTACTTTGAGCTTCTTTGTAGATATCAGACCAAGCCAAGACTTTAACTTTAACAGTTTGAACTAATGTGAAAGTCTGCGTTTTGATCTGATTTGAGGCAGTTGCTTCCCTTAATTATTTCTTGAGTGCTATTTTCTGATTTTTGTTCATCGTCAACTAAGCATCGAATATACATATGAAAAATGGATTATAGAGAATACACTCAGTTGGAAAAGGAAATGATAATACTCCAGAAGATTACATTTTTGGAAGCTCTGAGATACCTGTGTTTAAAGCGCATTATAATAGAACGAACAACAAATAACAGTCTAGTTAACAAATTAAAAAAATATATATATATTAAATAAATAAAAAGCCAAAATCATTTATAGATGACATTAATAAAATATAATAAACAAAAATAGAAAATATATTATTTATAGATGACAAAAAAGCGAATAAAAAAATGATAAACGAAAAAAATAAAATAAACAAAATATATAAAAGATATCATCGTCTACATATGTATGTATATAGATGGCACAAAGTAATGTATGTATATAGAGCGTATTATATATGTACATATGTATAATCATATATATGTATGTTATATATGTATGCATGTATGCAAAGCTTAAGCAGTGTATATGCACAGGATATATGTACATTTGTACATATTTGCATCCCTTTACTCCAACTAACTATGCATTTTCCAGCTAGATACATATATACTCCTACTCTTTCACTCCAACCATATGTTCTATCCACACACATACCTAACTCCCACTCTTTCACTCCAGCTAGCTATCCCTTTCCTATTGATTCATACACATTTCGATTTGCATTTTTTACACATTTAGTTTTTTTAATTTTATTAAATTGTTTTAAACACTACAATTAATTTGTTAAAAGGCCATAAACAAAAAATTTTTGTTCTTTATGTGTGTTGTGTGACTGGGTTGTCTGTCTGTCTGTCTGTCTGTGTGTGTGTGTGTGTATGTGTTTGTATGCTGGCGGTTGCATGTGTGCCGCTGCACGTGAGTGTGTTTGTGAGCATGTCTTCTTGTGTCTTTATGTAAGTGTGATTTTTGCTAAACTTGCTTATTGCATTTGGGGGCAGGGGGCTTCTCTTGTTTGGGTTATAATATGTATAATAATTTCGTGGGTCCTTATAGTTACAATGGCAAACAATAATTACATTTCATTATGTTTTCATTTTTTATATGCATAATAGAATGCACCAAACATCAATTGTTATTCTTATTGTTGCAAAATTACAGATTATGTGTGTGTTCGTTTCATTCCGTCTGTCCCCATCTATGTCGGCCAGTTACCGTTTCAGTCACTGTTTGCGTTTGCGTGCGTGTCACCCTCTCTCTCTCTCTCTCACTCGCTATCGCTATCGCTCTCGCACTCTTTTGGTGTTTGGCTGCGCCAGTGCCAGTGCTTGTATGTCTGTTTGTGTGTGTGTGTGTGTGAGAGTGTGCGTGCATGCGTGCGGGGGTGGGGATATCATTAGTTGCTGCTTCTCTTCCGCGTCCTTATGCTGGATTCTTTTTTTTTTTTTTCCTTTTTTTTTCTTTTTAATATTTGCTTGTTTGCATTTTTTTTTTTTTTTTTTTTGGTTGTTTTTGAAACGTTTTTCAATAAATTATCATTAAACAATTGAAAGGTGTTTGAAATAAAGATGTGCATTGGCAACAATTTGCCGCTACTCTTGCTCTAGTTGTTGTTTCATTTTTTCCTCTTTTTTTGTTTTTTGTTTTTTTTTTTTTTTTTTTTGCTCTTGCTGCCGTTGCATTAGTTTTTCATTTTTTTTCTTCATTTTTTAAATAATTTTTTTTTCTTTCTTTTGTTTAATTAGGACGTCAATTTAATGAGGGCAGATGTCCATCGTGCCAATTGATCTCAATGTTGGGCCACTTGGTCTGCAGACATGTGACCATCGGATTTGAAGTGCAAATCGATTTGAGATCGCCCTCTAGCAATATCGCCGAGCCGCAATAGTAGCGCACCTGTAAGAAACAAAAGAACCAACTAGAGTCTTCCACAAGAAAGTCGAAAGCAAAAGCAACGAATTTATCTAATATGCATATGTACATAAGTTAATATGATTTTGTTTTCAAGTTTAAAGAAACTTAAATTGGACTTTCACTAAACTATGGATTTAGCTAATAAATAGAATTCGTATTGCTAAAGTATAAATGAAAATTAAATAAATATCATAGCAGTTGCAGAAACTTTTTCTTATTTGAATAATACAAATAATAGCGTAGCTATTGATAACTAATAACTATGTCGAATTGATCTAATGCAGCTTAATACATTTTAGTTCTGCTATAAAACATAATACGGTTCTAATTGTGCAATAGAAAACTAAAGAAACTTCCATAATATATAGCTTTTGGTAATTAACTAAAATAAGTATTGCTAAAGTCCATATAAGCTATAAATAAGCTACCTTTGCCTATATCTGTACAATCAATAAAGTATTGAAACTATTTTGAAATAATCTAATACAGCTTACGACGTTTTCATATCTTCATATTGGAGAACATAATTCAATTTAAAAATGCATTTGACTATATTTTTTGCTAATTAAATAAAATAAGTATTGCTACACTCCATATATGCTCTAAACAAGTTAAATGCTTTTATCTGAGCTGCACACACAAATAACGTTTCAGTTGTATTAAAATAATATTTCTAATTCATTTTATAAATATCAAACCTATTTCAAATTACAGCTATTATTACGTTTTCATATATAAGTTTTAAATCTATATATATTTTGCTATGCTAAAGTTCATATTTGCTATGAATCAACTGATTTCGCTTATGTCTGAGCTATACATTCATTACCTGTGCAGTTTCATAAAATATTTCGAATCTAAATAACAACAAAAAAATAAACAAACTAAGCAAATGTTTAGCTTTGCTTATAAATATCGAAAGCATCTACTTTTGCTGTGCTATCAAATTGTAAGCAAGTCGAATATGTTTATTCACCTTGTTGTTTTCGTTAGAACCGGGTATGCCATTATAGTGCATAAGCTCGAAAGTATCAGGAGTTGATCGACGTTCCAATGGGAAAAATTCATCCATGAATGCATTCAAGAGAATAATGCCGAGATTTTCGGGATCCAAGCGTTTTTGCATAAGATTTACACTGGGGGATGAGATGAAAAGGAATTATGTTAATTTGGCTAGCATCAATGTATAATACGAATCAACTCACTATCCCGGCTCGCTGACCAGATTCAATGCAGCTAGCACATCACGTAGCAAGGTGCTCGATATGAAATTGTTGCCCTCCGGATCGTACGACTTGAAGATGCGACGTCCTATCTCTGATGGTGTCTCTGGCGAGACAAGCCTCTTTTCGTTGCTAAACAAAACTGCAATAAATCAACGAATACATATATCAATATGAAGATGAATAAATACGCTAATTATGTGATAAGCGAGATGATGTACCCGTTAAATGCGTATCTGAGCCCATTATCCAAACCGGATAGCGTGGGTTCTTGAAGAACGAGCCCACTGTACAGTAGCGCATCTGCTCCATTAGTGTTATAAATCCAATATCGCTCTGCTCGCAAATGCCTCGTAGCTTGAGGCCTCCAACATCCTGTTCATTGTCCCAAACATGGGCCACAGCGCGTCCAGTTAGCATTAAATTAATCAGCGACTGTGCACCGTAGCCATATGTGCTGTGTATTAGCGGCTCCGATGTGTCTGATATATCAGATGTCACCTGCTCTGTGCCCTTGGTTAGGAATACCGAATACATAAACAACAGCACACCGTATGTATTCGATAGCTGACTATAGTTGTCCACATAGTAGCGCGCCACCTCGCCAATATGCTCAAAGTGGAGCGTGTGGAGACGCTCATGAAATTGGTCCGGTGTCAATTCCAAATTGAAACGTGCGACCATGGCTGCTGCATCGTTTTTGGTAGCAAATACAGTAGCTGCACTCGCGATAGCAGCCTCATTACCAGTTGTCTCCTCTGCCTCAACAGCATTCTCAATCGGATCAGTGGGCGGTGTCAGGCGACGCTCTTTGGTTGATCGCCGCTGTAGTGTGACAATTTTATAACGCGGCGCCCGACAATTCTTTAATATGTTGCATAGTGCCTCGATGAGTAGACTTTGGCACTTCTCACTGGGCAGCTGGTAATGAGATTAAATTGAAAATTTAATTTCCATTGGCATTTAGCGAGTGTGGGCGGGTAGGGTGAACAGAGAGCAAAAAAAAAAAAAACAACAAATAAACGGGGGGAATATGGAAGTAAAGTTGCTTACCTTGGATAATTGAATGCCTGGCATGTCCATGATAATTATCTTAAGCAAGTACGCCTGTACGGGCGCTATCACAGCACAAGGACCACCCTGTTTTTGCACCAAAGCCGAGGGCTCAACATCACTAAACTCAAAGCCTGCAAATGCATATATAGTATGTATTATATATATATATATATATATATTTATCTATATATACATATATTGTGCAGATACACACAAAAAGCGCGCGCGCCTGTTAACCATACTGGCACTATCTGTTTGGGTGGCTGGGTTGGTTTTGGGGTCGGGCGGCTTTGGGTTTGTGTGGGTGGATGGTGCAACAGCAACTTACCTTGAGACCAACGCTTGAATACATCTTCGCGCACACTGTCGCCCCACAGCAAGTGCTTAATCTCGCGCAGCTCTCGCGTATCGCTCTCACTGGAACGTTGTTGTCGTCCAGCAGCTGGTGCTGTTGACGACGGTGTACTGCCACTGGCCATAGATGATTCTTGTTGCTGCTGCAGATGCGGTTGTTGTTGCTGCTGTTGGTGTTGATGTTGGTGTTGCTGCTGTTGGTGTTGCTGTCCCACTGTATTGTGTGACTGTGATTCCAAGGCTGTTGACGCCAACGTCATCGACGCCGTAGCTGATGCAGTTTTCGGCGAGGCGCACTTTTCGCTGCGTTGCTCCCGTTCGCATGCGTCGCTCATCTCGAGTCGTTTTCTTTGCTGTAGGGGGGAAGGGGTGTTCGGGTATGGAATCACAAAATGTATTCGTCTTTATCGAAATCGAAATACAATAAACGCAAAGTCAACTATTTAGGTTGGCATTTTTTGGCTATGCAAATGCAACAGTGTAGGGATGTACAAAATATGGGTGCATCAATTGCTATCGATACGATTGCACGATATCCCAAATGCAAGTGCTGCCAATGCAGGCTAGTGATGTTACTTAGAGGTAAATTTTCAATCGTGACTTTAGTCGATACTTTATAAACAGATATATCGAATTGTAATATTTTACATTTACAAATATTTAGAGTTGAACCTTATTTTCAATTCGTTAAATTTTTTACACAACATAAATGAAATGTTCGAATTCCTTTTTCTGACAACTATTATAACTTTGACAATTATTTCAAACCGATTAATCTCAAAGCATTCGAATATCTTAAGTTCCATATCGATATATCGATAGTCTAATTGTAAATATTGTATCTAATTGGATCTCTGATTATAAACATAATTAAGATATTGGCGCTCCATGGAACCTAGAAGCATATTACCAAAGACTTCAAATACAACTAATCAATGTACCTCGCCTACAATAGTATCGAGCTCGAAGAGGCCGGAAACTGGACGCCTCTACTATTGCCGCTCCTGCCTGGTGGCCTTTCCCCGGTTTCTCGCCTGCAAGATGCATGAGCAGCTGTGCGACGCGCGTCTAGCCAGGCTACACATATGCAAATACTGCCTGACGCTGTATGGGGATGAGCAGCTGCATAAGCGTCACATCCAGCGCAAGCACATGGATCGCCGGTATATGTGTTTGCAGTGTGGCACATTCGGCAAGCGCTACAGCTCCTCGATATTCCTCTTTAAGCATGTCGTGTCGTGGCATGGTGAGCATTCGCTCTTCTACTGTGCCATGTGTGCGGACAACTGCAACGACGCGAAAGCGTTTAGCTGTATGCGTGATTTGATTGCCCATGCGGAGAGCGAGCACAGTCTGCACGGCGATGACAGCGTTGTGGACGAAACAGAGGATCTGGAAATGCTCGAAGAGAACATTGACGAGCTGCTGCCAACGGTGGATTGGGACGATGATTTAACATTCGGCTGGCCCATGGACTTGGATAAGGAGTCGTGCATTGCCGATCCGAAGCCCAAGCCCAGTGCCTATGTCTGTCCAATTTGCGCCAATGGATATACCGGCAGCATCAGTCTATTGAAGCATATCGAAAATACGCATCAGCGCAATCCCCTTGTCTGCATCTTCTGTGGCAAATCGCACAAAAATCGCGAGGCCATCAGAGTACATTTGCAGCGCCAACACGTGCTGCTGCGCGCCCACGTTTGCAGAGTATGCAAGGCGGACTTTACCACCGCTGATCACCTGCTGAAGCACAGGAGAAGCCAGCATCTAGAGCGCGCATATATTTGTCCCGAGTGTGGCAAATCCTTTGCTCAAATCAGTCATCTAACCGAGCACATGCTGTCCGAACGTAGACATATCACACACATTTGCTCCCAATGCAACACACAATTCTTTCGCTCCATCGATCTCGCGCGGCACACTCAATCCCAACACTCACTGAATCCCTAGCAAGGTAGGTACATAACTCGACTACTCTCTCTACTCTTCACTTAGCAAGAAAGAGAAGAGATAAAGTAGCTAGAGAGAGTTTCATATGTATGCATATCTTTAGCTACATAAGAGACATCTTTCAATGTCAGTTTACAAGAAACTATTAATTTTAATTTGCTAGCTAATTGATGTCCTGTAGAGCGATGTAAATGCGGTGAGAGAAGCATGTTGAAATACATACATATTTTTGGCTATACGAAGAAAATTTCAATTATATATTTCTATGCTTTCAGTTAGGACTTCTATTATGTGAATTAAGTCTGTGGCATTAAAATTGAATGCATTTTAATTTAATTACAAAAGAAAAGAAGTAAAACCAAGATTGTTCTAGTCGAAGCTGCTCGACCAAGTGGTAACCTGAACTCTTTTAATACATACGTGAATATATATTGATCAATTCGTTTACACACACACACACATACGTGAACGCACGTATAATTCCGTAGTGACTGCGCCTGCGGGGCTGTAATGTAGACTGTTTTTGAATAACTTTTTCTCTAAACAGACTTTTTTAAATAAAACTTGCAAACGTGCTAATGTCAGACGTATGTGTATACTATACAAGTCTCTAGTAGTTAAAGTTCTATGGACATTTGGGGCGTAGGTAGAATGATTTAGAAAATTGACAAAATATAGTGTTTGTATTCCCTATAGTAAGTAGTAAAAACTTAATAAGATATGATACATTTTTACGAAATCACTGCATTGATACGAATGGACGGGCAGACGAACGGACAAGCCAGAAACGTACGGTTCAATTTAAAATTAAGCTTTTAAATTTAAGTATCTAAAATATTTATACTAATAAAGAGTAACAGTTAATAAAGTAAATCAATGTGCAAAATACGCTATATCCAACATTAAACTTAACAGAAGTTAGTATAAAATGCACTGTAAAGTTATGTAAATATGTTTGTGTGTTCAAATCTGTTTCCATTGGATTTAAAAGCTCCTTTTAAAGCGCTGTTAATTAACAGCGCACCTGCTGCACCCTGCTCTTACACACACATACAGACGTATGTCAGTAGTCACGCACGCAAGCCTTAACAGTTAAAAGTTTTATGTGCAAAAGCGAGAGACGACGACAACGACGGCGATCGCAGCAGCCGACATACGAACGTCGCGTCCGTTACAAACAGAGAACGTCAGAGCGCAACAACAGCAGCCGTAGCAGCAGCGGCAGCAAACGCAACGGCGAATTATAAACGTTATTGTCATTAAAAGTCTCGCTGTTGGCCCACATAGACGACAGTTTTAAACGAATCGTGCTTGTGTTTGGATTGTGCGTCGCCGTCGCCGTCCCCGTCGCCTTCCGTCGTCGTCGTCGTCGTTGAAAAAGTTAACAAAATATATTCTTGTTTTTGTTTTTAGTTACTTTTTCGCTACGCGCTAAAAAAAAGTTAGATAAATTAAAGAATTGTGTTGACTCAGAGAGCAGAAGACAATAACGTGTAAGTGTATAATTAGAAAAAAAAAATGAAAAAACCCTAATTAAACCTAATGTCAAAATAATCCATTAAAACTGGCGATCAAACAACGCGACCCTCAGCCGCCAACAACTTATTTTGCTATTGTTTTTATTTATTTATTTATTTTTTTTTTTGTATTTTACTTTTTGTTGTTTGTTTTTTGTTATTGTTTTTACAAATCGGGCTCAAAAGCTTTTGTGTTGCCTGCATTTGACGAGTTGTTGGCTTTGTTAATTGTTGATAAAGTCATCTGGAAAACTAAACTTTAATTAGAACAACATTTGATCACTCATCGAAACGAATTGTAAATTCTAATTATTGTTACTGCTGTATAAATAACAAATAAAAACCCACACACAAATTATAAAAAAAAAAAAATAGAATAGAATATAAAAAAAATCCCGTGCAAATTGTTACGCTTGACTTGTTTTTGTTTTTGTATTTTTTTTGTTCACCTGTTTATGTAAAGTTAAATAAAACGGATTTGAAACCGTTAAAGTTCAGTCATGGCGAATTAAATAAATAATGGAAAATTATTTAGCAATGCAGAAATAATCCTAAATATTTACATTTAAATAAAAAGAAAAACAAATAAACTCTTATCAAATGGCCTAAAATAACTAACAATTGTTTATGGTTAATGTGAACCATAAGGAAAACGATTATGTTTAATTACCTTTACGTGAACAAAACTGAAATTCATAAAACACGCCCAATTGGATTGCATATCAAATGTTGTGTTTTGTTTTCAATTCATTTTTGAACAAATCTAACTGCTTAATGAAAATATATTTAAAAAACAAAAAAAAACCCGCTTCAAACTGGACTTGCAGGTGAATCAAGCGATTGTGAGCCGGTCGCTCGGTCGTTCGGTTGACAGGTTGAAAGCCATTTTTAAATATCTATAATTATCATAACGTGTAACAACTGCAAATAGTTGTTGTGATACGATTTCAATTTGAATACATGGAAGGGCGCCCGAGCAAATATTATATCCAACTTGGCCTTATCAATGCCAAAAATCGAACTGCTTATCATACTAGGGTTTTTTGCCCTCGGGCCAACGAGCGAATTGAGCTGAACTGAGCTGATCTGAACTGAACTGAGCCGCGCTCAGTCAGATCACTTTACCGATCCGCTGGGGAACCATTAAATCCATAATTTATGTTTGCCCTCTATACCTCTCAGCTGTTTGCAAGACATGTTGGTTATTAAGCATGCAAAGCATCAGCTTGCCCCCGTTCCCCCCATCTCCCCTTCTTCTCAGTTGCTCCACAATGTTGCAAGAATCCTACGATGTGTGGCCCCTTGGCCTCTTAGCATACCACTCAGGCAGAGAGTGTATATACTATGTAGTTAGAGTATGCACAGTGAGTCGAAAATGTATGGACATACAATAAAAATATATAAATATTTTCGAATGTTGCTATATTATTGAGTTAACATTTCAATTCAATCAGACTTGATCATTATTACAAAAAAAGATTAATATATCCTAAATATTACTCATTTTGTAATTCTTATTAATTATTTACTTTCTTTTATTTTTAAATTTAAGATAAAATAAAGTTCAATTAGAATTGATCATGTATAAAAAATGTATATAAAAATTATTAATTAGTTCATTTTTGTTGCCTAAATTTTATAAAATAAAAGTTTAACTGAATCAGAATTGATCATGAATAAAATAAAATATATACTATTACTGATTTAAACAATTATTAATTATGGTTGCAAATTTAATCATGTATAAAATATACATATGTATATCACATTTGCTCATAGTTTAGGGTATTGCTTAGTCGTGCGTGCGCCCTTGCAGTATTTTTTTTTTTCATAATTGTAATTGATTTGCTTTTTTGCGTGCACGCAGACGTTGCTGTTATCTGCCTCTCGCTGTGTCCCTTTTGTTTTTTCTGCTGTTGTCGCAGTTGTTGTTGCTTTCGCTGTTGTTGTTGTTGTTTGCTGGTCACAATTGAAATTGGTGCTCGTGCGCAATGGACGAGCTATGCAGACGAAAATGGCTGTAAAGCTTTAAGCAGGTAAAGCGGGATCGCTGAATGACGCACCGCTCTGCAATGTCTCTCTCAAGACGGGTTAAACCGACAACAACATTGATCGGCCAGCAACAATACAGAAATGCAAACAACCACAACCACAAACGCAAACGCATTAACTTATTAATTAAAACGTGCTGAATATGTAATCTGTACGCAGGCAACGTACTCATAGAACAGCATTAGCATGCGCTGCTATTGCTGCTGTTAGCGCAACACACATTACTAAAATATTGCACGATTTGTGTGATAAGCAGACGCCGGCACACACACACACACACACACACACACACATACATGCACGCATGCACACACTCATGTATGCAAGTCTAGTAGGGTAGCACAAAAGAAAAGTGACGAAAACTACTATAGACAACGGATATTAATTTGCATTTAACAGAATTTGAGTCATGCTAACAGCGCACTGTTAACTGACTAAGTTTCACATACATATGTATGTATGTATGTATTTTCGTTTTTGCTTCCTGCAGCCACCCATGAATCACGCAGGTGAATAACAACAACAACAACAACAACAGTCGAATCGCTGTCATATCAATCAGCATTTGTTTACTCAATGGCAAAGAAAAGAAATAAAGAAAGCACGAAAGAAGAAGCAGAGGCAGAAGCAGAAAATATGCTGTCTGTCGCATTGATAGTAGCGCACACACGATTGTTGTTTTTGTCTCGCTGATTACATAAATAAACACTATTACGCGTGCGCCTGTGTTATACGCGCGTAGGCATCTCCGCTATCGCCGCATGCACACATGTGTACTTAAGCATAAGTATTTATGCTTTTTGTTGTTGTTAATTACTGTTATTGGCTATGCGGTAATACAAAGTTTTTAGTTTTTTTAAATACCTTTAAGTAAACGTTTTTAATCGCTGCGCTGCTGTTACAAGTCGAGAGCTAAAGCTATTTTTAAACAAGCTGCAGGCGCACAAAATACACACACACACTCACATACGCACGCACATGCACACGCACGAAGCAAACGTACTCACACATGTACACATACGCAGGCTAATGCACACACGCACACACGCACACACACACACACACACACACGCACATACATGCAGATACAGTAAGACCCTCTGCTTAGCTTATTATCGCTCGTTTATTGTGTTATTCCGTTTGTTTTTTTTTTTGTTTTGTGTTTATGTGCGTGGTGCGTTCTTAAGCTCGCGCGAGCTTTCGTATTTGCTTGCAACAACTTGTGGGGGGGCCATTTTGCATATAATATTTTTCATTTTCTTCTTTTCTTTTTTTTTTTTTTTGCATTTTTATGAATGAATTGCGATGCATTGTTGTTATTATTATGAGCTGCTTAGTTGATAAACTGCCTTGAGCGTTTCGCTATCAGCGTTTGCATATATTTCATATATGTACATATATATGTACATACATTTTTTGTTTGTTTTTGTTTTTGTTTTCATTCTTTGCACCATTATCGCCATAGCAGCAAGAGCAACAAATGAAAGTGAAACGCGCTAACTGACCTATAATAAACATTTTCATATTCATGCATGCCAAATGTACATACATGCATACATAATGTACATACTTACATACGTATGCACGCTATAGTATATACATACATAAATGCATAAATCAGCATGCCCACGCCATGTACATACAAATCGGTAGAGTATATGCTAAAAGAACTTCAAAAATTCAATTATTATTTGAAAAAATTGTCATCAAAGTAACGCAGAAGAAATACTCTTTACAAAAAAGTAAATGAAATGCTTCATTATTATGAATTAGATATACAATGATACATTTATGTAGACTTGTAAATATATTTAAATATATACATACATATATGAATATATTTATATATTGTATATATATGTAGTTATATATATTAGTATTGCTTGCCAAAGTTCTTAACTTTAGTCAAAATATTGTAGACAGACCCTAGACAATAAATACCGGAAACTAGTAGCTATAGCTTGATATATATAGCATATTCATATGCAAAATCACCCAATCACCCTTGTGCAAATGCAAATCAATATCAAACTATTCGACAACTGTTAAAGAGCATTCGTTGGTCGGTTGCATTCTTAGCTGTTTTCGTGAATGCGCTTCGACTATTTTTATTGTTTCCGGACAACAAACCCATTCCGATGCGTTGGTAGCTTATCGAAATGGTCTGCTGATTGAAGAGTCCGATCAACCAGGCCAAGAGAACAAACATTGTCCATTCATGGCCAAAAACGAAAAGTAAGCATTCATGTCACGCAAACTAAATATCCTGTAATCAAACAGTTGGCCAAAAGGGTATGCACAACAATAAGATAAGATATATCTTGTATATATATGTATATATATAAATTGATAAATAATCATAATTCTAAGTATTTACAGATTTTACAGTTTGTTGATTTTCATCATAGGTATTTACAAAGCATATAGGGTATTTTCAAGTTCATCAACTTGACTTTCTGGCATTTTTGTTGCAATCAGCTTGCTGATGATTTACTTATTGATATGCCCGACACATAACTCCATACACACAGACACAGATTTACACCCGCGCACACACACACACACACGCACGCACATACACATTTGTATGTATGTATATTTATGATAACGCTGCACTTGTTGTTGTTCTATATACAGTGGCTCACAGCTTATTTCGTGCAGCAGTATAGTAAAACTTTAAAGACGTATTCCCGCAAAACTAGTAAAGATATCCAAAAAATTTAAATGATGTCTTATTTATTAGGTATTCATTATTTATGAAGGCACTTCATTGTTTTTCTATTCTTATAAAATAACACTTAAATCTAACGAAAACTGAAAAAAGTGGCTTTTTCTATGTCACAGCTTATTTCGTGCAGTGCACTTAACACTCCAAATTATCAACAAATTCTTAAATTATTATTTTGTATGATCTTATTTACGTTTAATAACCTCTTACAAACGTGATTCCATCGGGTTTACCAATTTTTGGGTGACTTCACTGGCGATTTTTGGCCATTATTCCAAAAAGGTCATTTTCAGGTAATTTTTATTAGATATTGACCTTTTCCGGATGCCCATGTCCAATATTGCCCACAAATTTTCAATAACGTTTATGTCGAGGCCCTGGGCCTGAAGTTTGACCACATGGGGACAGTTCCAGGTCAACCAGGACTGGGCAATACCCGATTTATGCTTTGGATGACTATCCTGATACAATCGGGATCCCATTTATAGACCCATTTTCCGGCACCTTGGAGCAAATTGCCCTTAAAATCGGGATAGGTACATATTGTTGTCCATATTGCCTTCTATGAAAACTAAGTTTCCAACTCCCGAAGGTGTGACCGAGGTGACCGAGTAGCACGGAAGAAGCCGTTTATTAATATCAAAAACCAAACATGTGGACTAAAATTTGCAACGGAGCAAGTTTGTCGCCCCATTTCTTTCTGGAATCATGTAATATATGTAGTAGAGTCGAAATTTTATATATTTGGTCCGGATGGGGTGCAATATGTTTGGCGTCAGCCAAATACCGGGGTCCAAAATAATCACCTAAAACCAACATAAAACATGGCGGTGGAAGTGTCATGGTTTTGGGCCTGTATCGCACCTTCGGGAGTTGGAAACTTAGTTTTCATAGAAGGCAATATGGACAACAATATGTACCTATCCCGTTTTTAAGGACAATTTGCTCCAAGGTGCCGGAAAATGGGTCTAGAAGGGGGATCCCGATTGTATCAGGATAGTCATCCAAAGCATAAATCGGGTATTGCCCAGTCCTGGTTGACCTGGAACTGTCCCCATGTGGTCAAACTTCAGGCCCAGGGCCTCGACATAAACGTTATTGAAAATTTGTGGGCAATATTGGACATGGGCATCCGGAAAAGGTCAATATCTAATAAAAATTACCTGAAAATGACCTTTTTGGAATAATGGCCAAAAATCGCCAGTGAAGTCACCCAAAAATTGGTAAACCCGATGGAATCACGTTTGTAAGAGGTTATTAAACGTAAATAAGATCATACAAAATAATAATTTAAGAATTTGTTGATAATTTGGAGTGTTAAGTGCACTGCACGAAATAAGCTGTGACATAGAAAAAGCCACTTTTTTCAGTTTTCGTTAGATTTAAGTGTTATTTTATAAGAATAGAAAAACAATGAAGTGCCTTCATAAATAATGAATACCTAATAAATAAGACATCATTTAAATTTTTTGGATATCTTTACTAGTTTTGCGGGAATACGTCTTTAAAGTTTTACTATACTGCTGCACGAAATAAGCTGTGAGCCACTGTATATTTCGTTCCTTGTGTGTACTTTTGTATCAATGTCAAGTTAACCATACAAAAAAAAAAAGGTTTTGTCATCCACAGTTGACAATAAAATTAACAACATTTAGTGACCCCAATAAAATTTTCGGCGTGTGGGCGGATGCCAGCGTATTAGTATACACCTGCGTTCACCTGCGTACACCTGTTGCATTGACGAGAACACGCGCGTTGACTGAAATACACAATGACATAAATAAATCAGATGCCAGAAGGGCGGCCAAATCTTGGCTGACGCCTCTGTATCTCGTAATAAAAACAAGCCATAAATCATAAACGAAGACAGAAGTAAAAAAAAGCTTTGCTATTTACATACATAAATGTTAATTAAGTGTTGTTGTCTCTCTCTCTCTCGAACTCATGCACTCTACGCTGCTCTATTTGCAGACAACAAAAGTGACAGCTAGCGATAATAACGGTACATTGGTTAACAGCGCATGAACAGTCTAGCCATGACACAAACCCAGCACACAATGCGCAGCTGCAGCAGCAGCAGCAGTAACAGCAGCGATTTACAGCATGCGCAACAGCGACGTCGACGCCAAATGTCAACGCATTTCTCGACGTTGCCCGTGCTGCCGCTGTTGCTCCTGTTTGTGATCAGCTGTGGCATTTCCGTTGCCGTAGCTGCGACAGCGCAGTCGCGCTTTCCTCAATCCCAGGGCAGAATACGGCCGGCGCGTGAGATATATAACGATGATGCTGGCGGCGCTGCTGTTGCTGCTGATGCTGAGGCAGCGGAGGCGACAAGCTGCTGCCAGGGCGCAGCAGCCACATCTGTCGAGCCTGTCACGGTAAGTACACACACACACACACACACATGCATACATACACATCTATGCATATATGTACATATATACATATATTCAGTGTCTGCTGGGCGTTGGCGCCAATGCGTCGCACCTCAGCCAAGACGTAGACCGAGACTGAGACGTTGCATATTTGGGTCAGCTGCAGTCGCTGTTGCCGCTGCAGTTGCAGTTGCAGTCGCCACAGCAGCAGCTTTTGTCAATTCAGTCTGTGTTGCCTGATAAGCAGCCAAGAAAATGGACAGCGGCGCCGCGTTGCCAGCCGCCGCAGGCTGCCCTGGCCTGGCATTGATAGTGGCCGGGCCGCCTTGACTCCAAATCCAAATAGCTTTGAGGGGTGGGTGGGTATGGGGCGTTACTCATGCGCCCACCTCGCACTCGGTATTTGCTTAGCGATTGTGTTTGCACCAATTAAAAGATAAATCTTTCTACATCTGCCGACTTGCCTCTTCTGCTCCTCTAGCCTCATCGCCTCCCGCAAGTTGCAGCGGAAATGAAAATGTGATTTTGGCATATTTGTGCGAGGCAAAGCTTTTTATAAATATTTACTTAGATACAGACGCAGGTACAGTTAGAGATATACACAGGCATAGATATGTGTAGATACAGTTACGGATACTGATACAATTGCAGAAACGTAAACAAATACGCTTATCGGAACCAATTGGATCGTATTACGCGCCTTTGTACATTTCTCAGAACTCTAGCGTTGATAAAAGTTAACGGAAATTTTTAGATTCCCAATTTTGCCTGCTTTTAGCAGAAAAGCCCTAGAAAGAAGTCTCTGGAAATCTAGGAAATTAATATGAACTCCCGTTAAGGATTCGGCATGAGACCATTTTCATATATGCACTATATTCTATTAAAATGCCATGCAAAATTTGTGAAATTAATATTAATTTCCAATGCAGATTCGTCATAGAAGTCTCTGGAACTTTCTTTTATGTTTCTAGGTTAGTTCATTTAATTAGGCAGCCAAACGTGTAACTACAAATGTTATGATTTCAGCTTTTTTTTAGTACAGCGACAATTTTGAGATATGTACATATGTATATGTATGCAATTCTATAGAAGATTATAGAAGTTTCTTGCTTTTCACTCACCGAATCAAATTTCCTCATGGATATCACTTGTATGTGGTGGTGTCGTTGTGTTGTGGCACGGGCCTCGTGTAGAATTTGTGCTTGTCTTGTTTGGTTTCCGCTGTAATTAATATATTTGATGTCCGAATGCCTTTAATTGTACGAAATGGGATATGACTTGGATTTGGAAATTTGTATTTTTGCCTTCGTTTCCAAATGCTACAACAATGTGTAGACTATGAACAGAATTCAATTACAAATCGCTTCAAGCCAATAAAATCCAGGCCTACGCACAAATGACAGATGCACTGAATATGAGGATGTGACATACATATGTATGTATGTATGTAAATGTCAAAATGAAGTCGATAAATTAGTATTATTGTTAAAATATTTCATTAGATCTGAGCTGATCAGCTTCACGTTTGCTAACTATCAAAATTATGAATTTAATGCGTGAGCATTGAGTAAAATAAGAACTGGAATTATGTTGTATTAGTATTTAATTAAATGCAAAATCAATCGATAGCAATGTCCGTGACATCGATACACAATATATATACATATAAAGCTTCCCTGTGTAATGAGCATGCTTACCATGCTTAAGAATATACGAATACATATACATACATACATACATATTATATCTGAATGTACACACTTGACTGCGGGGGTGTTCAGTTAAGTATATTCATTCATGGTCCTTCGAGCCGAATTTTCAATATTTTAGTTATGTTCGTGCCTGAATAATATTATTATTATATAATATATTATTATTTATAGTAATATTATCATTATTATTATTTAACAACGACATAAGTTCTATATTTCAAATTATGCTCTTCATTTGAATTCTGCCCATCGTCATATGCATTTTTCCCTGGCTATAATGTTCTCAATTTACGCACTTTACTCCGAATTATGTATTTGATGCCATTGACAGCACTCCGAATCGTACACTTTATGTATGCAGTTTACATTGAAGTATTTTTAGTATTATTCCGAATAATGTCGTCGACATATTTTACTGCCAACTATGCAGTCGAATCGATTCTATTTATAAATCGCATAAGCTTGCAAGGTATGAATATAAATTTTCTTTTTACCTCCTGAACCTACTGAAAGCTGATCAAATTTTGCCGACATACTTTACTACCAATTATGCCGCATCGATGCATGTATTTTACTCCGAATTGTACTCTCTCTATATATGCTCTTTACGTTGCCATACCTCATAGACATATTTTACTCTGATTTACGTCTGTGACGTATTTCTTATAAATATTGATACAGTTCCAAATATGGATGATCTTGTTCGTTAAGCGAAACGTCCGTTAACCGAAACAGTTTTCCCCCATATATGTAAATCCATTTTAACTGAATTAATGCAAAACATTGTACGTTAACCGAAACCTATTTTCCCCAAACAAATGTGTACGTTATGCGAAATGTTCGTTATCCGAGGTGTTCCACTTTATATATATTATTCTATAATAGCAGCCGAGCAAAGTAGCTAGAGTATTTTATAGTCGTTCAATTTGACTTGCTTCAGCTTTTATTTGCAGTCAAAAATAAATTAAAAGTGTGAAATAGCATGGAATGCACATAGTATATTTATATTTCAGAGTCAATGGATTTACTTATATTCCGAATTTGCAAATTATAGTGCCTGAAAATACATTTGTTTTGCCTGCCCGCACTCTCTAACTCTCTCTCTCTCTCTCTCTCTCTCTCTCTCTCTCTCTCTCTCTCTCTCTCTCTCTGTCTCTCCCGGAGCGCCCGTGAACTTTACGTGCTAATTAGTTAGCAGCGAAATAACAGTTGACAGCAATAGTAGCAGCTGCCGTGACGACACAGTGATTCACGGTGAAGAGGCACGGGATGAAGTGAGCAGGGAACGAGAGACGAGGAACGTTGGAACGTCGTTTGACGCCAACATTAGCGACGTGTCAATCGGTCAATCAGGCAATAGAGCTATAGCAGCAACAATGGGACGTGTGTAGAACTCTATTGGCTAGCCGCATTATTAGCGGGGTCTGAAGCAAATGCCTGGCATACCCTTCGAGCCAGTTGACTCAGCCATCAGCCAAGATGTTGGCAATACTACAAATACTGCTGCTGCATATATTGCTTATCTGGCATTTCGTATTGCTTCAATTTTATGGCTTAATGTGATATTAGTTCCTCAATCGCTGATGACTAATCGACAGACACAGTAGACAGAGAGGGAGAGAGAGGAGCGAGTGAAATAGTAAATCGAATTGTAGCATACCCAACAACATGCGACAGTTGTTTCTCTATTCTTTTCTTCGGCTTGCTCTCCTTAAAAAAAAAATAAGAAGGCTATAGTCGAGATGGCTCGACTACGAGATACCCGGAACCCTGCAGAAAAAACTAATTTTCTTCTTCTTTACGCACGTATAAGCGCGAGCTTTGCGGACCTCGCAGTTGCTGCCGTGGCTTGAGGGTGTGTTGGGCTGAACTTATAACTCTATTTCTAGATCGACGATCTTCATGAATATATTAATAGCATCTAAATGTATCTATTTGACAAATTGCAAGTCTCTAGTATTTTAAATGCGAAGGGGGCGTGGCAGCCAAAAATTTGAAAATTACATAATCTGCGTGGATACGTGGATATATCTATCTGTATATATAAATTTTAAGTCTCTAGCTAAAACGGTGTAAGAGTCATGCTAAAAAAAACCGAAAAAAATGTAAACGAATTTTCGATCTTTTTCGATAATTTGGAAATGGGATGAGTTATCGAAAAAAAAAACAAAATAAACTCGTACTGCGTAATTAACGTACGATGCATGTGAAATTACAGCTCTCTAGTTTTGTGTAGTTTCCGAAATCTCGAGGTTATTACGGACGGACGAACGAATGGACGGGCGGACAGATGGACAGGGCTATATCAATTTATTTTTTTGTGCTGATCAAGATTATATATATACTTTGTGGGGCCTGCGACGTCTCCTTCTGCCTGTTACATACATTTTCACAAAACCATTATACCCTGAATTCCCATTTTCAAATGAGTTCAGGGTATGAAAAAAAGACAAAAACACGTGTTCAGCTGTTTTTGCCTATTCTTATTATTTTCTGTTTTTTTTTTTTTTTTGTAAACAGCAACTGGAAGTTAAATATTACTACACACGTCTACAAATTGTTAGCAAGTTTTCTAAACAATAATTAGATATAGATTATACCTTGAGCCCATTGAAAATAGGAAATCAGGGTATAATGGTTTTGTTTTGATAGCCTAGCCTAATGTGCAAGGTTTCATAGAGCATACTTGGCGGAAACTCATTGAGAGAATATACATATATTCCTTTTGAGATATCATTGTCGGAATATCGAATGATTGGTACATGAGGAGCATATATTTTCCTTATAAGAGATTCGAATATTCCAATTGCTAGACGAATCCCTTAAACGTTTTTTTAAATTATTTGTTTGTCTCTGAGATATTATCTACGTAAAGTGCATTGTTAAAAGAGCATGTAAGTGGGGAATTGGGAATGGAATGGAGAATGGATTGTGGGATAGTGATACACTCTGAGTAAGAATAAACTTCTTAATCTTTAATAGCGTTTCTTGAATTTGCTTATTAGCTGTCCCACAATATATTCTCGATTACTAATTCCTCTCTTCATGTAGCTATACTTTGTTCTCTCTTCGCTGAGAATATATCGAAAACTTGACGTTATAGCAGCTGAACCCAAGAAGTTAATTCGTCAAAGTTCTTAGGAAAAATTTGTATGCAGTTCTCGTTTATAGAATCCTGTTGAACTGTGTTTTTTTAAAGAAATATTTTTTGTTCCCTGTTATTATGTCAGTATTAGCTTGTTTTGTTCAATTATTATTACTATTTACTAGCAACTGAATTTACTTTTAAGGAATGTATTATTTCTATGATATTATGTCAGTCTTAGCTTGTGTTACGTGTTAATATTTATTGCACTTGTTTTTCAATTCCTACAAATATTTACTAGCTACAATAGCTATTAATCTTTGGCTAAAAATAATATTCCCTTCGGCTGGGTTTGGCTTTAAGGAATTTATTGTTTCCCTCATATTATTTCAGTCTGAAATTTTTGTTCGCTGCATTTTCAATTACCATGACTTTTCGACGGCAATATTTTTAGCTAATAATCTACATTTATAATAATATTATATGAATCTGGTTTATTCGGAATTTAGTTCCCTATGACTTTTCGGTAGTTATGAGTTCATCTTTCGTGTACCTCATGATCTACTTCTATTATATATAATATTTGACAATAGTTTTTTGTACTTTGAAATTTGTTCTCTTAATCAACACTTCGAATGATTCATAATCGAAACGCATTATTTGTAAATTCAATATTTACTATTAACTTAATTCTTAAGGTGACTTATTTATGGCGTCTAGTAGACAAGCGGCAATTCCACCGGATATTGTTATAAAGGTCTATATTCTTTAATTGTATATATAGTTACATATATATTAGTCATAATTACACTTTCTATGAGCCAATATGTTTTTGTTTAATGGTCCTTTACCTAATACTTAAAACGCTAACGTTTTTCAGTCTTATCTGAGCTTTGAATGCGCGCATTCATTCACTAGATAACTTATCTTTTATCCGGTTGATAATCATAAAAGAGATGTCTCACTATTTGCAATAGTTTCAGGAAATGTACGTAATTATGGCAATAAAATTTAATGATTTAATCTATCAGTTCAAAAGTTATATAGTTCCATTTTGTTTTTAACCTCTGGAAGTCATTGAAATGCGTATTGATCTACGTCGGCATATATGACTCCTAATTCTGCCATCGATGCATGCATTTACTCCGAATGGTACTCTCTACTATATTCTCTTTACTCTGCATTATATCATAAGCCCTCGCTCAAATTATTTCAAAAATATATTCTACTTCGAATTTTGATTTCACTCTATGTTTTTTACTGCAAATTATGTCATAAACATATTTTATTCAGAATTGATCAATATTAATAAATTATTAATCAATATCGTCAATATATCCATTTCAATTATTAATTTATTTAATGAAATATACCATACACAGATTTAATTTCGACTAATTCCTTATAGTTTACTCTTAAATGTGTAGTTGATAGATGATGCATTTAACTCTGAATAATACGGTCCACATATTTTATTCTTCCGAATTTTGCCGTTTCACACTAGCTCTTCACTTCGAATTATGCACTCTTTACTTGACTTCGTATTAATACCATCCATATAAGTTGTTCTGAATTATACTGTTGCCATATTTTACTCAGTATAATGTCTTTGAACTTTGATCACTCCGAACTTCGCCCTATATGGTAAATGACCCTTTATTTATAGCATTCCGAACTATAAAAATATGAAATTTGACGTCTGAACTATGATGTCGATACATGTATGCATTTTATTCCGAACTATGCACTTTACTCCGAATTATAATATAGAATCCTACATATATTAAAATAAGCAACTCTAATTAACGTCGTCTCCATAGATTTTATGTAGATAAGTAGTAAAGATTATTGAAATAGCTGCTCGAAACGATTAGAGTAAAATATCTCATAGTCAGACACTACCTACTACATCAATCTAATATGTTTCTTTATGATTTGTTCTTTCTTTCGAACAGCTTTCGCTGGAACTGGGAAATGTGACAAGCGACTACGATGGCTCCGCTGAGAACTCTTCCAAGGGTAAGCTAACAGAGGAAGTCGAATCAACTGAGCAGATGACTAATTTTCACATTGCTTTGTGTATTTTTTTTTTTTTTGCTACTGTTCTATTTCATTGCCACAGAGAATTTTAAGCGGAGCGTAGCACGTGGTATGTGTAAAACGGAATGAGTTTTTGAAATTTCGCCCGTTGCTAATTTGATTGACAATCGAATCTATTTCAGCTGCCATTCGGAATGCTACGCCAGCGAGCTGCTCGCCGCAGCCGACGATTGTGGAGCTGAAGCCGCTGACGGAGCAGGCCGGCGAACAGACGGCCTCGAATGTCTACTATTCGCCGGCGTGCACGCGCATCAATCGCTGTAACGGATGTTGCGGCTCCACGCTGATCTCGTGCCAGCCGACGCAGACGGAGATGCTGCAGCTGCGCGTGCGCAAGGTGGAGCGCTTCGGGGCGAGCAGTAAGCGCGGCTATGCCATTGTCAATGTGGAGCAGCATTTGGCATGCAAGTGCGATTGCCGTATCAAGGCCGAGGACTGCAATGCGTATCAGGAGTACCGCAAGGATCTGTGCCGCTGCGAGTGCCAGAACACAGATGCGCGCGACAAGTGCCTGGAGCAATCGGATCACAAGTATTGGGACGATGCCAACTGCACCTGCGCCTGTCGCTACAATCAGAGCTGCACTACCGGCACCGTCTTCGACGAGACACAATGCAAATGCACCGATGTGAGTGACGGTCCTAATGCGCTACCATCTCGATAGTTAGATTCACCCAAAAATGTTTTGCCTTGGTTGTGGTTTACCTTGGTTTGTGGTTTCCGTTCCTGGTTATTGGGATATTTTTGGTTCTGTCTCTGATGCGGTTGATGGTGTATTACCTATATATATTCGATTAGCTTAAGTTCTAATTTTGTATTTGTCTTTACTTAAATGTATTTCTCTGTTTTTGTTTCTTTTATATTTTTTATTTTAGATCAAGAGTCTCGAGTATTATTCCTAGACTTCATACATACGTTCTATATACTGAAATAGCCTAAAAAAAAAAAAAGAAAGAACTTACTTAAATAGTAGTACTAGTTGTTGTTATTGTTGTTGCTGTTGGTTTGATTGCAAAGGCAGCTTTCAAATAAATCACTCAAATTCTATATATGTATATATATATATATATGTATATCATATATTAATCATAATCGCAATCGTATTCAGTGCAGCAACAACAAATCGATGACATCGCACTACAATGTGATACGTGAAAAAAATTTGCCAAAATTGGAGAATTGTTAACAACATCTTTTTAGGATATTTAGAATGTTTTTGTTGTTGTTGTAAGGCAAGCGTAACTTACTATAGCTGAGTTGAGGCCAAGAAAAAATAAATAAATATATATATAAAAGAGAAAAGTAAATAAAAACACACAACGTCAATTGTGTTGCATTGTGTGAGTATTTGTTATAATTTATGTATGTAATTTATACCCCTATGTTAAGATCTTGCATGAGCTTGAGCATCCAATATATATATGATCTCTACCCGAATCCCAATCCAGCTTGATTCAGTTTATATGCTTTGTATTCCCATTCTAGTTAACACGGCTATTAATCCAACCCAACTGACAATTATAATGATGTACTAATATATAAATGATTATACTAATCTCACTCTCTCTCTCTCTAAACCGATCGCAGCCCTCGGCGCCCAACGATTTGGCCGATCGTCGTCGCTTCATCGTACAGGCCGTGGAGGCCCTGGAGCCGGATAACAGCACCCTTTACAGCGTCTAGGATGGCAGCCAATTACAATACTTATTTATATCAAAACCTATAGCTTTACTATCATATATAGCTATAAACATCGATATATATATATGTATATCGTTCATCTAATTCAGTATTCAGTAATTCTTCTTTAAATTCCTTTATTTCTTTTCTGTGTGCGTCTGTTTCGTTGCCTTTCAGAACTCGTGCATTCCATTTAATCATTACTATATGTTATTCTATCGCCCATAGCCAATTTAAGTTTTAATCTTTGCGCATTTTAAATTTACATTTCTGTCCATTTAGCTCTTAGAATCTAAATAGCAAACGCAGTTACATTGTTTTTGTCTTTGTACGAATTACGAGCTGTAGACTGCATTATAATATATTGCTGTAATTCTTATACATATATTATATAGAACATGTTCGTTACATTCAAAAAAGAATATATATATAAAACAAATTTAAAACACTTTTTAAATGAATAAAAAAAATTACAACTATAAAATTTTGTAGTTTTCTTTTCATTTCAACTCGGATTTATTATAATTGCTAGCTCTAGAGAGTTTTTATATCTGAAGTTAAGTTAGCTTACGGTAATCTCCCGAAGCTATCGGCAGAGCTACCGATAAATCGTTGAGTCAGCTTGGGCTTGCGCTGGAAAGGATATTAAATATCACTGTTCGGCTCAGTTCTCAGGTTGCGTCTGCATTGTTACGCTTGTGTTTAGGCTTACTTGAAACAGATCTCAAGTTTATTTGGGTAAGTGTGCCAAAGCTAGGAATAAGCTATTTTTGTTGATGTTAACTATAGTGGGACATGGAAAATATTTACATGTAGCCGAGAACCCTTTCATGCTACATCTATCAGATGTCAAAGATAAACAATGATTGACCTACATTGAAGATGATCTTTTATGTTTTTTGTTTAGAGAATCATGAGAACCTAGAGGCCAAACTGTTTCTTTGTTCATTTTTTTTCTGCTAAGAAATGGAACTATATATATAATGCATTTATTTATTTATTGAAATATCTAAAAATTCATATCAACGTTTTTTTTTGTGGATTAAAAATAAATTATAATTTTTCCCCCTATTTAGCAACTATATGGTAAAAATAAATAATAATCTTAATATTTCTCGCTATTCTAATGCCTCAATTATAAATGTATATATAGCTAATAATATATATTAAATACATCAATAATTTTCCAATTTTAGCTGAATATGTTTTGGAGCGAAAAAATAAAATAATAATAAAATTTTCCACTATTCTAGTAGCACAATCCATATATAAGATGTATCAATACCGATTAAATTAATAATTTCTAATTTTAGCTGCATTTTTCCCACATTTCGAATGGCTCAACTTTTATATAGGGAGTTACCAATATTTATTACTATTCATTTACTATACCAACTGCTAGATTTTACGACTTGGAAGCATCAGTGCTCGCAACCTAAATTAATAGACCGTTTAGACCGTGTCACACTCTTATATTGGCGCTTGATAAGCGCAAGCGATAGCAATGAAGCACTCATAAATCCTCTTGCTGAATGTAAGCAGATTAGATATCCGCGCCAACAACTTGGTGGCGAAATCTGCGTTAGTTTCTTGGTCAAGTATACTTGATGGCTTTATAAATAGCCAATGGCTCAGCTGAGGGAGCTAGTATAAAAGCCTAGTGGTTGGCGCTGGTGTGGCCCAGTTGATGCCAAGATGAATGACCGTTTGCTGGCTGTGATTGGAGGCGTCTTGCTGCTGGTGGCCGTTGGCCAGGCAGCACCAGGCAATGGTCTCAATGGACGCATTGTGGGCGGCCAGGATGCAGACAAGGCGCAGTTTCCGCATCAGGTATCGCTGCGCGAACGCGGCTCTCACATCTGCGGTGCCTCCATCATCTCGCGCAATTGGGTACTGACTGCGGCTCACTGCGTATCCTATTTCGATAGCGATAATAATCTGGTCATCCGGCTAAGTGATTATACCATTCGTGCGGGTAGCAATGATCGATTCAGTGGAGGCATTGTAGTTAAGGTCGTCCAGGTTGAGGTGCATCAAGAGTATGGCAATTTCCTCAACGATGTGGCTGTGCTGGGTGTCGAGTCGCCCTTCATCTACTCGGCGAGCATCCAGCCCATCGCACTGCCCACGAAGAACACGCCCGACAATGCTGAGATCATAGTCTCGGGCTGGGGTCGCCTTCGACAAGGAGGTGACATACCAAGATATCTCCAATGGACCACACTCACATCACTGTCGATGCAGGAATGCGAGAATGCCATTAAATACGGATATCCGAATATCCTATGCCTGCAGCACGAGGCGGACAATGGTGTCTGCAACGGAGACTCTGGTGGACCCGCTCTCTACAATAACGAAGTCGTTGGCATTGCTGGATTTGTCTACGACGGCTGTGGCACCAGCAATCCCGATGGCTATGCGCGCGTCTATGAATTTGTGGACTGGATCAAGGCCCACACGGACGTTGATTAAGATCAAAATAAATTTAAAGATTGCGCTTAATAATTAATTGGAAATTAAAGTAAAATTAACTTAAAGAGGGAACGTGACGTAACTCTGGAGCAGCTGAATCAATTGGGTAAAGTGCTGAGTCAGGAATCCATTAGCTGCGGATGGAATTTGGCAGCTTGAGTAATTATCAGAGGCAGAGACAACAATTGAAACATTGATTTACGTTTAATTCAAGTGATCCACTAAGATACATTAATGTTGTATGTTGTATGATTTGATTGATAGCTACAGTTATTGGAATCTTGGACATTATTAAGGTAGTATGGGGGTAAAGCACAAGTGAACTCGCTGGCATTACCATTGGACATCATCAAAGAATTGTCAACATAATCGTTATCATTATCGTCATTGCTATCCAATGCCATTGCCGATTGGGACATCATCATCATCATTGTCCGGACATTCCATATAGATTTGTATATCCAGTCTATAGCTAAGCTGCTCGAGCCGACGTCGAGCGATCGAATCTCATTTGACGTCGAGAGTGCGCTGGAACATGTGCATGGCCAGGGATCGCAATCCCTCGCTAACAATGGGAACATTGCGTGGAAAATCGCATTCGCGCGCTGGAAGACCGCACAGCTGACGGCGCAAGCGTAAATCTTGGCGTGAGCTCAACGCCCGACTGCCTGGACCGCAGACATTGCCAACCAGACGCTGTCGCTCGGCGGCGGCGCTGCGCAGGCCCATCTGGACACAGGCTAGAGGCTCCACACGCTCCGTGTCCAGCAATTCGCGATAGTCATGCGCCGGCGTCGTCTTGCCCGTCTCGATCGAATCGCGCTCCGACTCCGTCTTGACTAGTGCCTGACTTTGCTGGAGCTTTTGCTCCTCCAGCAGCAGCTGCTGTCGCGATTCCTCAATTATTTGCCGTGCATATTGCGCGCCGGCCATGCCAAAACTGATGCCCATATCAAGCAGCACACGATGCGGCTGCCAGCGCTGCTTGGCCGATGTGTTGCGATCGACGCCCTGCTGTGCCGCATGCTCCGTTGCCTGCTGACGCGTCTCCGCGATTAAGCCCTGCCAGTCGACGCCCAAAGCATCACCAATGCCTGTAAAGCGAAGTGCATGAATTAAATTTGTGCTGTCATCCTGCATCCAACATTTGCTTGGAAGCCAGAGGATTTATGCATCCATTTTATTTTTTTTCTTTGAGTTCTTGCTGTTGCTCTTGTCTCTTACCCTTGTGCCGCGCGTCCTCTTCCAATTCGCCATCGGATATCTCCTCGAAGTCCAGCACCTCGTCCACCTCCTCGTTTTTAATGTTTGACTGTGACTGTGACTGGGACTGTAACTGTGATTGCGACTGTGATTGTGATTGTGACTGTGACTGTGACTGTGACTGAGGCTGCGTTTCGCCTTTGATGTGCTCGTCACTGTTGGACAGCGTATCGGCGGACAGCTCCTGTGCCCCAGCTAGTGCGTTCTCCAGTTGCAGTTCGCTCTTGGGCTTCACCTTATCAGTTTTATTCAGTATATCATCGTCACTGTCGCTGATCTCGCTTAGTTCGCCGTTGGGCTTTGGCTCCTGTTTCAGCTGGCGCACCGATGTCTCCATGGCCGTGCTCTGCTCTGCTGTCGGCTCACTGGCTCCGGTGCTCTGGCCTGGCTCTGGCGTGTCTATCGAGTCCTCGGATGCATCCTCCTGCTTAATGTTTGGCAACTTGCTGACCTGTGCCAAGATTCCCGGATTGGTTGTGGCATTGGCTGCGCTCTGTGCGGCTGCCTTGGCCGCGGCCACGGCTGTGGTGGCCGCTGCTACAGCGAGGGCGGCATTGCTGGGCTTGGGCTGGGCATGGGCCGGAGCCTGTGCTGTGGACACCGTTGCAGCTGCTGATGTGGGAGGCATGTGTGGATGCTTCTTGAGAAATGTGTTGCCGCCCATGCCGGCGCCGCTGCCGCCGCCGCCATAAGGCAAACGCTTGTGCGGAAAGCCACGCGAGCTGCCGCCGCCTCCATGATAGCCGCCGGGCGGCTGCACTGGCAGCGTCATTAGCGGCGGTGGATGCGATCGATAGCCGCGCTCGCCATGCTCATGGCCGTGCGACGGTGCACCACCACCTCGTCGATAACCGCGCCCACCGCCCCGCTCCCCGCGTGGATGCACGTGATGATGCGGCGAGGATGATGGCGCATGATGTGGCGGCTGCACCTCGCCGCCGTTGCCATTGCTGCGACCGAAGTTCGGCTCGTCGTTGTCGCGCCAGTCATTGTTGGGCTGCTGCCAGGGGCGTGGCTTGTCCCGTTGATCGTGCTCGAGCCAGGCGGGCTCATTCTTTACCACGCCGACACTACCGTCGCCACACTCATCGCGTTCGTCGGCATCCCAGTCGGGCTCCGAGGCGGAATGATGCTGCTGTTTTCCCGGCTGCTGGTTCGGTGGCTTTGGCCGCTTCGGTCCGCCCACAAAACCGCTGGCCCGTCCAGGTGTACCGTTCCCACTGACGCCACCGCCAACACCGCCGCCACCAGAATTACCACCCCCACCGCCATTATCCTCATCCCAGTCGCGCTCCCATTCGGCACGATAATCGCCTCGCGATGGCAAACGCTCGCGCTCCCGCTCTCTGTTCCGCTCACGTTCGCGTAACATGCGCTCACGCTCTTCCGCATAGAGCGCATCATCGGCGTCCAATTCACGATAGTCGCGCAGATCGCGCGCCTCTAGCCACGCCTCTCGATCCCTCGAATAACGCGCATCCATATACGCCCGCTTATAGGCCCTGAAAAAGAGAATTGCGTACAATTAGGCTCTGACATTCGAAGACTCTCCGAGCAGCTGATCTTGGATAAATGAAAATTGCAAGGGAAGAGACTAAATGATCATCTTGGCAAACTCAATTCTAGATTACAGATTGTCAGGGGCTGCGGGTCAATTTCTGTGCAGGGGCATATACAATATCTATACTTGTATATATATATATATATAGCTATATAGTTACCGCTCTCGCTCCTCCTCCGAGTAGAGATCTCGCGGATCGCGTAGACGTGGTGGATAGTGATCAGGCATGGGGCTGAGCTCGCGACGCCTTTGATCACCATAGCGCCGCATCTCGTTGATCAGGCCGTGACGCTCGGCCTCCATTAGTTCCTGTTCACGATCGTAGACGTCCAAGTCGCGCTTGTCGCGCACATGGCGTCCAGCCCGATCCACGGTCTCAAGCGAACGCTCGCGACTGCCATATGGCATGGCCATTTCCATGTCACGTACTCCGGACGCACCATACGGCTTCTTGCCCTCCTCCTCCTCCTGGCGACGCATCTTCTCGCGCGCCAAGCGCTCACGCTCCCGCTGCCGCTCCTGACAGCGCGCCAGTGCCTCGGCTCGCTCTTTGTCACGAGCCGCCTCACGCTCGGCACGCTCTCGTTCACGATCGCGTCGATCCCGTTCCCGTTCACGCAGGGAGAGGTCGTCGTGGCGCTGCAGCTTGTGCTCATGCCGCTGCCTCTCGTGCTCACGTTCCACACGTTCGCGCTCTCGCTCCCTCTCCCGTTCTATGCGCTCACGCTCGCGCTCTCTCTCGCGCTCACGCTCCAACGACGGTGTGCGTCCGCGCGTTCGTGTCTGAATGATGATCTTCTCTCGTGACATAAGCTGATGATGCATTCGGGCGGCGGGCGTGCCATTGGGCCCCAAGCCTGAGCCAGGACCTGGACTCTTCTGTCGCTTGCCCACCACATCCTGATGTATGCGAATTTTGGTGGTGGTCGTAGTGCTGGAGGCGCCAGTGGGCGATCGACTGCTGCCCAATCGATGATGATCTCTATCACGTTCCCGCTCCCGCTCTCGATGCACACTCCGCAGCTTCTCACGCTCCCGTTCGCGCTGCTCCTTGCTGGCCACGCGCAAATGTTTGCGCTCCGCCAGCTTCTTCAATTTCGCCTGTGTGGCCGGGGACAGGGCGCGATGGCCGTGTCCACTTAGTGCGGCAGCTGCTCGCTTTTTGAGACGCGCCTCCTTGAGCTTGCGCTTGATATGATTGCGCTTTGCGACTAGCTTCTTCTGGACATGATCTCGATCGCGGTCACGATCGCGCTCACGCTCACGCTTGTCGCGTTTGCGTCGCTCATCGCCCGACGATGTGCTGCCCGTGCGGCGTGAGCTCTTTTTCTTTCGATGATGACGCTCAGCCGCACGCTGATGCGGATGGGCATGGCCATGATGGTCACGCTCGCTATCCGAGCTGCTATACGAACTACTACCACTGTCCGTGTCCGTGCTGGAGCTATCGCTGCTCGAGTGTGTGTGCCGTGACTTTTTATACCGACGCAATTGGTCTTTGGCCTTTTTTTCCATTTCCATTGAAATGCACCTTAAAAAAACGCGCTTTTCTTGCACAATTCCCGCGCTTTCGCCTACTCAAATGCCTATTATTGTTTCTCTTTTTTTTTTGTTGATGTTTATGTTTATTGTTTGGCGTCGTTTATTTTGCAATTTTGTAGCTACAATTTGTCAGCTTATTTATTTTTCTAATTTAGCATTGCATTGTGGGAAATCTATCGATATATTTGCAGCTCTGCCGATGCGTTGGCAAAGTTATGCGCAATTGTCAACAGGTGTCGCTCCAGCGCGCATACAATCGATAGCGCCAAAGATTGTGCATATTTGAAATTGAAAAAGAAACAGCATCTCACACAAGGTCAAACATTGATGGTCAAAATATACTTATATTGATTATATTTTTCGTTTTTTTTTCTTTTTTTCTGTTTTACATATTAATTAGCCGAGGTGTATGTTATAACTAACTATTAGTTACAATTTGCAAAATAACAATGTAACTATAAAAAGCTTCAGATTGAATTGATTGAGTGCACTTAGATTATGCGTGGGCTGAAGGTTGTTGCACAATAATTGTTGCAGTTCGAAGATTAATGTACAATATGCCATATAGTATGCCTCGATGTTTCATATCGTTTAGGAATGTTCTCTGTAGTAGTTGTTGCGCTAGCTCGGTTCCGTTGTGTGTGTGTGTGTATGTTTCTCGTTGTTTCCTGATTTTTTGCTTTTGCTTTCTTTTGGGGTGCTATATGCAGATTAGCTCAGCTCTTGCCAAATAATTAGTTAACAAAATAATGTAACAAAAACAACTGAAATTGAAAGAAGGGCCTAGCCAGCGTTTAGGTAGTAGCTCCATCGCTACAGCTTGCGGAGTTTTTCAGGCACAACTAATGGATTGTCGCGGCGTATTTCGGTGGCCCCCATTTCACGATAGTCGAAGCTGCAATCGTGGCGATCGCTATAGCGATGGAATGCACAAAATGTGCCACCGCAACGGCAAGGGAATCCGCCGGTGAGGCCAAACTTCTTGCCGCACTTGTCACAGCCCTTCGGTTTTGGTTGCTCCTGCACTTGCCCCTTATCATTATCTGTAGCTGCTGGTGCGGTCGAAGCCGCCTCTGATTCACCAGCCGATTGTTCATTGCCCCCCTCGGCCTGCTCATCCACTGGCTGTTCATCTGGTGGTAGATTGGCAAAGCATTCAGGCAGTCCTTCCATCTCGGCGCCACTCACTGCATCCAACGGTATATTCGATTCCATTATCTTAGACGTGAGAGTGCGCGTGGTGCTGTCATCATTTGAGATTGATTCAATTGTGTCCTCCTTTGCTTTGCCAAAATCGCGTATATTTCGATTATCCATCTTGACCGGGTTTTCAGATACAATTGTCAAAGCCTTCAGTAATTTAATTTTTATTGAATTTTGCTGCCCAAGTCTACTACGACTTCCAAGTGTCCGAACAACCAGCAGATGAATGTGCATTCAAGCAATGCAAAGCCAAAAATTCAGCTAGATATGGAACAATTGTTCCCAGGCCCCAGCCCTCGGCTGCCTATCGATTATCGAATTTACTGTACTTATTTCTAGTTTGATCAAATAACACTAAACTTTCACAAAATCAAAACAATTAAACAATTAACCAACACCAAGACACATCATACATACTAAAAAGAGACCCAATCACGTCCTGTATGTGGCGTCGATACCAATCGCCCACCCTGGTGCGTAGCACACAAACAAAGGCACCGTAGCACCAGTCCAGCGCCGTCCTGGCCGAACGACGCGCATGTGCATTGCAACCGTTGATGGCAGGCACAGTTTGCTCCAGATTGAGACGCCTTGGACCACCGAAGCTTTCGACAATGCGTATCGGATCGAAGCCAGTGCCATCGTGCCACAGGTGTAGGCGCGTCCAGAAGCAATAGACATAACGATGCTGCCTGTCCAGGGCCAGGCGCTGAGTGGGGCTAAGCCGCTCGCTGCTGAAGCATTGATCTCGAGCACGGAGTATGGCCAGCGACTGAGCGGATCTTGACGAAGGAGTCGCTGGAGGCGACGGTGGCGGCAGGAGCCACAGGCTGCAGTGTGTCAGCAGCGAAAGCTGTAATGTACAATTGGAATTATCGTGCTATCGATAACATAACTTTCGATAAGAGATCGAACAGCACTTCATAAGGTGCTAAAGGTAATTGTGCTTAAACAGGTTGTCTCTTAGTTTTTTATAGCATACGATTATCTAAGCATTTAAGTAAGGTAAGTTAAATGAAATTGTGCATTTGCACATGAGTTACTTTTAATTGCAGGTGAATGTTTTTATATATATGTAGTTGGAAATACGCACAGTCACAGTTAAAAGCCTTGGCAGGTAATTGTTCTTTGTTCAGCTTAATGGAAAAACTGAATGATATAACGATTTATATAGATGTAAAACCAGCTTTAGTCAAAGTCTCACAGTTTTGCAAAACTTTTAGTTAGTTTTGAAGAATTCGAAGTATGATAAGAAAATAAGAAAGAATGGCTAAATTCTAAAATCATAAATTGAAAATATGCGTAGAAAACTGACTTGAATACAGACTTGAAAACAAATGAGAATTATACAATAATAATAATAATAATAAAAATGATAATAATTGTGCAAACTTTTGGTTAGGTCTACTTAATTGATTAGACTTAATTGAGCTAATGACTCACCAGCAGCGACATCAAGATGAGCATTCGTATGAATGTCATCTTGGGTCCACCAATAGAGCAGCACTGAGCGGCATTCGGATAAAACGCCTAGCACATCTGTAAATTGCTTTTTTTTTTTCTTTTTTTTTTTTAATAAATGTTTATTTACAGCTTAACGTACCGTTACCTTTTAGGCAACTTAATCTAAACGGAAATTAATTAAAAATTATAAAACTGCTTAGAGCTATATTAATTCTAACATAGGATAAATAAGGAGAATATAATATATATATTTTGTGAAAAGTATATGAATACTATGAAAAAATAAATGTTCATGTCAAGACACGATCCAGAAGGTCTTGAGGGTGATGGCGTTTTAGTCTTCTTCTAGTGGATGTACGTCTAAGGGCTGCTGTACCTAGGCGCCTGGCCAGGCTATTTGAATGGGAATTTAACCTATCTTGGTACTTTTTGGCCACTTCCTGGATTTTGTCTCCAATTTTAGTGACCTTGAGATCTCTCTCTATATCCCTGGTTCTCATGTACCAGGGAGCCCCCGTGATCTTCCTCAAAGTTTTGGCTTGCAGTATACGCAGTAAATTGCTGATTACGCTTATCAAGCTGAGCATCGTCGGAGCGACACAGCTACAGTTACAGCCACAGCCATTGCCATTGCCACAGTTACGATTGTTATTGTTGGCCTTGCCCTTCCACACACACACACCACCCAAACTAACTCAACCCACCCAGATGATCGACTGCAGCAGGAATGACGTCAGCAAATTGGCATTTGGCACGTAACGTACGTAGCCAGAACCGTATCCAGTTGGGTAGGCAATCGAATTGGATTGGCAGTCACAGCTGCCGTTCGTCATCTGTTTTATGTTAACACATAAGTCGGGCATATAATAAGTATTCACAATCTCTTTCTCTCTGTATATGTGTGTGTGTGTGTGTGTGTGCAGATGGATGATCACTTATGTAGATCATGTGCATATGGAACGCAGCGGCAACATTTTTGTAAGATTCCACACTTGTATTCGCTTGTAAACAATATTTGCGTTTCACTTCTCCACTCTCCTCTCACTCTCATCATATATAAATATATATATTTTGTATTTGATATTTTTGGGTGATCTTGCAAATGGCGCAGAAGCTAAAAATCCATATCCAAATCGAAATCCCCTGCCCCCCCATCACATCGAATAGCAAATCAAATTGAATTCGATTCGACAGGCAGCCGAAACGAGCGCATTAAAATTGATTGCGTTAAAGTATATTAAAATCTAATAGAACTTTAGAACAAATCTCCAAGGCTGCTGGGCCCGGTCTGCCTGCTTGCTTGCCTGCCATCTGGACGTGATCATCATGTAAGCATTCCTCTCCTACCTCCGTCTCCTTCTGCCAACGATCGGTAACATTTTGCTGCAATGTTTTCTTAAAATGCCCGTGGCATTTAGCATTGCAAGATCAGTCAGTTACAAATGCGGAAATACTATATATATGATATAAAGATAATATCTGCATATATATATTATAGATATAGAAAATACTACATATATAATATATACGATCTACATAAGATCATAGATATGGGATAAAATAATATATGATCATATTCATGCATTATATTATATGATTTATATTTATATATCTACATACTGTAATAGGATAAGTTGATATATATTATGTTATGTTATAATATTCTACTTCTGTGATATAGGAATATCATATTCATGATTAATATGGTATATACCTATTATACCTTTATGGAATACATTATACTCTATATCTATCAATGATATATGCATCTATTTTTTCAATTCCCGCAAAAGGCCTGGAAATCATAATGTTAAACTCCTTCATGCTACAATTTCACAAAAATACAAAGATGTATTTATATTTATCTCTTATTAAAGCTAAGCCCAAAGTGGGTCTCTCTAAATTTATATTTTTAGTAAGTCATAAAGAAATATTTTTAACACTTCTCCTTCTCATATATGTATATATCTATCTATCCATCCATTTAGTGTCCAATTGGGTACTTGGTTACCTAAAAGATGATAAAAATTTATTAAAAAAAAAAAAACGGTTAAGTTTCTTTTTACTTTTTTTTTTTATATGCACTTGAAATGCAGGGTATAATGGAATTGTGTGTAGCTATGTAACAGACAGATGGGGACATGACAGAACTTATATAGTAAATATATTATAAATATAAAATATTATATATTATATAACATCGTATATATATTATGGTCAAGAGTACATGCTGAGGTCATACAAGGTCTAAACTTCAAAGTTATTGTGGCTACATACATACTGAAGTGCTGCCCATAAGAGCAGTAACAGAAGTGCTGCCCAGAAACGCGCAGAAATGCTGCCCACCAGAGTAGCCCTTGAGAGCAGCCATAAGAGTAAGTACGGAAGAGCAGCCAAGAAGCGCCACCTATTAGTGCAGCCCATAAGCTCAGCCCGAGCGCAGCCCAGAAATGTTACATAGAAATGCAGCCCGAGCGCAGTCTGAGCGCAGCCCGAGTGTAGCCCGAGTGTAGCCCGAGCGCAACCCGAGCGCAGCCCGAGCGCAACCCGAGCGCAGCCCGAGCGCAACCCAAGCGCAGCCCGTATGTATGCCTGTATAACATGAAGCGTAGAATGATAGAACTATTTAATAGTTCTTCGAAGCTCAGAGCTCACGGTATGTGCCAGTCGATCTAAGCTGACTCGAGCTTTCTTGTTTGCTTTAACTTATCTTATATACAACAATTATTATTATTTGCAAGTCATATATTCTAAGTATATTCAAATGTAATGGAGCAAAAAGGAAAAGAATTTTTCGCACACTTTACATGACGCATAAGTACTTACACACACACACACACACGCAAAAAGAGACTGCTTGACTGTGTATGTGTGTGTGTGTGTGTGGTGTAGTGCCTATGATGGGTGGGGGGAGTAAGAGAGGCAGCTTGTGATATGTGAATGTCAACTCAACGCCAAATTTGCCGCCATCAACTGACGTCGCCGTCGTCGTCGTGACAAAGTCGCGCAAATATTTAATTGCAATTTTTTTGCGAGTGTCGCCAGCCTGTTGGCAGATCGCTGCACGCATCGCAACTGGCACTTAACATACTCTCGATATAGTAAATTAAACAATTTGAATTGACTCGAAACTAAAAACAGCCAACCGACTCGCCGAGAGCTGCCGTCCCCATTCGCCTTTCGCCCATCATAGGATATTGTGCACGCCATCACACCTCTTATTTAGATACTCCCGACCGAAACCAAGGGACCAACACAACATGGCTATCACGGGCTCCCACCCTCTGCCACTGTGGGACGGATATCAGCCTCGCCCTGCCTGCTGGGTCACCGATGAGGGCGGCTGATTGGCTCGGACATCCATCTTTACCTTGTCTGTTTACCAAAGGGATCCCCTCGTATCCCTCTACCTCTTAGATACTCCGCTCTCTCAACAAGGCGGCTCACACGCTACGCCGGTTCGCACGTTGCTGACCCTCGCATAGCTTATACTACAGAGAGACCTTCCCCCATAGGACTGCCTACTTTTTACGAAACCCCCATCCTCCACATCACACCCCCCCCTGTAGACAAAACGTCAGCCATACGTTTATGTGGAGTAACCGATAACCTACAACATTGGCTTGCCCACTAATAAGTTTCTTGAGATACGGATAGTAGCTTTTTCGTGCCGGTCTCGGCTATACACTTTCGCCATGTTATGCCCCTAAGCCGGGATACCTGTCCATTCATTGACGGCCTACCCTGAAGAATAACTACATATGTTCGTGTAACTCATATATCACATACTAGACGAGTAACGGCAACTTGTACGTACGATATCTTTTCCAGTTACGTTAGTGTGTATAAAGACTCGCTCAATCAGGAATAGTATTCCTATTAGATATCCAATTATCACTCGTCTATAATATTAAAATACCTCCCCACTTAATAGACCCATATTAGTTCTTTTCACCGATTTTATTAGTAAACCACTTCTTATTGTCTATCCACTCTCAGCTCCTGAGCATCATTCGCTTTTCCTAGTTTCCTTCCCCCCCATGTATTCTTCCCTCCCAGTCCGTTTTCGCGACCGTCGCCTCCTTCTGTTCTTCGGTACTCTAATCATATGCCTATATAGTTCCCTCTGTTCGCTCCTCGTGTCTGTGACTCTTGCTCACTCCGCTGTCTTTTTTCCTTGTCTCCTCTTTCTGGACTTAGCCTTTGTCACTAACTCTTCTTCCCTCCAGTTCATCGTCGCTGCTTCCATCTCCACACCATTGTGTGCAGCTCTCTGTCCCCCCCCGACTCGCCGCTCTTCATTGACCGGCGTTTCGCGTCCCACCTTGATCGCTACTCTCTCGCCGGTCGAGCTGTGGACTTGTTCGCTGTGCTGACCTCACCATGCAGCATCCTCATTCTTCTTTGTCCCCCATCACATCAGTAGGCGCGAATTGTGTATCCGCCCTCTTAGCGCGTCCTGCGCTCTTGTCTCGTCATCGAAGAGGTAGATCCGTTATCGTGCCCGCGACACCGGTGCTGCCCCTTTTATGGAGCTAACCGCCCTATCCTGCACACACGTGGCTCTTATTCCGCGGCAACCGACGAGAAGAGGCAACGAGGTATGTCTGATTCTCTTTCAGATGTTTAGCGTCATTCTACGGGCCAGCACCAGTTCGTTGCCATGCCGCTGTATCATGGCGATTGTGCTGAGTTGCGAAGCCTATCTCGAATGACACGCCCTCCCCCGGTCTCTTCTGGTCTTTCTCGTATTGAGAAGGCTTCCAACGCCCGCACCTTCTGTTTTCGTTACTCAGCCGTTTTAGTTTCTTATCTCGTAACCGAAACCTACTCAGCATGTGTCCCACGGCATGCGCTCACCGCGACTGGAAGCCCCGTAAGAACACATCCAGCCTTACCTCTCCGCCACCTCCCTAGCATATTTTCTTCTATAACCTATTCCTCCTAACTATTCCCTTCTGAACACCTTCTCCCGATGCTTAACGCTATCAGTTCCCCCTTTTCTTCCCGTCGCGTAACAGCAATCACCACTACTTTCCGCCCCATCATGTAAGGCCACCCCATCTGCACACGTCCGCAATGTGACCCTATTGCCTCATTCTCCCAGACCCTAAATATGTACCTCTTTCCCTTCCATGTAACTGTCAATCTTTTATCAACCATTCCCTTAAGTCTACCTATGTTACACAAACACTTCCTTTATCAGACTATCAATCCGCCTACCGATTGAATCTCTCCATAAGCTCTCCTTGTTCTCTGGGATTGTGTATTATATAACGGTGTGACGCATACGCTGGGTGCTGGTGTGCGTGGGATCTCTCCTCCCCCCTCCCTCCCCCTCCTATGGCAATCGAAGTACTTCTTCCTTCCTTATTTCTTTCCTCCTTTTCCATCCTCCTCAGTCTCTTCCTATAATCGCGTCTAACTATCAGGGTTATATATACCTAATGGTTTTCCTACTTTGAGTTATCTCTTCTGTACTTCTTTTCTCTTCTTTATTCCCTTGTCTAGTACCTTCTTCCTTCTAAGTCCTTGCTTTTTATGATCTTCTTTCTTTTTTTTTTTTGCAGTTTTTTTTTTTCTTCTTGGGTGGTTTTTTTTTGTCCCCCTCCCCTTCTATTACTTTTCAATTCCTTTCCTTTCTCCCATTTCTTTTTTCCTCCTCACCTCCCCCCCCCTTCCCCTTTCCCACTGAACTCTTCCCTCTTTTCGTGCTACCTCCCAGGATCCCTTCCCCCCTGTCGTGTTCGTTCGTCACCCTGTCAGCACCTTCTTTCCCCTTGGAGTGTTCTGTACGACTGACTTTCCAGCCCCTAATATTAGTGTAGCAGGGATGGATGGAGTAGCAAGTTAATTAGAATATGTGTATGAGGCTGAGAGTATATATACTTTTTTTGTATATTAATTTATCACAATTAACAAGTAAATTGAGCCAAATCATTTGATGCTGCGTAACTCTGCTGCTGCTGCTGTTTCTGCTCCTGCTGCTGTTGTTGCTGTTTCTGCTCCTGCTGCTGTTGTTGCTATTGCAGCTGCTGCTGATGTTGCTGTTGCTGTTGCTGCTGCTGCTGTTGCTGTTGCTGTTGCTGTTGCTGTTGCTGTTGCTGTTGCTGTTGCTGCTGCTGCTGTTGCTGTTGCTGTTGCTGCTGTTGCTGTTGCTGCTGCTGCTCCTGCTGCTGTTGTTGCTGTTGCTGTTGTTGCTCCTGCTGCTGCTGTTGCTGCTGTTGCTGTTGCTGCTGCTGATGTTGCTGTTGCTGCTGTTGTTGCTGTTGCTGCTGTTGTTGCTGTTGTTGCTGTTGTTGCTGTTGCTACTCCTGCTGCTGTTGCTGCTGCTGCTGATGTTGCTGTTGCTGCTGCTGCTGTTGCTACTGTTGCTGTTGCTACTCCCGCTGCTGTTGCTGCTGCTGCTGATGTTGCTGTTGCTGTTGCTGCTGCTGCTGTTGCTACTGTTGCTGTTGCTGTTGCTGCTGCTGCTGCTGTTGCTGCTCCTGCTACTGTTGTTGCTTTTGCTGCTGCTGCTGCTGCTGCTGCTGCTGTTGCTGCTGTTGCTACTCCTGCTGCTGCTGCTGCTACTAGATCTCAGCATATATATATATACATATATATGTTCATTGAGCTCTCTGAGTCTCTCTTCTCAATTCAACAGCTAGATATTAGAGATTTCAAAAATTTGTCAGTTCTCTATCTATCAGTGCTATAGAGATTTTTGGGTCCCTCTAAACTTTTTCGAGCCTCAAACAGATCAAGAAGCCAGATTTGCTCAAGTCAGTTCATTCGAATAACTTATGAGCCTAATCAGTAATATAATTCAAATATTGATAACAAAATGTAACTATAGTAATCATCGTCATCTGTTTGTGTTTTGACATGTATACATATATATATATATATATAGATTATTACTTGATCTAAGGCCAATAGTCTGACTTGTGAACAAAGGTAGTTGAAGGAAATCCCCTTGCTTAAATTGCAATCTTTATTTTCATTAACTGATGCTTAGGCGCTATGGTTCTTCACCAGCTTGGCTTCGTTGGGGCAGTCAAAGGTCACCTCAACGCCATTGGGCAGCCACGATCTGCTCCAGATTTCCACCGTGCACACCTTCGTCTCGTTATTGCTATCGATCAGCTCCACATTATAGGTATCCAATGAGCCAGTAACGACCTGTGTTTTGGCCGATAAAATCCTTGAAACACTATGGGCAGAACAGACAAAACAAAAGTATTTCTAGAACGCTCAAGCATCTTGAATTGTTAGATGTTTACCGATAGTAGGGTCCAGTGCCAGCTGCCAGCTTAGTGAGAGAGCTCTCCAGCCGCTCCCTCGATTGCGTCAAGTCCTCACCGCTTAGCTCGCGAGGTGCACCAAATCCCTGGGCATTGCCGCTGACCAGCACGCATAGCACAGCCGCAACGATCAACAAAATCTTAGCCACAAACATTTCTCACTTCAAATGCTGAATCTACACTGAGTCTGAGCATCTCGCACTGCAATCGATTTATATAGCAACAGTTGGTGTCTTATCAACGTTTCACATATGAAACTTAATTACCATTTGACCCGATTGCATCAAATAGTAATCTTTATTGTAACTGTAATATATATTAATATAATCATATATAGGGCAATACACTATTCCATAATAATAATATATACATATATGTATATATACAAATATATAAATATGACAATTTTCTGATTGATAAAGCTATCACCCAATAACGATATTTCTCATGCCAAATAGTATTCCAGCTGATTTTCTATCTTTCTATTATATACTCAACTACATAACACTGCCATGTCGAGCTCAATTTCATTTATATATAGTGTAGATGAAACTGGAAATAGAGTACTTACTACATTCAATTGCATCACTTCATGGTAGCCAAGCCAGTTAAATGAAACCACTTTGATAGAATTGCAGCAATTTGTAATCTTTATTTTTGGCAACAGATGCTTAAGGGTTATGCTTCCTAACCACGGTTTCTTCGTTGGGACAGTCAAAGGTCACCTCAATGCCATTGGCCAGCCACGTTCTGCTCCAGATCTTAACATTGCACACCTTCGTCACGTTGTTGCTATCGATCAGCTCCACATTATAGGTTTCCAATGAACCAGCAACGACCTGGTAGCTAGCCGACAAAATTTTCGAAATACTGCAATGCAAAACAAATGAAAAATCTCTTTAGAGAACTCAAGTGAAATGGAATTGATGGATGCCTACCGATAGTTGGGTCCTTCGCCAGCTGCCAGCTTGTTGAGAGAGTTCTGCAACGACTGCTTCGATTGCTCCAAATCTTCGCCAGTTAGCTGGCGAGGTGCACCCAGTCCACCAAGAGGAGTGCCACTCACCAGCACAACTGCCGCACAGACCAACAAAATCTTTGCCAAAAACATTTCTCACTCACTCTCTTCAAATGCTGAATCAACACTGAGCATAAACATAGCGAACTGCAATCAATTTATATGAAATCAGTCCAGTGTCTTATCAGCGTTTCCAAAATATAATTTAAATTGGACTTGACCCATTTGTATAAAGTGCTAATCTTCTAAAAATTTAAATATATATATATATATAACTAAACATTTTACAAATAAGAACTATGCAGTTGGGCGTTACCAGTTGCGTAATACTCATTCGCATTCCTTATTCATTCCTGAATTCCCATTTTCAATGGGTTCAGGCTATAATGGCTTTATGAAAATATATGTTACAGGCAGAAGGCGATGTCGCAGACCCCACAAGGATATCTATATATATTCTTGATCAGCACAAAAAAAAGTTAGAATAGCCCTGTCCGTCCGTCCGTCCGTATGAACGTCGAGATTTCGGAAACTAAAAAAGCTAAATAGCTGAAATTTCATATGTTAGTTACGCAGTACGAGTTTATTTATTTTTTTTTTTTCGACAACTCATCCCATTTCCAAATTATCGATAAAAATTCGAAAATTCGCTTTTTTAGAGGTTTTTAAGCATAACTTCTACACCGTTTGAGCTAGAGGAAGACAAATTCATATATTTAGATACGTATTATGGATACGCAGATCTTGTGATTTTCAGATTGATTCGATTAATTTTAAGTTTCAAATTCTAATATAGTGTAATTTATATTTGTTGGTTAAAGTCTTTGGTGCACAACCAATATACTCTTACACTTTATGAATGGGTATAAAAAAAACGAAATTATCTGTAGCTTGAGCCCTTGTAGGGTATGAATTGGGAATTCTAAATTCTAATTAAAATTCCATATTTCCGACAAATAAAAGCAATCTCTCTTATATAGAATAGCATAACTTTTGACTTTAGATTAATGTGTTTATTATGTGTATATACATATATATAATTTTAAATTAAGCATTAAATTAAAACCAAAATATTTACATTTTGTAGTATAAATAATTGGAATTTATTAATCTAATCGTAAATGTCGCGGATTTCCGATGTTGTATTATTATTATTATTTTTTTTTTTTTAATTTTAGAAATACCAAATGTACCTTAAAGTATTCATATAGAATTCTATAAGGATTAAATATAAATAAATAATAAATTAAACAAATAAATACATATTTTTGTTCATGTACAAAAATCATAATAATACGATATATTCATGGATCAATGTACACCCTTTCAGGTTGTTTGGAGTCGTAGACCTCATAAATTGTTTAGCTGGAACCGACTGTGGCTTCCTCCTCTGTCTGTCATGTCCAATATACTCGGTAATTGTACATAGATCAGTGGACGGAGACGATTAATTGCGGATCGCATCAAAGTACGGGCACGAGTGTGCAGGCACAACAAACATTTGAACAAGAATGTCAAATGATTTAAGCTTGTCGAGTATGTATATGGTCCCCTCTCTCTCTCTCTCTCTCTCTCGCTCTCACTCTCTCCCACTCTCTCTCGCTCTCACTCTTGCCTCGATCCCACTCCAATTGCCCATTCATTTTTGGCGCTCCTCCAGCGGACTGTCAGAAGTGCACAAATCTATGCCCCTATGCCACAGGCACAGCCGCCTGCTCGTCCATTCAACTGGCGGCGCATTTGAGGCATTCAGCCATTTGTGGGTCCGGGCTCACTTTTGCTGGGGACCCGTGGCTTATTCATCAATCCATCCAGCCATAGACATCTGCAGCCGTTGCTGTCAGCTATAACTTGTCGCCCCGTTATTATACCCTGAACCCATTGAAAATGGGAATTCAGGGTATAATGGTTTTGTGAAATGTATGTAACAGGCAGAAGGAGACGTCGCAGACCCTATAAAGTATATATATTCTTGATCAGCATAAAAAAATAAGTTGATCTAGCCCTGTCCGTCTGTCCGTCCGTCCGTCCGTCCGTCCGTCCGTCCGTCCGTCCGTATGAACGTCGAGATTTCGGAAACTACAAAAGCTAGAGAGCTGAAATTTCACATGAACACTCGTATGTTACCTACGCAATACGAGTTTATTTTGTTTTTTCAATAACTCGTCCCATTTTCAAATTATCGATAAAAAATCGAAAATTCGTTTCAATTTTTTAGGTTTTTTAGGTATAACTACTACACTGTTTCAGCTAGAGACTTCAGCTTCATATATTTAAATAGATATTATGGATACGCAGATTTTGTAGTTTTCAGATTTTGGATGCCACGCCCCCTTCGCCCACAATTTGGAAAAAACGCATTTCAAATACTAGAGACTTGCAATTTGGCACATAGATAGATTCATATATCCTTAATCTACTCTAAAAATTTCATGAAGATCGTCCATCTAGAAATGGAGTTATAAGCGTCCAAAGTTCAGCCCAACCCACCCCCCAGCCAAGGCAGCAACTGCGCAGTTAGCAGAGCGCGCGCTTATAAGTGCGTAAAGAAGAAGAGTATCACTTTTTTTGCAGGGTTCAGGGTATCTCGTAGTCGCGCCGTCTCGACTAGAGCCTTCTTACTTGTTTTCTTAATAACACATATAGGAGAGCTATATTTGCTTTTACTTTTTATACCCTGAACCCATTGAAAATGGGAATTCAGGGTATAATGGTTTTGTGAAAATGTATGTAACAGGCAGAAGGAGACGTCGCAGACCCCATAAAGTATATATATTCTTGATCAGCATCGAAAAATAAGTTGATCTAGCCCTGTCCGTCTGTCCGTCCGTCTGTCCGTCTGTCCGTCTGTCCGTCTGTCCGTCCGTCCGTCTGTCCGTCCGTCCGTCCGTATGAACGTCGAGATTTCGGAAACTACAAAAGCTAGAGAGCTGAAATTTCACATGAACACTCGTATGTTACCTACGCAATACGAGTTTATTTTGTTTTTTCGATAACTCATCCCATTTCCAAATTATCGATAAAAAATCGAAAATTCGTTTACATTTTTTAGGTTTTCTGTGTATAACTACTACACCGTTTCACCTAGAGACTTTAACTTTATATATTTAGATAGATATTATGGATACACAGACTTTGTAGTTTTCAGATTTTGGATGCCACGCCCCCTTCGCCCACAATTTGGAAAAAACGCATTTCAAATACTAGAGACTTGCAATTTGGCACAAAGAAAGATTTATATATCCTTAATCTACTCTGAAAATTTTACGAAGATCGTCCATCTAGAAATGGAGTTATAAGCGTCCAAAGTTCAGCCCAACCCACCCCCAAGCCACGGCAGCAACTGCGCAGTTAGCAGAGCGCGCGCTTATAAGTGCGTAAAGAAGAAGATTATCATTTTCTTTACAGGGTTCAGGGTATGTCGTAGTCGAGCCGTCTCGACTAGAGCCTTCTTACTTGTTTTATTATATGTATGTTTGTATACATATATTTTTTTCTGCCAGATTTTTGCGCTTAACACTTGTAATCCGTTTCACCTCTTGAGTGTGACGGCGCCAATGGCGATGCCCCCAATAGCAGGAGAGAGGGGGCGGGGGTTGGTTGGTAGTGGGGGGCGTAATAATATTTTGGCTTTGTCGTGGGCGTTGGCGTCGTTCCACTTCTGTTTTAGATGTGCTTTTCGCTTACTCTCTCACTTTCTCAATATCTCTATCTGTGTCAGTGATTCTTTTAGTTTCATTCTCTGTCTCTATTTTCTCTCTCATATCATACTCTCTCACTATCTCACTTTCTCTCTCTGTCCCTCTCACTCTCTATCTCTATCTATCATACTCGTTCCCTCTCTCTCTCATTCTCTCTTTGTGTCTTACTCGTTTTCTATCGTTGTCTCTCTCTCTCTCTCTCTCCTTCCTCTCTCTCTCTCGCTCCTAATCAGACTCTCTTCATTCTATTGCTGTCACTTTTCTAGCGCTGTCTCTGTCTTTTCATATATTTTCATTCAATTTCATTCTGTCATTATCTCTCCATCTCTCTCACTATTAGGTTTGCCAACTCTATGGCTTCCTGCCTGAATCTTAGCCTCTCTCTTATTCTTCTCTCACATTCTCTTGCCCTCTCTATCCTTCTTGTTCTTCTGATTCTTGTGCTCTCTTTCTCAATCTCTCAATCTATCTATCTCTCTCCATTTCTTTTCTCTGTCTCTTGCTTTCTCGCTCCCTCTATATTACCTTTGTCCCTCCTTCTCTCTCTCTCTCTCTTTCTCTCTCTTTCTCTCTCTCCCTATCTGTTTCTCTGTTCCATTGTAAATCGCTCCACACTTGATCCATTTAAGTAGCTCTATTACATTGGCAACATTGGCAGCTATCAACTCATCATCATCATCAACATTATCATCATCATGATCAACACAAACATGATCCACTGTTTATCATAATGATCTCTTGCTGCTGCTGTTGCTGTTAGGTTGGCTCGTCTCTGACCCGACTCGGCGGCACTCGTCTCGTGCCACAAGACGAAATGCCAAAACGAAAATTTTCGATTTTCGGATTTTCGAATTTTTGCGCGAAACATTTTCCGACTTTTCACATAAAAATCATGTAAGGCTGGAAAACGGCGACAGTTTGCGAACGGCAGCCGTGAAACTCGTGGCAAGTGGCACAAAAGCGAAAAACATAATCGAGTGTTGGATCTAAAAAACAAAATTCAAATTCTATACAAATAATAGAAGAATATTGAAATTTAAATTTAAAATCAATCGAGTTGAGAATTCAGATTCCGATTGAGATCGAGATCGAGAGCAAAGAGAACTTTTAGCAACTTTTTTCATTTTTGTTTGGTGGCACTCGTAAGATTGTGGTTGAACGTATTTGAAGCAAGTGTTGAAGTGTTTGACGACGATTCAAAATGATTTGCCCGAAACGCACATCGGAGCTGCTGGATCTGCATCTGGCGCCGTTCAAGGACAAGGATCCCGCCTGGGAGGTGGGCGTCTCAAAGATCGCAGGCCGTGGCGTGATGGCCACGCGTAATCTGAAGCGTGGCGAGATCATCTTCCAGGATAGCCCGCTCCTGATCGGCCTGGCTGCCCATGAGGAGGATACGCTGAATGCGTGCAGCGTCTGCTTCAAGATGCTGCCCGATACGCGGTTCATGTGCCGCCAGGGCTGCGGCTTGCCCGTTTGCAGTCTATGTGCCAAAAAGAAACAGCACAAGACCGATTGCGATCTGTTCAAATCGTGGGGCTCCAATGAGCCGGATGTGGCCAATTCAGTGATCATACGCCTGCTGTGCGTGGCGCGCGCCATCAACTTGAGCAAAGATCAACGTGATCTGATCTACTGCCTGCAGGCGAATCTGGATAACAATCATCGCACTGAGGTGCGCAATGCGGCCAAGTGTTTCAAGAACTTCCCCACCGACAAGAAGATCGTGGAGATCATGAATCGCACCGTGGCCGTGCTAAGGACGAACGGGTTCGACAAGACAACAGATCGGACTACCGACAATCAGGAGTTCAACTATCGCGCCCTCTATCCGCTGTTCGCTGTCATGAATCACGATTGCATTCCCAACTCGTATTACACCTTCGAGGAGAAGACCAACAATATGATCGTGCGTGCCGCTGTCGACATTGCCGAGGGCGAGGAGATAACCACTACCTATACGAAACTCTTCACGGGCAACATAGCGCGACATCTGTTCCTCAAGATGAAGAAGGGATTCACGTGCAAGTGTCCACGTTGCTTGGACTCAACGGTAAGTTGAAACATGGATCAATTGGTGATTGTGAAAATATATATAGTTAACTTGAAGATCGTTGTTAAGAGAAGTCTAAGAGAGAAATTGAATATGCGATGTTTGAGATAATACTGTGAGAGAAAGAGAGCGAAAGAGAGAGAGAGAGAGATTAAACTGACTGAATGGTTGACTAATTGACGGAATGATCAACTGACTGATAGACTGTCAATTTGACTGATTGACTGAATGACTGATCGGCGAACTTAGCGACTGAATGAATGGTTGAACGTTTGGTTGACTAATTGACTGATGAATGATCGTGTCAGTTATTGATTGAATGATCAAATAATCGACTGGTCGAACGATTGACTGAATGATCGAGTGACTGATCGTGTCAGTTATTGATTGAATGATCGGACTGACTACTTATTTATATAATCGTTCGATTGATTGAACGATTGACTGATCAAATGACTAATTGGCTAATCGACTGACTGATCGACTGAGTTTTTGAATGAATGATCGACTGACTGCAGATCAATACTATTACCTTTACAATGAGCTAGGAAATTTTACTTGACTGTCTGACTGTCTGATTGATAGACTAGCTGATGAGCTGACTGATCGACCGACTGACTGCAGATCGATACTATTACTTTTACAATGAACTATTTTACTTACTTTAAATTAAAAAAAAAAAAGAAAAGATTTCAACAGTTTCTTTTTGCTCTTATAAACAGAACATAACGTAGCATTCCAAATAATTTTATGGATATGGATCATATTTATTAGTTAGAATATTCTAGTTTCTTTAATATAATATAAAAGAAACTTAATTCTTTTGTGTTTCCAAAATCACAGTCAAATCAATTAGTCTTTTCACTTATGTTTGTATCAAAGTGTTTTCAAATTAAATCAATCATAATTTTAATCAAGTCAACTAAATATTATGGAATAAATCAATTGAAATATTCATTGAGGATTACCTGAATGTTCCAGTCAATTTTTCGAATTTCCCATTAATTCATTAATGTTGGCTTCTTTGTTGAATGGAAATTGCAGCTGCAATTTGTGTTCGCCTGTTATTTCAACTTGATTGAGTGGCCAACGATTTGCAATTTCAACGCGAAATACACAGCGTCGACCAGGCACAATTTACAGTCGAAGGTGTTGACTGATCGAGCAGCTGTATAAACTACTTGTTCAACCACATGATAGTACACACAAGCACACACCTATACATATGCACACACGTGTGAGATATTATCTTTATACTCTTACCCAAAAGAAGTAGTCATCCATGGGATATAATAATTATATTCATATGTGCTTTCATTCAATAGTCTTTAACTTTATTCTACTCAGATCAAAATTGGAAAAGCTTAGAATTAGATCACTGTAGAGTTCAAAATTTCTTTTCATTCATACATATTTAATCTGCCTGAAGTCTTAGCCAAGTGTATTTGATATTCGAGCTGATGATTTCTCTGCATTTATTTGCAAATTCTACAAGTGCTGGGCGCGTGTCGTGCTTGGTTTTTGTGCAAAAACATTGCTATAAAAACTATAAATTTAAATATACATATATATATATAGTGTATATATAAATGTGATCATTATTATTTTTATTAAAAGCTGATTTCAAGTATTGCCAAAAATTATACAAGACATTATTTTGATCGAATTATACCACAAAATATACAATTGTAATAGTTTATAATAATAGAATTTGATATATGGTATAAATACATATATTATTTGAATTATTTCATTATTATTTAAGATTTAAAAAAAGAAATTAGCGGAAAACCCAAACGAAAGAGACATATATTTTGGAAAATATGGGATATATTAGAGAGTCTGAAAGATCTCACACAGATTTCTATGAAAACAGTTATATCAGCAAAGAAATAAAGAATTAATCGATACTCTAATTTCGATAGATTCCGAAATAAAAACTTTAGTGTGATATTTTTTTTCTGTGTTAGATATTTCGAATTGAGAACTATTAGAATATTTCAAAAACTGAGAAATCAGAAATTGTGATATATATCAGAATATCAGAGAAACTTTAAAATAAGCTGAAGCCCCAGAGTAAAATATTCCAATTGTCACTGATTTGTTGTAATGGTATAATAATAATAATCAACTGAATTGGTTTTTAAACTAAAAAACACTTAAAATAAAAAACAAATAAAATATTTCATGACATTTAGGCTTTAAGTTGTTCCGATAATTCTATTATTATAGAAATCAGAGAAATACTTAAATTCTGATTTCATTAATTTTTTAAGGCTTTCTGTTTGATTTGGATAATATCTCAAAAGCATATAAATGCAGACTAATTACAGTGATAACGCTTTCGATAGCAGAGATGTCAGAAAAAAGGAAAGACTGGTACAAAAGTATTTCCATCAGAAATTTACAGAAATTTGTATGAAAAATTAATACTAAATAATATAATACCATATCAATCAAAAAAATTATACAAAAATAATGAATATAATAATAATAAATATTAAAAAATATATATATATATTAGAAAGAATTAATAGATAGATCTAGATATCAAAAATAAACTTTATAAAAAAATTGAAGAGATAACTAACTAAGTAAAGTATTATGAAAACTCAAATTAAAGTAAGCCAGATTTATATATAATATCTTTCGGAAATATTGAACATGTTAGAAGAACTGAGAAACTCAACTAACTAAAATATCTCCAGAAGCTTTGCAAAATATATATACATATATATGAAAGAGTAATATATTATATATACTACTTAAATATCAGCTAGCTAAATTCAATTCAATATATATGTTTATATTTATATAGATACCCATATGTATTTCCATACATATATAAATCAAGTCTTTTATTTCGATTAGCTGTAATAAGTTGTGGCAAATTGAGAATCGTGTAAACAGGCATTGTCAGGCCATCGGAAGGGCTTGGCACGTAGAATGATCTATTTACTAAGATTACTAAGAGAAAGAGGAAAGGAAAATGCACATATTGATGATAGGTTTTTCTTCTCGCTTTTTCCGTTTCATTTTTTTTTTTTTTTACTTTGCCGTTTGAAGCAAACAATGAGAAATTTACATTAAGGATTTCCTGTGCCCATCGACATCCATCCGAAAGCCATTAAACACACACATTTTTGCAGGCAACAGCGCCATTCTGGATGCTCACTTGTTGTTGTTGTTGTTGTTGTTCTTAGTGTTCTTCTTGTTTTTATTATTTTTGTATTTGTTTTTGTTTTTGTTGGCTGGGCCATAAATTTGATCAGCTTCCAGGCGCAACAAGTGGCAAGCAGCAAAACGCGCCACGCAATGCAAACAAATCCAACAAACAAGCAACAGAATATAAATGAAAAAATATAAGTAAGTGTGCATGATATTCTTGTGTGTGAGGGGTATGCCAGACAGTGCTGATGCCCTGTAAGAATGTTGGATGAGCCAATGAAATTATATATATAGTTACTTGAGGCATATATAGAGAGTATGAGAGATACAAACCGCTGCAGCCGAAATATCGAAGCTCAATAAATCATTGTAGCTCACTCATCCCAGTACAGCAATCTATTGCTCATCTCATTGGTACAACTGCTCAGAGGCAATCAAGTGCTCTTCAATGTCAGTTTCAGCTGATAAGAGAAGTCATGAAATTCAGTTAACTTTGCTCAGTTGATCAGCTCAGTATCAGCATCCAATCCATCAGCTTCTGTGTCCTATTCCTACAAGGAGCAGGATCACTCCAGGAGTTAACGTAAGCCATGAGCGCCTCCACGTGAAAGAGCAGAGCACAGATAAAGAGTTTATAGACAAACAGACAGCTGAGCTGAGCTAGTTGTCTTTAGCTATAGCTCAACTCTATCAATTTAGACTGAGAATAAATTTTGATTATACAATACAAAAGGGAAATCGCTGCAACTTCGCTAGCCGAAGATTGACTTTGTCAGAGAGAGAGGGGGAAGACTATAATAGCAAAAAGATATGATATAAATAATAGTATAACTATTTTATTTATTATATTTCTTGTTTTTTTACCTAAAATATATATATTATTAAACAAAAAATAGCTAAATTGTAAACAAAAAATATATAAAACAAAAATATAATAATAAAAAAAAAATCAATCAAAAATATTGTTAAAAATGCATTTCTTTATAATTTTATTATTTCTTCTAATTATTTATTTTTTAAAATTTATTTTTATTATATTTGTCTTACCTACATTCAAGTTGTATTGATTATAAAAATCAATTATTTAATTATTTTTAAAATTTATATTTTTTGTATTTGTATATTGTTTTATTTTATTTGTTAATTTTCCTATTACTATCCCCAAATATTAGATCTGAATATTAAACTTATTCTATAATAAATATAATGATAATGAAATCCGCAACAAATTCGCTCATGGAAACAAAATGCTCTCACTTCTACCTAGTTTTCATTTATACAGGGTATAGGAAAAACAAGATGAAAAATAACAACAACATTAGCAAACACCATGCTCAACAACAACAATAATAAAAACAACAATACTAATAATAATAATAATAATAACAATAATAATATTAACAAGAGCAGAACGAAATTCGATGTGTTTATTTTTAACAGCGAAAGCAATTCAATTAAATCACAAATAAATATGTAAATTCCAAAAAGCTTTTAATTTGCATGAATATTTAGAGCATTTCGCATGCCTTTCACACATCTATTTGTATCTGTGCATATCTATAGATCTATAGATCTGCAGATCTCCCATATCTATATAGTAGCTATATAGCAATGCGATTCTGTAGCCTAAGCGTATCTGAAACGCCAGTGCGTAACCCCACTACGTATATCCGCATCCGTTAGCAAATGATTTCAAATTTGATTTTGATTTTGATTTTGAATTTGCATTTGAATTTGATTTTGATTTCTCGCTGATCTACAGCGTCCACAAATACTCGCCAAGAATTCAAATTCCCCTCGAGCAGTGCTGACAGTGGTTGTCGCGCGTTTTATGACTTTTAAATTTTTTATTGGCATGCACAGATACATATATACACACATCATATGTATATAATCTATATATAATTATATACATAGTAGATTCATATATATGTATATTGGATAAATAGATTTTCTTGGCCACGGCCATAGGATCGCATACATGTCGTCAGTCATGAGATCAACTTTAGACACTGTCGCCGCCTTTGCTGTCGCCCGTTGTCTAGCCGCCCAGGCAGACTCACTCACTCACTCACTTACATTTTAGTGAGCAATTATAAAAGCAATATAATGCCTTTGAGCAGCTCATCAACTGACTCAAAATAGTTGCTAAAGTCTTTCGCCCTGACGCTTAAGTACCCATCAACTGTCTTCACGGGCGCCGCAGCCTCTGAGAGAATGCTCGGATTCAGCTTGGGATGAGGCGGCGCTGGGCAACGGCCACTCAAGTTCATTTGGTTCAGTGAACTTTTTCTTTTTTTTATCTTTTAGGGGCAGCTACAGCAATATTAATTTATCATTTATATATATATATATCTCTCTCAAATCGAATAAATATTTGAAATATGAAATATGAAATATTTGATATGTAAGGAAAATTTCAAATATGAATGCAGAACAATTTGTTACAAATATTTTGATATTTCATATCAATTGTAGTTTATATACATATCAGCAAATGTTTATTGTAGAAATATTTGGGTATTTAAGTTCATTTATGGTTTATATATAATAATATGCCAAGTTTTTGCTGCTCTGCTGGCTGCATTATAAGAGTGGGGAATATAAGTCTTTATATAAATGTAATATGATTATGATTATATTTAATATATTTCATATATTATTCAATATTTGATATTAAATATATTATATATATTATTTATAAATGAAATATTGAATAATATAATTCTTATTTTATTCAATATTTCATATATATATTTCGGATATCATTTGTTAGATATTATCGACAGATTAATATATTTAAGTGGTAGAGCTTTGTTCTTTATAGATATTATGGCAAGAATGGAAAAACAAAAAAACTTATATTTTCAATGATAGATTTTTGATCTCAATAGATTTATAGCTTTCCATATTTTTTACGTTATTCGAAATCCATAATTATTTGTTATGATATATAAAAATATATGAAGTCTACTATAATATTCTGAACTAATTTTGTAGATTAAACATTAAGAGAACATTTCGGATATCAAATATTTTATATGTTATACATTCATAGAGCTACATAAATGTATAACTGGTAATAATTGTTGGGTCTTTGAAACCATATAGATGATTTAAGCGCATAATGATAAATAACTAATAAGTCATTATTAGTTATAAATCAATGCAACAACACAGTTTGTCAGATATCAGCTATAAGATATATAGAAATATAGATATATAGTTAGACAACTTGGGTTACTCAAAGTCCATAATATACACAAATTATGATGCATAACAAGTTCGTTATAGTTACATTTCGTAAGACATCTATAGGTAGCCAAAGATACTTGAACATACTTTTTGGTGTACGATATTTGCATGCATATATAATGATTATAATTAATATCATTCAAGTATTAGCTGACATTTTCAACAATATCCATATCCATATAAGTGATCATAGTCAGAGTTCAGTTATTTCATGGTCCATAATTCAATGGGGACTTATTCCATAATTTATTACTGTCGTACTTATCGTTGAAATTTATGGTTGGCTAATTGGCGCAAATATTCAGAGACCTCGAACTGAACAAATTGGATTTGCAGAACGGAACGATGACGTGGCTAACCTTGGCGCAAGGAGCACGATCAGACTAAAGCTCTTTGCAGAAGGCATATAGATGGATCTTTGTCAATCTAGCGACAATCTGTTCCATACCAAATCTGTTATTAAGCATCATGTTTTTTATGTGTCACATTATTTACGATTTGCATAGAAGCGTGCATACACACAGACAGATGTGTGTGATGTATGTATAAAGTCGAATATAGATACAGATATAGATATATATCTGGCTATATCTGTTGCGTATTTTTAGCACATCTGCTGAAGAGGAATGCCAAATATTTGAGTATATGAATAACTGAGATAATGCTTGAACTGATCTCTTTTTCTTTTCTCTTTGATCTGTTTTGCAGGAGAAGGGCTCGTTCATATCGGGCCTATACTGTCGCGATACCAACTGCAGCGGTCTGGTGGTGCCGGAGATCACCGGACTGCCGCATCCCAATTGGAATTGTCTGGTGTGCAAGCAGAAGTCGACGCATGCGCAGATGATGAAGTCGCAGGATTTCGCCAGTGGCGCCATCAATGCCAAGGTCAATTCGAATTCGCTGCGCACTCTGGTGCACTATCTGAACGAGAAGAGCGACAGCTTCATACCGAGCAGCAACTATGTGGTTATCGATGCCAAGTTGTCGGTGCTGACGCGCCTGGCGCAGGGACGTGAGGACTGCAACGAGGAGCTGGTGTCGAGCACGCGCCTGCGCTACTGTCGCGACATCACACAGATCATGGATAAGCTGGGCCTGGGCGATTCGGTGCTGCGCACGCAGCTGGAGCAGCAGCTGCACAAGGAGGAGGAGCGACGCGCCAAGAAGCAGAAGGAGCAGGCCGAAAAGCAGCGTCAAATGGCCGAGCTCGAGCAGAAGGCTGCGGAGGCCGATAAGCTGCTCGCCACGCTAGCCGTGGCGGATGAGTCAGCCGGTGCAGTGGCAGCAGCTCCAACTGCTCCTGCTGAGCAGGCCTAAAGAGACAGAGGAAGAGAGGAAACCAAATTGCGTTGACGATCGCAGCTCTTGTTTGTTTATTGTCTATTCTATATATATGTATATGCATATATATATGTTTTTGTATCGTATTGTATTGTATCGTATCGTATCATATCGAACATAAATGTATTTGTATTTATTTATTTATAATCATTTAAAAAATATATATACACATATATAAAATAATATGTTTCTATGTATATATATGTACTTACATTGAAATTAGTTTTTCTTTCATGTTCTCTTTGTTGTTTGTTTTCAAGATCAGAGATCTGAAACGATCTCGAAATAAATGACGCATCGCTTAAATGCCAAAAGCACATTTTCCGAGGATTTAACATCGATTTGTCAAAACGCTTCCTAATCCCAATGTCAGCAAATGTTTTTTATTATATTATTATTTCATTTTCTTTTTTTTTTCTCAAACATTTGTATTATTTTTTTTTTTTTTTTTATTATTGCCTGAAGCCATTAAGAGCTGGTATAATGCTTGTGTGAAATTGTGTGTAACGGGCAGAAGACGTGACAGATCCTAAAATATTTATATACACATATATATGTGCTTATATAATCTTAATTATGACGAAAAGCTGAGTTAATCTAGACATGTCCGTTGCGATTAGCCGAAGCGCTGCCCAAGCGCAGCTCAAATGCTGTCCGAGCGCTGCCTGAGCGCTGTCCGAGCGCTGCCTGAGCGCTGCCTAAGGGCTGCCCAAGCACAGCTCAAATGCTGACTGAGCGCTGCCTGAGCGCTTCCTGAGCGCTTTCTGAGCGCTGCCTGAGCGCTGCCAAGGGCTGCCCGAGCACAGCTCCAATGCTGTCCGAGCGCTGCCCAAGCGCAGTCGCTGCGTCAATTGCGTAATTTGCAGAGCGCTCGCTTACATACAGTGGCTCACTGCTTATTTCGTGCAGCTCTATTATAAAACGCTAAACCAGTAAAAATATCCAAAAAATTTAAATTAAATCTTATTTATTAGGTATTTATTAAGGCACTTCATTGTTTTTCTATTCTAACAAATAACATTTAAAACTAATGAAAACAAAAATTACTGGCTTTTTCTATGTCACAGCTTATTTCGTGCACTGCACTTTCAATGACTTTATTGACAACACTTTGGTATTTTAGACGGGGTTTTCAGTTTCATCTTTTTAAACATAATTAAGCTAGTTATATTTCCATTTACTGGGTCTGGGCACATAAATTACAAAAGCAAACTACTGTATGCTAAAATAAACTTAAATAACAGCTCTTCGCATTGTTCAGGGTATCTTTTAGTTGGGCAGCGCCAACTACAACACTTTTAGTTTTATTTGTTTTTCTTTCAGGTATATAAGATTTGAGCATTATTATTATAAATTTTAGATGCCAAATCTAGCTAAAATGTTTATCTGGCAAAAATATGCCAAACATAATTTAGCTGAGAGACTTCTCTGAGTCGCTGAGCGCGTATTATGCAGTCGACTACTATTGACTGCACTGCACTGAGCTTTCGCTCACATATTTAATAATTTCATATTTGAAGATTTTCATTTGATTTGTTAACATTTGTTTTATTTGCCATAAAAAGTGCGCAGAGGCCGTTAAAGTTTTGGGGGCCGCATCTATTTTGGTTACGGCAAACGCGACGCGACGCGACGCTTGCGGCCTCCTTTATATATTTTTATACCTCGTCTCGCTGTAGACACACACACACACAGTCGTATTATATATACACTTACATTCTCACACTACTTACATTCTAGATGCTTGTAATAAATATTTGTTTCGCCTTCTTAAATAAATTTGACTGCGACTAAAATGCTCATTAAAATGAAATTTGCCAAAATTTCGTTCAAAGCTTCACAGACATGAAAATGAAAATTGAAAAGTGTGCTAATATTTTCATGGCAGAAATAAAGCCAACGGATATAATTTAATACTCTACTAAAGCTGCCAATGAAATATATTATTAAATATTTTAATAATATTTACACACATATTAAATTTGAGATTTTCAAACATATTTGTGATTTTTCATTTCTTACACAAAAAAACAACAACAAATTACAAAATTACAAAAACAAATGCAAACAAAAATTGTAAAAAAATAATAAATAAACTTTAATTTTAAAAAATCAAGAATTTGAAATGACCAAAGCCACTTTAAAAATTTGTCGCATGGCCAAAGTCCTCCTCTAAAACAGATTTATTAAAAGAAAGACGAGAGGCAAAGGGATGAGCAGATATAGAGCAGTCTAAAAATGAAGAATGAAGAATTTTTCATGCATTTAACATTTTAAAAAGTTTGTACAGGAAGATTAGTGTTTTTAATACCTTTCATACCCTTTCAAAATGAGAACTCACTGTATAATATTATCTATTTTGTTATAATGTTAGAAAGAAGGAACATGCATGGCAAACATCAAAGTGTACAGTACATATAGTTTATGTTAGCTTATGAGGATCAACAGCAGAATTGATCTAACCCCACAGATTCGTCTAGCTGACTTTCTGTCTAACTGACAGTCCTTTAGTCCGCCCATCTTCTTTTCCTCCAATTTGCCCGTCTATGCGCCTGTCCGTCCATTCGTGCTTCCGGCTGACCGTTTATCCTTCAGCTCGTCCGACCTTACGTCCATTTTTCCTTCAGTCCATTTATCAGTCATTTCTATTTGAACATCTCGATTTCAGAACTTATAAGAGCCAGAGAACTGTATAGGAGCCGATCTAGTTTGTTTAAAATAATCAATCATATTTCCCATATTCCCATTTAAATGACATCTAGAGGTATGTATGAAAAAAATCCCTAGCTAGAGTTAAAGTAATAAATCTCTAGATATTCCAGATAAAGAAAGAAGATTTCACTGTACCTAAATACAATAAATATTATTGTAAATATATTATATTATATAACAAATATATATTTGCAAAGCCTAGAAATAAATATACTCCGATGCTCCATTACTAAATCCTGTTAGCTTGGTCAATTTAGAATAATTGAAGCAATAGTCGAGCTCATTTCAATTAATTTGCATTCTATGAAGTACCATAATAATATTTATTTATTATAAACTATTTTTAATTTAGATACATACTAATCACTTAAAAAAAAAAAATGGAAAAATAAAAAAAAAATACAATAAACTGTCATAAATATTTGCTATGGCAAAACCAACAACAAATCGTAGAAACTAAGCAAATTTTGAGAGCTGCGAAATCGTAAATAAAACTGTAATAAAAATCTCAATAAATTACGCCACATATATAGATTAATGGAGCAGGCTGCTCACGAGCGGCCATCAGTGTATATCAGTATATATGTAAGTATGTATATATCTAGAATATCTAAAAGTAGTACGAGTATCTAACGGACAACCGCCCCTGGCATCACTTGTCGCACATGCTGCCTAATCACAAATTGCTTTTAGCATTAGCTAACACGATCTTCAGAAGTGAGACTAAAGATATTCATCATAGATATATATGACAGATATCTATATCTATATGATATCTGTATACACACATATACACATATAAATTCGAACAAATTTTTAAGTGACATTTTATTTATTTTTGTTGTTTCAAATCTATTTAACTTAACTCTTGTCCAAGTTCACTTGATATGACATCAAGTGTCTGTTTTTTTTTTCTTGTTTTTCTGCTTCTTCCTTATATATTTAAAAAATAAATAGATAAATTGCAAAATCATTGCCAATTGACAACGAAGATTTAGCTTCACAGTCGAGGCTAATTAGTTAGGAGTACTCACGAGACGAAGCTAATTTTCTTGTCAGCTCTGATAACGAATAGCAGATGGCGTTTGTGTGCCGCCAAATGAAATGAAAAGAAATTTTAGTCACTGATGATACATAATGCTTGTATATTGGCTGGGACATTAACATTTGCTACGACTGTCACTCCCCATCTGATTGATGGCCATTGATCGGCCGCATTCACTTTTGCGTTTGACGTTTCGCCATCAATCTACAAAATTCTGTTGCCAAATTGATGAAATGGTCATTAGGCGTGTGGGAAGGGATTTTGCTTATTTTTCTTTCGAATTTCACTGCAATTTATTATCGTCTGTTTCGTACAATATTTAAGCATGCATTTTACGGTTCGACTTACACGCCCCCATGGCCAAAATCTCAGCATCCATCCTCTCCGCCGGCCTCTAAAGTAATTTATGCATTTTTAATAAACCCGCAAGAGCCAAAATTATTGTGCTCATAAATTGTGCAATTACACCGCCAGATGGCGATACCAACAGCTGCATTGAATCGATATATACTATAAATAACTTACTATTTATATATGTATATGCCTATAAGCGATTAAGTTTATTTCAATTTCCTCGGAGAAGTTAAAACAATTTAAAACAAACATATCCAAGAATAACTTAGAATTTATGGAATTGCAACAATTTTAAATGTAACCGTTTTTAAGCTCAAGTAACATAGCAGGCAGCTTTGTTCCGCTAGCGAGCAAGCGTTTGATAGCAGCTTGCAATAATTCAAGTGCGAGTTTTTCACCATGAACGCTAGAGTGCGTGGTGGGTTCGCTGTTCGCTGCTCTGGCTGAGTGCAACACACTAAGCAGCTGAGGGGGATGATCACACATTGACAGTGTTGCCAACTTAGCTATTTTCCCGTCAAATCTGGCGTTTCATAATCAAAATTGTGGGAAAATAAAATAAAGTATATTTTTTTCAGCGGAGCCTGAAAGTGAGGCTGAGACTTAGTCTGAAGCTGACGTTGCAGCAGAGGCTGAGCCTGAAACTGAGTTTATGATTGAGCCGAAGTCGTAGGGTGAGTCTGAGGCCTCGCCAATGGCTCGAGGCGACGCTGAGACTGAATCTGTGATTGAAACTGAGTTTGAGATTGAACATAAGCCCTGAGGCTGAGTCTGAAGATAACGTTGAGGCTGAGACTGAGTCGGAGTTTGAGCGTGAGTCTAAGTTTGAGAATGAGGCTGAGACTGAGTGTGAGTCTGAGTCTGATGATAGGGCTGAGTCTTATGCTGAGACTGAATCTGCGATTGAAGCTGAGTCTGAGGCTGAGCCTGAGTTTGAGGCTGAGGCTGCTTCAGAGGCTGAGCCTGAGGCTGACGCTGAGACTGAGTCTACGATTGAGTCGTACTCGTAGGCTGAAGTTTGAGACTGGCTCTGAGTTTGAGGCTGAATCTGAGGCTCAGTCGAATGCTGAAGCTGAGTCTGACGCTGGGCGTGAGGCCTGAGTATGAGGCTGAGTTTGAGGCTTGAGGCTGAGGCCTTTCAAAGAGAGACAGAGAGAGGTCTAAGAATGGAAATAAGATAAATTATTATTTATATAGATATATGTGTATCTTTATGTATACTAACTATTTACACTTGCTTAAAACTACAGGAAAAAATGGTTGATTCAACACTTAGAGCTCATATCAATCTTTGCGAGTCGTATAGCAGACTATTAGTTAAATAAATATTTACTATAGTTTGCAAAAGCAGAAACCCAGAAAGATAACAAAATAAGATAGTCTGATTTAAATTTTAATACAAATTGTAAAAGACCTTTAACTGCAACTTAAGCTATAAGCTATTGAAAGTATTCCTCAATCACTATATTGTTAGCCAATCCTATGCACATTTGACTTTCGATAAATCATAAGAGAAAACACATGCAAACATTGCATTTGAGTTAGTTTTTTTTTAAGTAAACAAGATAACGGCAACTTACGAATTTTATCTTTTATCTTTAACATTTAGCTAACTTATTTTGACAGTTTGATAATACACACACATAGACTAGACACATAAATTTCTCGTGCGCTTTTTTCCCGCTGATGCGTACTGCACTATAATAATTCGTAAAGCTTTTACAAGTTCTTCAATTGTAACGCGAAAAATGTAAAAAAAAAAAAACAACAAACGAAAAAAAAGTGGAGAACAACAACACGACAATAGCAAAACAAATACAGTGAGCGAACGTATGTAAGAGTATGTGCATGTGTGTGTGCATGTGTATGTGTGTGCGTATTACGTATGTAGCTGCAATGTTAGTCTCTTCGATCAGCACTGTAAAGGCGCAGCCGACGCTAATACTGACGGCGACGTCGACAGCGACGCCGACAGCACTGTTTTCCGCCTTCTGCTTGTTTTTAAGCAAATATTTTCACAAGCAAAAACCATTTGGAATTGTGCGTTTCCAGTGTGAAGACCGATTTCTGTTTTATTTTTATTATTTTTATTATTTTTTTTTGTATTCACACTCGTGCAAAACCCAAATCAAATACAATTTTTCGTTTTTTTTTTTTTGTTTTATTTTGTTTTTCTTTTTGTTTTCGTCTTTCATTCACAAAGTGTGAGTGAATGAGCGAGCGCCGTGTTGTAATCAGCGGATCAAAATCAACAGAAGCTATCAGCGGAGCGAATATTTCAGCAGTGCGGAAGAAGAGGTTTGTTCTAATTAAATTCAATTGATAAATGACGCCGCCCCAAAAATGAAAATAAATAAATAAAAATTAAATCAAATAAAAACTAAAAAAAAATAAAGAAAACACGAAATAACCAACTCAATTAACATGCGCTATAAACCTGAATAGTTTGAGCTAAACTTCAACCGGTCTATGGCAGCAGATTAGAATAATTTTCGCATTTACATTTGTGATTTCGGTGTGTGCGCAACCGATCGTAGATCTATAAACGACGAAATTGAAACTGGAATTTCAAATAATAATAGCTGTCAGCTGATATAGAGATTACAAACTTTTTTTATAAGAATCCGCTTTAGCTAAATGCAACAATGTCAGAGGGGGCGTGTGCGCCCATATACAGTCAGTTGGGACTATGATGAACACGCAAATAATTCAATTGAATTATGATGAAATAAACAAAACTTATTTTGATTTAGTTATTTCGATCCATACAAGTATATATAGAAAAATATTCTATAAAGCTTATCAAACTTGACTTGATCTGAACTTTCGCTTTAGGCGCTGAACTTGTTCCATATTTGCCTATTCATAGAATCGAGTATTAGTATAGTTTCTCTATAGTTTTTTTCGTTAGTTAAGTTTGGCTTGTAATAGATTTTTGAAGCTATCAATTGGCATTGATCTATATATTTATATATATATATATATATATATATATTTGTATATATGTGTGTTTGTTAATCGATGGCAATCAATGTTCGCATTCAAAGTATTGCGGCACGTGGACGTTAAAAAAATACAAATAATTTTGAATGTAATAGAGTAGTGCAATGTACCTACATACATAAAAAATATAAATGAAAATATAAATTAAAAAAAAATAAATAAATAAATAAAATAAACAAATAAGAATCATAAATATCTATTTATAATAAAAACCACAAAAATATTTTTAAAATTTGTAAACATTAGATAAAATATATATACGTAAATTATTAATTAAAAATTTTAAATGCTTGGGCACAGAGAAGTTTAAAAAATAAATATAGGAAAAAAAAATAATATGATATAATTGTTTAGGCTATATGGGTAACACAAAAAGAAAGTTAAAATCATAAATATCTATCTAAAAAAATTAAAACTAATAAAACTAATATATCAAAAAAGTAAATTAAAATTAAAAAATCATTAATTAAAATAAATATAAATTGTAAAATTGTTATACATTTAAAAATCTTAATTATGGAGCACGGGGAACTTTAAAAAATATATACAAGAGAAATATACAAATAAGATAATAATAGTATAAACTATATAAGTTGCTGCATTTTAAAGTACACACTGAAAAAAATAATCATGATAATCATTAATGTTAGACAAAAAAAATTAGCTATAAACTCTATATTTTCAGGAATACAAATAATGTTTACGAAGAATATATATGTATATATTATATATATATTTTATTATTATTATTTTCAATAATTTTCTGATTATAAGGATTATAAAGTGACGTGTTACTTCCCCCCTAAGATGATAATGTAAATACGCATTAAACTTCTATGATTAAACATAAACACATATATGGTATATACACACATATATGCTAGTATCTGTAGCATTATATATGGGTCTTGTATAGATTGTAATAACACGTCGCTGTGTAGCTATATATACACATAGATACAACAATTGGTTGGCAAGCGAGCCGTTCAGCAACTCGAAGCTGTTAACTAACCTAATCTTTCGAGTGTGTGCGGCATCGAACCATGCCCGGCCGCTTGATAAGAAGGGCCTAAGCTATACACATGTGTGCATATATATAATATATATCATCATTTTCTATGTACTGATGTATATGTATATATACGTATGCGCAAGATTACAAAGAATTTGCTATAAGACCCCTGCGTTGCGATTAGATCAGTTTCAGTTTCAAGACCAAACAACTCATACATAGTACATATACACAGCTCTATGTTATATATATATATATGTATATATCTGAAACTATTTTCGCAGCGAGACAGCAAGTAAGTAAGGAAGCAAACAAACACGAAACAGTCAATCTTCAATCAAGATGAGTCCACCGGCATTGTTAAGCAAAGACACTCCCGATATTGAGGTAGGTCATTGAGAATTTGCGTCTTGGTGGCATTTATTAAGACTCTTGTAACTCTTGTGCGCAGGATCTGTTGGCATTGAATCCACGCGTGAAGACCCAGTGCAGCGTGGTGCCCACCAAGAAAACCAAGGAGAACAAGAAGCATTGGAAGCGCAATGTCGATCACCTGGCGGTGCCATGCACAACATTGGCCAACAATTTTGAGGATATTAAGCATACGACTCTGTCGGAGCGTGGCGCTCTGGAGGAGGCCGCACGCTGTCTAAAGTGTGCCGATGCGCCCTGCCAGAAATCCTGTCCCACGCAGCTGGACATCAAGAGCTTCATCACGTCCATTGCCAATAAGAATTTCTATGGTGCCGCCAAGGCCATCTTCTCGGACAATCCGCTGGGTCTGACCTGCGGCATGGTCTGTCCCACCAGTGATCTGTGCGTTGGCGGCTGCAATCTGCAGGCCTCCGAGGCTGGCCCCATCAACATTGGCGGCCTGCAGCAGTTCGCCACCGAGGTGTTCAAGCAGATGGGCGTGCATCAGCGACGTGCGCCCAATCTGAAGCCGCTGGCACAGCCGAACAAGAAGATTGCCCTGATCGGCGGCGGACCTGCCTCACTCTCGTGTGCCACATTCCTGGCCCGATTGGGCTATGACGACATTACCATCTACGAGCGTCGCAGTTATCTGGGCGGCCTAAGTGCTGCCGAGATACCACAGTATCGTCTGCCCATCGATGTGGTCAATTTCGAGATTGATCTGGTCAAGGATTTGGGCGTGAAGTTCGAACTGCAGCGCTCCCTCAGCACCAAGGACTTGACCATTCAGGTGAGAAAGGATGTCATGTATATATATCATTGATATATCAAGATATATATAGGCATTACGATATAGGTTTTTATACTATCTTTGCCCTCTATGTGATAATCTTCCATATACCCCAATCATACTTCAATTAAGCTTTGCTAGATTTCAACTAATTTTCTATTTGGAACAGGGCTTACTCTCTACCGGACATGACGCCGTCTTCGTGGGCATCGGACTGCCAGAGCCAAAGATCGATTCAATTTTCAAGGATTTGAACACTCAGTCGGGCTTCTTTACGTCCAAGAACTTTTTGCCATTGGTCTCGGACGGTTCGAAGCCAGGTCTGTGCGCCTGCAAATCGGCCCAAACACTGCCCAAGCTCTACGGCAATGTGATTGTCCTGGGTGCCGGCGATACGGCCTTCGATTGCGCCACCTCAGCGCTGCGCTGTGGAGCGCGTCGTGTGTTCGTCGTCTTCCGAAAGGGTTCGACCGGTATTCGAGCCGTACCTGAGGAGGTGGAGCTGGCGCGTGAGGAGCGCTGTGAACTGCTGCCGTATTTGAGTCCGCGCAAGGTTATTGTCAAGGACGGCCAAATCACGGCCATGGAATTCTGTCGCACCGAGCAGAACGATCAGGACGAATGGGTGGAGGATGAGGAGCAGACCGTGCGCCTCAAGGCTAACTTTGTAATCTCCGCCTTCGGCTCGGGTCTGCAAGATGTGGACGTTAAAGAGGCGCTATCGCCACTAGAATTCCGTAGCGGATTGCCCGTCGTCGATCGTTTAACCATGCAGAGCAGCGTACAGCAGGTCTTTGTGGGCGGAGATTTGGCTGGCGTGGCCAACACGACCGTGGAATCGGTCAACGATGGCAAGGTGGCCGCCTGGAGCATTCACTGCCAGCTGCAGGGTCTGCCCCTAGACACACCCGCCGCCCTGCCGCTCTTCTATACGGACATCGACAACGTCGACATTTCTGTCGAAATGTGCGGCCTGAAGTTCGAGAATCCCTTCGGTCTGGCCTCGGCACCGCCCACCACCAGCGCGGCGATGATACGCCGCAGCTTCGAACAGGGCTGGGGCTTTGTGGTGACCAAGACATTTGGTCTCGACAAGGACATGGTCACAAATGTGTCGCCACGCATCGTGCGCGGTACTACGTCCGGATATAGGTACGGGCCACAGCAGGGCTGTTTCCTTAACATTGAGCTTATATCGGAGAAGCGAGCCGAGTACTGGCTGCGCTCGATTGGTGAGCTGAAGCGCGATTTTCCCGAGAAGATCATCATTGCGAGCATTATGTGCGGTTACAATGAAGATGACTGGACGGAGCTGGCCACCAGGGCCGAGCAGTCGGGTGCCGATGCTCTCGAGTTGAATCTATCCTGTCCGCATGGCATGGGTGAGAGTGGCATGGGCCTAGCCTGTGGCCAGGATCCTAAGTTGGTTGAGGATATCTCACGATGGGTGCGCAAGGCCGTCAAAGTGCCCTTCTTCATCAAGCTGACGCCAAACATTACGGATATCGTGTCCATTGCCCAGGCGGCTTATCGTGGCGGCGCCAACGGTGGCTCGGCCATCAATACAGTTCAGGGTCTGATGAGCCTCAAAGCGGATGGGACAGCCTGGCCGGCAATTGGCAAGGAGCAGCGCACCACGTACGGCGGTGTCTCCGGCAATGCTACGCGTCCCATGGCTCTGCGCGCCATTTCGGATATAGCCAAGAAGTTGCCAAAGGAATTTGTTATACTGGGCATCGGCGGCGTTGATTCCGGCGAGGTAGCGCTACAGTTTATCCAGGCTGGTGCGACGGTGCTGCAGGTCTGCTCGTCCGTGCAGAATCAGGACTTTACGCTCATCGAAGACTATTGCACCAGCTTGAAGGCGCTGCTATATCTGAAGGCCAATCCGCCGCCAAATAATGGAGCCTTCTGGGACGGACAATCGCCGCCAACACCAGTTCACCAGAAGGGCAAGCCGGTGGTCCACCTAACCGGTAGTGGCAATCAGACATTGGGCTTCTTCGGTCCCTATCAGCAGCAGCGCGACATCAAATTGGCCGAGCAGCGCAAGGAGAAGGGCGCCCTGTGGGATGCCGAACGAACCACCGTGGATACCTCCAATACTGGCGCTATCATCAAGCCGGCGCCCAAGATAGCAGACGTCATTGGTGCGGCCCTGCCACGCATCGGTCCGTACAAGAGTCTCGACAATACACAGCAGAAGGTGGCCCTTATCAATGATGTAAGTGCATCGATATATATGTACCTACAAATAGAACTACAAATGGCATATCCATAAATTATTTTAATTTGCATTAGGACATGTGCATCAACTGTGGCAAGTGCTATATGACTTGTGCCGACTCCGGCTATCAGGCAATTGAATTCGATAAGGACACGCACTTACCGCACGTCAACGACGACTGCACCGGCTGCACCCTCTGTGTCTCCGTCTGTCCCATCATCGATTGCATCCGGTAAGTGTGCGATAAGAGTTCTATTTATTACCTCTGTCTGCTACCACTGATTACTAATTACTTTCTAATTGCCTTCAAATGTTAGCATGGAACCCAAGAAAATACCACACGTTATCAAGCGAGGACTCGAGGACAAGGACAAGACGTTCTACACGCATGCGCTAAGCCAATGTCAATAAATATACAAAAGAATAATATTTGCTTCATCAGTATAATAGAATATTCTGATCATTATTTTGTTTTAACTAGAGAATTCGATACGTATGCCAATAAAGTAAAGAAAACTAGTAAAATATAACAAATTATCATATATTACATATAAACATTAATTTTTCATTAGGATCCACAAAAAATATTTAATTTATGAGAAAAATCTGTTCTCTCCCTCACTTTCTTTCTCTTTCCCCCTCCCTCTCTCACTCTCTCTCTCTCTCTCTCTGTCTCTCTCTCTCTCTCTCTCTCTCTCTCTCTCTCTCTCTCTCTCTCTCTCTCTCTCTCTCTCTCAATCTCTCTCTGTTTAAGTGGCGCCATCTATACGCTCGAACTGTAATCGTATAATTTTTAATTCGAAAATTGCGCCGTCTGTGAGCTTGAGCAGTGATAAAATAAAAAGTTAAATAACATAACTACTTTATTTTAATCAGTGTTTGTTTATATTTATTACCAGCCAAATTAACAATAATGTTAAATTCAACAAACTAAATCATACCTTAATTGTTTGGCAAGGTCAGAGTAAAACAACTTAATTCTAGTATCACAATGGATAAATAGAAGGTTAAGCAAAATCACTAACCATACAACCAGTGGCAAAATGTCGTGTTAGCTTCACAATGTGACGTCACATTTTTAGAAATTTTTCGGCGAATCTAGAATAACAATAACCTCGCCTCTCATTTAATAACCTTCACCTACATACATACATGCATAAAGCGGCAGTTCGTTGTGAATGGCATATTCACAGCTGTTTATTTGTTTGGCCTCTATGCATCAGCTCAAAAATTGTTGTTAATGGCCACCGAAACGCAGTCCAGTTCCAGTCCATCAAAAGCCCCCACAGATGATAATAATGGATTGCTGTCGGCAACCGTGATCGCTGGCCTCAAAAACCTAGGCAGCACACTTACAGCGGGCATAAGTAAAACCCTAATTGCCAATTCATTGAAACTGACTCTCCATCCAGACGCAAGTATGCAGCATAAATATTACCTTAATTATAAATATTGTTTATAAATAATTTGTATGGTAATAGTTATAGCACCAGTGCCAGAAATATACGCAACGCACGCCGCATGCGCAAAGCAGAGCGAATATGCCGTGGTCACGCTCTACGCTGTGGCCACCAAGCACGGCTGGAGCAGCATTACGCTGCGGCAACAGTTGGAGGCGCTGGAGCTGAATGCCAGCGCCGTCGATGAACTGACTCGGGTCTACGAGGACAATCGCAAGGATCTCGTGCTGCGTCAATTGCAGTTGGGCCACAATTTTCCGCACATCACCGACGTGCAGTGGCGAATTGTGTGCGACGTAAAGTCCTCCACATCGGACCGTAGCAGCGGTGCGCCCCACTTCAACATTAATTTGGGTCACTATCGCCAGAGCAGCGGCGAACGCATCACCGATGTGGAGTTCGTCTGCAATGCGGAGGAGCTCCAGTCCCTGGTGAATAGACTGAAGGACATCGAACGACACTGCAATCAGGTGGCCATCACTTAGAGAAATAACTAATTTTTTTGTGTATATATCTATATATATATATAAATGTATATATATATACATATATATTTCATATATACATATACATATATATGCACATTTATATATATGCATGTATTTGAATCAATGTGTATTACAAACTTATGAGGGTGTAAATAGTTTGTACACAAATATTTTGTGACAAGTCGAAACAAAAACTTGACATTTAACACATTTGTCACCACTGAGAACGGCTGCGGATTTGTGTCATCCTGTGTTGCTAATCTGTCGCTCACTGGCCAGCCTGAGCTGAGCATTGAGTGTGTGTGTTGTGTGAGGGTCCCCAGCGTTGGTTGGCTAAAACTGAAATTGTACTACAAGACGGTTTTCTTTTTTGATATTTGTTGGTTGCTTGTTTGTGTAGCGTCTTCCCATTGGGTGGGGGGTCATTGGGGCACATCTTCGAATCGAATTTTATACTCAGCTGGCGCCAGCAGCTCCACGAGCAGACTGTAGTTATTGGGCGCCGTGCAAAATATTGTGCCCGAGAAGCAGACGCTATCGTTCTCCTCGGCAGCAATGAGGACGCACTCGTTGTGATTGGATAGACGCATATTAAGCCCGCGAAAGCGATAGTCCTGTTTGTATAATATCGAGGTGTCTCTGGGTAAAAAGTATGGCCGGCCACTGAACGGATTCAGGAAGTCTGCCCAGTAGCCCAGCGACAGTAAACGGTCGCTGATTTCTCTGGCAGCGAGCACAAACTAAAAGGAAGAGACCAACCCAAAGAGCTTTAGTGTCGGCTTATGGCAGCGGCAAGGGCAGTTGCTTACCTTTGCGGCGCCCTTTTCTATGTCGCCCTCGTAGCTTAAGGTTAGCAGTGTTATGGCATAGTCTTTTTGACCAATGGCACGCACTGGGAAAAGCTCGAATATTGAGTCGCGTATTAGCACTGGACATTGGCAGCAAGAGAACTCCAGACGTGACTTGTCCAAGTTGACATCCTTGAAGAAATTGACTAGATTGGCTAGCGGCTCCAATAAGCCGACTGTCGTTGTATCGCCCTGCCAGGCGGGACCTGTGGCATTAGGTAAATAGAAGCGATTGTGACGTTGCGAAGTCAGTTCCCAATTGGGCTCCTCCTCCAGACTGTTGAGATCATCTGTTCAATATACAATAAGTAAATTTAAATTGCTAGACATCCCTTAGATCACTTACCATCGTCAACGCCGCGGGATTTGGTTACAGTTTTGAAGGGTTCGCCTGCATCCGGTGGTGGACCGTTTCGCTTTGAATAGGATGCAATGCGTCCGCCACACGCCGATTGCATTGGCTGCGGACTTAGCAAATTTCTCAACACACTATTTGCCTGCATGGGCTTCACGTAAGACTGGCCTAAAAGGCATCGTCCAAATAATTGGCTCAACGTACGCGACATTATATCATAAGCTCTACAAGCAAACGCGCAATTAATTCGCCACAGTAAAACGACTTTGATCGGGGACCAGCGAACGGTCACACTACGTCTGCTCACGGCCAGCTGTTTGAATGACGGGGACAAAATTACCGAAAATCGGGGTTTTTCTTATAATTTCACGTTTAATTTTGTATTTTATTTGTAATTCCTCATCAGAATGTCGAAATTTAACTATCGTTCGATTTTTCAAGCAATTTTTTTGTATTTATTTTTGTTATTTTTGTTTTTTTTTTTTTGTACGTGTTGCGTTGATTGTCGATTGCTTCAATCGAAACGGAAATTTTACGCCTAAGTTGCCATATCGCAAAAAACCAGAAAAAAGCTAAAGAAATCTTAATGTTGTTTTCTTAGCTCTATATTTTTTATAAGACCAGCGGAGTAAACTGACGGTTTTTTATATACTTTTTTTATACTAATATAAACAATACTTGAATTTACAAGCTCAACGATGAGAACAAATTTTTAGCGAATTGACATTGGCACAAAAATAATAAAATATCAAGATATTTTCAAAATGAATGAAGAAAACTATTTTATATAAACATGTGTATTTATTACTTATGTACAAAAGGCTATATGACTATTACAGATTTCGATTCAGATTTCAAACAGAATATGAAAAGAAAAACATCGCTGTCACATTACAGTGATACCCACATATGTATGACGACAATGACAATTGCAATTTTAGAATCAAACACACAACATATATAGAATAGCTTCTTTAGCATATGAGTTAAGGTTGTATTTAGTTTTAAACCCGATAAAAACATTCAGTCGCTCGATCCCCACAATTGTCGTAGGGCTTGAACATGGGATCGTTTAGTTCCGCTTCGGGCACGCAGGCGCAGTGAAAGTTTTTGCTGCCTCGGCTATATAGCTTGCGGGGATAACCGGACCAGTCGCGCACCTGGCCATCGCCGCTAGTTGTGGTGCACCAGACCCGCGTGCCCTTCGCCTCGGACCACTCTATGTTGCAGCCCGGATATCGATTACGCAGCTCGTCCACCTGCGCCTTGGCTATCTTCGCCTCGTCCAAAAGTATCATGAATTTCTTATGGTAGACCGTTGGCTGTCCAGCCGCATCATAGAAACGTCCGATTAGCTTGCCCTTATAGGTATACTCCTTCTCGTAGAATTGCTGCCACTTAGCCAGCTCAATCAGGTCGTTGGTATTTAGGGTGAGCACGTCATCCGCCGTAGCTGGATCGTAGTGCTCGAACTCACCGCTCACAAAAGAGACGGATGCATCCCGACCAACGAAGAAGTTGTAGCTGCAGCCAGGTCCATAGTGCTTTATGCCACGGCTGACATCAAAAACGGTTCCGAGCAGTGCCAAATAGATAGGTGCTCCATTCTCACCGTTATACGTTGACAACTGCTCTGCCGTGAAGATGTTGTCGCGTGTCTCCGTGAACTTTACGGAAACAACTTCTGCCCGCTCGTTAGCGGCGGTGTTCAAATAACGCGCAGCAGCTATTTGCAAAAGCTGCACGATATCTTTCTGGTAGACTTTAGTCAGAATGGCTATAATTATTAATAGAAATGCGAGTTGATATTTTGAAAGCCGTCTTAAGAAACCGAACATTTTGCAGCAATATGTTAACTTATGTCTATTTATATATGTATGTATGTATATGTGTGAGTGTTCATACAAGATTTAACCGCGAATGCTTGGTATGCTGTTCACATTAAACTATATACGACTTGGCTTAAACGATAGTTTGATTTTTGACTATAACATTTTAAGTCTGACTGTGATCTTTTTTATTAAATTATGTATACAAATATGGCGTAGATAAACTTAAAATATATTTAAATACGTTTATGCTCGCCCGCAAAATGAAGTCGCAGTAAATAAGTATGAGCTGCATACCTGGCTTGAGTGAAGTTACTGTTGTTATGTTATGGTTGGTAGCACAGCTGATTTTTGCCATTCCATTGTTAACTCTCACAATGTGAATGGCAACAAAAACCCGTTACTAAAGAGCTGCCATTTTAATCAGTGTGTTCAATTACAATTTAGCAATTGAACATGAAAACTGATCATAACTGATCATTTAAAACTACAAAACAATTCAAAATATGATTGCCGACAATTCCGAGAAATCTACCATCACCATTGACGCGGCCAAAGTGAAAAAAATATGGATTCACTGCAATTGTTGTTTTGAGCATTATGTGAATGAAAAAGCTGTTATATTTTTACTGGCATGCCAGCACGTTATATGCGAGAAATGCGTTACGGCCAGCTTGGGCCGTATTCCCGGCGATGCACCCACCTATGTATGTCCAATATGTCGCAAGATGGTGCGCGGCCGTCAGGTCAACAATGCATTGCCGTCGAATCTCAAGGGCATGTTCCACCCAGCGCCATGGAACGACGGCTTACCGCACAACCTGATCGATTCGTTTCAGAGAGCCAACTGTAAAAATTTGGAAAAATTCATATTAAAAAAGGTGAGCATATTTTATTAAAGATATATAATTAACCAATTTTATATGCTTGCGTTTATTAAGGAGAAGGAAGAGCAGAAGCTGGATAAGGACTTATTGCTGGCCCGCGGCGTATGCCAAAAACAATACCTGGAACAGCATCGACTGCGTCGGATGCTCAGAGAGCTAAAGTTTCGTGTGCGTAAGATAAGTCAGCAAGTTAAAATTAAAAAAAGGAAACTTGCGCAAGCTCGGTGAGTTCTAAATGTAAATCTAATTTAAAAAGTTGGACATTATCAATAGCAAATTTCTTGTGCTTTTTCAGGCGGGCACAGCGTTCTGTTTCAGTTCCTTCAAAAAAGGCTGAGAAACACATCAGCAAGCATTCAATGCCAGAAGTAAAAAGTGCGCCCATAACTAGCTTTGTACATCATAATAATTATTCATTTGATTTGTAATTAAATTGGTAAATAAATACCAATTATTCAGTGCCATGCGAAGGCTACATTTGAACATTGGGTTTTCGGACATTTTGCGCGCCGTTTACCAGCACTGTTTGTCATTTTGCTTCTTCTTCTTATTCATGGCTTGCGCTTTCGACAATCATTTACAGTGGACGCCATTTTGAAACAAGCGATACTGTGTGACTGTGCATATGCGAATACAATTTGACTGTATGTTTTTAGTAAACTCGAGTGAATAGAACACGCGAATGGCAAATAGCAAAGAAGTTGCGCATTAAAATCGGCGCTTTACATTGCAATTGCAAACACTGGCAACAACAGCATAACAATCAAATTTGACATTAAACGAAATTTGTACAGCTAACCAAGCCAAAAGAATGATGAACGGCACCAAACCAGGCGTGGTTCTCAATTGCCGCACATGCACCCGCGCATGTAAACAATACAAATCGCTGCAAGACGAAATTGAGATTGGACCGGAGGGCAGCACCACACTGGCCAATATGCTGCAGTTCTGCTCGAGCCTGTCGTTTGAGCCGCAAGATGGGGCTGCCATGCCCCAACACATTTGCATGCATTGCCTGCAGCTGCTGGAGCAGGCCTTTAACTTCAAGCGTATGGTTATTGACTCCGATGAGCTGCTGCGCCTAGGCCTCGAGGAGGTGGACGGCAATGCCAATCTGAATAGTAGCAATCAGGAGTATGTGATGATCGAGCTGCTGGGAGAAGAGGCTGATACCGATTCATCTGCAGCCAAGCAGGACTCCAGTTTGCATGACGTTGCAGCGCTAGTCGAAGCCTATAGCGAGCATGAGCCGGAAAATGAAGAATTTGTTGTCGATGATGTATGCGTGGATGCCGAAGAAGAAGTTGGTAACGAAACAGAGACGGATGATGCTACTGAACAATCAATCAATGAATTCAATGCGGCTGAAATAGAATATGTGACAATCAAAACTGAATACGATTCGCAGGTGGAGGACGAAGATGATATCGAAGTTATGGATTCGCCGCCTCTCGAAACGGTCAGTGAGCAAATGCAAATTCAAATGCTAGACGACCAGATGGTCATGATGACGGGCGAGGAGCCCATCGATGAGGTAATTGGCGAAGTCGAAGCTGAAGATATTCTGGATATCGAGCGTGAGGAGCATTTGGTAAGCAAATATTTACAAAATATTCGTATTAAAATTAATTATATTAATCATTTCTAGATGGCTGGCGATAGCGAGGAAGGTGAGGAATTTCTGGAAGACTCCGATTCGCGTATCTCGATTCCAGTTGTCACCGGACCGGGTGTGGAGGTGCTGCCTCACGTATGTCATGTGTGCAACAAAGCATTCCGCCAGCAGTGTCGCCTCAATCAACATATGCGCTCCCATGTGGACGAGAAGCTCTTCACGTGCGAGATGTGCGGCAAGAAGCTGAAGCATTTGCGCAACCATAAGGAGCACATGCTGACTCATACGAATTCTAAGCCGCATCAGTGTTCGGTCTGTTCCCGCTTCTATCGCACCACATCCAGCTTGGCGGCTCACATGCGTACACACGCCGAGGACAAGCCGTATAAGTGCGATCAGTGCGGCCGTAGCTATGCGGCCTTCGATCATCTGCGCCGACATAAGCTAACGCACACCGGCGAGCGTCCGTATGCGTGTGATCTATGCGACAAGGCATACTATGATTCATCGTCGCTGCGCCAGCACAAGATCAGCCATACGGGCGAGAAGGCATTCACCTGCGAAATCTGCGGCGTTGGTCTCTCACAGAAGTCTGGCTACAAGAAGCACATGCTGGTGCATTCCGGCGAAAAGCCTCACAAATGTCCCATCTGCGGTCGCGCCTTTACCTTCACCAGTAACCTGAATGCCCATGTCCGTTTGCACTCCGGCGAGAAGCCGTTCAAGTGTGACAAATGTATGAAGGCATTCCCAACCAAAAAGCGTCTTAATAGTCACATGCGTGTCCACAACAAGGAGGCCCCAGTGACCACCACCAGCAATACCATCACTACCAACACCGGCCCCGATCGTGTCAATGCCGTGCCGGCTGGCCGTCGCACAGCCGCGAATATGCCCGATGTCGTTGACCAGCAGGTTTCCACCTCCAAAGTGGTTGTTGTCCTGTAAACGCCATTAGTGACTAGGCTTAGATTATACAAATATAGAATATAGCAATCTACCGATGTATATAGCAATAGATATTTCTACACACTGCTCACGTTTACCCATCGCAATTGGCCAACTCCTATTATACGCGTGTGATTGCTGAAACATCATAAAAATGTGCATTACAACGAATCGCGGACTGGACGACAGATATAGGTCGGGATCCGCGAATCACAGATATTACAAACAAAAATTATCAATTTTTAACACCAAAACTGCAATTTTTTTACGTAAAGCCATAATTATAGTAATTATATGCCGTTTAGAGGTTTTTTTTTTATTTAAAAATTTTTAGTGTAGAGTTCGAATTGTTAATAAAAATAAAATATATGTGATTTGTCGGCCATTCCGCAGCTAAACGATTATTGTTTTCGATTTTCGGATCAATCACATATATATATATATATATATATATATATATATATATATATATATATATATATAATATATATACATACATATATATATATATATACAAAAGGCTGTAATTAGTTGTACTCGGACAGAACGTGTACGTATAAATAAAAAAAATTTTTTTTCATAAATTTAATAAAAAATATAAATATTAATTTGTACAATTTCAATTGCAATTAAATGCGATTAGTTTTTGTTTCGAAACTATATATAAATATAATATATGATACAAATATTATTTACATATATGCATACATATAAAACTACGGAAAATTTATGGATTTGATCCATCTGCGGTTATGGATGTGGAGTCGTATTCTCTATTACATAATTTGATCTAAACTCTATCTGAATACAAATTTTCCTTGAAACGTCAGACCTTCTTAGCTTATGCATATATATAGCTTTTATACATGTGTGCATAAGACTACGGAAAATTCCATCATTTTAACCTGGCTAACAAATTATTATATGTATATACATATATTGGAAAATATCATTCGAATTGGCTTATCAATGTGTATCAATATATATATACTATATGGTGTTGGGCACTTGAAATATAACCAACTCAAGATCAGGCTTTATTGTTGCACTTGTCGATGAGGTAATTGTCGCAATGTGGCCTAAAGAGCATTTGAACGAACTGAAGCGATAACCTAAATGAAGTTCCAAATTCAAATTCAATATCCGCCCCAATTAAATCCGAGCTCAAGGTTCCACATGGAATGAAATGAAATGAAATGATATCAAGCTAAAAGAGATCATTTTACGAATATCAGATTTTCAGGTTAGAAAAATTCTCGAATTAAACAATTTTGTATATATCCAAAATTATAGGATTTACTTGACTGACGTAGAATATGAGCCATGGACTGGTAGCAGCAGTGGGAGCTGGGAAGCAGGTGTAACCATGGATGGGCATTCTCTTGAGCATATTGAATGATGCGATGCGGAATGCGACACACTATATTATCAGAAGGGACTATGGCTATAAAATAGCCATACATGGACAAATACTATTGTCGCGTTCCAAACGAGAAGTAGAAGACATATTGTTGAGAATCTTTTCTAGAGGCAGCTTTGCAGCTGTGGGAATACAAAGTCTATGGTCGCAGACCATGGATGCTCCCACAAAGCGCGACATAAGCAAGCATGCTTAATGAACAATATTCCGAGGACGCTGGTTTATTATCCACTCTGCTCTATTTTGGAAAATTTGTCCGTGCGAGAGCCAAAATACCAGCAAGTCACATTCGCGCAGCTATCAAACCATTTTCCATAGTCAAGGCAGAAGGCAGTCACATCCAGCCAAGGTTGAATTGATTCTAAAATTATTGAAAATATCTTTAAATAATGGCATACATATATAAACATATAATTATTTAAAATGCTGCTAAATAGCTGTTTTATTTGCAGTGCTTTTTTCAGGTTTTATTCTCTGTGTGGTGCGCGAACAGTTTGAGTGAGGTTTCACGTTTGGTCCATTTTGCCTGGGTCCTTGTTGCCCGTTGGCTTTGTGTTGGTGGGAGTTTTTCGTGTGTGGGAGCGCTTGTGCGCGATCAGGTTGCTTGAGTAGCGAAAATTGCGTCCACAGGTTTCGCAATTATGCGGCTTCTCACCCGTATGGGTGAGCATGTGCTTCTTATAGCCGGACTTTTGGGTCAAGCCCTTGCCGCAGATGTCGCAAGTGAAGGGCTTGACCCCGCTATGACTATACAGATGCGAGCGCAGCGATGAGGCTTGCCTGTAAATCTTGCCACAGAATGTGCACTTGTTGGGATTGTTTGGATTATGTATTGTGATATGGCCATCATACGCGTTGCGCGTCTTAAACGAATCGCCACATATGCCGCAGACAAAGGGTCGACTGTCGCCGTGCAGTTGCATATGGTATTTGAAGGAATTACTGGTGCTCAGCTGTTTGCCGCAAATCTGCAAGAGATCGATCAATCGGTGGTTAGCAATTGAATAGAGATTTTGCTGAAGTCTCTGGGCAATTTGTGCTCACCGGACACTGGAGGGCGGGATTGTGGGACTTACGGCGCTGTTGCGAACGCTGCTTGATCTGGACGTCCTCTTGTAGAATACTCGATGTCTGTTGGTTTTCCAAGTCATCGCTCAGATCGTAGTTCACCTCAAAGACTTCAACATGCGGCTCATCGCTGTCAAAGTGCAGCTCGCTCTCCGGTTTTTCCTCGGGCGTAGGTTCGGGATCCTCATCCACCTGATGCGACGCAACGCTGTCCATGGGCGATTCTGTTTCCTCTAGCACATATACATATTCATCCGTGCTCGCCGCATCAATGACAGCATTTGCTTCAGTCTCAGCCTCTACATCCACATCGATAAGATTCACCGGCGATGGAGACCGGGATACGCTGGTTCTTGACAATCGCGCATTGCGCTTTCGAAGCACCTGATCGGTGCGCAACGCAGTACGCTTGAAGTCATACACCTGGGTGAGCAGCTCCACGCACCGCTTACATATATGTGTGGGCAGGAATTGCTCCTCCTCGAGCACTGGCAGATTGGCGCAGTAGCTGAGAACCGCTCCGAGCGTTGTCAGTTCACCGGCGATGATGTGCGGCTTGTAGAGCGAAAAGGATTGTGCCGATGGCACATTGCAGACGCGACAAGGCCGTAGCCCTGCTATCTTAATGGATGCCCTGTCCTTAGAAATGGACATGTTTATTAATTTTTTTTTATAATTTGTACTGCTCTATTCGTATCCTTCTTGCTGCCTTGACTGTTGTTTATACACACTTGTCATTGATGTCAATTGTAATTGGCAGCGTTGCCACATCGTTTCAATAGCAAAAGTCAGCTGAGATCGGCCAGAGTGACCGCACGACAGACAGCATATGCAAGAATTTTCGCTGCCATGCCGGTTAAGTCCTAGGTGGTTCGACCTGGCCAACTGAAGCAATTAACAAAACTGCATTTTTTTAAAGTGAGAAAGCGTAGACATTTGTGCACAGCACTTCATTAACATAAAAATGAGCATGGCGCCAGTTCCAGTCATACAATTAATACGATTAAATAGTTCACGTGCTGCCGTCAACACATTTGCCAACCGATTGCGGCGCACATTTGCATTGGGTAATCAGTTGCTACCATTGGCGCCCTCGTCGTTGTCGCTGCCTCTACATGGTCGTTCGCTATCAACTGCTGCTGCGATCCACACTTATAAAGTGCAGGCTGTTAGCACAGGCAGCAGATGCTATAGCAATGCCAGTAAGTAGTTTGTAGTTTGTTTAATTTTTTTCTTTGCGCTCTGACCCAATTGATTACTCAACACTTTAATACAGAAGAGCCACCGGCTGGAGTAGCGCCTGAGACAGCATCGCCATTGCTCTCCAAACTCTTTCCACAAACGTCGCCCGATGCCGACAGCAATGCCGAACAGGAGCGGAAGAAGCGTGAGGAGGATGAGGCTAAGGAGAATGAGCGCGCCTGGAAGCGCATGAAACTAGGGTGAGCATCATCAACTCCAACTGATCCAAGCCGAAAACAACATTATTATATTTCCCCATTAGCTTTGCTATTTTTGGCGGTGGCGGCCTGCTCACTGTTTCGTGGGGCATCTATACGTTTGGGCAGCCCGAAGTAGATGCTGATGGTCAGATCATTGAGGATGAGTTCACAAACAAGCCGCTGGTGCAGCAGTATTTGCAGCGCATGTGGAAATCGCTGCACTACTATCAGAAGATGATACAGGAACCGTCGCGTGCGAAACTCTTGCCAGATCCGCTCAAGCATCCGTATGTGCAACCGCGGTATACGCTCGTGCTGGAGATGAAGGATGTGCTCGTGCATCCCGATTGGACATATCAGACTGGTTGGCGTTTCAAGAAGCGCCCGGGCGTTGATCGCTTCTTGCAAGAGTGCGCCAAAGACTTTGAAATTGTCGTCTTCACTGCCGAACAGGGCATGACAGTGTTCCCCATACTAGATGCCCTCGATCCCAATGGCTACATTATGTACCGCCTGGTGCGCGATGCCACTCACTTTGTTGATGGACATCATGTCAAGAATTTGGACAATTTAAATCGTGACCTGAAACGCGTAAGGCTTGTCACTGTACCTTTGCTTTATGATTACTTAAATTTGATTACGTTTCAGGTCATTGTTGTTGACTGGGATAACAATGCCACCAAAATGCATCCCGACAACACCTTTGGCATTGCGCGCTGGCATGGAAACGACGATGATTTCCAGCTACTTGATTTGGCAGCCTTTCTAAAAAGTAATTCCCATATAAAAAAAAAAAATCCAATTGCTAGCTTAATGAATCAACTTTGTCTCTTACAGTCATAGCACAAAATGAGGTGGATGATGTGCGAGAAGTTTTGCATTATTATCGCCAGTTCGAGGATCCTATTAGTCAGTTCAGGGAAAATCAGCGTAAGCTTGCGGAGCAGATGCAGGAGGCTGAACGCATCGAACAGTCGAAGACTAAGCCGATGGTTAAGCAATGGTCACGCAGCATTCTGGGCCGCTAATGTTGATGTTCCATTGATGCCTGTTATTTCCGTCGCTGGTCGCATCACGTAAAGCCCCAACAGAAGAGCCATAGTCTTTATTTATAAAGCAGCTTTACCCAGTTACAAACTACATATAAATACATACCCAAACACATCCCAGCTCATTATGTTTTAGTGAAGGGCATTTCCATACTCAGGGAGGCGTCAACGAAAATCCCAATCCCAATTATAGTGCTGCTCGAACAATGGAAAATGTGAAAGTTGGTGCTTGTCAGCAAAATGCACTATATTCTTTTATAAAAAATCAAAAAAACAAAAACAAAAAATAACAAGCAGTTGTTTTATTCATCTTTTTCTTTACCTCCGCTAATTTTATTTTATTTTAATTTGTTGTGTTATCATAATAAAATGCTTATATTAATCAAATTTATAGAAGTATATTTGAATGTCTTATATTCTGAACAAAACACATTCATTCATAAGACATTTATTGTGATCCCAATGGATAATTACGCTTTGCGTCTGCTTTCCAAATACACATTTCAAATTTGGCGCGCTATTCTCTTCGAGTGGTAGACATATATGCAATTTATCGATAAATTTCGTTAACCAAATAAAGCACTAGAAATCGCATTTGAATTTAGGCGGATTCTCTGCTTGGCGTCATTTGGCTGTTGTAAGTCTTCCGATACATATGTATATATGTATGTACATATACGTATGTTTACATTTAAATGTGTGTGGCCTATACTCCACTCCAGAGTGGATGAGCATGCGCTATGTGTGTTTTCCTTTTGTAAATGTCAAAGTTGAACTCTATATAGAAGGATACAACAGATTACAGGCTACGCAGACTAGGGAAAGCACTAGTATGTATGTACATACATACATACATATGTGAATTTGTTTGTTGATTTTGTTGTTTCCGCAGAAACGACGCAACAACGTCATGAGCGTATGTTTGTTTTGATGGAGTTCCCGTTGCTGCTCATTGTATAAGATTTAATACAAATGTACATACAATATGTATGGATGTATGTACATAGTAGATAGCAATACAAATAATTAATTATCTAGTCAGTTTTTGCAAAATCACATAAGCATATATGCACATTCTAAGTGGGATGCTTGGCAGTCCAGCGCGACCTTTACGTCAGTTATTTGCCCCGAGCCATCAACAACCCCCCTTTTGAAATAGTCGCCATCGGGAATGATTTGCTCTCCTTCTGTGTATATCGCTCACTCTCACTCTCTCTATCTCTCTCTCTCTCTTTCACAGCATTACGATAAACAAGGACGCCGACACCTGAGTTGCGTAGCCGTAAGCGTGAATGACATTTAATAGCAAAATCTAATTTGCAAACCCCTTTCGTGAATTTCCGTTGCCTACGGCCACTAACCAAACAACATCGAGACAAGCTGCTGCGGCAGGTCCAACTCAGCTTCGTATTTACTCGGGTTCCTTGCCGTCAGACTCGATCAACAAAGTCAAAGGATGCCACAAACATTACACGCCGAGCGCTCAACCGAGATGGTCACTTCTGTAATGAGATGAAATGTGCAACATTTTTGAGCTTACTCTCTGCTCTGCTCTCTTTCTCTCACAAACGTGCACATATACATATACGCATGTATGTATGTGTATGTGTGCACAAGCAGCACCGCACAAAAATTTAATTTTTGCACTGAGAAGACCCATTTATTCACTTTTCTGAGAAGAGTATCGCAAAATTATGAAAGCGTTTGTCAGCTCATGCAATATTTTATGCAATAATTTATGTACATTTGTACGATTACTTATGGGAAGAGAATGAATTTACATGCATACTATGTATGTATGTATATATTTTAATAATAGCAGTAAACTTATATAAATGGAACTTAAACATTTAGTATATTTTGAAATAACTGAAGAAATTATGAAAAGATAAATACGTTGAACACGTTAAGATTAATGATTAATTAATGACTTGTCGATCAAGCCTGAAAATGAGGGAGTCGGGCAAATCCTAAGTTGAGTGGGTACATTTCAAATGCTGAAGAGGTATGTTCTTGATATCCCCATCAATGTATGTATGTACATACATATGTATGTGTTGTATACAGCAGAGAGTAAGTGAGAGCGTTTTGCTTACGTTCAGATGCTTTCTCGCACGTTTTTTCTGTTTTGATCAAACGTTTCGGGCGTTCTGCGAAACATTAGCCACACTAAGTTATCATTGAACCTATACATATAGCAGATAAATTAAATCTGAGTAAAATTAAATAAAGTAAATGCTGTCATTAGAGTAATTGTCATTTGCTGAATAACTTTTTTTTTTGTATATATACAATAAAATGGTTTAATATTAATAAAATTAAACTATATTTATTATTCTTAGTTTTATTTATTTCATTACTATTCATTTTTTTTTAAATTATTTTGAATTGTGTATATTGCTGAAGCCATATTTGTATTTTCTGGAATACCCTATGCGTGCATTTCTTTCTCTCTCTCTCGCTCTCTTCTTTCAGTACATTAGCTTGTTGGCGCTTTTGCTGCTGCTGCTGCTTTTCAGCTGGTTGTCTTTCGTTTTCGTTTTTAGTTCAAAAGCGAACGCGGACGTGAGTCGGTCGTCGCAGCCGTCGCTCGCAACGCCTACGCTTTCGTTCCCTGTGTGCGTTTTGTGATTGCAAAAAGCAGCAGCAGCAAAAGGCAAGAAAACTTAGTAAAAACTAATTTTCTTCTCGCGTGTGTGGATTTTTTGCCAAGCAGCCTGATTAAAGTAGTTTTTTGTAAAAAGCGCAATCGTTCTGGTTGTTGTCATTTTCATTTCTTTTCCTTGTTTATTTATTTATTTATTTTATTTTTTATTTTTTATTTTTTTTTTTATACTGATGTACATATATTTTGTTTTTAATCGCGCACAGCTGCTGGCAATAGATATGTGAGTTCTCTAAATATGCATCAATAGTATGTTTTTTGTTTTGTTTTTCCTGTGCTGTGTGTTATTATTGTAAAATTGTAAATTGTTGCAATCAAATTAAAGAAATGCGCAAAACATTAAAGTAACGGAATATTGTTACTGTGTGATGCAGTGTGCTGATGGGCGGGTAGGTGGTTGGTTGGTTGTTTGGTTGTGAGCACGTAAACGTAAATGCGTAAGCTCAGACCCTGGACTAGAGCTTTGCTCTCTCCAGCTCCCAAGGTTTCTATCTCAGCACCAACACCAAACCACCAAAAACAGCAGCAACAACAACAATCTACTAAAAGGCATGCAACACCAGCACGCACACGCACACAAACTTGCGTCGTGCGTATATATATGTATGTATGCAATACACATGCGTATATATGCACTGCTCTTGCGTATGTATGCGTGCGTGCGTACACATACATACATACATACATACATGCATATACATATATGTATGTGTGTGATAAGAATTTTCTACTAGATTATGACATTTAAATTTTCTGCTTTCTGCTTGGCTTTTCCAGCCCCCCAATATGGTTTTCCATTGCGTGACTAGACCTCACACATTTTCATGTGATTTGATTTAAGCTCCCAAAACGAGGCACAGCTAAAATTTAATGTTTTGTGGCTCCCAGTTGTATCATTGAAATTTTCTCTTGTGCTTGCTTCGGCCGTTGTTGATATTTATACTCGTTCAAGAAACTAAAAAGCAAGTATATTGGTTGATGGATCCATATTGCTGTCATTTTATATGTATACTGTTTTTAAGCTCCATTAAACAGTGATTTAACTTAATTAAAAAAAATTGTAATTTGGTAAACAAGAAAAATAATTTGTTTTTGCACAACTGAACAACTGTTTTGCAGTAAATGGCGCTTGACTAAAGCGTTCTTATTGGATTTGTTGTTATTTTTTTTTTGTCTTGTGGTGGTGGTTGGCCGCTTTGAGCCTAGGGCTAAATTATGTATATTGAGTGCGTACGCTTGGACCATCACCATGGTTGTTGTTGTTATTGTTGGCTGCTGCTGCTGCCACTTCTGCTTCTGGTATATTTATAAATTATTAATAAACATAAAGCGCGCCACAGGTGTGCACAGAGAGCGACCGCTCGACCTGTGCGAGTAACACTCGTATACGTAATTGTATTTGCGTGCCTTTGCCTCTATCTTTTATTAGTAACTGTGCGTCTCTCGGCATGTGTGTGTGTGTGTGTGAGTATGAGAGTGTCAAAGTCTTGTCCACTTTTTGTTGGGTCTCTGTTGTTGCTGCATGCGCCGTTAACCTTTGTATTTTGCATTGCCACCGTCGTTATGACTGTGCTTGTGTGTGTGTAAATTCGGCTTCGCTCTTGCACACATGTGCAAGGAGTGCAACAGCGAAAAGTACAGATACTGATCACCTATACATACACATACATATGTACATATAAGACCACTCTCTTGCCGCTGCTTCTACGTCTTCTTCCTCTTTCTTGAAAGTGTGCTAAGTTACTCACACTCCTGCGTAACGTAGCTATTCTTGCTCACGCTCTCTTTCTCTTTCTCTCTCTTTCATTATTTTACTTCCGGGGCTTTCACGTTCAATTATTTCTGCCTCAATGGTCGGCAATAGCGGCAACTTAGCGCTTATTGCCGTTTGCGTTTTTCAGGTTTTCTTCATTTCTGTTGTTGTTGTTGGTTTTTACATTTGTTTGCGTCCAATTACTGTGGCAATTTATTCATCAAGCAGCAAAGCGTACAAACAATAACATAATCATGCATTAAAAGCGAGGCCCAGCATCAAGTTTGTAATTTTTTGTCATTTTTACCACTTCTGCTTTTCCTTTCCATCCTGGGACACTGTGTATGTATATATATGTACATATATGTGTGTGTAAGCGCATTACGTGCATTTTGATATTGTTGTTTGTTTCGTTTTACCGTTGCTATGCAAACTTTGTTGTCACACACCTTATAATATTTTCAGTTTATTTTGCAGCTGTTGCCTTTGTTGTTGTTGTTGTTACTATTGTTGCTGCTGCCTCCCAAACTTCCCGCTGCGAACTCTTCCAACCCGCTTGACACACACTTGATCGTCATAAAACAAACTGTAGAATGACAGACAGGCTATAAACACGACCCGCTCTCATGTTACGTGCAAAGTGCACAGATTTATACACGGCGAAAATAACTAGTACATACATATGTATGTATGTATGTATGTATGTACAATATGCCTATTATGTCCGTCTCTCATCTCTGCTAGTCTGTGCACATACATATATACATACATATGTATTTATTTGCTCAATTTTGTTGTTCTCCTTTATAGCGGGGCATAAGCAGACAAACATCTGCTCTGATATCTTCTAAGATAAATCGTCGAATTTTTGATTTCTGCTCTTTTATAGAACAAAAATAAGATTTCTTATCTCATATATATGTATGCATATATATGTTTATTTATCAATTATACTATATAAATAGACTATGTCTATGAAAGATTTATGCACTCTCATTGAAGGTAAATTTAGTAAACAGAGTATAAAGAGCAAAAACTATAAATAAAGGAACATCAAAATCATTCTCAGCTGCGATATTTCATGCACATATATTAGATTACTGTTTCAGTAAAAATTAGAATGAACTAATATCATGTTAGCATATATGTAATATTCCAAAAAATCTTGAGCATAATTCAATATTCTAAAAATAATACTGAAAACATTCTTAACTAGAATATTGTATCTAACTTTGATCTCATAGCACTTTGAGAATTGTAATGAACTTGTATTAAGTTAGCATTCCTCTTATGTGCCAATGAGTCTTGAGATCTAATATGAAATGCGCTGTATACATACATACATATATGTAAATATATGCGAGTATATACTTACAGATGTATGTACATATGCATATATTTCCTTCTTTGTGTATCTATTTTCCTCCCTAATGCTTTCTACTACCATTTTACCATGCTATGTAGCTGTCGTTGTCCCTCATAATTATTGATTACTGCTTTTGTGCCTCCTTTCAGTGGGCACACGTCCAACACATGTTGTCTGCAATGTGGGGCGGGTTGTGGGTGCAAGGGCGGGCATAGGCGTGGGCATGATGGACAGTTATATTATGTGGGTGCTCGAAAGGCAATGTCAAAGGCAATGGCAAAGAGAAATGCAAAGCAAGGCAACATTGTCAATCATGAAATGTCCATTAATTAAGTTCCAATTGGCAGAGACAGCCGTAAAGTGGCCAACAGGCAAGGCTAAGTCCATTAGGTGACTGGGCCTTTAATATCGATGTGTATACACTTGCAAAACTCTATCAACTTTCATAAACTGAAAAAAACTATAATACACACAATAACATTAATACAAACAACAATACAATTCAGTTCAAGCATTACTCTATGCCTTTTTTCGATAAATTGCAATCAATCCAATGAAACCAAAGTATTTCAAGGAACTTTAAAAAAATGCACGGGATTCTTCGGATATTATCGTATGCCGATTTGGGATATGAATTGAAATGATATAAGAGAAGTGAGCAATGTGACATTTATTTGTTCGATTTTAGCAGGGGGTTCCCCTTGAGAATATAGTTATATTCTTCAAATTAAAATTATATATAGGAAAATATAAAGTGATTGGACTTGAAATTCGGTTAACTCAAATGATATTTAGGAAATTATAATATAATGGATCTATTGTTGTATGATAATGGATTCAGCACACGAAAAACTCTTGGATTTTATCAATTTATTCGAATTACGAATTATTTCGAATTATTTAATCAAGTTCGTCATTCCTGGTCGTCTCTTGAAGGCAAGAAGACCTGAGAAGAATATTTTGAGCTTATTAAAGAATATGTAATACAAGTAGAAAGTTCAACTTTCTAAATACATATACATATACTTAATATATGCAAGACTTTTCCGGATTAAACATATCAGAAACTTTCAAGTATTTGATTCCATATCAATTTGATTCCATAATATTTGAAACTATTCGAATTTCTCATTAATTAATCGGTTTAAATATGTCGAAACCGCTTGAAAATGCATACTCTGATATTAGCATAAATGATATAAGATAATGTAATATGATGGATTCTTATTAGTTAAGCGGCTATGTATTTCCATATTATTATATCTGATTGTCTCTATTAGGCTCATACCTTACCATAGACAATTCTAAACCTATGCAATTCAAGTTCAAAGTTTAACTTCATATCTTCACTTTCAAGTGAACTACGAATTATCAGACATAATGCAATGATGCGATAAAATGTACTTTATATATGTATGTTTGTATGCCTGTATGTACATGCTATGTGTGTCAGCCCCATGGAGCTGTGTCGCTTTAAAGGTGGGGCCCCATGTGCGCGTCCCATAAGCAAACGGTCTCATATTACATTTAACAAGAGACACATATGATGCCACGCCTCTCTAGCCTTAAAATAAATAATTGATTGCCTATTAAATTATGGCTAAACTAGTTCATATTGGTAAAAGTTGCTACATAGAGAGACGATGTTTAATCTAAAAATAGATCGTATATTGTTAATCGTGTTTGGTACTTCGTAATCTTTATAGAGCCCATCAATGGAGAATTGTCGTTGACTTTACCACAAAATTGTCGTACTTGTTATTGACAAATGGAGTCAAGTGAAACCTTTGCTTAGGCATTTACCTAGAGATACGAAATAAAAAGCGTATTAAGGCTATGACCTTGCCGTGCCAAAGGTTAAGTTCACTTCACACAGTTTTCAATTTCCAGTTTCCAGTCCAAACCACTTTTTTCGCTAATAATTCAGTTATTTCAATTGTCTAGACCGTAAGCCATCGCAATCGTTGTTTACAGCTTTATCTTTATTGCCTCCGAGTCGGCGGAACCATTTAATGCATAGCTAAGCATTTGGCTCAACTTGTGAATTATCATGGCGATCAGCATGTTGTGAGGTCATAGCCGTGGTGGATCGATTACATTATACACATGTATAAAACAAATGTGGTTAACATTTGACTTAGATATGGATCAGTTATGGATCAATTGGAAATAATTGCATTTGCTGCAGTAATGGGTATAATATTTAGGTAAACATAGATACAACGAGCGAATTAAGCTAGACAGAAAGACAATTAAAATTCTTGTCGACAATGTATAACTTATGTAATATATCGATTATACAATTCATAAGCATATCGATATATCGATCATGTACACCCGTTATCGATAACTTCTGCGCAGTATAATGACTATAGTTAGTCTATTTCTAAACTCTTCTGTCTATCGACGTAAGTTATCGATAACTTGTCACCATAGAAAGGACGTTAATCTGTCTACTTATAAATTTCTGCTGTATACAAATAACAACAAAAAAGTAATCGATAAATTTGGAGTACCGAAAGGACTATATATCGCTTATAGCACTCCAATATCTCATTCATTGTTCATTGGGTCTCTTGGGTATATGGAGCTTAAAATATATATATAGGGTAGCTGCTAATCAGTCATTCCCAATTTCAAGCACTCTTACTTGCTTTCTTTGTTTATCGAGTAGGTCAAGCGGTGACAGCCACAAGTGGGGAACGGGACCAGGGCAGTTTACGGGGTTCGGTTCTCGGTTCTCGGCTCTTTGTTTTTGTACTGTTGTCGGTAGTCAACAATAAATCCAATTAGCAAAGCGGTTCAAGGTAACTGCAAAAAAAAAGAAATTATGCACGATAAACCAAATTCACTTCAAGTGATGCTCTCTGCTATACCCTGTAGTCAAATCTAATTTCCAAGGGTATTTGAAACCAACGAGAATTGATTAGTAATTTATGTAGAAGGTGTTTTACGAAAATTTACAAAACTAATGATAACAAAAATTGTAAAAAATTACAAAAATAAAAAATGAATTCGAAAAAAATAATACAAGTTAAAAACAAATAAACAAAATTATTATATAAAAAAAAAATATATATATATATATAAAAAAAGGAAACCAAAAATTAAATGTTAAGTTAAAAAAAAAAAAAAAAAAAAACAATAAAAACAAATATATCAAAATAAAACAAAAAATTAATTTAAAAAAAACTTATAAAATATCAAAAATAAATAAATAACTAAAAAAGTAAAAAATATATAAATAACGAAAAAAGTAATTTAAAAATTCGTTCAATAGCTCAATTTGAATTCTTTGAGCACTTGAGCTTCGATATGTTTTTACAGCATAACTTCAAGTCGATCAGTTTGCTGTAGTTTGTCTTGATTGCTATAATACACTGAGGTGACCTTTTCATAGATTTGCAATTCTCATTTTCATTGTGCTTCGTTAGCTCTGATAGACAGCGTAAAGTGCTCCCTCTGACAGCCCCACAGATTGTCAGAGTGTTGGACATTTTGATTTCTCCTTGGGCGGCCGGTACATTAGGCGAAATGGTAATTTACATTTACATTTTAAAGCGCACATATAGCTGCCTGCACGGCAGCCATAACAATTAGCTAAGGCAATGGCCACATACATACATATATATATATATATATATATATATATATATATATATATATATATATATATATATATATATATATATATATATATATATATATATATATATATATATATATATATATATATATATATATATATATATACGTACATCTATGTAGATTTAGATGGAAGCCTGGGGCCTCCAGTACCGTGCAGCCCTCAGGCTAAAATTTTAATCCAACCTTGCCACATTTTCAGGTCATAGACGCCATCAACGCCTCAGCCATGCGCAGCACAAACACCACTGGCAACAATAATAGCCAACATAATATTAATAATAATAATAACAGCAACAGCTTTAACAACAACCGATGATTGCCTGAAGCGAACAAAAATACATCAGATAGTGACAGAAAACCAGCTTAAGCGACAGAAGTTAAGGAAGCAAAACAGAAGAGAAAAAAAAAAACCCGCCGAAGTACACCAAAGACGCCGACCAAAAAAATTATATAGACAACAAATACAACTACAAATATGTTGATCAAAGAGTACCGTATACCACTGCCCCTCACCGTCGAGGAGTACCGGATTGCCCAGCTGTATATGATAGCGGTAAGTTGCAACATCTTAACTCTATCGACAACAATTGAAATTTGGATGATGAATAATAGCTGGACAAAATCCAATAAAATTAGTCCTTTTATTGATAATTGTCACTAATCATGAGTATTAGTATTAGTATTATTATCAAAATTATTTCCATTAGAATCATTAGCCGTTTCATTACTAGAATGATTCAAGTAATTCAATGAGCATTAGTTATTATTAGGGTTGTTGAATATTTTTAAAATATCGTATCGATGATATTTTAAGTTTTGAAAAAATATCAAAATGATATTTGATATTCAACTTTAAAAATATCGATATATCGATATTTTCGATATTTTTAAAAGTTTTTCCTACAATAACTTTACAATCCGACCAAAAAACAAAAAAAGAAAGAATAATAAGAATAACTATTTTAATATAATAATAATGACCAGTATTAAATACTCAGAGTTTATTATAAAAAAAAAAAAAATAAATAAAAAAAAAAAAAAAAAAAACGCGTTCTGATATGTGAGAATCCGTCATACGACTTCGTGAGCCGCACACAACTCATTTTATTGGCGAAGAAAGTCGCTCCAAAGGCACCTAGCTACCAGGGGCTGATCGTAATTGATCTTCGATGGCCTTATGAGAATTCCAAAAAATTATTGGATTGCTTTCCCAAGAAGTTTGTGGCAAGCTGCGTTACATCTCAAGTTCCCTCTTCCGCAATGTGTACTTTCAATATTGACCTATTGTGGTCGTTTTCGAAGGTATCACCTTGGTCTTCTAAATTCATCATAATGTTGTTTTTTATATGCATTGCCATATTTGATTTGTTACAACTTGTTTTTATTATTTTAGGGCATAAATTGCATTTTGCTGTTCCATTTTTAAAAACTGAATAATTCGTTTTAACCATTTTGATTCAGAATGTCTCACAATGTGTGACCAACGATATATCAAATATATCGCAAAAATATTCGATATTTGGGTAAAAAAAATATCACGATATAAATATATTTTTTTTGTATAAAAATATCGATATATTGATATTTTGATATATTATCAACAACCCTAGTTATTATTGCTATTAGTATCATTATTAATTAGAACTAGTATCATTATTAGAAGTATTGATGTTGTTGGCATTAGTATTAATATTACCATAAGTTTAAGCATTAGCATTCGCATTAGCACTAAAAGCATCTTTAGTATTACCATTAGTATACAGATTAGAATACTTTTCAAAATTACTATTATATTTCCTAGTATCAGTCTTTGTATTAGTATTAATATTGGAATTAGTATTAATATTAGCAGTATTAGTAACTATTCAAATATAGTATTATTATTATTAATATAAGTATTACTGTTAGTTTAGTTATTAGTCAGCTTGATTCCCTACATCCATTTAGAACTTTGAGATAAGAAATTCAGATATAAGCTCCTATAGAAATGTTTTAATTTTGAATTGAATTAACTTTAAGACATCATATGAAAAGAAACTAATCCATTTTATATATAGCCAAACTTGATTTAATTCAACGATATTAACTTCCGATATTTTTGTCTTACAGAAAAAGAGTCGAGAGGAAAGCCATGGCGAAGGCAGCGGAGTTGAGATCATAATCAATGAGCCTTACAAAGATGGACCCGGCGGCAATGGGCAGTACACGAAAAAGATATATCACGTGGGCAGCCATCTACCAGGCTGGATAAAAAGTAAGTGGGTATAGCGAATGGGAAAGTGAGTGAACTGAATGGATATATAGGGTAAATATTTGATATATACGAGAGTATGAACAGTATGGAGTATGCAATATATCATACATAGAGTAATAATATTATATATTGGAAAAAAGGTATATGGAGTCTCCAATATGTGTAAATGAAAAAGAAGAAGACATATTGAAGAGATATGTCTATATATATTCTAGAATAAAAGTCCTGTCAGCAATTATTTCAATTTGAATCATTGTCAGTCAGTCAATCGATAATCAATTATCGTTATCAACTAGTACCTATATGAATACCTATGTATATATATTGACTTTTTGAAAACTCACTTAAATTAATAAACTATATTATAATATAAATATTTCCATAATTTTCTGTAGGCTTATTACCAAAGAGCGCTTTGACCGTTGAGGAGGAGGCATGGAATGCCTATCCATATACGCGCACACGCTACACCTGTCCCTTTGTGGAGAAATTCTCATTGGATATTGAGACCTATTACCATCCGGACAATGGCTATCAGGATAATGTATTCCAGCTATCGGGCAGCGATCTGCGCAATCGCGTTGTGGGTGAGTTTCTACAATATAAATGAGATTTATTAATATTTCAACATCTTCGTATATTTCGTAAAGATGTAATTGATATTGTCAAGGATCAGCTGTGGGGCGGCGATTATGTAAAGGAAGAGGATCCCAAGCATTTTGTATCGGAGAAGACGGGACGTGGCCCGTTGAGCGATGATTGGCTGGAGGAGTATTGGCGCGAGGTGAAGGGCAAGAAGCAGCCGACGCCACGTAATATGTCCCTGATGACGGCCTATAAGATCTGTCGCGTCGAATTCCGTTATTGGGGCATGCAGACAAAACTGGAGAAGTTCATACACGATGTGGCGTTGCGAAAGACAATGCTGCGTGCCCATCGCCAGGCCTGGGCATGGCAAGATGAATGGCACGGCCTCACCATTGAGGATATACGCGAATTGGAGCGACAGACGCAGCTGGCTCTGGCCAAGAAGATGGGCAGCGGCGAGGAGTGCAGCGATGGTAAGCAAATGTCAAACTAAACAATCGTTCAGTCCTATTAATCTCTAATCACTTAACAGACAGCATCTCGGAGCCATACATGAGCAGCGCCACAACGGCCCCAGCATCGGGCACGACGGAGCGCAAGAAATCCGCACCGGCTGTGCCGCCCATTGTTACCCAACAGCCGCCGAGTGCCGAGGCCAGCTCGGATGAGGACGATGATGATGACGATGAGGATGATGAGCACGATGGCGTCGGCACCAATGTTGAGCTGGGCACCCAAAGCAGTGCCAATCAACGTTCCCGCTCCCAGAGCATTCAATTAGCCAACAAGGCCAAATTCGGTTCAAAGGGCGCACTACACTCGCCCGTAGGATCGGCGCACAGCTTCGATTTGCAGGTGAGCCCAGCTGACTTAACGAATAATATTCAATGGATGCTGCACTACTCGCAGAGCATAGCTACACCATACATGGTATATATATGTATATATATCCATTGTCTTGTCCTGCATCGATGCAACTGTTTCACCTGTGCTGAATGCTTAATGTCTTTTCATTGGTTTGGGATGGAACTGTCCCCATTGCATTTGTTACGGGTAGATGAACATCTCATTGCTTTATATGTATGTATAGCAGAATTCGGCTATAACGACGCGACAGAGGAACTGTACGATTGCATACGAAAGATCCGATATATTTACATCTATATATACATATATCCATAAGTTGAGTTTATATACGTTTATATGGGCATCAAAATTTTCGTTGTAATAACCGGACGAACGCTATAAGCGGAGTCGTTATAATCGGATTCTACTTTATATATATATATATACCATATATATATTGCTGATTAAATCTCACTTTCCGTCATTTTATCTGTACACTAAAAAGCGCACTTAAATTCGAGTTAAAAATGTTGTAAATAAAAATATTTACAAGGTTTATTAAAAAAAAAAACAAAATATATGGAGATTTTTAAATTTCCTATTCGATATTTTATTTTCCTTTATGGCATTTCTTTTTTTTTTTTTATACACATATCGCTGATATATGTCGTATATCATTATGCTTTAATTTGTGTTCCAAACTGATAAGCATATATGAGAATTATCCGATATTTTTATTAGTTATTAGATTCGATTCTATATGTGTTTCGATACTTTATGTCCTCTCTCTGTGTTTGTGTGTGTGTTTTACCATATAAATAATCTTTGATTTGCTCTTGTCATACAATATCAAATCCAATCAACAAACAACTACCATAAAACACTCAACACCGAACCCGATATTGAGCAGTCCAAAAAACCGCATGCCAAGCCAGCAGCACGCCGCCATGTAAGTTGCGATCCCAGCTATACAGCATTTAGGACCCTAGTTGATCAGAAATACCGTATGAGAGCAGCTCAATTAAGCCATTTGAAGCGGGGCACTGATTAATGGATTCTGTTTGTGCTTTCACAGGTGGCCAACTGGCGCATGGAACGTCTGGAAGTGGACTCCAAATCCAATTCAGATGAAGAGTTCTTCGATTGCTTGGGTAAGTCTCTGGTCAAGTCTATGATCCATCTTCAGCTAATCTTTGTCATCTTGCGCAGACACAAATGAAACGAATTCGCTGGCCAAATGGAGTTCCCTGGAGCTGTTGGGCGAGGGCGATGATAGTCCGCCTCCGCATGGCGGCAGCTCCAGTGGCAGCGGCGGCGCTGGCAGCGTAGCCGGACGTAGTCATAAGCAGGAGGACAGCATATTCAATCAGGACTTTCTAATGCGCGTTGCCTCGGAGCGTGGCAATAAGCGTCAGCTGCGCTCCTCGGCCAGCATCGATCGCAGTCACGACTCCTCGCCGCCGGGCTCGCCCAGCACACCCTCTTGCCCCACCACCATACTGATGCTGGTAGTGCACGCCGGCAGCGTGCTGGATGCGGCCAGTGAGCTGACCGCCAAGAAGTCGGATGTGACCACCTTTAAGGGCTCCTTTGAGGCCGTCATGCGCCAGCATTATCCCAGCCTCCTGACGCACATGACGATTAAGATGGTGCCGTGCCCTTCGATTTGCACAGATGCTCTGGGTATACTATCGAGCCTCAGTCCGTATTCATTCGATGCATCGCCCTCGGCCGCAGATATACCCAACATAGCGGATGTCCCAATTGGAGCCATTCCGTTGCTTGCAGTAGCTTCGCCGGAATTCCAGGATACGGTGAACAAGACGGTGGCCGCTGCTAATATAGTCTATCATGAGTTCCTTAAGTCAGAGGAGGGCCATGGCTTCTCGGGTCAAATTGTCATGCTGGGCGACTCCATGGGCTCATTGCTAGCCTACGAAGCCCTCTGCCGTTCCAATGGCCAAAGTCAGTCGAATGCCGGCGGCAATGCATCACAGACAGCCGGTGGTGCTGGCGCTGGTGGTGGCGCTGGCGGTGGCAGCGGCGATTGCAATCGCTTATCACGCATGGATGATGATGAACGTTTTATAGATTCCGATTTGGATGCGAAACGTTTGCTGGTGGCACCATCGCCGCGACGTCGTCGTTCCAGTTCCTCCAGCGATTCGCGTGCCACCAAACTCGATTTTGAGGTCAGCGACTTTTTCATGTTCGGCTCACCGCTCTCTGTGGTCCTGGCCGCACGGAAACTGCACGACTCAAAGGCTGCATTGGCTCGTCCCAATTGTCATCAGGTGTACAATCTGTTCCATCCAACTGATCCGATTGCCTCACGCCTGGAGCCTCTGTTGAGTGCACGTTTCTCCATATTGTCGCCGGTGAATGTCCCACGCTATGCTAAATATCCGCTTGGCAATGGACAGCCGCTGCATTTGTGTGAGTGAGCTCGTTTCATCTCTCTCTCTCTCTCTCGCTCTCTTACATGAATTACAGTCACGCATGAAACTAATATGTCTTTCTCTCTCTATCTATTGCTTTCCCGTTCGCTCTCGTTTCTGCTGCTGCAGTGGAAGTAATACAATCGCATCCGCAGCATTTCAATGATGGCAACAATTTGCTCGCGGCTGGCAGACGACTCTCCGATGCATCCATGCAGAGCACCATCTCGGGTCTCATTGAGAATGTCTCGTTGAGCACCATACATTCGCGTAAGTTGAATTTACTTAGAAATACAAGTTCAATAAGCATCAAGATCTTTTGCTTTGCAGTTCAGAACAAATGGTGGGGCACAAAGCGTTTGGATTATGCTCTGTATTGTCCCGAGGGTTTGAGCAATTTCCCGGCACATGCTCTGCCGCATCTATTCCATGCCAGTTATTGGGAGAGTCCCGATGTCATTGCGTTCATATTGCGTCAAATTGGCAAATTTGAGGGCATACCGTTTGTGGGCTCCAGCGATGATAAGGATAACGCTTCGTTCCATCCCGGACAGCCGCGCGAGAAGTGGATCAAGAAGCGCACATCCGTCAAGCTCAAGAATGTGGCGGCCAATCATCGGGCCAACGATGTCATTGTGCAGGAGGGACGCGAGCAGCGATTGAATGCACGATTCATGTACGGACCACTGGACATGATAACGCTGCACGGCGAGAAGGTGGACGTGCATATAATGAAGGATCCGCCGGCGGGCGAATGGACATTCCTCAGCACCGAAGTGACCGATAAGAATGGACGCATTTCGTACAGCATTCCCGATCATTTATCCCTCGGCTATGGCATCTATCCGGTCAAGATGGTGGTGCGCGGTGATCACACATCTGTGGATTGCTATATGGCTGTGGTGCCGCCGATGACCGAGTGTGTTGTGTTTAGCATTGACGGCTCCTTCACGGCATCCATGTCGGTGACTGGGCGTGATCCGAAGGTGCGCGCTGGTGCCGTCGATGTCTGCCGCCATTGGCAGGAGCTGGGCTATTTGCTAATCTACATAACCGGACGGCCGGACATGCAGCAGCAGCGCGTCGTCTCCTGGCTTAGCCAGCACAATTTTCCCCATGGTCTGATTTCATTTGCCGATGGCCTATCCACCGATCCGCTGGGCCACAAGACCGCCTATTTGAATAATCTCGTGCAGAACCATGGAATCTCAATTACCGCCGCCTACGGCAGCAGCAAGGATATTAGTGTTTACACCAATGTGGGCATGCGCCCAGAACAGATCTTTATTGTGGGCAAGGTATGGCCCCCAACTCGTTACCTATTCATAAATTGCATAATAATCGATGTCTTCTTTAAAGGTGGGCAAGAAACTGCAATCTAATGCCACGGTGCTCAGCGAGGGCTATGCCGCCCACTTGGCTGGCCTGCAGGCCGTCGGTGGCTCCCGTCCGGCTAAGGGTAATGCACGCATGGTCATTCCACGCGGCTGCTTCAATCTGCCGGGACAGTCGGCAAATCCGCGACGCAGAAGGTAGGTGCTCCCTCCCAGCCGTCCTGAGATGAGACATCCACGAGTCAGCTGTGTCATCTCTCAATGTCAATTGTACATATGTATGTGTATGTGTATGTGTTAGTCCTAATCGGCAATTAATCTATAGAGCGTGTTTTGTATCCTAAGCATTTGGTGTATTGTGCATATTTTTTTATTATTTATATTTGAAGTTTTGTTTGTTAACAACTTTTGTTTGCCTATGCCCATGTTTGATTGTTTTTCATAAATCGATTGTCTTAATTGTAAGCTGCTGAAACAGCGCATGCTCAGCCAGTGTCATCCGTCCAGTACGGACCTAACCGTATTTACTGTATATACCATATGTAAATCTGTGTCCCGTACAACAATAACGCACTCGTCCTGGCCATGTGAAAAGTCGTTTGTAATCAGCTAATACTGTTTGAGCCAACTGGCTCTAATTCGCTCTCTTCGCGGAGTCACCTAATCATGCATCATGTCTCCTTCCAAATGCCTTCCACCATCCATCCCAACATCCATCGTTGATGATCAGCAATGCGTTCGAGGTGCCCCAGCTGCCTAGCACGCCCATCAGCAACAGCCTTGGCCAGCTGAACGAGGGCAAGGAGTTTGAGTTTGATGCACCGGGGTGCCTGGACTGATGCAGCGGCCGTTATATCTAATCTATGATAACTGATAATTGATAATGATATTTGATATCTGATAGCTGTTAACTGACGAACGTCTTCCGCCCGCCCCGCCCCGCCTCGCACCGCCCGTCCTAGACGCAAAGCTTTGCCTAGTCGACCAATAGAAAAATGTGAAAACTGTATTTTATTTTGTTTTATTATTATTATTATAATTATTAATATCTTAAGTTATTGTATAATTGAAATGCCGTATTATCATATGCTAAGTTCTAGTATTATATTGTTCTTATTTTGTTAATTGTATATGGATAAACTATATATACATATATATATATGTATATATATATGTATTTATGAGTGCTTTTTATATTGTATTATTTGGATTGATATTATTGTTATTGTAATTAATGCGAACAAAACTAGAAGAAGAAAACAAATATTAGTAAATCAGAGATAAAATCTAGCCAAAAAGCAACAAGCACACATACGTATACGTGAATTTGAACACATATTTCATATACAGTATGTATGTACCACAAATATACTATATATGTATGTATGTACAATAAAATTGGTTAACTACCTATTTAGTATTTATATACATATACTTACTATGTATATTTCATAGAATATAATTTCGAATTGTATCTTTTCTTTGATTGTTTCTTGATTTTTGATAAACAACGCTTAAACCGCTTACCGCCCACACGTCACGCCTACCCCTTCGCCGTTGATGCGATCTGCACACACACACACACACACACAAACTCACAAACACACAATTACACACGCACATCAACCAACACATACACTCGCTCTCTCACTCTCACACACACACTCACTCACTCGCATACTCAATTCCAAATCAAATATACTGTATATGTGAATGTGTGTGTATATCAATACAGGCTGCATGAACAAGCAACAAATGAAGTTTAAAAATGTTTACCAACACTGTAGATATGCAACACCGTGACGCATTAGATAAACCGTTACCGTTAAAACCAAACACGAAAATGAAAGAGAGACAAGAAAACCAAAAATAAGAAACAACATCGAATGCAAATTTGGTGTTTAGCGTTCATAAATTGATATATTTAGTTGAATTGATTTGTTTGATATGCTTTTAATGCATTTTAGACCAGCATTGTGTTTATTCTGTGTTGTGGCAGCAAAAAAAAAAAAAAATTGAAATAAAATAGAAAATATATTTATGCCTACAATTGGAAAAGCGCCATCAATTGAAATCTTTCTAAACTTTTCCTCTGTCTCTTTTTTCACATAAAAAATCCCTCCAAATGCAAAACTTTATGAAACATTATTTGACGAACATTTTCCCATTGAATACACACAAAACCCAACACACACACACACACACGCACACACAACATGCCACAAATGCATCATCAACTGACATTGGTATCGAATGTGCAGCAATGAGACGGGCCTATCATCTCCGATACGCAGCGGCTATCTTAAACGCAAAACCTACCTGAGCCATCACTAGATCGATCCCAGCAGAGGAGCAACTTAACAGAGCGCGTCATAATAGACAAATGCAATAAAGAGAGATAGAGAGAGATAGCGAGAGCTAGAAAGAAATGTGTGCGTGATGAGTAATGCATTTTAGTTTATAGCATATCGATATGCAAAACTATCGATTAATATAACGCAACCAGCAACTCCCACAAATACAAGCCATGCAACTAGCAATCAACTATATTTATATAATAACATATATATAAACCAACATATACCTATCAAACAAAACGCTTCAAACATATTTAGATGCCATCTAAATATTTACTATTGGATCAGCAATAGTTGCAGTTTAACAACAACAACAATAAAAACAACAACAACAACTACATCTCAGCATCGATTGCCACCATATACCACATCTGTGTATATACATAAAGCCCGTTATATTATGCGCAATATATAGCTAAACAAACATATATGATGTATATACAATATACAAGATACAAGATATATATATATAAAAAATACCAAAAAATTAAAAAAAAAACTAAATCAATTGTACGACATAAAACAAAAGTCAAATGTGTCACGCGGTGAGTAGATAATCGATTGCAGTTAGCTGCAATTACCGTTATTTATAGAATAAAATCAATAATCGATATCATTTGGTGGTTAGTTTTTAAATGCCCATAAAGGAGAAAACTTTCTAGTTTGTACATGCAAAATTAGTTAAGTAAATCTGATTGAAATCGTAAATAGAGAATTAGTTTAGTTGGGACAGAAAATACTATTTTTATTATATATGCCTTTAGTTTGTTGCTCAGAAACACTTTAAAATGTAGCTTAAAGTATTAAAATAAAAAAAGTATTAGTCATCGAACGAATCGAAAACTAGAAATCTAATTTTTGTTCATTAGGTTAAGATTAATCGAGAGATAAATACATATATGGCAAAATTGTTAGGTTAATTTTTGCAGAGATTGATAATGAATTAGAAGACTTTAAGGTAGATTAGTTTTAAAGATATTATATTTTTAATCTCAATATACAGGATGGTAAGGATGCTTCAGAGCAATTTAAAAATTTAGTAAATACAAAATTACAATTATATAAATTATATTCTATATAAGAGCTCATGGTTATATGATTCAGAACAAAATTAGAATCAGATTATAAAAATGTAGCCAAAATATTTAAATTTCTTTGACTAGGAAAAGAGCTATTTATGACAGTATATTGTATATAATTTAAAAAAATTAAAATTAATTTTAATTTCTTTTAAATCTCATTTCTCAGGTACCTGGAAAGAAAGACTGTTTCCTCCTGTTGTTTGATGGTTTTTCAAACCACATAAAGAGTAAAAACAAAAACAAATAACACAAAAAATTATTGAAAAAAAAGAAGAAAAAATTAACAAGCAGCTAAATTCGATATATACAAATATACATATATAAATGTACATATGTATATGTATGTATGGGCACCTATATGTATGTATGTATGTAGTATGTGAGCTTATATGCTATAATTGTATAACAACAACAACAAAAAAGTCAACTTCTATGTATATATATATATTCAATGAAACCGTTTAACATACGAACAAAAAAAAAAAAAAAAAAACAAAACAAATCGAACAAAGTTCAATAAATGTGGTATACAAAAAAATAGAAAAATTGAAGCTGAGTATAACTTGCAGTTGGTAATACATAGAGATCTCGCTCAGAGAACAGCTCGATATGGCTGGTAGAGGTAAAAAGCGTTGCAAAATCAAATCACAAATTCAATGCATTTCCAAAAAAAGAAAAAAAAAAAATCTACATATATATATATATATATTGCTTCAGAACAAAATATTGATTACCCCAAACAAAAGATTCTATTTCTGTAATATATATGTATATAAGTATATGTGTGCGTGTGTGTGCAGAAATAAAAGGACGAAATTGAAATTGTTCCACAATGCAAAGGAAAACAATCTGTTTCTAATTCGAATCCTTGAGGAAACACATTAGAAATCTCTCTATAATTGTGATAGTTTTTCTCTACTGCAGATAAAAAGTAAAAAAAAAATTAATTAAAATATTATTCAACAACTATGCAAAATAAAAAAAAAAATAAATAAATAAATGTAATGTATATTAAAAAAAAAAACCTTTATCATCTGCAAAAAAAGGTTTTTGGAAATGCGAATCCGTTAAAAGTTCTGTAAGCTGTTAGTGTTACCTCGTGAGCCTATACATATGTATGTATATATAGCTGAGGATAATACATATATATTTATCCACCTTTAAGCCGGATGCAAAACAAACAGAGAAATAAAAAACAAATAACGCTCATTTGTGATAAACAATAATTGAGTACATAGTATACATTGATGTTGATGACAGAATCTTCATGTAATCCTAAACTGAATGCTACCTGAACAAATGCGAATCATATATATATATATATATATATATATATATATATATATATATATATATATATATATATATATATATATACTATATATATATATAATGTCCACACAAGTGTAACTAAAATATAAATGAAAACAAACTATGAACATGCAACACAACCGGAACATAATGGATCCAAATATTATGAATACAAAAGAAATTATATATACATATGTATATGCCAACATACATACATACATATAAATATATATATATGTATATATGCAACGTTAAACCTATACCTATATTAAAAAAAAAAAAAACTTATAGTGGTGCAGAAATACGGGATATTATTGCAAAGCCAGGTGTTCCAAGAAATAAAAAAGCATTACAAGTAAAAACCAATTAAAATACGTTCCTCTATATATTTAAAAGCGATAAAAATTAGATCTATTTATATATATCAAATAAGTTAATCCATATTGATATTATCTAGGAATAGACTCTCAGTTCACAAATGAACAAAAATAAAAAAAAAATAAACTAAAAATAAAGAATAATATGATTTTCGAGCAATCAAATGTTGCCCACTTTCCTGACGAGTTTCCTTCCACAGTTTCCCGTACAATTTTTTTTTTCTTTTTCTTAACTCTTTTATAGACTTTTTTATGCTTCAATTCCTATTCTAATTGTGCTTTATATAGCTTGAAACAATGCGAATTATATGAATAATTTAATAACCCACCATTTAGCTGATAAGAGCCCCAGCTGACAAGTCTAAAAAAAAAATAAATAAATAAACAAATTAAAAAAAAAAAAAAAAAACTAATAAAATGTGAAAACAAAGCGTTCAACTCGCAATATGTATATATATAAATACATATATATATATACAGAACAAAAGTTCAATATAAATTATATATATATATATATATATATATATATATATATATATATATATATATATATATATACTTATGTATGTATACATATGTATTTATTGAAAGTAAGTGTTAGAAGACAAAAAAAAAAAAAAAAAAAGAAAATCTAAATCTAAATCTAAATTGAAAACAAAAATGGAGCAATTCCAGATGCTAAATCTATTTACAAAAAAAAAAAAAAAAAAAACAAATTTAAGAAAGAAATGAGCGAAAGCTGCATTCAGAACGAGGCGCAAACACATACACATATGCCAGTGTATGTCTATGTGCGAGAAGGCATATATATATACATACATATATCTATATATCTATATCTATACATTTTCCGCAAAGTCAACTTTGTAGAGAGAGATAGGACCGTGTTATTGTTGAACAACTGGACAAGCTATTAGCTGAAATTCGAATTCACTGAAGTTGCTTCAACTCCAATCGCTGTCCAAATATTTTTCGATCTATGTTAGCTGTTTGTTAAATGTCCTGCGCGGCAGAGCGAGCGAGAAGGCAATATGCAGTTCAAATAAATAATGTGCAAAGAAAAAAAATATTTTAAAAAAATGTTCATAAAAAAAAAAAAACAAAACAAAAAAATGTTCTATTTGATGTTACAAATGAGAAAAACAAATAAAAAGATGTGAAAAAAAAAATAAATAAATGTTCTTTTATATATAGTGTATATATGGGGGTTCTTGAACTGTACTAATAAGCTGGTTAATAAGGGGCGTTCAGCGAAACGTATAATTGAGCTCGTTCCACGGCTGACTAAGTGAAAGCTGGGCATTGCTAAATTACTGATAAACCATGGACCGACCGAGAGAGATCATATGACTCGTGGACTTTGAGAGCCAGCGTAGAACAGCTGCTTCAATATGTTTTTTAAAATTTGTTACAATTTATTTATAGTCTCTAAATGTGCAACTAATTGCTTTACATACAGTATAAATGGTATTTGGAAACGTCTGTTATATCGTAATTAACATTATTTTGAAGGCATTAAGCAATTGCGAGCAGTTAGTTAGTTGCACACATATATGTATATTTAGAAGGCTCACAGCTTGGGCAGGCCGGCGGAGATGGCGCTCTCGATGCCGCAATGATCCTCGCCGCGCACAATGCGGAAGAAACCGTTATCGCCCCAGTCGGTGTTCCACGAGTTGCCAATCAGCCAGTAGGGCACCTTGCTGTCACCCCAAACGCCCCAGCCGAGTATGCGTATGGCATGTCCTCCCAGCTCTTTGCCATGGACATGCTTGTAGACGCCCGTCTTGTATAGAATCAAATCCTCATAGACTGTGAAGGCGCCTTCCACTGGGCCGTTGGTCATGATTTCGCGCTGAATGTCACGTGGATTGCGGCTGATCGAGTAGGATTTCGAGCCAAAGTGTTTGTCCTTGGCATATTCAACGGAGTAGCTAGACTCGCACTGATGCTTGCAGCGGGGAGTCTTGCCGTTCGAGCAGGGTGGGCGAGTGCCATTCACGTGATGCTCACAGGGCTCGATCTCATAGGGACGGCAGCCCTACAACAGACAAAAAGGAAGTTTACTAATGTAAGCTGGGCTGTGGCGTATTGTATGAGCTTACCTCATTGGAGTTATAGGAGCCGCCGCTCACGATACCCTTGTGTGTCCAGTAACTCCAGGCAGCGCCAGGGAAACCGCCATTGCAGCCAAAGCCGCAAGTGTGGCAACAGGAAACCAAATCGTCAGCCGAGAAATGGAAGTTGACAGTGCCATTGGAATGTATGCACACCTAGAAATAACAAATAAAACAAGTCAACAATTTGTTCTGCCTAAACAAAGAGCTTACACTCACTCACACAGACAGACAGACAGACACAGACACAAAGCCGTATAAACACAACGCAATTGTGTGAAATCGATAATCTAAACAGTGATAAGCACTAAGGCAGCTGCGTCATCTGCTTTGTTTGTGTGTGGGGCTGAGTGTGTTGTGCGAGGCATGGGTCAGTGGGGCATCGAAACTTACGCGATCGGACATTGCCTCGACGGCACCAAACGCCCAGCAGGAGCCGCAAGAGCCCTGATCACGTATTTCGCCAATTGTGGGGCAATTAGGCCAGGCAGTACGTGCATCAAAGGATTCGGGCAGATCCTCTCCATCATCGCCCACCAGATTGCCCAGCACTTGGCTCTTCTCGGGCAGCGTAAACTTATGCGCATCGGGATGGACGCCCATTAGGCCGCGTATATGTGCCTCAGATACAGATGCATCAAAGTTGCGTCCAGGCTGGTGGTGGAAATAAACATTGCAATTGTCACGTCATCAATAATAATAATAGTAATTATTATTATTATTGCTTACCGTCCAGGTCTTTGCTTTGCTGCGCACCAGCTCGATGAATTCATCGCTTAGCATATGCGGATCTTTACCTGTGGCGGCTGCTACGGCCACCAGGGCCAGCAGCGTCACATTTGCTGCGAAATATTTCATTTTGTCAAAATGGCGTTGACGGCGCAATTGAAAAATTGTCAGAGCACAGTCAGCTAATCGTATGTGTATATATAAATATATGTATATATATTTGTCAATATAGATAACAGTGTAGTCTTTCTGAATTTTATTTAGTTGACTGCCAGCCTCCAGCTGCAATTGCAAACTGTTGAAGAGTTTAGTTAGGCATAATTTATATGCGTTGTTTCTTTGTTTTTTTTTTTTTCAAAGCAGCTGATAAGCGGCCATTGCAGCGATGACAAAAACAACATGAGTCTCTTATCGATAGATAGCAGCCACGATAGTTACGCAGTGCTGGTCATATTGATATTTCACTATAGCCGTGTCGCATTTCAAAATAGTTGATTGCATTAAAAAAAAATGTAATATTTCAATAGTCGTTGTAATATAGACTATCAACAATATAAGTAGAGAGTTTAAGAAGCAAATTTATATTATTATTTACTTTATTTACAATAAAATTACTTAGTATTATTACATTAATATATTGTTTGGCTTAGACATATGGATTCCAGTTGCTGCCGTCCTCTGGCAGCAGATTGTTTGTTATTAGCAAAATCACGTCGATAATCCACCAGACTCCAACGCCGCCCATTGTCAATAGTTTGCCCACAGCTGTGCCTGTTTGTCCCAAGCAGAAGCGATCCATACCCAGGAAGCCCAGCAGCATGCTGTATATCAGTGTCGTGACGAAATAGTGATCCGTGTAGCGTACACAGGGCACACCATCTCGGAAGAAGGTGCGCGCTCCGTAACAGTCGATATCTGTGTAGACGGTGCATTGGACTTTCGTGTGCTCCACATCTTCGTAGTTGGAGCCACCGAAACGCAGACAGCCATAGCCCTTCTCATTGCGTGCCGAATCGTTATTCCGATGATCGATGGGCTCTTTGCATTCGAGGAAATCCCGTGGCAAAAATGAGCACATCACATTCGGCCCCAGTGGATTGAATGCCGAGTTGGACGCTGAAGCTGCCTGTGAATTGGAGCCAACTTGTGATTGGGCCTGGACGGGCACAACCGATTGGACAGCTGTGCCGGAGACAACCGTTTGGGGCTGTTCCTTATCGCTGCGAGCCTGAATGGCATGACTGATCGGATTAATGACCAGAAAGGGGATAACAACGCTGAATAAAATTAGTTTCCGCTCCATTTTTGTTTTCTGTTGCAGTGCACCAGAGCCACTAGAGATGAGCGAGAGACAGCTAGTTATGTGTACAAGAATTCATCGCGTGCAGTATCTATGACGATTGTAAATCATCGATAACTTATTCAACGTTGTTTATCACTGTGTACATTGGCGTCCCTAAAATATAATTGTGTTATTAAAAGTCGCCGTTGCATTTTCCTGATCGCGATTTTAAAAGCACCATCACAATAAATAAACATAAATTTATCAGGGCGCAAGAGTACAATGTTCTGCATGCACCTTTAGTGTATATTATTTTCGTTGACAACATTCACATTCGTAATGGATATTTTTGAAAATATTTGCCGCACTTGTGGCAACGACTGCCTCGATGCACTGGATATATTCGAAGATAGCGTGGCGGTGCTGGATAAAAACATTCTGATATCTGAGATGCTGTCTAGCTGCTTTCCCAGCGGAGCATCGCTGCCAGAGCTGAGCGAGAACGATGTCTATCCCAAGCAGATATGCCGGGTGTGCACCAAAAAACTGATTATGATTTATGAATTCAACAATAAGTGGATAACGGCAACCAATGAATTCACAGTTGCCTTGAAATTCGAGCAACGCCGCAATCGAAGCCGTTTGACGCAGTCACTTTCATCGCCGGACAACCAATTGCCCCTTAAATGCACCGTAAAGGCAATTGAAACAAATGTGAAATCCATTGGACCAGCCCACGCCACTGGCATCAAGGCAGAAACCATTGTGTTCAAGGATGAGCCAAATGAGGGTAATCTCTTTATAATAAATAATAAATTCCAGATTGGACTACAAATTTCTTTACATTATAGGTACTGAAATAGACGACCTAATCGACGAGACTGAGGAGGAGCAGGATCTGCACCCAAAGAGCAACATATCAATCAGCTCGACAATCAATTATCAATGCGCCTTATGTGATGAATGCTACCATACGCTGGCGGCCTACCAAAAGCATCACAAAGTCAGCCATCGCAACTCGCAGTTCATGTTCTATACGCCAGGACAATAGAGCTGTCTCGCTTTGTAACAGACTAAAATATCTATATTAATACATATATATATATATATATACCGAATCTATTTGTATACATTTTGTTTTACTTAGCTATTTTTTTTTTTTTTGTATTGCGGCAGCGCGAAAGATTGAAAACAAAGCGTACACAATAATTTGATTAATCATCTTCGTCGTTGCGCACTTTCTCGGCACGGGGATCATCGTGCCTGTAGACCACATATCCCATTTTGTAGCGACGATTGTCACCATCCTTGGCGTAGTAGTTGGTAACGCCTATACCAGCCATGATGATGCCTGTAATGGCTAAGAACGAGCCGCCAACGATATCGGGAATCTCGTTCCAGGCACGCTTCAGCAGCGACGTTGAACCACGAGCGGCGGATGCTGACATTGTGGGCGTCTGCAAGTAGGATTTGTATGTAAATTTAATCGAACAATAGCTTGAATAATATTGTTATACTTAATAAATTTACGCGTTTCAGTTACACAACAAGAGCAATCCTGTTGTTGTAGCGATGTGATTTGACAGCAATATTTAGAAGTGTTATCGATAGCCGAAAACAACAAATTGAAAGCAGCGCACACTTGTTTAAGCAGGTTGGCAGTCTTGCTCCATTATTTACTAAATGTAATTTTTTTTGTTTAAAAAAGGAAAGTGTATATTGCTTTAAAGTAATTGCTAAACTTGCTAAAGCATTTGTAATGATGCACACGTAATCTGGTAGTGTCTTTCAAAGGCAATGTTGAAGAAATCCCGTTTACCCGCCAAGCTCTCAAAATATCGATAGTTTTATGCTTAACAGTATGTGTTGCAATATAACAGCACCTGTTTCTCGCTCTTTACAGAAAACACAACAATCGTTTCCCAGCAAAAGGGGTGTAAGTTTCAATTGCCTCTGTTTGTTTTTATAAGCTTTTAAAAATATCTGAAAATTATTCGTAGTGGTAAAACAGTATGACGGCTATACCAGGACGAGCTCTGCATTATGTATTCAAGATTGGTGATCGCAGCAAGAACTCGTTCTTCTTTCGCACGATTCTGGGAATGCAGGTGAGATGGAGTTCACCTTAGTCAAGTTGCCAAGTTGCAAAACCCGGTTATAAACATGGCTGTATATGTGTCACAGTTGGCCTGTATGTATGTATGTGGGGGAATTAGAATAGAATGGAGATGTATGTTTGTATATTTTATCTATCTAACGTGACTTGGCAATTTGATCAACAGTTGTTTATTGTATGCTAATTATAGATGTTAGATAAGCGGCAACTGACATTAAGATTCTCTCTTCAACAATAGGTTTTGAGGCATGAGGAGTTCAAAGAAGGTTGCGATGCGGAATGCAATGGGTATGCGAATGTGAAACACTTTTTTTATAATATTTTTCATTCTCTTATTTTTATACTCAGACCCTATGACAATCGCTGGAGCAAGACCATGGTCGGCTATGGGCCAGAAAAGTCGCATTTTGTCATTGAGCTGACGTACAACTATGGCGTGAAGAGCTACGACCTGGGTAACTTTTACCTCTCTCCAGACCCATCTCATTCCTCTCATCTTCTCACGTTTTCATTCACCACTTGCAGGCAACGACTTTGGCGGCATCACCATCAACTCCAAGGATATCCTGAAGCGTGCCACCGAGCACGCCTATCCCATTGCCAAGCAGGGCGACAAGAGTGTGCTTACCTCGCCAGATGGTTACAAGTTCTACATTTTGGAGTCATCGCCCGACTCTGATCCAGTGCAAGAGGTTGAGCTGCATGTGACCAAGTTGGATGCTACGCGCAAGTACTGGACAGAGCTGCTCAAGATGCAGCTGCTGAATGCCAGCGAGAATTCCATTCAGCTCGCATATGATAAGAAACAAACAGCTCTGCGTCTCACGGTTCTCAAAGAGCCGCTGAATCGTGCCAAGGCATATGGACGCATCGCCTTTGCAGTGCCTGCAGCCATTCAGAAGCCCTTGTTCGATGAGGTTCAAAAGGCGGGCGGCACCATATTGAAGCCATTGATAACATTGGACACACCCGGAAAAGCAACGGTGACGGTTCTAATTCTGGCCGATCCCGATGGTCACGAGATATGCTTTGTCGACGAGGAGGGCTTCTCGGAGCTATCTCAAGTGGAGGAGAATGCGGCGGCACAATTAGACAAGTACATAAGCAAAGATCCATTCCAGGAGAAGAAGGAGGCGCAGAAGTAAACCAAACAAATGCGTTGGGCCTCGTTTATTAATCTTAATCAATGTATACAGGATCAGGCATCAATATAACATACATATATAGATATATTTTTTAAAACGATATTTACACACATTTTGAGAAAATGCATAAAGTGAAAATATTAGAAATTATAATGATTTTTTTTTTTAATTCTTGTAATAATAAATTTGTAATATATACATAAATATACATACACACATACTATATGTATGTATTTATGCAGTTTACTGTAAGTAAGTGACTTACTAGCTAACGTTTTTCATGCTGCCGATACTGTTAGGAGAGTTTAAGACTTCGCTCTTGTCGGAAGTGCTCGACTCGCAGATACCCTGAATTATGCAACGATGTGTTTTATTTGCTTATTCAATATTTTTTTGAGACATGCATACAGATATACAAACAAATACATTACTATCGTATCTAACACTACGATTTTTATGAAGCTTTCAGCTCAGTCATATATTTGTTCTTCTTCTTTTGACATAGGAATTCACAAATATATCAACAGCGTCCCTTCGCTTTGAGTTTCAATTGCATACTCCCGCATTCAGTAAGCAAGCGCACAGTTGCTGCGAATGGGGAGCGGGCGAATAAGCAGAGCGAGCATAAGGAGTGCGAGCTCAAGGAGTGAGAGCGAGTGATCGAGCAATATTGCCGTTCTCGCAACTCCAGCTTCAAGCCGTGCTCGAAATTAACCGTTGTTCGATGTCTGCAAATGAGTGTCTTTCACTTACACTCACTCAATCTACAATCAAAGTACAACCGTTTTTTTGTTTGTTTTTTGCTTTGTTTTGCTCTCGTTGTTCTACGACCGTTTGGTTGAGTTATGTAGATATGTATGTATGTATGTATATTGTACTATATGATAATTATAATTATATTGTATTATTCATTTATATAAAAATATTTTATTTGAGTATTTAAGTGGCATCATGTCAGATAATATAAGAAAATATTGCTTACAAAAAATAATGAAAAAAAATATATATAGTCAAAGTATTCCGTATATATTTGTCATTACGTTTTTTTAATAATTTTTTTTTACTTTTAATTTTAGTTTCGTTTAAATTTGTTTTCAATTTAAAATAATTTTTGTTAGATTTTCTTTTTTTTTTTTAAAGAATTTTTTTCATTTATTTTCTTAACCAAAAAGCGCGATTTTCTTTTTTTTTTTATTATTATTTATTTGAGCATAATTGGTCAGAGTCAGAGTCAGAATCATGTCAGATTCGTGGACAGCACCACCAGCCGCTGTGGCACCGCATCGGAATCCGTGGGAGTTGAACTGTTGGTCGGATCAGCAAAATCGCTTGATATGGCGCAGTTGGGCCCAGAATCTAGCCAGAACTCGTCACAATATGGCTGCCATGTATTACTTTGATAAGTCCATTAACGAGCAGGATGCGAATCAATTCATGGCGCTCTGCTTGCGCAGCAATTTCAAACGAAGCATCGCCAAATCGGATCAGGCCCTGGAGGATGCTGAACGGGCCATTGCGATAGCACCAGACAATCCATACGTGAATCTGCATAGGGTCGATGCACTATACGATCTGAATAGGTTCGAGGATACCAAGATTTCGCTGCACAACAATTCGCTCCTGCTCACGGGCAACAAGCGGGCGCCGTTCAATCATCGACTGCAGGTTGTGAATAGCAATTTTAATGACAATGTGGGGGATAGTCTGCGTCCGTTCTTTCTGAAGAACTTGACGCGCATGGATGAGATCTATGAGGCGACATTGAAATCGGATAGGGTGAAGCCAACAACGCGCTGGAAGGCGCTAAATGATCTCAACGAGTGCGACGTGAATAGCCTAAAGGAAAAGAAAAATATTTGGATATCGCCGTTGGAGATAGCGCGACGAAAGCGTAAGATGAAAATCTATAATCAAACCTATATGAATGGCTCCTGGATCGATATTGCATTCCTGAAGACTCTGCGCAATAATCCCATTGTGCTATTGGACAAGTATTACAATTCCGCCAAGGAGCGAAGAGAATACCTCAATGAATCCTATACGAGCGTGAAAAAGTTCATCAAAATGCTGCACGGTCGCAGTCCCATGTACAATGAGCGATACCAACGCTTGTCCAATCCTGAAACCATGGAACGCCTCCATCAAGCCAATATGTATCGCATCCAGTATCAGGCACGTCGAAATATGCTATCGATACTACGCACCGTTCGCGCCATACGCGAACAGAAGGATGTGCAGGTGAGTCAATGATGTATATTTTGAATATATTATATATATTGTGTATATACACCCATTCAAATGGATTAATAGGGTATCATTTTTAGTAAATCAATAGAGAAGGTCAGCATCGAGCTGTTATTCCAAATTTGAAGTCGCTAGCTTGAATAGCCACGAAATGGCGAACAGCTTTAAGTATAGTTAGATGGGCAGATAGAAAAACAGTCAGACAGATAAACGGAAGCTTGAAGGCACAATACGGCGGGCAATGAGACGAACAGACATGCGGACAGTAAAACGGATAGTCGAACGGGAAGTAGGATAGATAATCAGACGAATAGTTGGACAGATGGCAAGACGGACAGTTTTACAAGGAGTTGGATGGACAATTAGGCAGACAGCAAGACGGACAATCGATGGATAGTCAGACGGATAGTTAGACTGAACATTTCAGAGTGATATTCGGATAGACGAATGGTAAGATGGAGGGAAAGATGGACGGAAATTCAGATCGACAGGAAGACGGACATTTAGGAATAACAAATGATGGGTAGTGGAACGGATAGTCAGACGGGTAGTTAGACGGACGTAAAGTTAGGCGGACACATAGACAGGAAGACAATTCAAAATTCAGCTGAATGCCATTTGCCAATGAGTCGAATTGCGACAGCTTACACCTTGTTTAATTCAGATAGATAAGTCCATTTTTTATAGCATAAATATATAGTCTTTCAAATTGATATTGAAATTTGTAATTCTTAATTGAATAGCGTCTGCGCAAGTTTGTGGCAAAAGTAATGGGCGAATTTGTTGTGTTGAAGACGAAGGCGGTAATGCCATGGAAGATCGAGTTTATGAACGAGGTGTACAATCATTTGGCATTGAGTTTGTGCGAGGCGTATAATATACCGAACTACAAGGTGTCGCCGTACGATCACGATTCCATGTGCCGTCTATTGGGCGTGAATCCCTTTAAGCCCACCGAGGTGCACGAAGTTGTGTTTGGCGATCGATCCTCGTACGTGTACGAGGACAGCGGCTCTGTGTTCGAGCAGAATCAGGGAGTCAGGTGAGGCAACACCTAATTTAGGTAGATAGATAAAGGGAGCTAATTGTCAATTTGTGAAAACGTTTAGGCTGGCCAAAGAGGCGCTGGATAAGCGCCTGCACTTCTCCAAGCTGCCCATCGAGCGCAGTTATTTGCTGTTCGAGATTGCGGACTTTTTGTTGATGCAGAATCATCTGGTGCAAAGCCTGCAGTACGCAAAGCGTGCCATCGACGAGGCGAGACGAGCCAATAGTAAAATTTGGGAATTTCTAGCCACCATGGTGCAGGCGAAGGCGCACGCGATACTCTGTAAATTCGAGCGTCAGGCGGAGGTGCTCAATGGAGCCTACCAGCTGGCCAAGGATCTCAAGTCGGCCAAACTCTGCACCTTCATTGAGCTGTGCCGCATGCTCAACAAGGACTACATGATGCTGCGCAAGATGGCCATGCCCGTGGCGACCAGACGAATACGTTATAGGGTCTCCAATCGCTCCAGCTATATGCTGCAGCAGCCAACGCCCGAAAAGGCCGGATCGCACTAGTGAAGCGAGTGCCGTACAATTAACACAATGCGAGACTTTCCCGCATTTTGATTGTATGGCAAACGTTTCACTAGCTCGATTGCGACTCGAGTGAGTGAGTGAGGGAGGCTCTCTTTCAGTTTAAGTATTGTATTTCATTCAATCCATCAAATCAACAAAAATATTTCAAATTTTATGCTTAGTTTAACAAACGACATAAATTGACATTACAAAATTATGTAATTCAAAAGAAAACATACTAAAAAAAAAAAAAAATTATCAAATGCAATTTCTTATTGCACTGTAAATAAAATTCAATTTATTTTCAACAAAGAATTGAAGAATTTTTTTAATAAATTGTGTAAATGAGAATTGCATAGAAAGGCAATTCAATGCTAAGAATAAAGAATATTTTAAATAAAGAATTTATTCTATTTGATTAAATTTATAGCTAGTATTGCTCTAGTCTAGTCTAGCTGCTGTCCTAAATATTTTGTCACTTCCATAGAACAAACTGAGTATCTGAGATTTTAATATACTATATATATGGTATATTTCATGCGACTCTACATACCAGATTCTGAGCATATTTAGTTCTTATAGTCTTCGAGTTATATATATATATAAAAAAAATAACTAGTTCTTATTACTAGCTTTTATAAGTAACTCCAAAAAAATTGTCAAATAATTTTATATTTTATTATCATATTTTAATAATATTGAATTGTCAAACTAAAAACTCTATTAACATGCTTCACTATTCAATTTTCATTTTATTTATTTATTTATTATTTATTTTTTATTTTTTTAAATTTTAGTTTACTCTCATTTTAATATAGTATACATTTTGTATTTAATAATGATTTACTCATCAATTTTTAATCAAATATGAAGTGCGAATGTCATTGCTAATTAATTATTTATTGGCATTGCTCACGACTAATAAAGCATATTAATTATATGTTCATTTTATTAATTTAAACTGACAAAATTACAATTGAAAACTTGTTTCACGATGTACATATACATACATATATATGTATATGTATATATGTACATATAGATATATATAGGGAATGCCCCTTTTACCATTGCTAATGAGTCGCCTAGACTATTCAATTAATATATGCATATTGTATATAACATTTTAAAGTCTAAAAGGAAAATTACAAAAAATAAAGTATTATAAAGAGGGAATATCCCTAGCTTTTATTCAGTTCAGTTCTTTGACGTGTTTCTTTTCCGTTTGGGTTTTCTGGTTTCCCGAACATCGTTCAGAGAGATATTTTATTTAAAGGATATTTGAGTCGACTATCATTTTGAATACAAATTAAATTTGGGAATACCTCTAATTATTACAAACTCTATTTCTCTTAATTTCTAGTTAATTTCCATTATTTACAGAGAATCTGAATAGATCCATGCCAAGCTGCATTAGCAGAAAATATAAATATAAATTGATGAAGGGAATGCCCCTAGTTATAGCTGAAACCTGTTAATTATCTAAATAAACACTAGAACTTTATTTACAGAGTATTTGAGTGAATTTGATGCATCTCATTCCCATTCCCATTCCCATTCCCATTCCCATCCCGCCTATGCATCAAATATAAATTGATGAACACTTCTAGGAAATCCGTTCATTTGTAATTTCATTTCCTCATTGTTTATGGTGTCAATTTGCTGTTGCATTGAGCACGTATGCAGCTCGTCGCTGGCAATTGTCAGTTTTAAATACCATTTAATATTTTATTTGGAGCTTTTGGCACGTTTTTTGTAAATTCATCTGCACACATACTATTTATTAGTATGCCAAATGCAATGCACTTGACTCCATTCAATTTCGATCTAAATGGGTTGGCGGGCGGTAGAGAGAGAGAGAGAGTGGCACGATAGGGGGGGCTGGCACTTGTTTTCCATCGATGAATTGTCGCATGTTTGCTGCCCCAAACGACATAAAATGGCCAAAAGAAGAAGAAGAAAAAAAAGAATATAGGAAAACTGAAAAGCAAAATGCAAACGACAATCGAGTGACGAACCAAGCGAACGAATCGAAACCGAACGGCGAATGTTGTTGCCATTTGTCGCATGCAATGCAATGCCGCGGCCGCCGCAAATATGCAAAAGAGCAAAATGCGTCAATAAATGCAGAATGCTACACTTGCAACACAAGCGGCACGAATGAAAAATGTGCTGAAAAAGTTTTATTGTGTCAATGCTGGCCGTAGACAGAGAGCGAGAGAGAGAGAGAGAGAGAGAGAGTGAGTGAGGGAGGGCGAGCGAGAGAGAAAGCGCGCTGAGTTGGCAAGTAATAATGGGCCAAAATACACACACACACACATGCAATGCTTTACTCTCAATAAACACACACACACATCTACATTGATGCATGTGTATATGTATGTACTTGCGGCTCATTATGCCCGGCTGCCATTAAAAATGAAAATAGACGAAAAATACGCAAATACACTGAGCGAAAATTGTCAGTTCGACTGGGCCCGTCCACTTCAGTCCACTGGGCTTTCGTGCCTTGCACTTCAAGCTGTTGCCAAAAAAAAAAAAAAGAAAAAAATATATAAATAAATGAAAAATAAAGTCACAACAACAATATGTAGCAACAGAAGGCAGGCCACCTGCCATGTTGCAAAAAAAAAAAAAAAAGAAAAGAAAAACAACAAAAAATGGCAACCTTATTGGCCAAAATTGAGGTCAACAGAAGAAGGTCGCATCGACTCGGCCGGCAGTTTGTGAGTTTTGCAAAGCAAACTCACAAGACGATTCCCAGTCAACGTCGCGTCGCGACTCGCAACTGGCAACCGGCAAACTCTGATGGCAACGGTGACGGCCACGATAACAGCACAAATAATTGGCCACGGCAACCGAAAGAACCAAATTGCATTGAACGTTAAGTTGCCATTTGTGTGCGAGAGAGGGCCACAGTGCCACACAACTGCTGGGCAACTTTCAAATGATAGCCTACACACAATTGCAGGCACACACACACACACACCTATATACACCTATATACATGTCTGTGTATAAATTAAATAAATAATTTTCTTTAAGAGCTGGCTTTTCGGGTTAGGCCAATGGTTTTTTAGCCTGTTATTTGATTTGTTTATAATATTTTTTTGGCTGTTATTTTATTTGTTTATTTGATTTATATATTTTTTACATTTTTGTTTTTTATTTTGTTCAATTTTCTGTTATTTTATTTGTTTATTATATTATTTATTGTTTATTAATACAATTTTCAAATTTTTTTATTTTTGTTTTGTAAAATTTAATTTTTTTGAAATTGTATAATTTATTATTTTATATTTATTTTGTACTATTTTTCCATTATTATATTTAATTATGTTGTACTGTTGTATTTTGTTTTTATTTATTTTTATTGTTTTTTTTTTGTTATTTATTTATTTTTTTAATTATTTATTTTTATTATTTAATTTTTTTATTTGTAGTTTTCATTATCATATTATTATTATTATTATTTATGTTGTATTAATTTATTTTGTATTTACTTATTTTTCATTTTTTTTTATTTTTTAATTATTAATTTTGTATTTTATTATTATTTTTATTTATTATTATTTTTTTATTTTTTGAAATATTTGCATTTCTTATGATTTCATTTTATTTTTATTTTTTTTCACTATTTTATATGTGTAGTTTTTATTTATATGTAATATTATATTTATTTTTTATTATTTCAATTTTTGTATTATTTGCATTTTCAATTATTATATTTATTTATGTTGTACTATTTTATTTTGTACTTATTTATTTTTTATTAATTAAAAAAATTTATTGTGTATTTATTTATTTTTATTATTAATTTTAAATTTTGTAATAATTAATTGTTTTTTTTTTTTTGTACTAAGTAATTTTTTATTTATTTTTTTCAATTTTTATTTTATTTGCATTTTACATTATCATGTTTATTTATTTTGTATGATTTTATTTTTTGTGATTTTTGTTTTTTATTATTTACTTTTTTGTATTATTTTATTTTGTATTTATTTATTTGTTGTTTATTTATTTGTTTTATTAATTTTTATATTATTTTTTATTTTTAATTATTAATTTATTAATTTTTTATTTTTGTATTTTTTTTTAATAGCCTCCAGTTTAATTTATATTTAATGTTGCTACGTGAACCCGACTCGATTCGCATTCACATAAAACAAAACTTCGATTATTTCATTAGCCAAAAACCAAAATCACGTTGCGGTTAAGCAAGTTAGCTTAAATTAAGCAATTCTCCCTCTCTCCCTCTCTCCCCCTCTCCCCCTCTCCCCCTCTCTCTCTTTCTCTCTCTCTCTCTCTTTCTCTCTCTCGCTCGAGCTGAAGGCTGAAACTAAATTCACTTGAAATTATTAAAAGTTTCATTAAATCAATGAATTTCTCAGCAGCTTACTCTGAACTTTAATCAAGTTGAAGTTGAGCAAGTTGTTTGCAAGTTGAAATTTCGCTTGAGCTTGCTAAAAAAATTTATTGATTATATTATGAATCATATATGTATAAGTATGTGTGCATATATGTATGTATATATTTGTAATAAGCCTTAATTAAATTATGCTTCCCATTGAAAATTGTAGTTCTGGGCGTCTGTCTGTTCATCTCTTTATCTGTCTGCCTCTCGACCTATCTATCCGTCAATCTTTCAGTTAGCCCGTTTTTTCGTTTGTCGGTCAGGCCGATATTAATCGATAATTTGAGCTCGTTTCTTAGGCCTATCTGTGAATATTTATCTGCCTTTCTATTTAAAAAATACAACTCTTACATTTCTGCCATGTTTCTTTACTTCTCTTCAGCACACAATTTTTCTCAGTGTATATCTGGTATGTGCATGTGTGTGTGTGTGTGTTTGCTTGCTATGGTTGGTGGCAACTACTAATTTACGACTGGTTGCCTGGCTTCCTGGGAAGACTCTCTAAAGATTGCAGCAATTGTCGACCCTCTCGTGGCTCGCACAGCGCAGTTAAATGAAAGCGAACCACCAAAAGCATTAACAAAATAACAAACATGAACTCGCAACTATTTGTGCGACTATGGAATACCAATTTGTGGATTAGAAACTAGAAATGTGAATGAATAGAGGAAATTACTAATATAATAAAAGCTAGTTTTATATATACATTGGAAGATAATATGATGGGAGCAAAGGACAAGTCTAACTACAATGGAGTTCAATTGGTGATAGAATCTATATATAGAGATATGGAGTAGAAGTCTATAAAGATAGGACCTTCTGAAAACCAATTCAATTTCAATGACGTGACTAATGTAAAGTATATCTTAATGATAAATAATATAAATTACTTTTCATACAGATATGAATATATTGATATGCATATACCTTCTATTAGCTGAAGCTGTAGGGTATATATAGCTGTATATGCATATATTGCAAGTAAACCATTTAAACAAATGTGAGAAATGTCCAAAACTTCATACATATGTACATACCCACGTACATACATATACATACATATGGACACATGTAGATATGATAGCTAGTGGGCGCATGGGTGTGGCTAGTGGCATTTAGTGTCCCCAATAGGCACATGCAATGCATTAGGCCCAGTTGGTACGCTAACGCCCTCAATACAATCAATGGACCCCACCAAGGTGCCATTAGCCAAAACAAACAATAATAGCAGCTGGCTTGAGCGATGTGGATGCAGCTAAACAAATAAAATTAAAATATTATGTCGAATGCAAATAAAACTCTAGTACTTACCATGCAAATCGAATAATAAATCGAGATGAGACGAACTGAGACGGAGACAGAGACACGGACATACTAGACATAGGCCAAGATTGGGCCAGTCATAAAACGTTATGAGTAATCACAGACGCATAGCTGACAATAACAGACACAAGCACGAGCATCATTTGGATAGAGTCGATTATCAAATGCCCTAAACTATGCATTCAATTGATCAAATATTAGTAGAATGACAATGACAATGACAATGACAATGACAATGACAATGACAATGACAATGACAATGACAATGACAATGACAATGACAATGACAATGACAATGACAATGACAATGACAATGACAATGACAATGACAATGACAATGACAATGACAATGACAATGACAATGACAATGACAATGACAATGACAATGACAATGACAATGACAATGACAATGACAATGACAATGATAATGACAATGACAATGACAATGACAATGACAATGACAATGACAATGACAATGACAATGACAATGACAATGACAATGACAATGACAATGACAATGACAATGACAATGACAATGACAATGACAATGACAATGACAATGACAATGACAATGACAATGACAATGACAATGACAATGACAATGACAATGACAATGACAATGACAATGACAATGACAATGACAATGACAATGACAATGACAATGACAATGCTTGCGCGTTGCTGCTGCCTCGACATAACTGTGCACATACCCTATACCCTACCTAGTTCCAAAAAAAAGAAGAAGAAGAACAACAAGCCAAATAAACACATAAATAAATCAAACATGGCCCACGACAAATCTCGGTTGGCCAGCACATTAAAATATGGCCAATAACAACCAAATATCCATGATACGATGATGATGATTATGGCTGATGATGATGACGATAATGATGATAATGATGGCGATGATGACGATGTTTGCTGACCATGGGTAAATGCTCGGTAATAAGAGATGCAGAGAACAAAATCAAATCTCGCTGCCGTGAATAACTGACTGCGGCATACTCGCTTCTATTTGCCAGCTGAAATATACGGAGTGTGTGAATTACACAAACCGCGAAAGCCAATATACTCCTGTTGACGTGGTGAAGCGCGTCTGAAAGTGGTAGGAAAAAAAATTCAAAACCGAATTCGACTTGCACATTTTTGTAATCAACATAAAATCCAATCATCCGTCATGGACTGCGGCCAACAGACGTTAGGCGGTGTTAGGGGCTGTGTGTGGCGATTTTGTGGGTGGCCAAAGGGATTTTCATACCTAGTAGCTATTGGCAGTGGGTCATGAACGGCTAGAGTAGCTGCTGATTGTTGATGTTCGAATTCATGAAGTGTGTCCAATTCTTAAAGGAGCTATATAATCATATTTAGGAACAGATCTTACGATGTACGAGCTACCCTGTTGAAAATTTAAATGTTTTCATATTAATTCATATACAAGTTTCGAATTATTTGATTTATATATTTATATATATTATTCAAATAAAAGCTAACAGCTATATATAAGATTACCTATTTTAATTCTGGTACTTTGCATAGCTCTTAGATCTTCTTAGCCTGACACAATTGACCTTGCTTTGCCTTGACCTTCACTAGAGCATGCTCGACCTTGATTCAACATACAGGGTATCTAATCGTCACGTAACTGCGACTGCAGCAGTTTTTCTTGTTTCTGCTTATGACCACAATGCGGTCTGTTCGGTTGTACGGCCCGGGGCAAGTATGTAAGTAAGTAAGTTCTTGCGCTGCCTTTAAAAAATGCCAAAAAACGAAAATTTTGATTTATGAGTTGGAGTAGCAAAACCAAAATATACGCTGCTCATTTATAACGCGCTTAAATCTAATACGCTCAGTTCTCATGCGAGAAGTCGGACGCAATGGCGGGTAGTCGGGTTACACACTGTCTCGATGTCTTGCTGTCTCGCAGTGTCGTCGTTGTCGTTGTCGTTGTCGCTGCTCTGGTTCTCGCCCTGGTTCTGTTCTGGCCGTGGTCCCTGTTCGGTGTCCTCGTCGTGTTCTATGGACGAGACGGGCTTGTCTTCTTGGCGCTGTCGTGTCCGTATCCGCCAACCGCCAAACGTGCGTAAAGCGACGCGTGTCCGCTTTATGATTAATATGCGCTACAACACAAAATACACGATAAATAAGCAGGAATCGCTCCAGCTGGAGTGGGAGCTGGCGTAACTGACGCACAGTTGCCGGAATGCCAGATGAAAGATGAAGACAAGGCACAGACGCTGTCTCGCTTGATGCCCAGTACTCTGCGCTCATAAGTAGGCAATGATTTTTTTCGCTCGCCCACATACCTAGCGCTTTGGGGGATTGAACGTTTGTCGAGTTACACCCACGACGACTCCGTTGATTGAGGATGCTACATATCTATTCTTTGTGGATTTTAAATATTATAGTATTTTTAGTAATTCGCGTAATCTTGATTTAAAGTAGTTAATGTTTCTAGTATTTTAGTGTTCTTGTCTACTAGGAATTCTAATATTTTTGAGTTTTATTAAGTTTTACAAAATATTTCTTGTACTTGTGTGGTTTCTAGTATTTCTTCTAAGTCTTCGTCTATTGCTAGTGTTTTTAATATTTTTTAGTTTTACATGTTTTATTATATATCTATGTATACCGGGTTATGGTATATGTATTTCTAATATTTCTAGTATTTCCTGTATATTCTATATATAATGAATTTTTAATAGTTCCAACAGTCGTAGTATTTTTAATAGTTCTAGCATTTCTAACACTTGTGGTATATTCTGTATTTGTAGTATTTTCTGTATAATGAGTATTTATAATTTTTGTTAAAGTATTTTTAGTAGTTCTAATATTTATAAAATTTATAAAATTTTTGTAGAATTTTCTGATAGCTCTAATATTTTTTGAATTTCGTGTAATTCTAGTATTTTCTGTCTATTGAGTATGTAGTCTTTTTCTAGTATTACCTAATTGCTCCAGCTTGTCTTCTAGTATTTTTAATTGGTTTAGTTTGTACCGCGTCCCCCGCCGCTGCCAAATGGCTTAAAGCACTCAAAGCATCGAACGACCATTCCCAGTTGACCTCTTCTGTTGTACTGTCACTCTCTCTTTCCTGATCGTTCGCTTCCGCTCAGTTGCTCTCTCGCTCACTCCAGCGCTCGCCATCGCTGTCTCCGCTCGTCTCCCTCTCTGTCTTTGGTCCGTTGTTGAGCTGCTTTTGTGCCATTGTGACAATGGTGACCCAGCTTCAGCTTCAGGTCCAGGGCACACAAGGAATGATAACGGCAAACAAACAAATTAGCACAACTGCCGCAACGGCATTTGTGGCACTCAGTGTTTGCGCCAAGATGCTTGCATGTGTGTGTGTGTGTGTGTGTGAGTGTGTGTGAGTGTGTGTGTGACCAAAACTAACACCAATTGCTCAGCTCTTAGCTGGATTCCAACTGTGTGTGCATGACGCAGTCGATGCTGAGTTCAGAGTTTGCTGTTGCCTCTCTAAAGTCAGGTTTTGGTGTTGCTACGGCTTCTGGTCTTGTGCCATCCCCCTCTCTTTCTCTCTGTGTGACTTGGAGGCGCTTTCAGCCCCAAGCATAATTTTATCGCCTGCATGTCATATTCTATTGTAGCATTCGCTGTCATTGTAATGTAAAGCAGCGCCACACATTTGTTAAGGCCAAACGAGCGCACAAATGAAGGTGCGAACTGACCCAGGGCCTCATGGCCTGGGCCCCCAGTTCTTTTGTTATAAATATTACTGCCTGCTCTACCCCTCTCCCTCTCCCTCTCCCTCTCTCTCTCTCTCTCTCTCTCTCTCTCTCTCTCTCTCTCTGTGTGTGTGTGTATTTTGTTAGTCCTTTTGCTGCTTTTGTATTGTGTGTGCTGTTGTGTGCTGTGTTGCGGTCAGCTTGTTCTATAGCTATCCCTATCTTAACGCCCATCTCTCTCTCTCTCTCTCTCTCCCTCTCTCTCTTAGTTTTTCACTTTAGCTCGCTTTGCATTCACGTGTAATTCCTGTGCTTGTTTTTGTACCTAGTGTTCTATATATTTCAGCCAACAAATATATATTAGCACAAAATATATATATGTATATATATTTATATATATATACTAGGATAACGCTTTCACTTGCCTGCCACGTAGTACACACACACACACACACACATATACGTATGTATGTATTATAGTTAGTATTCGTTTCAGTGGCCCCACTGTGCGCACCGTGTGGCAGCAAAAGTGCAAATGTCATTCGATGCCTGCCGCATTTAAAGTATTACGGAATTAACATTTCGTTGTGCCGCTTTTTGCATATGGGCGACGAACTCTGTCAGTGCCGCTGGGCCCGTTAGTCCGCTAGTCACCCACTGCACACCCGTACACCCTGTGTGTGTGTATGTATGTGTGTGTGTGTGTGTCTGTGTGCAAAAATTGCGCTTCCTTTTGTGCCGTCGCTTCACATTTTTCATTAGTTTAGTGGGTTTGTGGCACATGACAGTCACCGTCAGGCAGTGCACCGGCCTCAGCACACACACACACACATACGGAGGCACAGAAGTTTCCCACACGCTGTCTTGTGCCTTTGGTCGCAGCCTTTTTAGTCCTTAGATGTCGTGGCCTTATGTCCTCTTACTTTCCAGACACTGTTAACCAGATGTTACCCATTCGATAACGCTTGAACTTCGCGCACGTAGTCGAATTTTGTAAAAAGCAAAGGTATGCGGCATTGTTGAGCTCTGTAATTTTATAATTTACACTATCGATTATTTATCGATTTTTTTAAATTGCAAGGTTAAACAATATTTAGAAAGTCTTAAGAGATTTGAGTAGCTTTGCATTGCTGTTGATCTATAGAGCTGCCATTGGCATACTCAATGGTTATCGATAGTTAATTCCTCTACTATGTTATCGATTTATCAGCTAACTGTGCTATTAACACTTGATAAATACTTGGGCTGAAGAGCTCAGGAATTTCGTAAGAGGATTCTTAAACAAATTCCCTATCGAATCATATCAAAAACTGTTATACAAGTTTTAAGAGCATTTAAGAGTTCATATTGCGATATGTGCTGCATTATCTTTGGTACTTGTTTTTCTTGTCTGCATATTATGCCTTGCCACACACACTCACGCACACACACACACACAGAGAGAGATACCATGCGGCATTGTTGGAGCTGTTGTAGTTGTTGAATTGTTGTTGCTGTTGTTGTTGTTGTTGTATTTTACTCTTTGGCTTCCATTTTCTTCTTCTTACTGCATATTTCGTAAATGATTTAAATTTTGTGGCCTCACTCTTGTGGTAAAAGATGTGTGGGTAGGCAGCAAAGGAGCAGCAGGAGAAGCAGCAGCAGGCGAATGAGGAGTTGTAGCTGCGAGAGGAGCAGCAGCAATGGGAGTTGGCGTTGCTGTAAGCAATTACAGCTCCAGATAGTGCACGCAGATTAGAGCCTACAGTCAGTCACTCCACGTAGAATCGTTGCTCACTTAAACTCATCTTTAACATTGACTGCTGAACTCATTTTGCCTGGATAATTGATGCATTCCATTTTAATTTCCTGTCTTTGACTGCCTGCAATAGAGTATTCTGAGTATTCACGAGACTATTCATGAGTTGATTGATATATGTATGTATGATGAATATAAACATTTTTTTCGTTTTATTTAATTTATATTTACTTTAAATTATTCATATTCATATTTGTTTATTGTATTTGCTTACAAATATTGAGTAGAAAAATATTACTGAAGCAAACTAGTGTTTCTACTGAAATGGTTTGTCTCTCGAATCATTTTATTTCTGGTAAATTTTATTTTAATTTTGTCACATTAAAAGCTGAAAAAAAAAACTTGAAATATAAAGAAACTGAATTTAATACATATGTAGATATGTATATACATGTGCCAAATAACTTTTTGAAATGCAACCAGAACTCACAAATATCTCTTAAGCGTCTTTCAATGACTGCAAATAAGTGCCTCTCACTCACACTTTCAGAAATCGCTCAGAGAGCAGCCGACTGCAACGGTTTATCAACGAGTTCGTTAGAGATCAACTCACAATCGTTTACTGTTTCTTCTATTACTCAGAGAGCAGCCGGCAGCAACGGTTCTTCAACGAGTTCGTTAGAGATCAACTCACAATCGTTTGCTGTTTCTTCTATTAGCTCTCTTTGTTCCACGACCGTTTGCTTGAGTTAAATGGAGCAAACAAAGCGCATTTTGTATTGGTCTGTATGCGTTTGCTCGCTAAACACATCGATTGCATGTATGCATGTGCATGTGTGTGTCTGTAAATGAGATGAGCGTTTGCATTCGGTTTGTTCAGTTACTTGCTGAGTCTCATTTTGCTAGCGCCAATCGGATCGCTACCTAAACGATGTTCGTGAGGCTAGACGAATACTTCAACTCAAGTCGCTCAGCCGAAAGCCAAAACGAAAAGAACCGAAAGCCAAAACGAAAAGAACCGAAGACTTTTGCGCCTTAGCGAGAGCGAGTGAGTATGATATGTTTCGGTTGATCTTTTGTGCAGAGCGTGGAGGTTCAAACAGTTAAATAAAAAAAACGATGAGCATTTATAAAATATAAACAAAATTTAAATGCCAATTTGTAGTCTACTTCAATTTTTTGTTGAAATATATAAAATAATGACTCAGTTATTTTTAACATATTTTAAAAACATTTTATAATAATGAAAAACCTAAAAAATCAATACAAAAATATTTGTAGATTATCGTACATCATATTACTCTTGACTACATTCAACTCACACACACTCAAAAACTTATTAAGTTCACATTGTCAACTTGACTTTCAATATGTGCACAATGGGTATCTGCTAGTCGAGCATTCTCAATCTCTTGCCCAGCTGCTTGCTTTTTGATAGCAATTTGTAAAATTCAATTGAATGCTACTTGATAATCCTTGTGATTGTTTTTATCTCCAGCTGCTTATGTGCGATATAAATATTCAGGAAACTTGAGCTTAAGGCAATCAAAAGTCCGGATGTGGCTAAGACTAAAGTACATTGTCTGTCAAAAGTTTTCGGCTGCCTGCCTGCCCAACTACATGCAGCTGCATTTACCAATCGGTAAAGTTTTACATAAACAATTGCTTAACCAAGCACTCCACTCGCACTACTCTCAAATTGCAATTGTGTGTATGTATGTATGTATGTGGATCACACACACACCCAGAGATGCTGTGATGAAACCTTTGGGCAATATTTAATGGGCAGACAGGCGGGAGACTGGCAGGCAAGCAGGTTTTTATTTGTTGTCGTTCTTATTGATTCATAAATATTTCAAAGCATTTCTATACACATCAAGCAAAAGAAGAAGATGATGAAGAAGAAGAAGAAGAAAAAAAGAAGAAAATAAATAAATAAACCGAACCACTTTCAATGAATATATCAAAACTATAAAAATACCATAAAGTGTTTTTCAAACATGGCCAATGCTCACCTTAAGCTGCACACCAGCGACTCTCCCTCTCTCTCTCTCTCTCTCTGTGTGTGTGTGTGTGCATCCTTTTTTTTTTTGCTCTGCCGTAATGTATCAACAGTTAAAGATTCTTTTTCTTTTTCTTTCTTTTTTGTTGTATTTTGCAGCGCTCCTTGCACTTCGCTTTGAATTTTCATTTTTATTTATTTGCGCATATTTGATTTGCCTCCTGCGGGTGGGGAAGAGGGGAAGAGTGGAGTCCTGTTGATGCCACATGAGCCGTTGGTCCACGAAGCTTATGGCTTTTTATATGTCTTGTTTAGCTCGCCTCGTGGAACATATTGAAGTAGGCGTCGCTGCGAACGGACGGAGCAAATACCGCACCGCACCCGCCTCCTGGCGCCTCCTGCTGCCCCCTTCTATTGCTATAGCAACCACATTTGCTCTGCCAATAAAAAACTATCACACATAGACAAACGCAGCAGACACAGTGAATCGCTGAGAGAGTAAGAGAGTGAGTGAGACAGAGAGTGCGCGGGGGAGTGCGAGTGAGTGAGAGTCATCTACATTTAGATAACCGTTCTGTCGTCCGGCGTCCGACGTCCGCCGTCCACCTTCATTCCGCCTACAGCTTACAAAGTTATAAAGCATATCTTTATACTTTTGCCCTGCCATCGATGTATTTGTAGTGCCTGCTTCCATTCTCATCTATTGGCATATCTAAGTATCTCTCACTATGTGTGTGTGTGTGTGTGTGTTCTGTGCTGATTTAAATATCTTTGGCGAACTGAGGGCTATGCTAAATATTTATGCATGACTGCTTTTCTGTGACATCAAATAAATCACTTCTCTATATATATGTAATACATGTATATAACTATGTATATAATATATGTATATATATATATATATATTTTTTTTTAAAGTCGCTTAAGTTGCCATAGTTTCATAAATTTGTCTTCTACTTATTTTAAAGTGGCTCCTATACCATTTTTATTTTTAAGAAGTTTGTCCAGTTATGCATGCGTCAATAGTTTTTTGATAGTTTCTTGTATTTTCTCATTATTTGCTTGGGCTGAAATATTTCCAGGCGATCGCATTTAATCGAATTTACTGCGTGATAACTGTATTACTGGAATACTTGAATAACAAAGCAAATATATAATATCATATATTAATAATAATAGAAATGTATTATTATAAAAAAGTATCTATCTATATTACAATCAGTTTAAATATGCAAAAGCCAAAGTATATCACAGAGCTGCAAGCCTTTGGCCCCCTCTCTCTCTCCCCCTCTCTCTCTCTCTGTCTCCCTCTCTCTCTCTCTCTCTCTCTCTCTCTCTCTCTCTCTCTCTCTCTCTCTCTCTCTCTCTCTCTCTCTCTCTCTCTCTCTCTCTCTCTCTCTCTCTCTCTCTCTCTCTCTCTCTCTCTCTCTCTCTCTCTCTCTCTCTCTCTCTCTCTCTCTCTCTCTCTCTCTCTCTCTCTCTCTCTCTCTCTCTCTCTCATCGAAGAAATCAAGTCTCACTGAAGAAGTCTATCAGAGCCTTTCGCTGTGCTACGATTGAGGAACCAAACTGAACTAAATCATATCAAAAATTTGTTCTATATAAAGTACTTTGAGTATTAGAAAAAAATATGTTCAATATTTAATGGGAATTATCCTTAAAAGTACTGAGTGTCAAAAATGTTTAGGAAAATTCAAATCTTTAGTATTTTTAAATGTCAATAATATTAAATAAACACTAAAATATCATATTTAATAAAAACCCAATAATATTAAATTAAAAAAAAAAATAAACTAAGATTTAAGAAAACTTAACTAATTCAATATTATTATTTCATGATTAATTATTAATATATTATATACATTTATGAAATATATAAATAAAAATTTTTTTTTTTTATTTTTCTATACAGCAAAAATTACTTATTTTACTCTGAGTCAACAAAAATTACTTATTTTACTCAGTGATTTTTGCTGTATAAGAAATTAAATATAATTAAAATATATTTAAAGAAAAAGGTTGTTAAAAAATGTTATCAAATCTAAGCAATTATTAAGTTTAAACAGTTCTACTTATTTAATTATATATTTTAATTAAATTTATACAGAATTATTTCATTTTAAAAATGTATTTATATATTACAAATTATAAATATTTACATTAAAAAATAATATGATTTACAAACAATTTTATCAGCCAATATTATTAACTGTTTAACTTTTGGCTAATCATTTCTTAAACTTTTTATAATTAAATAAAATATATATAAATACGTAATATATTTATTTGAATTTCAATCATTGCCTTTTGTTCAATATTTTATAATATTACACAAAAAACTGAGAAATGCAAAACTATCAAATTTTCATATTCAATTGAAAAATTAAAAAAAAATGTATAAAACTTCCTTCCATTAGCTCAATTTAGCTATTGTTCTTTTTTTTGATATGCGCAAACATTTCTAGCCAACAATCCCTAAACACACCCGATGATATTTGGGTCAGTCGAGTTGGCTGGTTCTGGAATCACGATTTCAAGGACCGCACAGTGTGAATTGGAGCATTATAGTGCGGAAGAGTTTTTTGCGTTTTAAGTTTGGAAATAAGTTTGGAGAGCTCTAAAAAGCAGAGCGTGCAAAACTCTTTTGTAATTCTTCTCAATCAGACGCAAATTCGCGAAGATGCTGAACTATACATACATACATTTATATATGTATTTGTATATATATATATATATATATTCAACAAAATATTTCTCTCTAGATTATAAAGCATTTCCGTGATATTTTTGTTTGATGCTTATAAATTTAATTATGATTTATTCCGGGTAAGATATAAATAAAATTTCCTATTTTCATTATTTATGTATATTAAATAAAAGTTTTCATTGTGAAAATTCTTTTTATCATTTATATATATGTAGAAATTTATTTATTATTTTTTTTATTGAAAACATTTAAAAAAATTTAAGTTAATTTTTAAATGCGATACTTTTGTGTAACATTAATTATGATATATTTGTATCTTTTTGTATATATTTATATTTTTATTATTTTATATTTTTGTATATTTTTATTATTTTATAATTTTATATTTTAATATTTTTATATTTATTTTTATAAATATATTTTCATATTATGTTGATTATACAAATTTGTGGACAAATTTTTAAATTAAGATTAATATTTTGTAAAATTTACTTAAATGCGATACTTTTGTATAATATGAATAATGATATAATTTTATATATTTTATAATATATATAATAATTTAAAATGTGCAATTTTTATGTTATATTGTTTATAATATTTATCATATATTTCATATATCTATATTTATATTTCATATATCATACAAAATTTGAGCTCAAATAATAGCACAATAAAAGTATTTCGTATTTAATGAAATTCAAGAGCATATTTTTACTTACATACATACAGATATGTGCATACATACATATAATGAAAACATGCTGTAAATAAATTAGCTGTATAAATATTTCAAGTATTTTCAATCAATTTCATTTGGCACATATTAAAATTTCTCACAGCAAAACGAACTAATTTAGTTTTAGATATAGGCTCAGGCTAACAGAAGCTGTGTGTTAACAGTCAAACATAATATAACATAACATAGCCGGCTAATGCAACTTAACATTAACAGCGGCAGAGAGCGCTAAAAGAGAGCCGAGCTGCATGAGTGCAGCATGCTTCCTTTTCTTTGGTTTGTTGTGCAGTTGCAGACGAACGGCATGAAAGCTTCTGAAAGCTTGAGTATTAGGCCTTTGCATGCCTCTCTCTGTCTCTCTTTCGCTCTCGCACACACTGTCTCTCAATGTGTTTATTATGCTCTCTGCTTCGCTGCTGTTGCAGTGCAGTCAGTCGGCGGTTCCCGGCTGCTTTTGCATTTCTCTACAGGAGCTGCTGGATGCTGTCACCGTCGCCGTCGCCGTCGCAGTCGACGTCGCTGCACAGTTTTGTGTCTTCCGGTTGCAGCATATGTATGTTGCAGTTGGCTCTGCCGCTGCTGCTGCAAAATGTTGTAACTTTGCAGCTTATCCTGGAAATTACGTAAGCAGCGGCAGCAGCAGCAGCAGCAGCCGCCAGGACGACGACTACTGCAATGCTGTCGCAATGAATAAGGCAGCAAATCAAAACAAAACTAAATAAAATAAAAAAACATATCCATATATATATACGTATTTTATATATATTGACAACCAGGCGCACGGTTCGACGAAGTAGAAGTCGAAGAAGGCGGCACAAACAGCAAAATTAGACGAGAGCGTCTAGAGACGCGCGTGCCATGTCCTCGACGACGTGACACGACCACGTCAATGGTCACGAATCTGTTTCAAGTTAATAAAACAAAATATTTATAAAAAACTAAAAAGCAAAGCAAAGCTAAAGTTTTATTAGTTCTGATTATATTGGCTTTTAGCTTTATTAAGTAATTATGAGATAAATATATACATATATATTTTTGTTTAAATATGGTTTTGAAACGTTTTCCTGTTTTTTTTTTTTATTTTGGCTAGAGGCACGTGCTGCCTGTGCAAATGTGTGCAGTCATGTGTGTGTGTGTGTGTGTGTGTGTGTGTGTGTGTGTGTGTCTGCCACACATTAACATGCCCAAACCTGACGGCGTCTGTTGCCTGTGTTCCAAACGCAACTTAGTGGGTGAAGTCAAACTGTTTTTGGTATTTACCGCTAGCAGTAGCTAGCGCTCTGCAGCTACACAACATGACTTCCGGGTCTGTCTGTGTGCGTGTGCGTGCATGTGCGTGCATGTTTGTGCGTGCTCTTATGTTGGCTAAACACAATCAAATTGCAAGCAATTAATATTGATATGCAACTTCCTTTACCACAGTTGCAACATTTTTTATGAACTACACGCACTTCTACTAAACGGACTAAATGTGAATCAATAAAATAATACAGTAAATTTTGGATGTATATTCGCACAGATAAGAGCTGCAACGAAATAAATTAGTTTAATAAATTTAAATTTAAAAATAAATACTTTGATATATATTTACATACATATATGGTTTTTTTTGGTTTGTAACTGAAACTCTAATAATATTTAGTACATGAAAAAAATTAAAATAAAATTGTTCTATTTAAGATATGATAACATCAAGTATGATAACATCATGAAAGACTTAAAACTCAATAATCTCATCAATTATTATTCAAGGCTCTTCATGCAAACACTTAATACTCTTGATACACTTGATATTCTACATTCTTACATAGACAGACTCAAAGAGCTCAAATTGAATACCTGCCAGATCGCATATGTAGCTCCCTTGCATTCATGCATAGTTCATAGTCTCATTTCATTCCATTCCATTTCATTTCATTCCATTCCATTTGATTCTTTTATCTAGCTCGTATCAGTCTCACATTTCACTCACATATTTTATAAGAGCACACAATAATATCAGTTACAGTCTTATAGTGATAATTATAATAATAATAATAAAAAGATATTAATATTTAAGATACTCCTGTTCTTTAGATATATTTTATGATCAGAAAAGAAATAAATTTTAACATCAATCAAAGACATTTTTACTTACAACAAAATATATATACTACAGTGGAACCTTGGTTAATAAACTTTGCAATTTAGCTGCAAAATTTGTCAGTTTTGCTTAACGAATAAGATGCTGGAACAAATAGTGTTCGTTGAGCGAGGGTTCACTATATACATGCACTACTATGATTTATTATACAAAAATATTTGAAAATAAATTTGAAAATAATTAAACTACATTTTTACTTCTATATAAATATATTTATTAATATTTTTTTTTTGCTTAAATATGGTTCGGAAATATGGTTCGTATTACAAAAATTTTCTTAAAAACGATTATTTTAAAATATTTTTACTGTAAAAAATATTGTTAAGCAAACAAAATTGTTCTCTAAAATAGTTTTAAAAAATTATTTTTTACCTCAATAAACTTTTTATATATTGCATAGATTCTTTTCTTTAAAACGGTTTGAAAATTTACAAAAAAAAAATGTTTTTTTTTTTTTTTTTCAGATATATTGAAAATATATTAACCTTATAAAATTGTTTGAAAAATTTCTACTTTCAAGATAAATTTTATAAATTAAATTTTTTGTTATATAATTTAATTATCTTTTCCGATATATTTAAATGATTCTAAATTTACTTCATTTTATGCTTACCTTATAAAATTCTTTAAAAATATTTTTACTTTTAAGATAAATTTTATGATTAAAAGTTTTTTATTATAAATTGTGAATTTAATAAATTGTTTATAAATTTAAATAATAAAATAACTGTCAAAAAAAATAATTATTAGAAAACTAGAAAACTAGAAAAATTTTTTTTATAAATAAATATATAAATAAATAAATATATATAAATATATGCTTAAGTCTAATAGGTTTACTTATATAGTATATATACTTATAATTGTTTTTATTTTTTATTCTTTTTACTTTCTGTTACTTAAGTTTTTAGCCATTCAGCCATTACATGACCATGCAAGTGCTTAGCTCTAGCTTTAGCTAAAGAATCTTGAACTTTGACCTCGTCTCTTGCCTTTAAATAGTTTGCAAGTTTTTCTAGTTACAATTGCTGATTTAATTTGTCACTTGATTATTTTTCTTCCTCTTGTTTTTTGTAGTTTTTGTTTATCTAATTAATTTGAGTAGCGTGATTTGGCGTTATCTATAAAAATCATTGCAAAAGTTTGATTGTCTTTTGCCTGCAGTTGGCTGCGCTTGGCGCCTCTCTCTCTGTCTCTCTCTCTCTCCGTCACTCTCTTTCTGTTCTGTTATCTTGTTAATTGTGGGCTCAATTGTAATTTTGAAGTGCTTTGTAAGTTTCGCACCTACAAAACATTTTGCAATTGCAGCTACCGTCGACTTAATTAGTTTGTTATCCCCGACACGGAGTCTAATATCAACTCTGGACAAACACTTGGATTGTGGACCCTAACTCCAGCCATCTACTGGCGCTGGCACTGTCTTTGATTCTGTCTCTGACTCTGGTTCTGGCGCTGATCCTAGCCCTAGCCCTGGCCCTGGCCGTGGCCTTATATGTGTTGCTTCTGATTGCTGCTCCTGCTGCTGCTGCTGCTGCTACTGCTGCTGCTCCTGCTCGTGCTGTTGATGGTGTTGGTGTTGGTGACGATAGCAACGGAAGTGGTTTCACAATGGAACTTAATGAGTATAAGCGGAAATTTAATCAGCAGTATAAATAATGAAATGACAGCTGAATGGCTGCCTCGCATAGCAGATAAATGTCCGGATAGATATGTATCACTGCATTCATACTTACAAAAATATATATAGACGTATATATATGTATATAAATTTGTTGGTATATGAAACTGTCTAACTGATTGGTCAGCGCACAGTCCAAGCTGAATTTTCTCACTAAAGCTGAACGGAAATTGCAACCGAAAATCAACTTTGCTCAGTTTGTACAATAAAATAAAATTTTTATTTTCACTATGAATCAAAGCTCTAAACAAAAAACGAAATCAAAACAAAATAAACTAACAGAAAATTGTGCTAAAAATTTGAATTATGTTATTCATATTTAAACTAGCTGAAATTGTGTTTATTTAATTTCGAAAATTAATAGCTGCATATTAAAAGAGATTTTGTTATTCAAGATTTTCTGTGAATTTTCCATAGAATTTCATTTTCAACTGCTTTGAAATGTGCAGCAGCAAAGCGTGCGAAATCAACTTGACTGAATGCGAAAGGTAAGACACTAGCTAGCTATAGTATACTATATATATATATATCTATACTCTAACTCTCTCTCTCTCTCTCTCTCTTGCTCCCTCAAATGTATTTGGCATTAGATTGTCGTCGTCTGGCTACGCCATCCCACGATGCAATGAAACAAAACTAATTTGTCGCATTTGTTGTTGTTGTTGTTGTTGTTATTTTGTTGCTGTTTCTTCTCGTTATTGTCATTGTTGTTGCTGTTGTTGCTTTTGCAGAATTGTTTGTTCGCTGTCGGTCAATCAGCGCTGCCAAGGATTGATGCTGAATGACAATGGAGCTGTAGCTACCGAAGTGTTTGAATGCGTTTTTCCATTAACAAGTTTAGACGCCATGGACAACAATTTTGCTAGTTTCTATTTTCTTTTTGCTATTTTCTCTCTTTTCCTTATTTTTGTAAATAAATACAAATAATTAGGAATTGAGTTTAAATTTAGCGTAGCTAAAGAGATTACAGCAAGCAAGCCTAGTTTGAGCTGCTTAAAAAGCAATAATTGAAATCTATTTTGATAATATAAAAAATATAAAAAATATATATAAAAAAAATCTTAAAAAAACAAAAATAAATAAATTATTATTAAATTTTATGTGTATTATATATTAATAATTATTTTATTATTTATTATTATATAATAATTAATATTATGAATTAATATTTAAATATAAAAATATACAATACAAATATTTAATAATTAATAAATTTATGTTTTATATTGCTAGTTAATTAAATGAAATAGGTTTATTTATGTTTAAAGATTGTATATATATATGTATATAAATATATTTATGGAAAGTTGACTCATTTGATATTCGCTTAAAGTTTTGAGTTGACGTTTTCAAGTTGCCAAACTTTATTTTCAGCATTAATTGGAGTTTTTACACTAAAATATGAAACGTATTTTTTTTCCCAAATATTATTTTAGTTGTGTCATTTAAATACGTTGACAAAGCGAAAGCTAAAGCTAACACATAGAATATGAATATGGGTTGCATTTTTTCGGTTGACTGTTGGATATTTTATTTGCCCTAACGGCTAGCTAAGCCCCAAATAAAGTCGTTGATGATTGTTTTAATGGACATGAAATAAATTTGTTATTAAAAAATATATATGTATATAGATGTATACATATTTAAGTTTATTAAAAAATTTATATTATAAATAAACAATAAATAAAATAATAATAATAATAAAATTAAATAAAGCATAAATATAAATGAAATAATAGTTTATACAAAATTAAACAAATAAATACAAGTTAATCAAATATTAATTCATAATAGTTAAATAAAAATTAAAAAATAAAAATGCATATAAAAATAAATAAATGTTGGTAAATCAATAAATATAATAATAATAATTTTTAACAAATAAAAAGATTAAATAAAAAAAATATATAAATGTAAGTAAAAAATAAAATAACAATAAAAAATTTAAAAATAATAACAATAATTTATAAATATAATATAATATAATAACAATTTATAATAATAGTTAACAAATAAAAGAAAAATAAATATGTAAATGTAAATAAAAAACAAATAAAATAATAATACAAAAGTTTAAAAAATTAATAATAATTTATAAAAAAAAAACACAAACTTTTATATGTATTTTTTATTATTTTGTTAATTGTTTTTGTTAATCTTTTATTTATTTATTTTATTATTTTTCTATTTGTTCTTATTGTTCTTAATACTATTATTATTTTTTTTTTAAGTAGAAAAGAAAATATGAATAAAAGCGAAAAAACGGAAAGAGAAATGAAAAGAGCTAATCAAAGAAAACATTAGACATATACTACGAGAGACAGAAAGAGAGAGAGAGAGAGAGAGCGAGAGTGAGAGAGCGAGAGAGAGAGAGAGAGAGAACGAGAGAGAAACAAAGAGAGAGAGACAGACATGAAGCCTTGCCTTGCTCACACAAAATAATAATCAACCGAATTTAACCAAATTTTTTTTTTTTTTTTTTTTTTTAAGCTTTATTTTTTTAAGAAATTTATTAACTTGATTTGTTGTCGAGCAAAAAGAAAATGAAAGAAAACAACTTCTATATATGTACATATACATATATATATTTTTTTTTTTTTCGAGTTGCATAAAACAATAGTCAAATTGAACTGAGGTTGGGGCGGAGTTGAAGTGAAGCATGTGAAACATGAGTGAGTGTGTGTTTATGTATGTGTGTGTGTGTGTGAGTGTATGTGTGTCGGTGTGTCGGTGTGCCTGTGCACGCATGTGTGTGTGTGTGTGTGTGTGTGGGGCGTAAGGCGTTTCTGATTGTGCTGTGCTGCGAAGCATGCAATTTGAATTGAACTTTGCGCTAGCAAATAAACTTTCATATAGTCACACACACACGCACACATGTGTATGCATATGTATATGTATATATATATATATGTTCAGCTATATAGAGTCGCAGTTAGAGATTTAATTTTCCAATTCATAAACAATTTATGCAATAAAACGACGCAAGCATCAGTAATAATAGTAAAAATAATAAAAAATAAGCATGCCACAACATAAAGACACACTTGGTTTTTGGCTTCAAGAGTTTTCAGCTCTTTGTCGGTTTTGATTTTATTTTTGTTGTTTTTTTTGTTTTATTATTATTTGGGCTGCAACGCCCAGTTTCAGTTTACAAGTGCCGCCATCTAAATCCCCGTCTTAGCCCTATTCCCATTTCCATAGATATATATATATATATATATATATATATTCTGTTTCGTATGCGTTTAGAATGTTGGGCGTGTTTGTCGCCTCTCAACGCGCTTTGATTTGCTTTTGGCGTTTTCCCATTTTATGTTTTTTTCTTCCGCTTTTTTTTTTTTTTGCTTTTTGTTTTTCCCCGGCACACAACAAGTATCCTTTCATAAGTCAAGTCATTCGCTTTTGAATTCGGCAATTGTTCTTGCCAGCTCAGCTCTTGTCGTTTTTTGGCTCTCTGACTTTACGACTTTACGACTTTGTAAGCTCCACAAATCGCTTAAGTTCGCTTTATCACAACAACAATTGCCGCGCTCGCTACACACAGTTGCCAAGAGGCTCAAAGCAAAACCAAATACAAATTTGCCTACATTTTGCAGTAGTTTTACTGCTTCAGTTTTCGATTCGGATTCTAATTCTGATTCAGTTACGGTTTCGTATTCGGATTCGGAGTTGTCTATTGGCCATTATCGCCTTGGCAGGCAATTTAAAATGTCAGAGTTGAGTCAACTATGTTCACAAGTTAACAATTTATTGTAAAAGAGATGGTATAAGAGACTTGAGTATGTTTGGGTAGTAGGTGAGATCTGGAATAGCATCCTATAGATTGCAATTAGGTTCGCTTCAAGTGAAGACTTTTTGCATTGACTCTTTGAACTAGTTGTTGAGAAAAAGAAAGACGATTGCTCAGAGCGAGATATATAGCGAGAGTGTGCATGTATGTACATATGTATGTATTTAGGCTCGTCAACTGATATCGCTTAAAGTTCAATATCTTTGACTTGGAAATATACTGAAGCCAAGCCACGGAGTATACCATTAATTTCTTCATTCGTCTGTGTTTCGAATAGCAGAGAGATGTATGCACTATATACAGTATATCTGAATTTAAACTCTCTAACTCTCTTTCTCTTTCTCTCTTTCTCTCTCTCTCTCTCTATGTGCATCTATCTATATCTATCTTTATATCTCTCTCTCTTTAGTTCCCAGTCACATGCTGGCTGTCTTAATATTTTTTCACTCAATCTTTCACTCTCGCTTCCACGCTCTCTATTTCCCTTTCTCTCTCTTTCGATCTCTGTCTCTCGTCACAGTTTTTCTGTCGTTCCTCATTTTTGTTTTATTTCTCTCTTTCTTTCTTTAAGTCACTCTTTGTTCCTTTTTCCGTCATTGTTTTTTAGCGTTTGTCTCTCCCTTTACACTTTCTCCTCGTTTTTCTTGCATTTCATCATATTATCTCTCTCTGTCTATCTTTGCTTGTTTATGTCTCGATTTTTTTATTCTCTGTTTCTTATTCACACTATTCCTCTCTCCTTTCGCCATATTTATCTGTCATTGTTTCGCTCTCAATCCAGCATTGTATTTATTTGTCTTTTTGTCTTCCATTTGCGTCAATCCTTTCCCTGTGTTCTCTTTAAATCACTTCATTTTCTTTTTTCTCTTCCTTTCTTTATCTCTCCTCTTGTCTCTCTGTATGTAGCGCTACTTTTCTTTTTCGTTCTTCCTTTTTTTTTATTCTTGTTCTAACTGTCTTCTTTCTCTCCCTCCCTCTCTTTCCCTCTCTATCTTTAATTTTTATACTCTTTGTTTCTGGTTTTTCTTAGTCTCTGTCTGTCTCTCTCTGTCCTTCTCTCTCTCTCTCTCTCTCTCTCCTCCATTTTTGTTCTATCTTTTTGTTTCTTTCTTTGTTCATTGTCTTATGTCTGTCTTTCTGTCTCTGTCTCTTTCTGTTGCTGTGTCTGTCTCCCTCTCTCTTTCTCTCCCTCTGCTTACTTCTGTTCTTTCTTTCCTTTCTTTTTTCTATCTCTTTCTCTTTCTCCAGAGAGAGACTCTTTCTCTCTTTGTTTCGCTTTGTTTATCTCTCCCTCTCCTTACTTACTTTTTTTTCTATCTCTTTCTCTTTCTCCATCTCTCTCTCTCCATCTGTCTCTCTATCCCTGTCTCTGTTTCTGTCTCTGTCTCTCTCTCTCCCTCTCTTTACTTACTTTCCTTTTTTTCTATCTCTTTCTCTTTCTCCATCTCTCTCTCTCCATCTGTCTCTCTATTTCTGTCTCTGTTTCTGTCTCTGTCTCTCTCTCTCTCTCTCCCTCTCCTTACTTACTTTCCTTTCTTTTTTCTATCTCTTTCTCTACCTCTCTCTCTCTCTCTCTCTCTCTCTCTCTCTCTCTCTCTCTCTCTCTCTCCCTGTCTCTCTCTCACTTTAAGCTAACCACCGTTCTTTCTTTAATTCAGTACGATTTCAATGCTTCTCTGCTCCATGTGGAATCGAATTAGCTCGCACCGTAATCGGAAAAAAAAAGTTCGTTGATAACAACTGCACGAAGAAGTGGCAAAAAGCATGAGGCAATTACAGACCACCACTAAGTAGCAGCTGAGCAAACGGAAATATGGGCAGGAATCGGGGAATTTGGAATCAGGAATCAGTGACGAGGACATAAGCATTGGCGCCTAAGTGGTCCAATAATCACTTCAATCACGTTTGCATAATTGTTCAATTATGAAGCAATTACGGCAATCCGAACCTTCGAGCCAGTTATTGTTGTTGCTGCTGCAGTTGGGCCGTCCATTACCGGGGCTGTTATCAGATATATGCCAAAACCGAATAACATTGTCGGGGCAGCCGCGCGTCGCCACCAAAAATCGCCAGACATTGAAAATTGCCAATGGGTCTTTCCTTGCTCCGTTTTGGTCAGCTTCCCCCTCCTACTCTATCTCTCTCTCTCTCTCTCTCTCTCTCGCTTTCTCTGGCCACAAATGCAGTCCCTAATGCTGCGCCTATCCCTGGCGCTTTAGTGCGTGCTGATGTGTCATATTAATTAAGCGTCTGATTACTGGCCGCACGGTTTGCAGTACCGAAATTGGCTTCGATATATTTTGTCCGCGTATTTGGGAGAGCGCACATTCGCTTTAACAGTAACAAGTTGGAATTGGAATTGGCATCGCCGCACGCACAGGAGCTACATAGAGTTGGATAATTGCCTGCAATTTTTATGGATGTCACAAAGCCACGTTGCGTTAAACTGTCCTTGTAAATGTTGCACATACGATTGAGCCAGCACTTTGCCAGCTATTCAATTAGTTCCATTCCAGCTCTATTCATGTTTCAAATGCATCTTTTCCAAATGTGAGCGAATTAACGCGTTTTCTGTTTCGATTTATCAAGACAATTGAACATGGCGATAATTACTCATAATTTAGCGCACAATAAATAATTATAGATAACTGAGTAGATATTTTTGCTATGGTATACTTTGAATCAATCTATCAATCAATCTGCGGCAACGAAATCAATCAATTATTCAGTCAATCAGCCAGTCAATCATTCATTAAAGTTAATCATTCAATCAATCAATTGTTTCATTAATCAATCATTCAAATCAACCATCCAACCAAGCAGTTAATCAATAAGTCAATCAGTCAATCAGCTCGATCAATAATTGAATTCATTGTGATATCAGCCAACTCAATCTGTCTGCTGCAGTATCAGTGAATCAATCAATCACTCATTCAATCACACAACCTGCCAATCATGGCATCAATCATACTGTCAATCATTCAGCAAATCAGCCAAACTCATAATCATGCCATCAATCATTCAGCAAATCAGCTAAACACACAATCCTCCAGTCACATCATTACTCAATCTGTTCATCACTCAAACAGGCAATAATTGAATAAGCTAATCAGCAAAAATAAATATATATTTTTTCTGTTAATCGTTTTTCTAACAGTCGATTACTTAATCTATTTCCTAACTGGATCAGTTCATGACAAAAACTGGTAATTTGCTTAGTAGTCCATCGATCATTGCCAACTAGTTCATTATTCATTCAATAAATAATATAATTACAGAATCAGTCAATCACTTAATCCGTTCAGTAGTCAATCTTTCAGTCAGCACACATATTTGCGAGTCAATCTATCTTTCATCCAGTCATTAGACTTGTTAGTCATTCAATAAATTGGGCAATCAAACAATCAGTGAGTTAGCAAATCAACCAAAACAAATCAGTATATAGATAGATCAGTCAGTTAATCAGTCAGTGAGTCAGTGAGTCAGTCAGTCAGTCAGTCAGTCAGTCAGTCAGTCAGTCAGTCGATCAATCAGTCAGTCAGTCAATCAGTCATTCAGTCAACCAGTCAGTCAGTCAATCAGTAAATTAGGAAGTATAAGTAGATGCGAGTCAATCTATCAATCAGTCAGATCAAAACTGTCAATCACTTCGTCAGTCAATCTGTTAATCAGTCAACCAGTCAATCACCTCTTCAGTCAATCTGCCCACCAGTCAATCTATTACTCAATCACTGAAAAAAAAATCTAAAACAAAAAATAAGTAAATTCATTAAATCTCTCACTTATACAATACATTAATAAATAAATCATTCAATCAATCACAATAAAAGTCAATCAGCTAGAGAGTCCATCAAGTAGTAGATATAAAAATAAAGCAGTCAAAATATTTTCTGGTCAAACCCAAATATTCAACAAATTCCGAATGTCTCAATTGTGTTGATCAGTCACTCAATCTGTCAATCAGAATTGAAATAATTACAAATGAATTTCAATTATCAAACACTGTTGAAAAATATCCATTATCCATTTGGTTGGCTCACTAAACAAGTTATTTAGCCTGGCTTATTAGCCAATTGCCAATTGAAAGGCAAAAGAAATGTTAAACGATGCCAAGACATTTGCTATCGATAGACTAAACGATATATAATAATATCGATTGTATAGCGTCAAACGGCAGTGCACGGTGCGTATATGAATAGCAAATTAGGCGCACATTTTGTAGCTCACGGCCATAATCTAAATTGCAAATGGTCCTTAATGGCCAAAACTGAATGTATGTATGCGCATGGTTACACACACACACACACACACACACACACACACACACACATACAGACACACATATGCTCAGATTGTCGCTTCATTAGAGCCAAATACTGGCTGACCTGCCATTGGGCTAGTTATTAAAATGAAGCAAACGCATAAATTAAATGAGTGCTCAATGGACAGATGGACAGATGGACAGATGGACGGATGGATGGATGGATGGACGTACTGCCAATTCAGGTGATTCACCTGCTGAACCATGGCCACTAAATGAGTGCTCATCATCAATTAACGTTGACAATGCATATATATATATTATATATATATATATATATATATATATTATTTATATGTGTATATGTATTTATATATATATGTATATATATAGTATATGTATGGCAGTGGGGCATGGCACAGTTCTCACTCGTTAGCCGGCTAATTGGCAGCCAGCTGAAAGTCAAACAAAAGCCAGAGAAAATACCAATAAAGCCAACGATTGTAGCTGAATGCGTAGCCAAACAGGACGACGATATCCTAACGATGTTAAAAGCTGCATTAAGTATCAATCATACAATGCGTAGGTATGTGTGTGTGTGTGTGTGTGTGTGTGTGGGTCGAACAATGCACATACACAAGGAATACAAAAAATGAAAGCAACGAAAATTGAAGAGCTCCAATGACACGTGTATCAGTCGTATTGTATGTGTGTGTGTGTGTCTGTGTGTGTGTTTGTGTGTGTTTGTGCGTGTTTGTGTGTGTTTGTGCGTGCGATTTGGGTGCGTGTCCTGTGATTATCGTTCGCTTGTTACACGTCTAATCTGTTAAATCCTGTTTACCAAGATTACAAATCAATTGCGGCCAGACATAAAAACACATGTGTCCAAACACCTCTCTCTTACTCCATCTATCCACTCGCCCTCCCACCAACTATCCTCACCCCTTGACTTGTCCGCTCTGTCCACATTCAATTGTATTGTATCAGATCCTTGCATGGGCTCTCAGCCACATTTAACCAAAGTTTGCAGCACGTACGACCATAAACTAACTAATAGTAGTAGATAGCCTTATACTAAATATGTACTCACGCACGAGATATACAATACGCACACTTGCGGGCGTCTCCATAGAGCCACGATGTGCTTGAAATTCGAATATTCATTTGAACTTGAGTCTGTTATGCATATTAAATATTTACATCGAGTTCAAATGTTGTTTATTTGTCTATTGTTAATAAGTTAGTTTGAGCGTTAGGCTCAGAGTGTTTATGATAGTAGTATATAACGGATTGTATTATGTCCAAGCGATAGCTGATCTACTATACTCAACTCTCTTACATGATATCTCATAGTATTCTTTTGGGATACATACCTAACTTATTGCTTAAATAAAGCTTAATCTATTTACTACTACAAAAAAAAAAAAAAATAAATAAATAAATAAAATAAAATAAAAAATAATAATAATACAAATTTTGTTGCATACTTTTCAACAAATTACCACAAGTATAATCAAAGATAGAATCGTAGCATCAAAACAAGCAAATCAAGCAAAATAAATCTCTTATTTTTTTCAACATTGAGGCTTTTTCATTTGCAGGTCACAAAAAAAAAAAAAAAAAATAAATAAATAATAATAAATGAATAAATAAATAATAAATGCATGCCTATGTTTTCTATTTAATAGTTCCGGCGCATAGGAAGAGTAAGAGTGAATGAGTGAGAGAGAGTAATACTCACAGTCCACGATTGAGTCCACTGCAGTGGACAGAGCACTGTTAAAAGCCTCTGTAGGTTACGCAAAGAGCAGTTCCATTACTTTTGAAGTTAACTAACAACAGTCGTATTACTCAATCGCGCTCACTAAATACAAAAGGAGCGTTAGTTTAGCTCTTACGAATTCAAATCCCAATGACGCTCTTAAAAGTTACTACTACATTCAAATGCCTTAATAGCATAGCTCGCAAATAAATGTTAACTGTTCGAGCCTCCACGCTCTGCACAAAAGATCAACCGAAAATATCATACTCACTCGCTCTCGCTCGGTGCAAAAGTCTTTGGTTCTTTTCGTTTTGGCTTTCGGTTCTTTTCATTTTCTCGGTTGAGCGGCTTGAGTTATTCTATTCGTCTGGCTTCACGAACATCGTTTAGGCAGAGATACGATTGGCGCTCGCAAAATGAGTCTCAGCAAGTAACTGAACAAACCATCACATTTACATTCACATACATATGTATGCACACATGCAATTGAGCGAGCCCTCGCCTGCACACCAATGCATGCACAAAATGGGCTTTGCTTTATTTGACTCAACCAAACGGTCGTGGAACAACGAGAGCGAATAGAAGAAACGATTGTGAGTTGATCGCGATTCGCGAATGAGCTCGTTGAAGCACCGTTGCAATCGGCTGTTCTCTGAGTATTTGCTGAAAGTGTGAGTGAGATGCGTTTATTTGCAGACATTGAGAGTTGCTTAACAGATATTTGCGAGCTCTGATTAATCTTGAGATGGCGCAATGTTAAAACTTGTACTTGATGAGTCGACTATTTAAGTTGGATGTGCCTAGATCAATATGGCTGTTAATATGTGTTATCGGATCGATATACATATATGTATTGTATCGATAGTATAAGTATTGCAAAATATGTAAGCTTGTATTGTATTTTACTATGTTTTATGGGGCAGGTCATATCTCCTCTAGTGCGTGTTATATACATTTTAACAAGTTCTTTATACACAGCACTGCCTTTTCAATGTGTTCAGGTTAAACATACATATAAATATATGTGTATGTATATATATGTTTATCAAAAAATTTGTAGTTCTACGTTGATTATTTTTGTCGTTCAACGCTTGAGCTTAACTCGTCAAAAATTGCTTATGCACTACAAAAAAAAATTGTTTTTTTCATATTGATATATACATATGTATATACAATATATATGCTACATTTGCGCTTATACATATGTTTTTGTATATATGCAACGTGTTGAAAATGTTTTTAACGCTCCACAGCAGCAGAGCGTGGAAGGGGGAAACAGAAAAAAGACGCAACTAAGTGCGATAGAAAAAATGTGATTTTTTGTTGTATAAAAGCATGCGGATATCTATGTTTATTAAGGTATTAACTGAGCATGGGCCAGCATGTAATGTGACACTGATTAAAATAATGCAAATTCAGCACATATGCATTTATCGCATGAGCCATCTGATAAATATTTGATGCCTTAAAACTACAGCAGAAAAAAAAAAAAAGAACACACAAGCGAGGCCCAGCCCCATTGTTCGCGATATTAAGTCAAACTACCCATGCAGGACATAGTGCAAATGCATATATGTATATGTATATATATATATATATATATATGTATATGTATAAGCATTACAGAGAGCTGCCCTCATATACTTTTCTACATGATATGCATGCAGCTATTATAGAATATGTAATACCCTTTAAATGATTTGTGAAATATTGAAATTTTTCAAGAGAACTCAACTCAAATTGTATAATATGATGTAATATATAATATAATAATATTATAATATAATAATATATAATATAATATTGTAGTATGTTCACATATCAAATGCTCACTGTACTTAGTTATAAGAAAAACACCCTGTAACTGAAGCTTCAAAGCTTTACGTACAACTGCAGTATCGCCTGATGATGCTGAAGCTTTTAAGCTGAATGCAACGACAGCATCAGGCGTTGCTGCAGCTTTCTAACAGCAGTGTCAGGTCACGCTCAACGCCAGCGCGACTTGCAAGCTTTAGTCTTAAGTTTTCTTCTTTCTTAAGTCAAGATCAGCATTAAAATAGAGTTCAGAGCGATAGATGAAGTTGCTCTGAACCTTAAACCTTAAAATAGAAACCAATAAAGTGTGTGTTTTTCAATACAATATACACAGGGTATATACAAGTCAGTCACTGCTGTGACAACTTTTGACAGCTCAAAGAAAATTTGTATGAGTCCATCGCGTCGGGTTTCAGTTAAATCAATGACAATATTGCCTAAGGGTGTTACGTTACGGGTGTATGTGTGTGTGTGTGTGTGTGTGTGTGTGTGTGTGTGTGTGTGTGTGTGTGTGTGTGTGTAGGCTCGGCGACTCCTGCTTGTGTTTGGGGTTATCGCTGCAGCTCTGCTATTGGAGACTATAATTGATGTTATCAAAATATTGTATGTGGTATAATTTATCAATAAACACCAATCGGGTGGAAATAATTTGATTATGCTTGATTTGCTTTTGAGCCATATTTGTGGTGTAAATAGTAGAATGCTTCACACACACACACGCGCGCTTTTTTGTAAACGATAAACAGCAAAGAATCTATGGAAAATCAAATACAAAAAAAATGAGGGAGATGGAAAACATTGACTTCCTATACACAGCCGTTTAAATCTCCATCATTAATTAGCTGTTAATCAACGGAATTGGATTTAAGTTTCATTCATGCTGATTATCAATACCGTTATTTCGTTGTTTATCCAACAGCAGATTGATAACTGCAATTGTTGTGCCCCGAACTGTGAGCAATGAGCACATAAATTCCAATTGGAATTTATTAATTTCAATTCCAGTTCAAATACAAATAGAAATGCAAATTCAAATTAATTCAGGCGTAAATAACAAAATAATGTTTTCAATTAGTTTTACATATTTACATTTGGGCATTACATGAATAATGTTCAAATATCGCATTTCTACATCTTAATTAATAAGTGCAGCACTTAAATATTTAAATATGATAATCGCGATTAAATTCAATAAATATTCATAAAATCACATTATGTTTATGCTGTTAAGGTATAAAAAATTTCACATTTGATTTTATGCAAAAATTAAAAAAAATTATAATATGAATAATAAAATAACTATTTCAGTTCCTGTTTAGCTACTTTGAGTGTAAATTGAATGGGAACTATAAATATTTAATCATATTATAATTAAGAGCTTATCTTGCGCTTCATTATGATAACTATATATATATACATATTTCTATATATATATGTATTTAATTTGTATATTTTTTACTCCATGTTTATTCTTCTTTTTGAGTCAATAATCAGCTTTCAATAAAATAATTTTTTGCCATTTTTTCATAGATAAATAAATTTGTTGAAATATCTGTGTTTAAAGAGTTCTGTAATAGAATGAACACAAATTGAATAAATAATCTAGTCAGAAAAAAAAAAATAATAATTTAATATAAAAATAAATTTGAAAATATGTCAATTATTTAATTTAGCTATCTAGTTAATTAACTCTTATGCGTTAGTTAAGCTCTCAATTGAGCTAAGGCAAAAGATATATCAATAACAATAGCAATGACTAGGCAAGAGTGATACAATTTGCATTAGCTATACTTGAAGAGCTATTTAAGTAATTGATTTTATCTAAGCATTAACATATTTATTAAGATTTGACATTTAATTAAAAGTAATTTTTTAAATAATATAAATAGTAAATAACTATAAATAATTAAAATAACAAATGGCAAATTATAATACGTAAATGTTTCCTCGACTTTATTTAGTGTACAAGCTGTGTCTTTTTTTATAGTAATGCAAAGAATCTAGGAAGAATATTCGAATCGCCGATTGCGAACCATTAGAAGAACTGGCGTGGGCGTTATGCTATTAACAGAGCATAACACTGTTATTAGCATAGCACCCCTGCAAGCATTTTTGATGTTAACAGAGCATAAATGAGTCTTTTATGAGTTACGCACTGATAAAAAATAGTCATATTTTTAAATAGGCTCATTTTCTGATCATAAATGACTCCCCCGTCGGGAGAAAATGTTACCCAAGCCGCGACTCTTCCTGATGAGTCGCTTATGACTCGTCTTTTAATCATTTATGACTCTTTTTCGAGTCATAATTTAATCATATGTTTTTTTGTATTCTCAACCAATCATATTTTGAGCATAGAGAAGTGTCATTTATGAGTCTTCTTTCGATCGCTCATGAGATTAATCATTTTTTAATCATCAAGGCGACTCAGAAAAGACTCCTCAAGACTCTGTTCTTGTTCTGTTCTGTTAAAACAGTCTTCCAAATGCTTGCAGGGTAGGTTATGCAAAGCGGTCTGTTAAGTTAACAGCCTGTTAGTTAACATTGAAACGTCACAGGGGATCGGCCGCGCTCAAGTTTGTAAGAAAATTAGGCAATTTTGGTACTGTTAACTATCTTAAAACTAGTAGACTTAATTAAGGCAATTCAAGTTGCGAATTATAAATTCTATATAGATTCACGAATCTTGTCTTTTTATTAATTTACTTTTTAACTAACAATTTTCAATAATTTTAGACATTTCAATTCATTCAGCATATAAATAATCAGAGATATAAATAGAATATATATAAATATAGAACAAAAACTATATCATGATAGCTCACACTGCTGCTCAACTATCGAATAGATATTTTCTTGGTACAGCTACTAGCTCAAGTTCTTGATTGCTCTGTTTCATTAGATTCTGTTGACCTGTGTAATCAGTCAGTTTGTCAGTCAGTCAGTCAGTCAGTTACCCAGTCTGTCAATCAGTCAATCACTCAATCAGCCTGCACAAACAGTCTTCGTTTGCCGCTTTGCCTTTTGACATTGCTGCCGCAGCTGCTGCTGCTGCTGCTGCTAACTGTGAGCAGAATAGTTTTTGCCAGTTCGCTTTGCTGCTCATTTTTGCTTTTACTTAAGCAAACACACACAGGCAAGAGGCAAGGGCACACACACACACACACACACACACACAAGAGAAAGAGAGTAGAGTAGAGTAGAGAAGAGCGAGTCGGAACTGGCTGGGCTGTAGCCGGGGCAATGGCAATGGCAGGAAGATAGCATGTCGGTGAGACACACGTGACTAACGCTTTATTACCATTTCTCTTCATTAATTTAATTTTTTTCGTCTGCAGTAAACTGATTTCGTATGCAATTTTATTGTACTTTTGTACTCGTGCCTGGTGCGCATTGTTGTGTCGTTATCCCACTCGCCCCTCCCCCTTCCACACTCCCCGCCCCTTTGACCGACCACCCGCCCACCGTCGTGCTGCTGTTGTTGTTTTCGGTGGTGCTTCTCGGTGTCTGTTAATTCAACGCAAGGAGCGCACAATTTTTTTATTGTCGCGCCAAATTCAAGTTTGCCTTTGCTTCGCCAGTTGTCAGTTGTTATTGTTCATGTTGTAGCTACTATATATACCCTAGCCAAGCATAAATTAAAGGCATGTTGCACATAGGCAAATATATAATTTAAGATTTGCTTTTATCAAGAGGCGATATTGTATTGGTAATATATAAATACATATTTTTAAGTATTTATCAGTTGGATATAATTGATTATTCATGAATTTTATGATTGGTATATTTTAATATTATAATTGTATCTAATAAATTAGAATAAATATAGAAATAAAAATAAAAATCATGCATTAAATACCATTTAGAAATACTTGAAAATATATTTAAGTTCATTTTGCAAATCAGTAGAAGTATAAAAATTATTAAATGAAAAATGTTAACAAATAATATATGAAAACTTAAAAATATAATATATAAAAAATATTATGTAAAATAAATATTATAATCAAAGAACTAAAAATAAGAGAGGTATAAGCTTATTAAAAAAAACTCACACACAAAAATGGAAACAAAAACAATTAACATTTAAATGTTAAAATAGAAAAATTAAAAATAAATTTTATAAAAAAAAACTCCTTTGAAAATAAACTTATTAATGAAAAGCATAAAAATTATAGAAGTGAAGAAGGAGTAAAAGTAGAGAAATAAAATATATAAAAAATATATATATAAAATAAAAAAATATAAATTAATTAGAACCTATGTATGTATATACAAAATTTAAAAGTATTTTTTAAATATTAAATAAATGAAAAAAATGTTTTTAAATGTAATTAAAATAAAGTTTTATTTTTATTTATTTTATTATTTTTAAATATATAAAACAGTAAAAAATGTTTTAAAAATATGAAGGTAATGAAAATAAAATTGTTTTTGAATGTAATTAAACATGAAGGTTTTGTTTTAAATTATTTTTTTTAAAATAAATATTCGAATAAAAATAAAATAGGTATTCACTTATTAATGAAAAGCAAAATTTATATAAAAATAAAATTAAATTAAATTAGTCAAAAACGTTAAAAATAATTAAGTAAATGAAAATAAATTGTTTTTAAATGTAATTAAGCAATATTTATTTCTTTAATATATGAAAATGTGCAACGCGTTTTTATTAAAATATTAAGTTAACGTAAATAAAATTATTTGTAAATATAATTAAATATGAAGCTTATGTATAATTATATTTCTTTATAATATATGTATAAAACTGTGAAAAATGTTTTTAAAATATTAAATATATGTATGAAATGCAAGTTTTGTTAAATGTTACATACATTTAAAAAAGCTTTTATTTTTATTTTATTGAATTATTAAAAAATTATACTTATATTTATACCTATTTTTAAAATCATATATCATGTTTCATTTCATTCAACTTACATGTTTGCATTTTTATTAATTTTAAAAATATTATGCTTATTTAATTTATTTAGTTTTAATTTATTAAATCACTTAAAATTTTATTTAGTTTATTTTTAAATTCTCAATGAATGAGGGTATTCCTGCGTCCGTGCTCTTTGCTTGAAATCGGCTTTGCGCTTTTGTTGTTACCGGAGCTGCTGCTGCTGCTGCTGCTTCTCTGCTGCTGCTGCTGCTGCTGCTCTTGCTGCTGCTACTGCTGCTGCTGCTGTTGGCTTGTTGTTGGTTTTCTTTGTTTCTGTTAGCCAATAGCCCAATTTCTGCGTTTGTTGTTTGCCGTTTTGTTGCTCTTGCTGTGTGTTGTGCACTTTCGTTTTTGGCATTGCCTTGTGTGTGCGTGTGTGTGTGCTTATGTCTGTCTGCCTGTCTCCCTCTCTCTCTCTCTCTCTGTGTAAGTGTGTGCTTTGTGCTTTTCTTAGCCTGCCCTTTGAATGGTTCTTTATTTTTTTTTTTTTTTATTTTGTTGCGTTGGCAAATTGTTTGCATTATTTATAGCATATTTTCGAAGATTTATAATGAAGTCGCAAGCTGTGCTTTGTCCCATTTTCTAGTTTCATCTGCATTCAACTCAATAATATATTAATAAGAACGCGTGCTCTACGCTTTGCGCCGTCAATGAACAAACACACACACACACACACACACACATATATACATTTCTTTTTTTTAGTTATTTTTTTCCTACTGATTTTGACTAACGAAAGTTTTATGCAATTTGTGAGCTGAACTTTTTTTAACGTTGTTTTTTGCTTTCTTTTGGTTAGTTCGTTTTATTTGTTTGGCAGCTGCAACATTTTACGAGCAATTAGGTGAAAGATGGCTATATAGTACTTGCGAAACATTTGTGTACCTAAAAGCTGCACAAAGTTGCACAACCACGCCTCCATGACCAACTCCTCGTCCCTCCATCCCCCCCTCGCACGTCCCGGACATCATTATAAATATTTAAATATGCGCTCCAAGCATACACTAGTGTATGTGTGCGAGTGTGAAACGCCTGCGCCTGTACGTCACTAAAAAGGCATCAAAGTTTTAACCACACGCTTGCCCAGGCACTCGGCTCACACTCGCCACCCACCGAACCACCGAACCACCGAACCACTTCAGTCAGTCAGCGTGCAGCGTGACGACGCCGTTCTTCTGTGCACTGCAAAAAGTTAATTAATAAAACATCAAAAAGTTACAGCATTTTATGTTACAACAAACTTTATATAAACTCCACGTATTTTACTTTTACTCTTTTAAATGGCAGCATCAACTGTGCTGTCGCCGTTGCCATTGCCATTCGCTTCATCGACTTTTGCACTGCTTCAAATTGGAACAGTAACAACAGCTGCAAGAGAAACAGAGCGAGAGAGAGAGAGGGAAGCAGAGAGAGAGAGAGAGAGAGAGAGAGAGTGTGAGTCAGAGTCAATGCAATATTTCAAGCAGCTTATTTAACATAAATATTTAATTCGATTCTGCTGACCCAATTTTATCAATATCTGTAAAATTGAAGAAGTTGCCTAGCAGCTCAATTGGTAAATCGTGAGATTAGTAAACTTTCGCCGAGCTTGATTATTGCTAGACAAGGCATAATTACTTCTATTGTCTGTATACATACATACCTACACACATATATATGTATATAACTTTTCAGCTATATATGTATATGTACATAGTCTCATTGATTATGCATTTATGCATATATTTTGCAGCTCTTAATTGTCATACATTGTCTTTGCAATTTGCGTTTTAGCTCTCCGCACTGCGCTTCAATTTGTTTTTGTAGAATATCAATTCCAATTCGTTTGCTCTTTGTCCGCTGCCAATCAAAACAAACATGTCCGACTGGCCACAATAGCCATCACGCTCGCACTCAGCAACATGCGCCACTATGCTCAGCAAGAGCTAGCGTTATCTCTCTCGCTCTCTCTCTCTCTCTAATTGAGTGCTAATTGGAGCATAGCAGTTAGCGTGTAGCTAAGACGCAAACTCATTCGGATAATATTTAGACAACTACGCTCGCTCTCACACTAATGCTACTGCAAGCAGACAATTGCCAATTGGAAGACTTGAAATTCTCTGACTCTGCTCTTAGTTTTACAGTATCGCCTCATAATACATGACGATAGCTCAATGTCTTAAACTATAATTAACAATTATAAATAAAATAAAATATTATGAATTGCAGATTTCCTAACAATTGTTGCTGACTCGAGTGTACATGTGTATTAGCATAATTCTGATTGGCATTTGCCAGTAGAAAGACAGACCAATTGCATGTTCATATCAATAGAGCAATAAAGTAAACTAAAACAAACTCGAATTCATGCAAAGGTGACAAATGTTTTTTTTTTTTGTTCTTCCTCTAAATTTTATATACACATATATTTATGTATAGATTTATTTCAAAGCATAGCAGGAGCAGCTTTATTTACCCATGTCAATATATCAATTTAGATGTATGCAAATATTGATATATTTATTTTGCAGATAAAATGAACTCTTGCATTGGCTGTGGCAGTGAATGAAGTATGAGAAGATGCAGATTCAGTATTCAGCATTCAGTTGCTCAACAAAGCGACATTGAAAGCCAAAGTTTAACCAAAGTTTCTTGGTCATTTCTGTTGACTGAGCCGAGCCTTGACCGGAGTCAGCTGCTGCTGCAGCTGCTGCTGTTGCAGCTTTAATTAAAGCACGGCTGCTCATTTAATTGGCTGTGATTTGTGGTGCACAATGCAAACGTATTGATGGCATGCATGTTGATGGGCAGCTGCTGGGGCAGGTGGGGCAGGTGGGCCAGTTGGGGCAGTTGGACAGGTCGGGAGGCATGCCGTTATAAAAGCTAAATATTATTTGAACAGTCGAGTCGTTAAAGTGAACTTGTTTGGTTTTTATCTCTCTCTCTATGTGTGTTTGTGCTATTTTTTTTTGTTTTTTTTTTTTTTTTGCAGCTTAGTTGTGTGGTCAGCCTATGTGACGTGTGACCGCAGCAGCCGCAAAATGCTTTTTGCCCGCTGCAGGCCCAAAACAGAAACAGAGTTGTGGTAGCATCCGTTGGCAGCTGCCGGAACGGACTGCCATAGACAGATACAGATACAGATACAGATACAGATACAGGTTAAGACAAGCTTTAACAATGTTGCAGCTTAATGGAAAATATGAAATCGTTCGAATTTGCTTCCGATGGCTTAACAGCGGGCGAACTCAATTGAATGAACTCCGTTAAAGAATACTGCAAACTCTTACATGGGTCATCCATTAGTCTATTAGATGTGTAGATATATATATAGATATGTCGTCTATCGATCTATTAGATGTGTAGATGGCTTATTTGTATATACATATATAGTTGGGGCTATCAAAATTGTAATGCGACTGAGCATTTAAATTATTTAAAACAAGTAAGAACGTTGCAGTTAGGCGCAACTAACAGCGATATACTTTGTTCCCATAGGTGCATCTTATTTATTTAATAAACATTTAATTAACGAAATATTTCGGCAATTAGAAAACGTACATGGCAAGCAACAACGTTTTTCCTACACATACCTACAAATTTACACATGTACACACTATACGAGTATACACGCAATTTTCTATGTATGCATACAAAAGTTTGCATGCCAGAATATTCTAAGAATTGTGACTGAATTCGGAATTTTTCGATCGTTACTTTAGTTTTGTCAGAGACGCTCTAGCAATCTTATTTGGTTTTAGTTAACACAGCCCATATTAGGTCAGTGGCGCTGATGGTAAGCGCTATGCAAGCTATACTTGGGTGCGTGGGTTCGAATCCCACAAAGAACTTTTTCTTTTTTCAAAAATTATTATTTTTTAATTTTCTTTATATTTGTATATTTATTATAAAATGCTTGCAGCCAATTGATAATAATTTATAAACATACGCATATGAATTGTGCATTTAAGCTAAAACTAAAACAACTTTCCGATTTGCCACGCTGCTTGCTTGGCAAGCAGTTTTTCTATGCATGCATATATGTATGTATGTATATACACAGATGTTTGTATTTGTGTATACACATCCAAGTGTGTATACATATTGCAAGAAGTGCGATTGTGTTGTTTTGTTACGTCACAAGCTGCTGATCAGCTGACCAGCTGACCAGCTGTGAATTTATTTAGGTTTAGCTAACGATTACATGTTGTTTTCAAAAGACCTAGGTTCGAATCCCGCTGGAAACTTTTTATTTATTAATCGAGAACTTATAAATTTTATTTTTTAAATTCATTAATATTATTATATTTATGTTAAAATGCTTTCTGCCATCATAGCAATTGCTACTAAGCTATTATATGCATGAATTATGCAGTTGGCCACAACAAACTTCTTTGCCTATTTGCCACGCCCCCAGTTGGCGTAGACGCATAAATTTTTGCCAGTTCTTAGAAAGAGCCGAGGCTAACATGACTGCAAAATTTGGTTGCTTACATTCCAAAAATGCGAAAATTACAGGGTATTTTTCGATATGCCACGCCCCCAAAGAGGCTGAAAAATTATTTTTGGGGCATCGATAGAGGAGAACATAAGTAACTCAACCATCCAATTTTCAAGCGTCTAGCTCTAAAACTGTAGGAGATATAAACTTATATAAACGGTTTGCCACGCCCCCTGTGGGCGTAGATATATCCACCATAGCTTATTAGTCTTGGGTTGTCAACCCGAGTATACATGCAAAATTTCAAGTCTCTAGTGTCAATAGTGTTCAAAATATAGCACAATTTGAAAAATCTCTATATATTCAGGTCCGATTTGCCACGCCCCCAATGGGCGTAGACATAAAACTTTTTGATCGATCTTCTTAGAATCATAACATTAACTCACATGCAAAATTTCAGCGTTCTAGCTTTAACGGTGTAGAAGATACGTATTTCCCGATTTGCCACGCCCCCAATGGGCGTAGATATATCCGCCATAGCTTTTTGAACTTGGGTTGTCACCCGAGTATACATTTCAAATTGCAACTCTCTAGCTCATCATCTAGTATGATAACTTGACTATGGGCGGAAGAGTTTTCCGATTTGCCACGCCCCTAGTGGCGGATCGGGAAAATTTTAACACTTTATAATTCGGGGACATATATAAGTATATGTTTTAAAATTTCAAGTCTCTAGCTCTAATATATATAATTGGCAATAACACCCCTATCGGAGCACAGCCTGATGCACAATTTGCCTCCACGCTTCTCTGTCCTGTGCGCAACTTCTCCAGTTGGTAACACCATTCAGGATTGCCTCCATCTGATCCTTCCAACGGGTTCGAGGTCTACCCCTTCTTCGTTCTCCTCTAACTACCGCATCAAAAACCGAACGAGCTGGAGTGTTTTCCTCCCTACGAGCAATGTGACCCCAACCAACGAAGACGCTGAATGTCAATTCGCTTGCCAATGTCAACATCGCCGTATAGCTCGTACAGCTCGTCGTTCCACCTGATACGATAGGTTTCGCCAACGCAAATTGGTCCAAAGATCTTGCGAAGAATCTTTCTCTCAAAGACACCAAGAGCAGCTGCATCTGACTGCGTCACGGTCCAGGCTTCCGCTCCATAAAGCAGCACTGGAATGATGAGTGTCTTGTAAAGGGTTACCTTTGTCTTTCGAGAGAGGGCTCTACTGTTCATTTGCCTACTGAGCCCAAAGTAACATTTGTTGGCAAGTGTAATTCTCCGCTTGATCTCCAGGCTGACATCATTTTTGTTGGTCACTGCAGTTCCCAAATAGACAAAGTCCTTGACAGACTCAAAGTTATAGTCTCCAGCAGTAAGGTAAGAGTCAAGACGCCGCGACTCTCTAGTACTGCACACCATAAACTTTGTTTTGCCCATGTTTACTGCAAGACCAACTTTAGCTGATTCCCTTTCGATAGCTCCAAAGCCGCAGTTACATCACGCTTGGTACGACCAATGATATCAATATCATCAGCGTAACCAAGGAGCTGGACACTTTTGTATCCCAGTATTGTGCCCATCCGATGCACTCCAGCTTTCCTTATTATACTCTCCATAAGTAAATGAAGAGCACACAAGACAGCGAGTCGCCTTGTCTGAGACCCCGCTTGGTATTGAAGGTTTCGGATTGGTCATTCCTACCTTGACAGAGCTGATGGTGTTGCTCAATGTCATGCTACAAAGCCGTATTAGCTTTGCAGGAATACCAAGCTCAGACATGGTAGCGTACAGGCAGTCTCGCCGTGGGCTATCAAAAGCAGCTTTAAAATCGACGAACAGGTGGTATGTGTCGAATTGGTTCTCGTGTGTTTTTCTCCAGGATTTGGCGCAATGTGAAGATCTGGTCAACTGGCCAGGACGGAAACCGCATTGATAAGGACCTATCAATGCTTCAGCATATGGTTTCAGTCTCTCACACATTACGCTCGTGAGAACCTTGTATGCGACGGGAAGAAGGCTGATGCCACGGTAGTTGGTGCGTTGTGTTGCAATCACCCTTCTTCAGGATTGGGCAGATCATACTGAGGTTCCAATCATCGGGCATGCTTCCGTTAGCCATACGCTGCTGATAAGTTGGTGCATGCACCCTACCAGCTCATCGCCTCCAGCCTTAAACAATTCAGCCGGTAAGCCATCTGCTCCCGCGGCTTTATTGTTTTTGAGACGCTGTATAGCTGTCTCGACTTCCGTATGGCTAGGGATGGCAACTTCAACACCATCATCTCTGATTGGGGTTAGTGGACCAACTTCGTCAAGCTCATTCTCACTGTTTCCAGCCAAAAGACTCTCAAGTGATCCGCCCATAACCTCAGTACAATCTCCGCATCAGTAACCAGGGTTTCCATCGTCACTCCTGCAGGCAAGCGATCCAGACTTATACCCTTGGGTCATGCGCTTGACCCTCCGGTAAAAGTCACGGGCATCGTTCTTGCTTCTGCTACTCTCCATCTTCTCACACACAAGCCTTTCCATCTCCCGCTTCTTCCTCCTGAAAAGGCGCTTCTCGTCTCGTCTCGCGACCTATAAATATCCACCACCGCTCGAGTAGCTCCTGCTTGCAGCGTTCTTCTGTAGGCGGCGTCTTTTGCTGCAGTCGCTTCCCGACACTCCTGGTCGTACCATGGATTCCGGTTGGGAGGGCGTTGGAACCCAAGTACTTCCACAGCAGAGGCGTTTATTGGCATTGGACATGTACGCCCACATATCCGTTGTATTTATAGGCATTGGAGGGAGTTGGCCGAGTCGGCCCGAGAGTCGAGTGGAGAAGGCATCCTTATGTCGTTGTGATTGCAGCTTTTCGATGTCCAGCTTTCTTGGCATACCTTGACGTGAGACTTTCGCGACACACAGCCGTGCGCGTACCTTGGCTGCAACAGGTAATGGTCAGAGTCGATGTTAGGACCCCGACAAGATCTCACATCAAGTATGCTAGATGCATGCCTTGCATCGATCACAACATGATCAATCTGATTTCGCGTCAGACGATCAGGCGACAGCCAGGAGGCCTTGTGGATGTTGAGGTGACGAAAACCTGTACTACGTACAATCATATTGTGTGCGGCCGCAAATCCTATTAGTCTAAGTCCATTTGCTCGATGTGGACTCGTGCAGACTAAACGGGCCAACGGTTGCATCCAAAGATGCCCTCCCGCCCTATTTTGGCGTTAAATCTCCTAGAAGGATTTTAACGTCATGTGACGGGCAACGGCCATATGCTCGATCGAGCTCTGCATAGAAAGGCATCCTTGGTAGCATCGTCTTTCTCTTCCGTCGGGGCATGCGCACAGATTAGGCTGATGTTGAAGGAATTTGGCAGTTATTCGGATCGTCGCAATCCTCTCGCTAACTGGTGTGAAGTGCGAGGCTCGGTTGCCGCAACTTGGGCCCTACGACGAAACCACAACCAAATTCACGCCTATCATTAAGACAACTGTAATAGATGTCACAGCTGCTTTTCTTATGCGCCCCTGCCCTTTCCATCGCATTTCCTGGATGGCTGTGATGTCAGCCTTCAACTCATTGAGGGTATCCGCTAGTTGTTGAGCAGCACCGGGTCTGTACAATGTCCGTACGTTCCAGGTGCATACTCTCAAATCATTTTCCTTTTTTCCGTTTGCCGTGGTCGTCAACGTTTTCCGGGTTCCTTTCCGAGGCTCCTCTTGCTTCATTCACTGATGAGTCTTTTTTCTATGGGTGGATATCAAGTCCTACGCCAAACCTAATTTAAGGATTAGGATCCCGCCGCGCACTTTGGTTTATAACTCAACGGGGGCTGAGTCATAATCCAGGAGGAACCACGTGGAGGTAGTGTGTCGACTTGAGAAGAGCAAGAACAAGGATCGCACTGGCACTCACCAAGTTGAGCACAATCAGAAACTTTGCCTTGCCTGCTCTCCCCCATCCCCCCCCTCTAGCTCTAATAGCGCCGAAAAATATTGCGTTCATACGGACAGACGGACAGACGGACGGACGGACAGACGGACAGAACGGACAGACGGACGGACAGCAAGACGGACCTTGCACAAACCCAATATAACTTTTTCCCTTCGGAAACAAAGTATAATAATTTAATAAATTTTGTATATATAAAATTTGTTGTTCGTTTAACATTTTTTTTTCAAATTTTTTAGTTTTATTCATAATTCTTTTATTTTAATAATTTACTAATACAATATAATAATATTATGTTAACAATATATAATATGATATAATAAAAAATATATAATTATAATATATTTTTTCGCTCAGTTCTATGTAATTTTTTGTTATATGTAATCTATCTATCTATTGATGTATATCCATTTATCCAATCTATCTTTATATATATCTGTCCATCTTATAATAATCTATTACCTATTTATCTACCTATATCAATCTATCTATCGAACTTTCTATTTAGCTATCATCTATATATATATCTATCTATCTATCTATCCATATATCCATCTATCTATATATCTTTCTAGCTATGAGACTTTCTTATCCATCTATCTATATATCTTCTATCTTAGAGCTTTTTTACTATCTAACTACCTATCTATCTTTTTCTATCTATATATTTATCTATCCATCCATCTATCTACTTATCTATCTATCTTTTTAGCTATCTATCTATCTATATTCTATACATCCATCTATCTATCTATCTATCTATCTATCTATCCATCTATCTACCTATCTATCTATCTGTCTATCTATCCATCTATCTACTTATCTATCTATCTATCTATCTATCTATCCAATCTATCGACTTATCTATCTACTTATCTAATCTATCTAATCTATCCATCTATCTATCTATCCATCTATTTACCTATCGATCTATCTACAATACATAGCATATATATAGTATAAATCATGATCTCTTTATCATCTCAGTTTTAGATTTTAAATATTTAAGATTTGTGCCAATCTTGAGAGAAATTGGAAGAACTCTTCGCATATATTTTTCAGCATTATCTAGAACAATTTCTCTTTTGTCTACCGAGTTTCGCTTAATCACTTTCTAAAAGAATTACACAAACTGACATAAATACGCATGTAGCTGGATATATGAGCCCATTGGGGGATTAGTTAGTACAGAATAAGAGAATGGACAGAGCTCAACGGAATACGGTACACGGTACACGCTACACGGTATACACGGTATACGGAATACGGAATACGGAATACATTTGTATGTTTGACAAATGGAAAGGGCGCGACAGGGAATCAAAATGGGAACGTTAATGGTAACGCTGTTTGGTTTTGCTAATTTAAAACTAACATCATAAATATTTATAGGGGAGAGGTTGTGGAGGCGGTGTGCTGAATCTGGATGTGGGTGTGGGTGTGAGGCAATCGTATCGCTAACGATGCCAAATCGCCGTTGAGAGCGAAAGCAAAAGTATGGCATGCCCCCTGTGGCCTTCACTGCCAGCTGGGTTAGCTCTGTTGGCAGTTGGATGGCTCTGGATGGTTCAGACTATTGCTGTTGTTTTAATAAGCATGGTTAAACGTCTTCCTGCTGGCAAACATTTGCCATACGCTTAGTTAACAGCTTGCCACAGGTAACTGACACGGTTGAGTACCCACACACACCCCCTCACACCCCCTCACAGCCGCTCACACCCGCTAACACCCGTTCACACCACGCAAACAAAACATGATGGCGGCAGTTGGATCAGCGGCCGCGGGAGCGAGAGCAGGTGCACAGGCAGGCGGCATGGGAGTCGAGTTTACCGTTTCAGTCCCGAGGTCCATCAACAGCACGCGTGCAGCATCATCCCGTGGCAACTGGTCTCGTTCCTGCCACCGTTCCCCGTCGCCACCGTCGCCCCCGTCGCAGTGGCAACATTTTCGAAAACTGTTACAAAGATGAAACGACCAAAAAAGCAGTTGCAAACACTAAACCACTAAACTATACGGGGTGACGGGCCGATGAGGCGATGGGAAGCGTTCCGTCCGAATTTGTATCTGTCTCATCGCCGCTTCCAGCGCGCTGTGCGTGCCGTCCGGCTGTTACCGTAACCGTTACCGTTATGCGCTAAGATGATTGATGCGGCGCCAATGCCAGCCAACGGTGGAATCACTCGCCGCCGTTACAAGCAGAGCCTTCCAAATCAAATGCCCGGAGTAACAGATGGCTGAATAGAGTATAGGTGGAGTAAATATTCATATATCCTCTATCCTCGATTCTCTATACTCTATCCTATATTCTATATTCTATATTCTATATTCTATATTCTATATTCTATATTCTATATTCTATATTCTATATTCTATATTCTATATTCTATATTCTATATTCTATATTCTATATTCTATATTCTATATTCTATATTCTATATTCTATATTCTATATTCTATATTCTATATTCTATATTCTATATTCTATATTCTATATTCTATATTCTATATTCTATATTCTATATTGATTTTCAAAAAGTGTAGCATATTTATATGGGCTTTCATATTGTAAAACACTTTTTATATTCAGATTAAGCCAATAGCTGAAATATAATTTGATAATTGAATGGATTCTTAAGTTGCTTTATCAAATTATCTTTTAAGTTATCTCAGATATCTTTGGGGTTGCTAGGGTTAAACTGATAATGTATTATTGGGAGAGGCAATGGCGTGGAGGGCGTGGGAGGGCGTGGGAGGAGGGGCGGGGGGCTGTTTTGGGACTGTTTGTTTATGCTGGTTTGCACAAATGTTTGCCTTTAAATTAGACGTGATTTCGGCAACTTTATGTGAAACGCCTCTAAATGGAAGGCTCGAGCCAGAAATCTAAAGGCTGAACCCTAACACGAGTCTAGGGCCAGCGTGGGCTTACGTGCTGGACGGCCACTTCATTTTTGTTTTTGTTTAGCTGGATGGGGACTGCTTGGGACTGGGCTAAAACGAGAAATTCATTTTTCATCTTCTTCTTGGGCGGCTGGCGGGCGGCGTACGTTGAGACTTTTACTTGTTAACGGGGTCATAAATCATGCGTAAATTTATCGAACGGAAAACAGAAAACAGATTTCCAAGCAGCAGCCAGCAACAACAATGGACAACAGACAACACCAACCGACATCCAGATGCAGCGACAGTATTTCTACTTTTTTTTTTTATTCCCTGTCTCACTCACTCTCTCTTTATTTTTTTCTGTTTCTGTTGTTGTTGCTCATGTTCATTTATACCCTGTGGTCAATCTAATATTATCATGATATATTAAGTATACGCAAACGTGAGTAGATCCGATCAGCTAACTTATGTGAGAGACAGGAAGAGTTACAGCAGATGTTTATTTGAATTGAAAGTATTATAGAAGATTATTAAACTTATTTTTTAAATTTACTGTTATCTGAAAGTTACAAAAGAATTTGTAATTATTATAATATGAGTTTATATTTGATTATGTAGATAGATTAGATTCCTGTTAGGCAGAAAGAGAAAGAAGATCGTAGAAGCTAACTTGAGCATGTGAGAGAACCAATCCAGGCTCGCAATCAACACTTAACACGTTTTATTGTCTTCGCTCTGTTCGTGAGATCAAGCGAAAAAAAAGAGAATCACACTCACTCGCTCTCGCTCAGGTGCAAAAGCCTATGGTTCTTTTCGGTATTGGTTGACGGTTTAGCGGCTTAAGTTGAGTTCGTGTGTCGTTCTTTTCACGAACATCGTTTCAATCGCGATACGATTGGCGCTCGCACAATGGGAGCAAGTGAGCAAGTATGTAACTGACAACCCAGGGCAAGCGCTCATCTCATTTACACACATATGCAATTGAAGCGAGCACTCGTCTTTACACCTAATACATACACAAAAGGCGCTTTGCTTCATTTGACTCAACCGTCGTGGAACAACAAGAGCGAATAGATGAAACGATTGTAAGTTGATCGCGATTCGCGAAGGAATCATTGAAGAACCGTTGCAATCGCCTGCTCTCTAAGTATTTGCTGGAATGTGTGAGCGAGAGGCATTATTTGCAGACATAGACAAATGCTGCGTGCTAGAGAGCAGTAATAAAATATAAAATAAGTTCAATAGATTTTTATTGAAATGAAGTTATTATAAATTATTTTTATAAATTCAAAAACATATAGTTGTTTATTTTTTGTGTTGAAATAAGTTTAAAAAAAAAAAAATTGTTTTCAAAATTTAAATTGATAATTAATATATGTTTTCCCAATTAGACTACGTACGCTAATTAGATACAGATTTCTCTGAGTATTTACTTTATTCTATGTGCATAAAACAACTATAGTTATTGAACCATTTATTATCAGAGATACTTCATCAAGGGTATTCAAGTTTCGAGAATATATATTTCATATTAACGTCTTTTTTTTTATTGACTTTCTTTTTTTGTTGGCCTTTTTCTTTGTACTATTTGGTTGGGGCCAACCCGTTCGATTCGACTTGAGCGTGCTAATAATCGATTTGTTTGCCTTTTTTTAATTTCCTTGAGTTCTGCTTTGCCCCTGGCTGCGCTCTAATATGACGTTTGTTTCAATGCCAACCAACATTCTCTAGTTGCTTATTTCTTTTTTTTTTCTAAATTTTTTATGTTTTTGACTTTTGTTTTAGACGAGAGCAAAGCTGATTTTACAGCGATTTGCCATAAATCCTTTTGACCCCCATAGCTTCTGTCCAGCGCTCCAGAGACACCAAAAGCAAAGCAAAGCCGAAACCGAAACCAAAACCGAACCATTCATGTGGTTAGTACAATGCGCGGCTGTCAGCTCAGTTCGTATCGCATTTTTTTGTTGTTATGGTTTGCTCGCTACCTGCGCTGAGTTTTTAATGAAAATCTCATCAAATCGATATGCAGGCAGCTGGTTCTTCATGCTCGACGATGCCATGATAGCATGATAACCCGATACGAACGTCGCCAATGCCATCGCGATACTTGAAACGCTTCACTCTGCTCCTGCCAGCCGAGTCGTATCAGTGGCTCACCATCGATGGGGCTGCTTGGCTAATACAGTTCTCTTTGTTGGCTAACATTTCATATTTAGAGTTAAGCTCAGCTGACCCCCTTTGCCAGTCTACGCAACTGCGTCTCGCTCTCAACTGCTCAATATTCATGGGTTTATGTCTATATATATAATGTCGTAGCGTTAGAGTTGTCGTTCTCGCCTTCCATGGTATTTGCCTAATAAACTTGTTATTGGAGTCGCAGATTGTCTCACACGCAAGCTCTTTCTCTTTCGACTGTGTCTGATAGAGTGCCCCTTCGACCCTTCTGTCAAACTGCCTCTTGTTGCATATTCTCGTTCATCAATATCATAGCAACTCTGTGTGAAGGGCATATCCCTCTCACTCTCACTCTGCGACATCCAAGACCACGTTCAGCAAAACCTATGGCTGTCTCTTTTCTAATGACACATCCTTTAATTGTCACTAAAATGCTAACTCATTCGATTAGCGCTAGTTGTCAGTTTCTCTTTAATGCTACTGCAACTGTCAATCACAACATAAAACTAACACAACGTCTAATATTACACCGATACGACCATATATAAATATATATATATATATGTACATATATATGTGTCTGTATGTATGTTCTGCAAAGAGGATTTAGAAGGTTGCCGTTGACGCTGACCGAGTCCGTTTGCTTGCATTAAGCCAAATGAATGACAATCAACTCGTTCAAAGGGAAAAAAACATCAAAGTTTGCTGAGGTCGAGAAACGAATTCTGATGTCTCTGCAGTTTAACAATGCAATTGTTAATGAACAGAAATTTAAAAAAAAAAAAAAAAAAAAAAAAAAAAAAAAATTAGCAGTGAAGTTAAATATTTCTGCAAAATGAAGTCGCTGGCAAGAAATGCTTAGAAATACATATATAGAAAATAAATAAATTTCAAAATAATAGAATTGTTGGCAGAATAATATAGATTAAGTAATTAATATACATATATATATTTTTTTTATATTGTATATTCAAAATGAGACTTCAGAGACTTTGTGCTGTAAATGAGATTATAAAAATTAATAAATAAATAAATAGTAAAATTATATATGTATGTGTCAGGGTTAATTGCGTATGGCAAATAAACTTGAGTGCACTGTTCACTTTCACTGTCTAATCATTAATGCCTTCAGCATCAATACCACATCGCTCTCACACATTCTATTGTCATAGGATATACAGCGATCTCTTTTTCTCTCAGTGACTCCAGATTGCACGCACAACAATTATCTCCTGTGTAACTCTTTCCTCAAACCTCCGCACGCCACTTAGAACCATTCGCAACATTTCTGCATATTTGCATTGAACTACGCTGACCATCTGGCGAATAACGGAGCAAAGCGCATCACCAATTGTCAAATACGTTCTACTAGAGTGTCGTTTACTAATTACGCCTCAACATACAGTGGTTCACAGCTTATTTCAACCAGCACCTTAAAAAAAGTTTGTTGGGCTATAAAATCTAAACTATTGGCAATATCCCAAATATTTAAACGCAGGTTGTTAGTGTGATGTTTTAACTATTACAAAATCAATTCATTTATTAAAAAAAAAATATTTTTTCAATTATAATAATGTTTAAAAGCTAAAAATGAGACCAAGACAGTTTCACAGCTTATTTCAACCACTTATGAAATAACATTATTTAACATTATAATAACTAAAAATAACAACAAATTAATACTTGGTGTGACCACCCTTTTGGCTAACTACCATTTTAAGCCTTTTAGTCACCAACTTTTTGGTGACTTCTGTGGTAATTTTTTCCCATTCCTCAACCAATGCAGTTTTTCGGTCCGATTTGTTTGATATTTCGTTTTTGCGAATGTTTGTTTCCAAAATGTATGTATATTAATGTAACGACATATCTAGTGTTTGTATTTTTTAAGTAAAAATTTTTTTGATTTTAATTAGCTTATATATAATTCTCTGAAAAGCTATTTCTTCAAGCTTACCTTTTTTTTTTAATTTTAATAAATTTTAATAAATAAAAAAAAATCCAAAAATTACATATTTTTGGTCATTCACTCTGTAAAGCATATATTAATTTAATTAAATATTTTAATTCATTTTCAATAGTGAATAAATAGTGGATATAGTATATAATATAATTATAATTTTATATAATTTTTTATATATTTTTGTTACTTAAAATGAATTATGATAAATATATGTTTACAGTTTAAAGTATTTCATATATATTTAAATATTATTAAATATATCTGAAAATGTAGAAGGGAAAGTGAATGTAGGATTAAAATTAATATATTTAATATTAAAAATATATATGTATATTTTATATTGTATTTGTATTTATGAGTCGATCGAATCAATGTACATATAATTAAATTATATTTTATATATTAAATATTTACATACATATATATTATAAGTTTGATTTATTTCTCTATTTATTTTCATAGAGTCGTAAAATTGATGTTAATTTATATTTAATTTTTTCTTTTTACAATTTAATAATTTTCTTTAATAATAATAAATTAATATAATATTGTAAAAATTATGTAAATTCATATTTAATTTTTTCCTTTTATAATTGAATGCTGAAACTAATCAAATAATATAATATTGTAAAATTGATGTTAATTTATATTTAATTTTATCTTTTTATAATTGAAATGCTGAAAACACACACACTAAATAATCAATTGAAGAGTTTGCTTAAAGTGTCAAATAAAATGCTGCACACATTTGTTAAAGATTCCAGGCAGCTGCATATCTCCGTTCAAACAGGCAAAATTTTAACAAATGCAGACGCACACACACATGTAGAGAGATGGCTTTATGCATACGCACACACATACACACACACTCAGAAATACCACAATTGAAATGACACGACAACTAAGAGGAATACGACACATAGCCGCTGGACATTTGTTGATTGCATATGCTGTCTAGCGTGCAATGCAACCAATTAGAGGACCTGCATGTCAGCGACCGTGTGGCCACGCAGTGCACTCCAGTGCAGTCCAGTGTCCCCCCCAATCGCCACCTGTGTGTATGTTAGATATACACACATATTATACTCATATATATTTTATATATATTTGTGTGTCTGTGGCATCAACTCGCTACTGTTTGCGTTTAGCTTAAAATGCCATGGCAAATACCATTTTTTCGCATCGTTTGCTTTACATCTCGCTGGCCGTCGCCGTGCTACGCACATTTCTACATAGCTGACTCATGTAACGTGTGCTGACATTATAATCATCATCACTATCACCATCACCATCGCCATCGCCATCATCATTATCATTGTTATCATGCACTTGAACTAACCGACAACAGCATGAGCCACAGCCGCCGCCAGTTACTTTTAGTTGTTTCAGCATTTGCCCACCAAAACATTGACAGCTAATGAATGCAGTCACATTATCGGCATGTCGAAGAGCGCTTACAGCTTACAGCTAATCAATTGACCCCATGAGCCGTAAGGCATAATTCTGCCGCTGAGCCCCAGCTTCATATATTTACCAATCGATTTGGTAAGTAAATCTAACGAAATTGCAACAGCCGTCAAAGCCATATTGAAGGGAATACTTTATATATGTATATTAGTTGTTATAGATTGTAATGCTATGGTATAAGAAAAAAAAATATAGCTTATGCTATTACATATATTTGTATATACTTTAGTATTAACTACTATTAAGTATTGGCATAGGTTGAAAACTATAACAACTGAATCTTTAAACATAAGTATATATATTTATAATTAGATTTTGAATATAAGTATATACATTTTAATTATATACATTCATCTAATATTTTTTATTTTATTTTGTCCATTTATTATTTATTTTTTTTTTAAACTCTAATGATTGTATTAACTATTTTAATCTAATATATGCATTTGTTAGTTTTTTTTTAAATATAATTGTTTGGCATCATTATTTGAATATAATATATTTGTTTATTTTATTTTTAAAGTATTTAATATTTTGTATATTTATTTGTATATAATATAATATATTTCTTATTGTGAAATATTTGATTTTTGGTAATTATTTGAATATAATGTTTTTTTTTTTTTTTTTTTTATATATAAAATATTTTTATTTTTACTTATATTATATTTTATATTATTTATTTTAAATTTCTTGTATTTATTTTTTATTTTTTATTAATTTTTAATATTATATATTTAATATAATTTTGTTAACTTATTGTTTTTTTTTTTTTGTATTTTTATTAATATTTTGTATAATTATTTTAATTTTAAATATATAAATTTTTGTATTTTTAAAATTAAATAGTTTATATTTATTAACATTCGTTTTATTTTTATTTATGATTACATACATTTTGTTTTTAATTTTTTTTTTAGTTTTATTTTGTATATATTTATTACCTTCTTTTTGTATAAGAATTTTTTTTATTTGTTTATAGTTTTATATAGCATATATATTTCATTTTCTATTTCATTATTGTTATTTTTAGTTTTATTTTATAAATTTTTCAATAATTTATATGTTTGTTTAATTTATAAATATTAAAATATATTTATTTATATTTATATTTTATGGTTTATATTTCAGTTTTGTAGTTCTTTCACAGAGTATTTATAGTCACTCCATTTTTTTTCTTATTTCTACATAAACTCAGCAATATCCAATTAAGGAAATATAATTTCATACAAATATTTATAAGTACAACATTTTTTTTTCTAATAAGGACTTAAGTCTAGACAAGCACTGGCGCACTTTAAGCTGCAGCTTTTATACATGGAATATTAAATAGATATCAGACAACCGTCAAATCAGCTTAAGGCTGGCAATACCTTACCTTGTCTATAGCTCTGACTCGTAGTGACAAGCAACAAGGGCACAAGGGCGAGCGAAGCTTCTCTTAGGAACGCTTAGCCAAATTGCAATTGATGTTAAGTTGATTAGCTGCAAGCTGTACGAGAACTGAAGTGAAACAATTGTCGTCTAACGTCTAACGTATGACGTATAAAATAAACGTATAACGTACAACGTACAACGTACAACGTACAACGTACAACGTACAACGTATGACGTATGACGTATGACGTATGACGTATGACGTATAACGTATGACGTATAACGTATAACGTATAACGTATAACGTATAACGTATAACGTATAACGTATAACGTATAACGTATAACGTATAACGTATAACGTATAACGTATAACGTATAACGTATAACGTATAACGTATAACGTATAACGTATAACGTATAACGTATAACGTATAACGTATAACGTATAACGTATAACGTATAACGTATAACGTATAACGTAATAACGTATAACGTATAACGTATAACGTATAACGTATAACGTATAACGTATAACGTATAACGTATAACGTATAACGTATAACGTATAACGTATAACGTATAACGTATAACGTATAACGTATAATATATAACGTATAACGTATAACGTATAACGTATAACGTATAACGTATAACGTATAACGTATAACGTATAACGTATAACGTATAACGTATGACGGATTACGGATTACGAATTACGTTTAATACATTACGTAAATACCTAAAATGTATTACCAAATACGTAATGCTTAAAACGTATTACGTAGTACGTAATACTTTAACCCAATTACCTAAAACGTATAACATATATCAGTTCAACACAGTGTCAACTTACTTAACATTTGTTTATCAATGGGGAAGGTCCTCTGCCACCTTTCTATGCATGGAAAATGCTCTCATATCAAATTTGAATGTCTAAGCAGTTGTCCAGCATGTTACGAGTGAGTGTCGATTAACGGAATGCTTTCCATTGGAGTTTAGATTTATTCTCTGCCAGAGCCTGATTGCCGTTTTATTTATTATTGCTTTTCAAATTATGTAGCAATATTTTGGTATCAATTGTGAAGGTTGCAGAAATACTAAAAGAGAGACAGGACGAACCAGACAAAACAGAAAAGAAAGAAAAAAGAATGGATTGTGGAAAGCGTGTAAATACGTCAACAATTTTGTGCAAAGAAGAATTTCAATTTCCTTTAAGCGGAAGCGTGCTGTCAGCTTCGTATTTTGCGCCACAAATCATCAACTCTATCGGCCCTGGACTTGGTGACTCTTCCCGGTTGTGTGCGTTGAGTGTGTGGAGATAGATTACAACAACTGCAGCGAGGCTGTTGCTGCTGCTGCTGCTGCTGCTGCTGGTGGTGGTGATGGTGGTGCTAGTGCTGTCTCAAAGCAACAACAGCTACACATCATCCATCCGTCCATCTAACAATAAGCGTCCAGCCAGCCAGCCAGCCAGCCAGCCATCCAACCATCCATCTAGTCAGTCATCAGTCAGGCAGTTTTTGCATGGACTGAAACACCATACTGAGGCGCATTCATGTTTGGCATCCGAATGAGAGGGGAAAGGGGTCGCGGGAGGTGAGAAGGGCTCAGAGGTAGAGGGGTTGAGAGGGTTAAAGGAATGGGTATGCTGTAACTGCAGGTTCAACGCTGCGTGAGAAGGAAAATTTATAGTGGTGTGTCAACAGTTGCCGCATAAAAATGTATGCAAAATTGTTTGTAAATGGCAATTTTTGGGCAGCAACGAGCAAAGGAAGCCGAGCAAATAAAATGCCAAGTGCTCAGTGAAACTTAATTAACTTACAATTGTCAAAAGGAGCTGCCATTAACAATGATGACGATGATGATGCTGATAATGATGATAATGATGACAGCTAGACTACAAAAAGTGCACTATTTGCGTAACTATCGTGACAGGGCAATATGAATATACCGGCAATTACCTCTAATAAACAGAAGTTAGAAATGACTCAAACTCTTTTGCTGGCCTGCCTTTAAGCCAACAAAATGTTGGCCAAAACACAAGACATAAATTTAAGACTGTTAAGGAAAGAGAGTCAGAGTCAGAGTCAGTGTCAGAGTCAGAGTCAGAGTCAGAGTCAGAGTCAGAGTCAGAGTCAGAGTCAGAGTCAGAGTCAGTGTCAGAGTCAGAGTCAGAGTCAGAGTCAGAGTCAGAGTCAGAGTCAGAGTCAGAGTCAGAGTCAGAGTCAGAGTCAGAGTCAGAGTCAGAGTCAGTGTCAGAGTCAGAGTCAGAGTCAGAGTCAGAGTCAGAGTCAGAGTCAGAGTCAGAGTCAGAGTCAGAGTCAGAGTCAGAGTCAGAGTCAGAGTCAGAGTCAGAGTCAGAGTCAGAGTCAGAGTCAGAGTCAGAGTCAGAGTCAGAGTCAGAGTCAGAGTCAGAGTCAGAGTCAGAGTCAGAGTCAGAGTCAGAGTCAGAGTCAGAGTCAGAGTCAGAGTCAGAGTCAGAGTCAGAGTCAGAGTCAGAGTCAGAGTCAGAGTCAGAGTCAGAGTCAGAGTCAGAGTCAGAGTCAGAGTCAGAGTCAGAGTCAGAGTCAGAGTCAGAGTCAGAGTCAGAGTCAGAGTCAGAGTCAGAGTCAGAGTCAGAGTCAGAGTCAGAGTCAGAGTCAGAGTCAGAGTCAGAGTCAGAGTCAGAGTCAGAGTCAGAGTCAGAGTCAGAGTCAGAGTCAGAGTCAGAGTCAGAGTCAGAGTCAGAGTCAGAGTCAGAGTCAGAGTCAGAGTCAGAGTCAGAGTCAGAGTCAGTGTCAGTGTCAGTGTCAGAGTCAGAGTCAGAGTCAGAGTCAGAGTCAGAGTCAGAGTCAGAGTCAGAGTCAGAGTCAGAGTCAGAGTCAGAGTCAGAGTCAGAGTGAGAGTCAGAATCAGAATCAGAGTCAGAGTCAGAGTCAGAATCAGAATCAGAGTCTAATCGCTTAACGAATTACTTAATCTATCACTTAGTCTATAACTTAATCACTTACTGAGTCTATCACTTCATCAATTATCTATCAATTAGTTTATCACTTGTTCACTGAATCAGTCAGAATGATTAAATTGATCAAGCGATTTCTTCTAGTAAAATCGGAAACATTTAACAAAAGTGCTTTAAAGTGCCGAGCTATCGAGATGGATGGATTTAGTAGCGGTGTTGTGAGGCAAATTCTAAAATGATTATATCAGTCTGGGCTCGCTGTTGGGCTGGTGTGCTGGTCTAAAAATAATAGCGCGAACTGCGACAGGATGTGTGTTTGGCCAAGTTACTAAAAACTTTTCGGCATTAAAGGCCTTTTTTTCGTTGTTGTTGTTGTTGGGCTTGAGTTGCACAGGCCACAGGCGGCTACACGGCAAATCGTGTTTGCGTGTGGTCGCGCAATCAAGTGGTAAACCGAAAACCAAAACTCTGTCAACAGCAGCAGCACACACACACACACACACACACATATACGCACGTACGCACATACGCGTATCAAAGAAGTGCCTAGAGAGGAGCAGGAAGCAGCAGCAGCAGCAGCAGCAGCAGCAGGAGCAGGAGCAGGAGCAGCTGTGGCAACCAGCTGCAGCAGTTGCCAACCATTGGCTATTGGTCGTGCCTAGCTGAGCAGCCAGCAGTGTTAGCAGCTGCCCGTGGCTGTGGCAATAGCTAGGCTGGACCACGGCCCAGACCAGGACAATTGAGCGTATATTGATGGTTCACAGTAATTGTTTGACTAACAGCAGCGAACGTTGATGCTGATGATGTTGCGTCTGATAATAGATACGCCTCTGTACAGATATACGATAGATATAGAAGCAGATATCGATGCAGAATTATGTGTAGATATAGAGCCAGATGATGGTCTCGATATTGATACAGATATGGATATGGATGTATTAGTAGATATATATTATGGCAAGGATATAGATATATGTGTGTACATATATCTGACCAAGTGCACTTGAATGCGTGCATATATCTATATATACGTATATATATTTATACAGATATATATATATATTTAGTTATCTTTACTTAAAGTTCGTAACATTTTCGAAATAGAGAAAGTTGATGACCCACATAGTCGAGGCATGCCAAGTGGCATTGCAACGAATCTCACTACAGCCGCGCCCCAGCTCCATTTCTCCATCTTTCCATCTCTCCGTCTTTCCATCTCTTGGCCACGTCTCCATCTCCATCAGCAGCTTTGGCTACCGCAGCGCAACTTTTTTAATACGCAACACGAGTGACCCGCTTGCGGACAATTGGAATTGTAACTTTTGATTTAAATTCGTTGCAATGGCAACAGCAAATCGTACGACCGCTTACTGCTGTACGGCAGCATTGCAGCCGTGCACTGTGCACTCTGCAGCATGCAACATGCAACGTGGCATGCAGCATGCAGCGTCGTCAAGCGTCGTCAAATGCAAGGATCAACTTTTTGTGCTGCTTTTCAATTGCATTTGATTACCTTGATGCGTCGGCTTCAATGCAGCGTGCAGCGCTGCCAACGTCGTCTATCCGTCTATCTAGCTGTCTCTAGTCTGTCTCTCTCTGTCTGTTATCACGACATCGGCAGCATTTCAATAAAGTTGCAGCTAGCTGAATCCATCACTCCATCACCTCCAACAGCCAGCCTTCTGCAGTTAGCCGACAGCTGCTGCTGGTTGTTTGGCAACCACTTGTAAAATCAATTTGAAAACTATTTGAGCCGAGGTGAAATACAATTTTGTATTGACATATTTCATCATTTCATTCTTATTAAGGCGAGTGCATTGCATAACCGCTCTCAGCTAATGGACGCTAAGGCAGCAAAAACCCAATGCAAACAATCGAACATTTGACCATATCGGCACGGCCATCTCGGCCGCAGCCAGAACAATAACAATTCCAAATATTTTCATGCAAATTCGAAACAAAAATGAGCCATAAAAACATTTCGAAGCAATATCAATGTTTGTCCTAATACACACACGCACACAAATATAGAACTAACATAAATGAAATAAAAATAAGAAAATAAAAATGTGAAAACTCATTCGCAATTATCACACATAGAAAGCAGATAAACAAATGGAAAATTGTCCAACTTGTTCACGACTAGCAGATATCCTATAAACTTAAGCAATCAATAAATCGATTTTGTTATATTTCTATTCTTATTTTATATCAAATAAATCTACATATATCTATTATTATTTACTGAAATATCTCGTTTTCTTTTAAGCCCAATACCAAGCGCTTTGCAGTTGGTCAGCAAAACAAAAATAATTTAATTGCAAATATTCATTTGATGCCAGGCAAAGGTTTTGCAATTTATCGGATTTATTTATGCATATTTACAAATATTTATATACATATACATATATATCTAGTTATTGCATGTGTGATGAGAATTTTAGCAACAAATTGCAGCTGGCTGAATGAATTATTATTTCATACACAAATATCAATTGCAACTTAATTAAAGTAAATTTGCTGTGATTGAAAATAAATAAAAAATAATAATAATATTGTTTGCATAACTTGAATAAAAATATTTGAAATAACAATTTTTTAGAATATTTTATTTATTATCTATTTATTTGTTTAATATGCATATTTTATTAACGAGTTTACTCTAGCTTTACAGGCTAAAGATTATTTTAAAAATTTCATTTCTTTTTCTTTTAAACAAATCTTGCCATATCTCTAACTGGAGCTAGATAAATTAGTATAATTTCCTTTGTTTATATAAAATATTCAGCTTACTTTGATATTTTTTTTCTCATCTAATCAGGGGACTGGGGGGACTCTTGAGTGAGAGGGAAATCTTATTGAAGCTTAAGCTGTCTATGCTATGTCCCAGCTATGCGTATGCTATAGCCTGGAGCAGCAGTTTTATTAGCTAGGTCTGAGGCACGCTGTTGCTGGGACTTCTATGAACTCTAACTTTCCATTTGGAGCCTTTTTAATTTGAGGCTTTAGTTTTCACTCAATTGTCAACTTTTAACTCTTCATAGAAATTCGTTTTTAATTCTGTCTAAGAAATTTGTTAGGCTCAATGCTGTAAGCTAATCAACAATATCTGGAATTTATATTCCTTATTTTCGATAATATTTCTTTGTTTAACTGATACAAATTCTTCAAGCTGATTTTTTTTTCACTCACTCAAAGATTAATTCATTTCATTGTAAGAGAGTTAGGGAACATCTTGCTGGATCTTATGCGTTCTAAGCTACGCTCACTTATGCCTAATAATTCCTAATGGAGAGTGCGATCAATCTATTGGAGCGTAAGTCTATGCTTTACCTATGTCTAAGCTGAAGCTGCAGCTGGATTCGAGACGTACTGAAGATGAGACTTTATTTAATTACCAACGTTTTATTGCGATTTTGTACTCTTTCAGTCATTAAGAGACTTTTGCTCAAGGCTTGATGCTTCTTAGAAAAATTTCCTGCCTGGAGGTGCAGTTGGGACATTTTGCTCTTTGCTACTTAATAAGCATCAATAATGAGGAATTAAGGAACTTTATAATGTCTAGTTTGTCTATATAAAAATTGAGAGAGAGAGCGGCGAGAACAGAGAGCGCGAAGCAAGTCTAATGAAGTGTGCATAGTCTGACACAATAAAAATTTCGTTTCATTTCATTTGAATGTTCCATGTTCCATGATATTAAATTACTGATATATGTTGTTGATCGATGTTGCAGGTATGAGAGAGGTAGAAAGGCAGTGTGTGACAGTAGAGTGGGTTATGTGCTCTAGAAGTTTCTTTTCGAGTTTCTTATTTAACTAAATCTAGCTCTGACTCTGCTTAGAGCTGGAACTTGAGTAACGATGACATATCCAGCAACATTAGTTATTTTGTTAGTCAATATAAAAGGTATTTCTCAATTGGGGGATTTTTTTGTTCGACTCAATTTGGGACATTCACTCAAAGATCGAGAGAGGGAAATTCTTAGTGGATTCTGTGGGCGTTTAAGCTACGCTTAAGTTGTATTGCCTTTTCGCTTGTACAAGTTTACTTATATTGATATTTCCCACTATTACTTCGCTCCTTCTTATTGCTCATGTAGAAATTTCCCTTTATCACTCACTTAGCTATGCTTAAAGCTCTCATTCCTCACAGTTTTACTTTTATATAAATTCCTTTCAATCACTTGCTCTGCTCCTATTTCAATTCTCATTCTACTTATGTAGAAATTTCCCTTTACCATTGTTCTGTTATGCTCTACACTCTCATTATGCACAGCTTTACTTGTGTAGAAATTTCCCTTCATCACTCGCTTTGCTACTCTTTAAATTCTTATTATGCATGTAGAAATTTTCTTTTTTTTTTATCGCTTTGCTAATCATTTAGTTTTCATTATGCTGAATATTACTTACGTAGATATTTCCTTTTATCATTCGTTATGCTATTCCTTAGGCTCTCATTGTTTACAGTTTTACTTATGTAGAAATTTCCCTTTATCATTTGTTCTGCTATTCTTTAAGCTCTCATTATTTGAGGCAAATTTTTTTTTGCTCTATATTGCTAACTTATGCATTGGATAATCATCTTACTTTATAATAGATTTTATTTTAGCGTTACATCATTATCTTCCTTCTCTCTCTCTACCCCGCTCTGCATTCCCCACAAAGCTTTAATCAGGCTGAAAAACATTTGCTATTTCGCACTTAAAGTGCATTTCAGTTAATGGGCTTTCAATAAAAATGTTTCAATGTTGTTGTTGTTGGTTTATTTTGGCTCACACTGTGTAGAGAGGCTGGTTGGATGGTTGACTGGCTGACTGGCTGACTGGTTGGCTGGTTGGCTATAAGTGTACGATGATTGTAGTACAATGCTACGATACGATGCGTTGTATTGGTGAAGGTATGCACAGCTCTTAAGAGCATGCTGCCGACAGTTGACTGCCTCGCATTGTAATCATTGAAATGTACAAATTATAAATTACCCATAATGGGGCTGCTCAGGCAGAGGCAGAAACAGAGGCAGAGGCAGAGGCAGAGATAGAGGCTGGACAAGCTGTCGAGAGTCTGTAGGCCATGGTTGCCATTGTGTATATATATATATATATATATATATGATATATATATATATATATATATATATATATATATAGATATATGTCCATGTATGTGTGTGTGCATATGAAATATGTGCATACATATATTTAATAGATACATCATGTACTTATGCATGTGCAAGAGGTGTGTGTGTGTGTGTGTGTGTGTGTGTGTGTGTGTGTGTATGTATGTATGTGTGTGTGGTAGCATACAATACGCGTGCTTGCATCGGAACGAGCGACGATGTCGGTTCCATTATAAATTTCCTTAATATTAATTCAAATATTCTGTCGCCAAGCACTAGCTGTGTGTCTCTCTCTCTCTCTCTCTCTCTCTTGCACTATGTGGCGGTCTCTGGCACAGTGCCTTACATATAATGCACACACATTATCCACACAGTCGTCGTTGTCGTCCAACTGCCTCAAACTGGCTTATGCTGGCAGCTCCTGGAGCTGAAGCTGAAGCAAGTGCAAGTCGCGTTTCATAGTGTTACAGTCCCACTCTCTCTCTCCCTCTCTCTCTCTGTCTCTCTCTTCCATTTCTTTGCCGTCTGTCTTCTTGTGCTAGTAATCATGTTGTTTGACAGCATTGTTGCCTCAGTTACAGTCGTGTCGCGTTGTATGCTAATTGTTGCACGACAATGAGTGGCTGCCAAAAAAATGCATTGGAAACGGGAAAACGGGCAATGGGACGGGGAAGGGGAATGGGAATGGAAATGGCACTGGAGATATGGATGGGTCGGCGTGAGGGGGCAGGCAAGCAAATTCAGCTGCCACGTATTTATGCATATGTCGCTGTGCGCTGTGTGCGACCTCTGCGTACGTGTGTGCAGAGGCAATTCACAAATTGAACGTACGAAATCACATTAGCCTCAGCCTCAACCCCAGCTACAGCCCCTGCTACAGCTTCGGCTTCAGCTTCAGCTTCGATGCTCCACGGCCGTGGCTCAGTTTGACCTCACTCATTGTGCAACATCTTCGCTTGTTGCAGCGGCCCCGGCTAGCCCCGATTGCGACACGGACCAAAGATCCCGGCTGCTGGCTTATTTGGCCGAACACGTACTCAGCCGCTGGCATTGGCCAATTTGGCTGCTGCCAACCACCGACCCGCGCCCAATCGCTCCTGCTGCTGCTGCTGCTCCTGCTTGCCGCATCATTGTAACGTGCTGCAGCAAAACTTTTTCTGGGCTATTGATTTGAATTTTTTGCCTAATTGCAAAAAGCCACAAAGTACGGCAAAAGTAAAACAGTGCCAGGCATTCGCTAGTTTAGCGACTGCCAATGCCCTTAACACATATTGCAATTGCCCATTGTACCACACACATACACACATAGGACAACATATTTAACTGCAATGCGATTCACCTCATTAACAAAAGCTAAAGGGAGGGGAAATAGTTTATGCTAGTATAATAAAGTCCCATAGAAGGAATTTTTCTTGTCATTTGGGATTTATTTATGGGCAGAATCAGCAATAGCCAAGCTATAAAAAAAAAATGCTAAAAAAATGCTACATTTTAAAAACTTATATAATACTAGAATTAAAAAAAATATATAATAATAATAGAAAATTTAATAATATTTAAATAAGAAAAACAATTTTAAAATGAAATAATAAAATTTAATGTAATAATAATATATAAATAATAATAATAAAGTTCATATTATGAGCATGCAAAGAACAATTAAAAAATTAATTTTTGGACAAATAAATATAAAAAAATAAGTAAAAGAGTTCTAATCGAGACTGCTCGACTACAAGATCCCCAGAACCCCTTCTTCGAACCAATAACATTCCAAGAATTCTTCGCTTCGTTTCTTGATACTTGATAAATATTTGTTATTTCTAGTCGGACAATCGTAATCAAACTTTTAGATTATGATCATGACCTTTATATCTATATGCCCAAACAAACTGTGTATATCTCTAATATTTGAAATTAGGATGGTGGGGTGAGTTGGGTAAATTAGCTTTAGAGATGAATGAGATATAATTTTTTAACTAATTCTCGATAAATGTTTTAATCGATAAATCTGAAACGGAAAAAAAGAGACTTTGTTGCCTTTTTGGCACACTAGCTTAGACTTGATGCCATTTCGTCGCCTGGGGAGGATCTATAAATGAGTATAATGAGGGACTTTTGTGCTCTTGGACTCAGATAGTGAGCAGTTGGCAATTTACATATAGTAAATCAAACTAACTGAGTTTGTCTAACAAGAAAATGATGATGCTGAAAATTATTAGCAAAAGCAGAGTTGTTATTCTATTTCTATTCATGTAGATCATTAAAAGTTTTCCATAGTTGGATGTTTTCATTGAAGTGTTTACCTGTCTGACTGAAGCTGCAGTTGGCTTTCACTTCGATTGTAAATAGTCTTAAGTGGGCGTGACGTATGGCTCTGAGTTTTGACTTCACAGCTCAGTTGATGTTGTTCTTTTTTATATGTTTATATATACTATATAGTATTTTAAGTGCAGGTATATGAGTGTGTGCACATATGTGAGTGTGTGTGTGTTATTTTTTTTTGCTGGGACTTAAAATGACTGGCAAGGCTTGGCCGGCATTACTTTGAAGTCAACATCAATCATGACAGTAACGAGGACAAGACGCTGACGCTGATGCTGGAAGCAGAAGCTGATGCTGCTCTTGTTGCTGCTGTTGCTGCTGCTGCTGCTGGGCCGAACTGAAATGTGCACATGTGGCCTTTTCTTTTGGCTGTGGCAGGACCTCTGCACCCCGTTAAGGCGGGCTGCTTTGTGCGCTCTGCTGCGAGGCGACGCAGCGCTGTGTAGCTCTGCTCCCAACTCGGATTGTAATGACACAACAATTTAAAGTTTGTCGCGGATGCTGCAAAACTCAGTGCTAATGGCGTCAGCGTCGACTCATCATGGTCGTCTCTGTGTCCTGTGTGTGCATGGCTCTGTCTCTGTCTCCCTGTCGCCGTGTCTCACTCTCTCTCTCTCTCTCTCTCTCTCTGTGTGTGTTGTGTTGTTGATGACGGCGATTATTTGCGCCATGAACACATGAAAGCAGCTGCAGAAGCCAAAGGTGCGCTCCACTTGCTGCCTGCCATTCTTTCCGATGCCGAGTGCCTCCTGCCCCCTGCCTGCTGCCTGCTGCCTCCTGCCACGCCTCTGATGACTGTACAGCAATTCAAGCTTTAAGCTGTCGTTGCTCATGTCGTAAGCTGCAACTGCGAACGGTGAGCTACAATTGCAGTAACAGTTGCAGATGCATAGCAACAAGATACACGACTTAAGATGCAGACACAGCTAGAGATACTTGCAAATTTATATAGTTCTAGATCTATCCATCTCTCTCTCTCTCTCTTTCTCTCTCTGTCTATTTGCTGAGGATGTAGTATTAATATAAATGAATTATTCCAGCGTAGCACAGCCGGCTTGATAGATTATATGATGGATACGCCTTAACGATGCTGCTGACACAGATGACGACAACGACAACAACAACAACAACAACAACAACAACGATGACGATGACGATGACGATGACGATGACGATGCAGCTTGCCTCAAAAGTTGGCCAAAAACCTATGGGCACACAAACACACAGACCTGTAGAGCAGGCCTAGAATGGAATGTGTGAAAAAGGTATAAACTGTTTGTCAACCTTTTTTGAATATTCACCATTTCAATTTTGCTGTCGTTCACTTAGTTTTCATATGGTACTATATAGGCAAAGTTAACACTCAGATGTTTGCAAACAGCAAAACTAAATACAGTTGCATTTGACATGCCTCCATTAAGCGAACTGTATTTAGAACGAACATTTCTGTATTATTTTAACTTTGTTTATGTCAAATCTATAGTATTTCATTGTGTTATGAATAGTTTATTAGAAGAAACTAGAAGAAGAGCATATCTGAATTTTGAATATCTGAAATTTCACACGAATACTCGTATGTTAGTTAAGAAGTGCGAGTTTATTTTATTTTTTTCGATAACTCATTCCATTTCCAAATTATCGATACAAAATCGCAAATTCGTTTCCATTTTTTGGCATAGCTTCTACACCTTGAGCATAACATCTTCAATTAGAGACTTCAAATATTTATTGTATATATTGTTTGTATATTTAGATAGATATTATATATACGAAGATTATTTACTTTTTAGATTTTGGAAGCGTTGCATCCAATTTGGAAAAAAAAAAAAACTCATTTTAAGAGACTCGAAATTTGGCCAATAGACAAATTTGAATGTTATTTGTAATATTATATAAAATATTCCGATGATCGACCGTCTAGAAATGCAGTTATAAGCGTCCAATTCGTAAAAACCTTTGACTGCTTAAAAACTTCTGTAATTCGAAAAAATCCAAGTCCTTTAATTAATTTAATAATATTTTTGCTTATGCAAATAATACAAAATAATAATGTAAAATATATATTTGCTATTCGTAATGCAAAGCTAAATTTTCTATATTTTACAATACAGTTTTTTGTGTTTCTCTTCCAATTTTCGCTTAATGTAGCTATATCTATAAGTCTGCAAAAAGTCAACTAAATGTACGCACATCTACCTCGACAATTGCAGAAAAACATAGCACAATTTCAGTCCTTGATAATGAAAAGAATTGAAGTAGCAAAAAAACAGATGAATTTAAAAGAGCTCCATCAACAATCATATCAATTCTACCCAAAAAAAGTGTTTATTTCGCAAACATCCTCAACGAATAAACAGAAGCGAGCTGAGAGCCCTATGGTTGAAAAATATGAAATTCCAGTTAATTGGGAATTTTTTTTGGAGCCTCGTTACATGAGAGTCTCAATAATGCGTAAAAAATGCAGCATCTATTATCGGGATTGAATTGCATACATGTAAAAGCATTCGCTGTCCACATAAGTTTTCATTATCCAAATTCAAAATAAATAATAAATAAAAATAAATAAATAAGATTTTTGCATTAGAAAGCTAGAGTACTTTCCAAGCTGATGTCGTAATGATCTCGAGTCTCTGCTTCGCTCCCTAAATTTTTCTCATTTAAAGAGTCGCAGACGAATATTTCGCTCAATCGAAAACAAAAACGAAATGAAACAAAGTCTTTTCCTTAGAGCGAGAGCGAAATAATATGTTTTGTGTAAATTGATCTCGCGATCAGAGTGTGAAAAGTATTGAACAGTTTGTGAGCATACTATTAGTGAATTTAAACGTATTTTGTAAGTTTTTCGTTCAGATATCAGTTTTTATTTGATATACAATATTAAGCTTTGCAAAGCAGACAACTTCATAATTAAACAAGTACGAAGGCTCTAGTCGAGACGGCTCGACTACGAGATACCCTGAACCCTGCAAAAACGTGATACTCCTCTTCTTTACGTACGCGCGCTCTGCTAACCACGCAGTTGCTGCCGTGGCTTGGGCTGAACTTTGGACGCTTTCAACTCCATTTCTAGATGGACGATCGTCACGAAACTTTTAGAATATATTAAGAGTATCCAAATGTATCTATTTGCCAAATTGCAAGTAGTATTAGTATTTAAAATGCGTTTTTTATTTTTTTAATTGGTGGCGAAGGGGTCGTGGCATCCAAAATGTGAAAATTACGTAATCTGCGTATCCATAATATCTACCTAAATATACAAGTTTGAGTCTCTAGCTAAAACGGTGTAGAAGAAACGAATTATCGATTTGTATCGATAATTTGGAAATGGGATGAGTTATCGAAAAAATATTAATAAACTCGTACTGCGTAGCTAACATACGAGTATTCATGTGAAATGTCAGCTCTCTAGCTTTTGTAGTTTCCGAAATCTCTACGTTCATACGGACGGACGGGCGGACAGACAGACGGACAGGGCTAGATCAACTTATTTTTTTATGCTGATCAAGAATATATATACTTTATGGGGTCTGCGACGTCTCCTTCTGCCGTTACATACATTTTCACAAAACCATTATACCCTGAATTCCCATTTTCAATGGGTTCAGGGTATAGAAAAGCACAAAATTCTATATGACCAATAAATAATTAATATTTAAAACTTATCAATTAAATTTTTTTTATATTAAATAATATATGAAACGATTAATTTATCAATTAAATTTGTTAAATAAATAAACTAAAAAATGTTTTAAAAATACAAATTTATATTTAACTAATTATTCATTAATATTAAAAACTTATAAGTGAAGTGTGTTTTTTTTAATTAAAATAAAATCATAAAAAAATACAAATATAATATTAAAAAAGTTACAGCAATTAGATTAATTAAATATGAACAATTTATAAGCAAATAAATTAAATAGAGATGAAAGCTTTCCGAATTTCTAATCCAGTTTATCAGCTAATTTAGCTCTTTGTCGCATGCAAATTACTTCTATTTTGTAATTTTCTATCAAGGATATTATATTTCAAGTATGAACATATTCTACAAAGCACATTTAACTATACACACACACAGACACACACACACACACACACACAGACATGCAGAAAGAAGCCTTAATGGTGCTGCAGCCAGAGCAGAGCTGACGTGGCGAACTATGAACGCTTTGGGGCAACTGATTGACTACGTAATTGCCAGCTAATTACATAATTAGTTAATCAATACAATTAATTAGAATTAGCAGCACTGCATCACAAGCGCTGAGGTATCAATTGCTGCACTGTTGCCTAGTTAACTTTGTTTTATAATTAGTTTGGTTTCTTAGATCGAAGTTGGGTCCAAGTGCCGTTGCTCATGTACCTATGCCTCTCTCTCTCTCTCTCTCTCTATCTACCTCTCTCTCTCTCTCTCTCTCTCTCTGTGTCTTCATGCTTCCTCTCTCTTTCACTCTGTGTGTGGCAGAGTTGCCTGGCGGGAGGCCTAACAATTATTTGTGACCCCAAAAGGGGAACAATGGGACATAGCTGAGCATGAGAATGATGCCCGCTTGGTGTCCCTGTGTGTGCATGTGCATATGTGTGTGTGTGTGTGTACGTTCCAGGGCATCAAATGACTGATGGTTGGTTAATTGTCTGGCCAACGCTTTTGTGTTTACACTGTGCATCGCTGAACGGTAGATGGATCCAAGCAGGATGTAGCGGCTGCCGCTGACGCCTGAAACATTTCACTTGCTACATGGCAAAAGATGTGCAGAAGCAACAACAACAATAACAACAACAACAACAACAATAACAACAACAGCAATAACAACAACAACAACAACAACATCAAAGACAATGTACATGTGCTGCGTGAGTCCGCAAGATGCATGTCAACGGGCAAACAACTGTAGAAACTCGATGACTCTAACATAGACTCTAACATAGACAGGTTTGTCAACAAATTGAATTTTTAGATATATATATACATATATAAAATTCCATTAAAATAATTTAAATATTTCTTTTAATAAAACAAATTTATTGAATTTATTTTAAAATTGATTTACTTTTTTCTTATAATATATATTTTATTAAATAAATTAAATTTATTTTATTTATTTTTTAAAATTATTTTTATTTGTTTTTTATTTGAATATTTATATTTTTAAATATATTACATTTATTTTATTTTTATAATTTGTATGTGTCTTGTAGTTAAATATATATATGTTTTTAAATATATTAAATTTATTTTATTTATTATGATTTGTATTTGTTTTATATTTTATCATATGTATTTTTAAATATCATACATTTATTTTTTTTATTTTTATTTTTTTTAATTTTTATTTGTCTTATATTTGAATATATATATATTTTTTATTTATTTTTATTTTTCACTTTTTTATTTATTATTATTTTTTTAAATTAAATAAATTCCTAATTTGTGTACTGCAAATATTTTGCTAATTAAATTAACTAAATTTTAAACTTGAAACTTATTTTATTTTATTTCTTATTTTTTTTTGTATTTTTTCATGTTCCCAATAAATAAAAATATTTCTGATTGATTTAAATTTGAATTTTTTTATATTTAGCGTTATATATCTATGAATTTTGCTTAGCTGTCTTGTGTCAAGTGGAAAGCAAAAGAATTTTCAATATACTCTAACCGAAATGATTTCGAGCAGGGCATGAGCAGAGTCTTTGGGGCTGGTCCTGTGTGTGCTATTTGTATGCGAGTTTGTTGTTTGTTTCTTTGCTTTTTATGCGCTGACATCGAGGGTATATAGATTCCGTGGTATGTGTATGTAACAGTATATATTATATAAAGGTACATGAACGATTAGCTGAATACATAATAATATGTATTTGACCTGATATTTCATGCACTAATGTAAATACATTATTACATATAGTATTGCATTATTACATAGTATACATAAATATTTTATATATTTTGTTTAATTAAATAAACTATTTATATTCTATTTTACTATAAACTTAGCATATTGACTGGCGTAACTTCAAAATCATATTTGTAGATTATACTTGAATACTTGTAATATAATACATTTATTTACACATTTATTTATTTTATTAAGCTATATTTTTTTTATTAACATTTTTTATAATTAATATATTAGTTATTAAAACTATTTGTTAATATAAATTTTTCATAAATTTAATATTTTTTAGCTAAATTTTCTGCTTTTATTGCTGAAAATATTTCCAAATTAAATAAACTCATTTTGGACATGATTAAAAGAGATTTTTTTGTTGTATTCATTTTAAGTGCCTAAAATAAATTTCTGATTGATTTCCATTTGAAATGTTGTTTTGAAATCATTCGAGATGAATCATTATTCAAGTTCATTCAATAAATGTTCATACCTCAAGATAGTAACAAGATCAGTTATGGATATCATATCTGAAGATCGTACTACTGCAATATTATATGCATCAAGTATGATTTTATTACTTGATGGTCATTGTTGAAATTCATATATGCAGATCATACTTGTATATCATATTAAGAAGAATACTTGAAGATCATAAATAATATTTGTATTTAAACATCCTACTTACAGATCATACTTGAGCATCATATCGGAAGATCATATTAGGATTCATGGCTGAAATACATAACTGAAGATCGTAATTGGATATCATACCAAAAGATCATGCCTGGAGATCATGCCTGAAGATCATAAATGAATATAATACTCATATATCAGACTTCCATAACATACTTGAACATCATACACAGAGACCATGCTACGAGATCAAACTTGAAGATCATATTTGGTGAGCATACTAAACAACTATTCAATAAAGTATGATCTCAATACATGAAGATTGTAATTACAGAACTTATTTGATGCTCATACTTGGATATCATATCTGGTGATCAATCTACACAGAAATGTTTTTCAAAGCGTAGCTCGTAGGTCATTAGATAGCTATAAGTATTATATAAATATTTTCATTAGTGAACAAAATTTAAAAATTGAAACTGGCTTTAAAGCGACGAGTGAACCAAGTCTGATGGCATCTATATGCATATATAGCTATATATATCTGTACCTGTCTACATTAAAAGTAGATTTCTTGCAGGATATGTGCTAGTCGAGCATGTCCAATTGGAGTCCTTTTTAGCTGTTTTTCTATTATTTTGTTTTGTTGGCCACGTTTGGCACTGTTGTTGTTGTGGCTGTAGCTGTTGCTGCTGAAGCTAGGGACATTTCTTGTGCTTTATGCATGCCGGGGAGTTGTTTTGTGCTCTGTTTTCTTATTTGGTTGTTGTTTTGGTTTTGTATTTTTATTTTTGTTTGTTGTTTTTTTTTTTTTTTTTCGGGCAACAGAAACAAATGGCAAGAATACGCCGCATGGCGATGATTGTGACGACGATGTTTTCATTGTTCTATGAGGCTCACTTATTTACCAGCCTCCCTGCCAGGCCGTACATGCCCCAATATCATGTTACGCACAAACCACTTGAATGCCTACTCCACGCCCACAATTCTAGCCTGCGCCTAGCTCTCGTGTATGTGTGTGTGTGTGTGTGTCAACTGCTGCGCAGCTGCTGGCTACAATATTTTACAGACTGTTTGCTGTTGCTGCTGCTGCTGCTTTTTCTCTGCAATTTTGATGGCATTTCTGAAAAGAAAAAGATCAGTAACAGTTGGAGACGTACGTATGTGAGCTGGCAGCGGCAATAACGATGACGATGACGAGTACGAGGATTATGACTATTGCAGCAGCGGTTACAATGGCAACAGCAACAGCAACAGCAACAACAACAGCAGCAGCAGGAGTAACCCATAGCAGCAGCAGCAGCAGCAGCAGTAACATTTCCAGCTCCTTTAACTCTCTTGCAATATAATTCTGCATTCTTAATTTTTTTTCTTCTTCCTCTTTTCCTGCTGCATAGGTGTGCTTTAGCTGCAAGCAACATTGTGATGCAGAAATTAAAAAAAATCTGAAACAGATTCCGAATATTTAGTTTTGCCTTGAGTATCCTTAAGGTGTTTTTCATGTTCTTTGGTTAACATTGCGTCAGCTCAATAATGACAGCAACGCTTATTGGTCAAATGAGAAAGTACACACACACACACACACACACACACAGAGAGAGGTACATATGCTCTGCTAGGATGCTTCAGGGGCTTAGTTAGTCAACTCTTTAATGGCGTTCGATGTTTTTGTTTCGCCCTAACACATGGGCCAACTGTAGTGAGATTTTAGCTTGGCTCTGCTGTTGCTCTGGAAGCCAGTGAATGCGTAATCCTCTGTGTGCACTCCAGGCAAGGGCTGCAATCAAAAAACAGTCCTCAAAACACAGAGAACTAACTCTGAGCTCTAAGCTCGTTGTTGTTGCTATTGGTGTCTCTCTGCATTAAAGCCGAAGTAGTCGCAGTGAAATGATTGAGCTTATCGATTAGCTACCACAAAAATCAAAATTGAAAAATGAAAATGGAAAAATGTGAAAATGCAGAAATACAAAATTCAACTTTTGCCAAATGTACTTAACCTTAGCCACAAAGAACGTATGCAAATCCATTATTTGTTTCATGAATACACAAAAGTTTTCAAAGCTTACTTTAAGCTTAATAATAATGCGCCGAGACTGCCGTAAGAGAATTATAGATTATAAGTCTCGGCCAAAGCACTTTATCTTCATCCTTTATTATATAAACGAGTATATAGCTTAATGTTCGTTTGTGAATTGAAAACGAGTATATTGGCTTTTGGTAAAGGCAGACTTGGGTTATTTGCTCCATAACTCTTATTTGGAAAGCATTCAAAGAAAAGTGTATATACAAATATCTTCGTTATTCGCTGACTATTCAAGTATACATATCGTTCAACATTTAATTTGCATTATAGCTGTGTTTTTATCCATTTTATTAAAACTGTATATAAAATTAAGTAGTATATAGACTATGAACTATAGTTAAAGATGTTTTTAAATCTCATGCTGAGCATGAGTAAACAGTAAAAAAAACAACTATTTTCAACGAACTCGATCGTACTCACACAGCAACGATCTATATTTTGGGTTTTTCCATAAGCGTCAGTCAGGGACGTTTTTGTTGCGCATTTATGCAGTTAAACATTCTTTCTGTATGTGTTGGTGTGTATGCGAGGGCTGTTTGGGTATGTATGTATGTATGTATACATATATGATGATTTTAAGATCTCCATTTCCGAATAAGCCTCAATAAACGCGCTTCTATTGTATAAGTCGCCAAATAAGTCTCTTTAGAGAGTATAATGTGAATAGTTCAACGCAAAACTCTCAGAAGAAGAGAGGAACGAAAAAAAAAATCTCCTGCTCAGACTAAAAGCGTGTGTGTCTGTTCTTTTCCTCTTTCCCACATGAGTAGAGTGTGAGAACTGTGATTATACTCCCTTCTTTTGGGCATAGCAAAGCTGAAAAAAAACTCTAAATCTAGAACTCCAAAAATCTCTTTCCCTTAAGATATGCCAAAGTGCACAATAAAACATTTTCAATTTGTGAACGAGCATCGAGGCAGTCGTTGTTGGCCAACTAGAATATTTCTTATTTATTTGCATTTATTTTGTTAATTCACAGCTCGTTTTTGCTGCTGCTGGATTTTCTTTCGACAGTCATAAAAAATGCATTAACAATTAAAATATATATTCTGCAAAAAAAAAAAAAAAAGCGACAACTGTTTGAGTGGGCTCGGTATATATATATATATATATTGCGAGGAAAACTTTCACATCCAGATTAACATTTTATTTGCTGTTGTTGTGCATTGCGGATTGTTGTGGCAGGTGGTGTTGCTGCTGCAGTTGCTTGGCTGCCATTAGATGTTTGGTGTCGCGTAGGAAGAGTGGAAAGTGGGCTGCGAATGAAGCCACAGCAGGAGTAGCAGCAGCAGCAGCAGCAGCAGCAGCAGGAGTAGCGGCAGTTGATTGTAATATGCGCACAAAAGCGGATTATGGCCGAGTCTTTTAGCAACATCATTTATGACGTTCAACAATAACAGGAGCAATGAAGATGCTCGACCAGAGCGGCAGCAGCAGCTCTACTATGTAGCATTAAAGTGCTTACCAGCTGGAATTGGGGCAGCTAGAAGCAGCCAGCAGCAGCACCACAGTGGCACCACCATGGCACCACCTATGCACAGCTGCAATTCTAGCATTCACCTCCACGCAATGCAATTTCGGTTAGTGGCCACAATTTTGTTTAGTGTATTGGAGTAAATATTTGTATTTCCTTTTTGTATGCCACTCTCGCCATGCATTGTAGTTACATTCAGCGCGTACACATTGTGCCCGGGGACCAAGAGGACCCCAAAAAAAAAAAACACCCAGCATACTCCTGCGCCCATTAAGCTCCGAACCCAGTTCGCCAAATTGAATTGAAAAGTTGAATTGGATACGGGTCGCCAGGGGACGATGGCTGGAGCAGCCGTGGTATGCCACAGTTATGCCATGCATTGAGAGAAAGCTGCTTAAAATCTATGTTAGTTCTTATTAGAGAATATGGCAAAATAATGACAGAGCCACGACGGCTGCAGGTTAAACAAATTATGTTAATTAACTCGGTTCGCCTGAGCCGTTGTCCAGGCGACGCCAGTCAATTAGGCTGTTGCCACAGTGCAGAGTGCAATCTAATTCCCAACGGGCATACATATGTGTGTGTGTGACAGAGAGAGAGAGAGAGAGAGAGAGAGAGAGAGAGAGAGAGAGAGAGAGAGAGAGAGAGAGAGTGTGATGGAGTGAGTTTTCAGTTAGTCAAATGTCATTTATATATTAATGAAAAATAATTTAGTAAATAAAATGGCAAATTTCTCAAGCTATAAGCTCGTTTATACAAATTTCCTATATATGTATATGCATGGTTGGTTTATTTCTGTGCCGAAAAACTATTCAAGTGCTGTAAAGTTGTCCACACTCGATAGAGCATGGCACACACACAATGGCAGACAAAAGGCTTTCAACGCACAACGCATCCGATGCTAATTTATGAAGAAGCTCAGTTGCATGAGCACAAAACTTGAGCATATTTATTAAAAAGTAAAACATAAATTATGCATGGGCATATGTGCAAGGCGATTGTGCACTCGAAAATGAAAGAGACAGACGGAGACAGGCAGAAAGAGAGGGGGAGTGGGAGGAGAGCAAAGGCGAGCAGCTTAGTGCGAGTGAGAGGCGCACAGTGAATCTGAATTTGAAGTTTTGTTAGCTTATGTGTGTGCAGCTCTCTCTCACTCCCTCACTCCCTCACTCTCTCACTCTCTCATTCACTCACACAGTTTCGCCCACCCTGCGTGTGTCCAGCAAATAAAATTTATTGCGCCCATAAATTTTGTATTTATTTATTTTTATTTTTTTTCGAATTAATTCAATTCCATATTAGAACTGTGAGATCTTAACTGCATGCTAAGGCCAAATATTTCATTTAGCCTCTCAGCTCTCTTGCAAGAGAGAAATTCAAATACTTTTTCATCTGAGAACTATTTAATAGTCATATATAATGCAATCGACAGTTCACAATATCTGTTTGTTCGAGCTATATTTTTTGATTGCTTTTGAATTTAATCTGGCTTTTGCTCTGCTAGAAGCTGAGCAAACAAAAGGCCAATAAAATTGTGTACAATATTTGGCAGGAAATTTGGCTAGTACTATGAGCTCCTTTTTGGCTATTACAATGAAGCTCGAGGTAGATGCATACCTGACTCTCGTTTGTCCGGTTATGGGGATATTTGTTCGTATGTTCGTGTTGGTGTTCGTCTGTCTGTCCACTGTCTGACTTTTCTGTTTAGCTGTCTCTTCGTCTGCCTGTCCATTTGTCTGTCTGTCCATCTATCTGCTATTTCGTCTCTCTATCCCATTGTCTATCTATTCATCCTTCTGGTCCACTGTTAAAAGACTCAGTAGGTTACTCAAAGAGCAGTTCCGTTACTTTTGATGTTAACTAACAGACCCCCTGTGACGTCACAGGGTCCTAAGTGTGCTCTGTTATTCAATTTGATACTTGGCGGGCACTGGGGCAAAGATCCTCCAAATGCTCATAAGCATCCAAAATAAGTTGTTTTGCAACAAATTCGAATAGTAAGAACCATAAAAATGATCAATCCTTGCTTTTATTTACTTAAATTACGAAAACTTATTAGATAATGGAAGAAACTGTGAGGCCTTCTGGCAGCAGCAAAAGCACTTCCCAAATGGGTACTACGTGCGAAAAAATGACCAAAACGCATGATTTTTTTAATTTTCGCCATTAGTATTGTTCATAAATATCAATATAATTAAATATTCAAATAGAGTACATGTCGAAGTCATATCAGGTAAGCTGCTGCTCACACCTGCTTCCATGTCAAGAAAAAAAGCCCAAAGACCGAAATAAAATGTATGTATTAATTAAGAAACCCAAAAAGGACTGAGAGTATAAGTAGTCAAACATACAGAAATAGATAATCTGGCTGAAGAAGCCATCAGAAATCTTGGTAGAAGCTAACAATGCCGCACCCAATCTTTGGCCAACAAATTTCTAATATGATGAATGAATATGATAAATATAATGATGTGGATTGATGGGAAACGATTAGTATATGTTAATACTAGTTACTTTTGTAATAAAAAGTCATTTAAAATAAAGTTTAATTTATATAAGACGAAGATATTGGCGGTTAATCGAATTACTTTCAGCAATAACTGCCTAGAAAACGGCTTCGAATACAATATTTTCAAAAACCCTTATATTGTCAGATTCGTAAATATATATAGAACTGAAAATTCGCAACTTGAATCGCCTTAGTTAAGTCTACTGGTTTTAAGATAGTTAACAGTGCCAAAATTGCCTAATTTTCATACAAACTTAAGCGTGTCAGACCCCCTGTGACGTTTCACTGTTAACTTAACAGACCGCTTTGCATAACCTAGTGTTACTCAATCGTGCTTCTGGTCGTGCTTACGCCTATCTATGCATCTGTCTACTGTTGCTTAGAGCTGTAAAACTATCGATGACACTATCGATCTATCGAATATTTATAGTTTTGTGTCGCTATCGACGGTTTTAGTGTACTATCGATATTGGTAATATCACTTCACATCACTTGTTTTGGCGAAATTTTGCAGGTCGACAGCAAATTTAGGTAAGAAATACAATTATATTTAATAGGCAATAAAGTATGAGTCAGAGCGAATATTCAGCAAAGCTGGACAAATTATAACGAGCCGACGAGCTGCCTTTAAACCTAAGCATGTGGATATGCTCCTTTTTCTTCATCACAATTCATGGATCTTGGCAGAAGACTAAAAGACCAACATTTAATTTTAACTTAACTCAAGCTTGTTATGTTTTGTAATAGACCATGAAGGATCTCAGTATGTTACATAAGTGAAATGTTTATTAAAATCTTCATTTTTATTATTAAATATTCATTAATTTAGTTTAGTTTTGAAGTTGAAAATTTGTCGATAGTACTATCGAATACCATTGCATATTTCTTGAAAAAACCATCGAAACTATTGAATATTGCAACCATCGATAGTTTTACAGCTCTACTGTCACTTCTTCTGTCCGTTCTTCTATCTAACTATTCGCTCGTCTATCTGTTTATTCTCCTATCCCTCTCTTGAGAGATCTGTATGTCCATTCGACTGTCTACTGTCGACTGTCGACTGTCTGTTTATTTGATCTTTTCTTTTTCATACCTCTGGATTTTTGACCCTCCCTTCGTCTGTTCATTATTTCTTTTATGTAATGCCCATTCGTCTGTTGGCTCTTCCATCTGTCTATTCGTTCGTCCGTCTATTTATTTGTCTTAAAATTTGATAATATTATATTCACAAAATAAATAAATAAGTTCTCTCATATATATTCCAAAACATTTAACTCTTTCAAAACTGCATTTGCCTATTGAATTTATTTCTCTCTCAATGCTAAATGGGGCATCCTTGAAACTTTTAGTTAGCTGACTAATTGAGTTACTCTAGATAGAGAAAGGTTTATATATATATATACATGTGCATATCTATATATACATACTTTTATTTGCTTTATTTATTTCTTGCGCTTTCACACTTAACCTTTTCTTCATTAAGGAAATCAGAAGTTACAGCTGAAATTGCCTTGCATCCACTCTTCTACAAAGTGCTTAAGCATGTATATATATATATATATATATATATATGTATATATATATATGTATATATATACATATGTATGTACTATATATATTCACTGCCTGCTAGACTAGTTGGGCTTTAAGGGCACTTTGTTGGTGTGGGGTCAAAAGTGCAACGCTCACTGTATTTGCGCAGACAGCGCCGTTGATTGACATCGCGAGTCCTGTTGTTGGCAGGACAATTGCAGAGCGTTGCTTCTTGATGCGCTACAAGTTAAATCCATTAAACTTACGAAATGGAAATTAATTTTTGGACAAACTGCAAACAGGAAATCCCAATTGGATGCCAGTTCTCTCTTCATTAGTGTGCGTGTGTGTGCATTCAGCATTCGATCAGTTTGAGAAAGTGAAATGAGCTGTTTGTCAACGGCTGACATCTGTGTCAGTGGCCTGGTCAGAGTCCGGTCGAGCTGGCTCCCCCAAAACGATGTTAATTTCAATTCTCAATGGCCAGCGCCATCTGGCGAGCCTGGTCGTTGACTCCGTCCGACTGTCGCGCAACTAAATCAGGCACTGCACGTGGCAGATGCGCTCCGTCTCGGCCCAGTCTGGCGGTTGCTCCTTCGCTATCGCACTCTGGGCATGACATGGACGTGAGCAATGTGCAATGGCGATAAGAGAGTGTGGCGGCAATGGCAATGCTCGCCGCTTCTTTACTTTACGCTATGCTGCCCGTGCTGGCCTCCGTAATTGGCCTGGCAGAGTCAACCAACTTTGGCCAATTGAAGCGTAATGGGCAACAGTTCAATAACTTTTTGGCATTGCCATTCAGGCAGTTTTTGATGCCTCGCCCTTATCTATGTGAGATCGAAATATAATTATTAGAACCACGCCAAGTACACGTAATGCGATGTTGGCTCAATTAAATGGCCGTCAGCTCTTACACACTCATCTTGCCCAGCTTTGTCATGAAATATAAATGAAGACTGCATTTACGTATGATCTAACATACCTCGGATATTGCAAACTAATTAAACGAATTGAATTAGTTGATTTAATAACGTTTTATTAATCTATGCTGAAAAGCTGAGTTTGTGTTAGCATTTTAATTATGCATTAGAAGGAGTAAGAAAGCGAGAGAAACAAATAATTGGTTTAGTATGAGAGTTAGATATTTAATTTACTTTTTATTCATATATTATTCAAAAATTTATTTTTTAGTAAATCTTTTTTTTTACATATATTAATATGCCAGTTAAAAATTTAATTAAACTTTTTTTTTTATTTAATGTATAATTTTTTACACTTTTATTTGTTTTTATTTCTTAATATTTTTAAATTTATTTGATTATCAATAAATTCTTTTTTTGTAAGCTCTTTTTAAGTTACACATATGCTGCTTAATAAATGCAATTTTCTTTTATTTTTAAACAATTTATTTTTAAATATTTTATATACATATTTTTAATATTTTATATACATATTTTTAACAAATTTATTTACAATTTTAATGCCATTTTTATTAAATTATTTTGTAGTTAAATGCTAATTACAAACTTAAATTTAAAAAAAAATTTTTGTTCATATTTTATATGTATATATATTTATATTTATATATATTTATTTTTCATATCTTATATACATTTATATATATACAAATGATTTTTTTTTTTATTTAATTGCTCGTCAAATATTTATTTGAATTTATTTTTAATCAAAATATTTTATTAGTTTTAATTTATTTATCTATTTTAATTTATTTCAAGTATATTTATTTTAAGTATTTTAATTATATTTTTAACTATAATTATAACTTTATAATATTGAGAGCAACAATTAATAGCGTCAGCATGTTATTACAAATTAATTTTTCTTCTTTCTATTTTGTGCAAAATCAATTAAATTATTCAATTAAATTAAATTTTGTTTTGCTGTATCGTGGGCAGCGTTGTTCAAGTCAGCATTTTAATTATACTTCATACTAAATCATTCAAATGTGAGCAACAAAATAATAAAAAAAGCACCCGCAGGGCAGCTAAAATTTAATTTCCTTCATTTTTGTTATTAATTAGTAAAGCTGCATCAATTTGTTGAATTAAAGCGAACTGTTGAGTTTGTGTTAGTTATTTAATTATTGCTTATGCTAAATCATAATAGCCATGAAATAGTTGAGGGAAAACTAATAAAATAATAGCAACAGTATGTCATTAAAAATAAAATGTTTTTTTTTTTTTTTATACTTATTTAAATTGAGTTTGAATAAAGAAAAAAATTAATTTTAAGTGTATTGAAATTTATATAAATTTATTAATGTATTTTAAGTTCTTGCTGCATATATATGTATATGATATATATTATATTATATTTCACCTATCATAAATATATTTATACATATTTTATTTTATTTATTTACTAAGATTTTTCTAAGGGCAGCATTTGCTATAACATAAAGCAAATCGAATGTAAATTTATTTAAAAATAATATAAATATTATACAATACAATAAAATACAATATAATATAATATAATATAATATAATATATAATAGAATATATACTAAAATATAATATATATTGTCGCAAATTAAATAACATTAAACAAATTTGTTTAAAATATATTTAACACAAATGTATTTCCCATCAAAATAAGCCAATGATGCTCTGCTTTAAAGAGTTCAATAGACTTGAAGCGTGAGCAAATTTTTGTGCACATGCATCAAAAGCCAAACTTAAAGGCAATGACTAATATTTTTGGCTATCACCGGTGCCAAATGGCCAACGCCCCCGACTGCTGTATCCGTTAGCCTTCTTCAGCTTCCTTCTCTGGCCACTTTATGCAGACACACACACACACACACACACACACACACACACACACACACACACACACACACACACACACACACACATACATACATACATATATGCACATATTTATGTGTAATCCCAATGCATATAGTACGACATATATGCCATGTGTGTGTGTGTGTACATAGATACCTGGCTGGCTGATTTCGAGTGGAGCTCTGTGCCGCTATCATTGCACAAGTGCGCAAAATTTTGGACTCAATTCACGTGCTTGGCTGCCAAAATTGTTGGCAGCCTCCAGTCGGCTCGGCCGGTCGTCGTCCGCTTCATAAATTTGCACATTGAGTCGCCCTCCTCAGCTGGCAGCGGGTGGAGGCGAAATGGCGAGCGGACGACCCAGGTTGCTATGTTGTTGGGATCGGCAATGGCAATGGCAACGGCAAAGGCAATGACGACGGCAATGGCAACGGCAAAGGCAAAGGCAATGGCAACGTCATCGGCATCGGCATCGGCATCGGTATACGCTTCTACATTACATCCTATTTGTATTTAATTCGATACGGGGGCAACGGGTAAGCGTTGCTCTCCAAGATTTTTGCTACGCGAGTGAATCGCAGTCATGCCCCCCTCCCCCCTCCCCCTCGCCATCCATTGAACCCACTCCAGCCAACGGACCGCACTCAAGTGCAGTGAAATAGTTGTGAAACACTTTGCCAAAGATGAAAGATAAACCACACAGGCAACGCCACCAATGGAGACGTCCACGTTCACGTTCACGTCAGGCGCCATTTTTGCATGTACAACTACACACACACACACTCACACACACGCACATACATTAACATGCATGCATGGCTGTGTGTGTGTGTGTATACATATTCATCTCACACAAACAAATAAAAACTTTAAGTCTAGCGAAATTTAAAAGCGCTTAACCCGAAGAGCGCTTCCATGTGAAATTTTCTTCAAGTTATGCAAATTTTTTTTTTTTTTTATTTAAATATATATATATTTTTTTAATGTGCTTTAAACAGCTGTTTGAACTAGAGAATTTCTCCATAAAGTCGCAAGTAATATTTATGAATTATCAAAGGCTTCAAAATATGTGAATATATATTTTCGAATAAAACATTTTTAAGGCTTATCAATGAGAATCGCATAGAAGGGCGCTATTCCATGATAACAATGATATAATATTTAAAGTTCAGGGGGCAAATTTTAACTGGAAAAGAGCCAAAAAGGAAAATACAGCAAAATGCTCGACGACTATTTAATTATTTTTTTTTTTGTCATATTTGCAGCGAGCTAAAAATGCTGCATCAAATGGCGATAAAAATCATTGTCGATGATTACTTTCTATTTTAATTACTCGCTGACAATGAACAATGTGTCTGAAAATGAATGATGACATTGGCGCGCTGAGCAGAATGATAGAGAGAGAGATGCGGCCAGGGGCGAGCGTAATACCCATCAAACAAATAAAAAGAGTCCTACTCAAAGATCAAGCGCAGCAGCAGCAGGAGGAGCAGCAGCAGCAGCAGCAGCAGCAGCAGCAGCAGGAGGAGCAGCAGCAGGAGGAGCAGCAGCAGCAGCAGCTCATGCAATTGGCATTATGTATACGCCGCGTCTGCCGCTTTGCATTATTATATATGGATAAAAAAAAAATACAAATAAAAATTAAATCATAAAAAATACGCTACGCACTCAAAAAAAGAGGAAAAAAAATATATATATATATATAATAATGCAGAGCCGAAAAGTGACACAAAGTGCGACACAGAAATGCAGTGAAGCTAGCCAGCTCTATGGCATATGGCTGGACGGCGTTAGGGTTTGATGCGATGCGAGTGGCTGAAGGGGCTGAAGGGTAGTGGACTGGTAAGGGCGTGTTGTTGACTAACATTGAACTCAACTGTGTGCTGTGTGCTCGATTGTTGTTCAGGGCTCATTGTTTTTTTGTATTTTGTATTTCGTGCCGAGCGCAGCGATAAAAATGCTGCTAAAGTATAAATTATGCCAATATGAAAAGCCGAAACACAGCGAAAAAAAAACATGGACAGGCAGCGAGGGTTGCTGCTAAGAAATCATTTTCAAAGACTTTCCAAATAAATCAAAATAATCGAGAAAAAAATATTACAATTTTGTGATCAGATCATAAATAAAATATTAAAAAAAAAACAAAATTTTTAGTGCATAAAACTAAATTAATATAATAAAATAATAATAATAATAATAATAATAATAATAATAATAATAATAATAATAATAATAATAATAGTAATAATAATAATAGTAATAATAATAATAATAATAATTATGATAATAATAATATAATATATTTTTCGTGCTACATTTTTTTTTTAATTTTTTAAAATATTTATATAAATATTTAGTTTGCTTTAAATAAGAATAAAACAATAAAAACAAACCACAATTAAAATTTATATTTATTAAAAATTAAAAATATTAAAATTTCAAATTACTTAAAATTAGATTAAATTAAATTAGAACAAATATATAAAAGTATATAAAAAAATATTTGTGCATCAAACTCCTTAAAATTAGATTAAATTAAATTAGAACAAATATATAAAAATATATTTAAAAAATCCTTCAATTAAATTATAAAAATATATATAAAATGTATATATAAATATTTAATTTTCTTCACATAAAATGTAAGACAAAAATTTACAATTAACAATTATATGTGATAAAAATAATTTAAAGATAAAATTTATAGAATAAAATTTTTGCAACAAAAATTTATAATTAACAATTATATGTAAAAAAAAAAAATGATTTAAAAATTTTGAAAAAAAAAATCATTTTTTATAATAATATAAAGTAAAAATATTTTTGTATGTAAAAAAATGTGATTAATTATTTATTAAAGATAAGTTAAGAAATTTAAATATCTTTACAATTATTAGAAACGCTGCAAATTAAATTCATGTTAAAAATTATACTTATATTTGATAAAAATAAAGTTGGAATTTAATGTATAAAAATCGGATATAAATATCAATATAAATATCAAATTTAATACTTGTATGCCTATAATTAAATTTAAGTAAGAATAGCTTAAGAAATTTAATTAATTTATGTTATATTTTATGCATAAATTTCTTTAATTATTCATTTAAAAATATTAATAAAATATATAATTATATATATATATATTTTTTTGCATACACATTATTAGTTTAACTATTCATTTAAAAATGTTAATAAAATATACAATTCTTATATATTTAAACTATGAGCAACTCTCGCCATTTTATAAACATAAACACAACAATAATGGCTATGAGACAATGTAACGAATCCATAAAAAGCAATTCTGCATATATATATATATACATACGCCTACGTGTGTGTGTGTGTGTGTGTGTGTGTGTGTATTGGTGTCTATTCGGGTCATGCTGTTAAAAAAAATGCGCATAATTGGCAAATTTAGAGTGAAATTGCCTGATAAATATGCAAAATACGAGGCGAGACCCCAGCGTAGCCCAGCTCCACTAACATTCCTCCAATAAAGTAGAAGAAGAAGCAGCAGAAAAAAAACCCTTCAATAACCCGCAGATATTGGCGCATCAATATAAGCGCTTAAATAATAAGTAAAACAAAAAATTTTTTAACTGAAAATAAAATACATTTTTTTTACATTATTTTATAGAAAAAAAAGGAAAAACAATTAAACAAAAAATGATAAATCAATTAAATGTTAACTGAACATTTCGAGTCTACTCCACATCCGTGTGCTCCTTGATCCAGTCCAAGTGGTAGTAGACACGTGCATAGCCATCTGGATAGATGTTGCCACAGCCGCCCACTACGAAAGTAGCCACGCCCACCAGCTCGCCATTGTAGTGCGCCGGTCCGCCCGAATCGCCATTGCAGGCGCCGTTGTTCGCCGGATGACTCAGGCAGAGTCCAGCTGGCTGACCCCATCCAATGATCTCCTCGCACTCATCGACCGTTAGAGATCTGAGCGTGTTCCACTGCAAGTAGCGTGGCAGATCGCCGCCATGCGTGAGACGGCCCCAGCCCGAGATGACAACATCGACGCCGCCTGGCGTATTCTTGCTGGCCAGCGCAATTGGCTGAATATTCTCCGAGTAGATGAAGGGCGTTTCGAACACGCATTCACGGCCAAATCGCTGACGAAGTTACCAAGCTTCTCGTGCCTCAACGATCTCCACGATGTTGTAGATGAGGCCGCCACTGAAGCGATCGTTCGAGCCGACGCGCACGGTTACCTGGCTGGGCGGATAGTCTTGCTCAATCGCCATTGGCATCTTTATAGACGACGCAGTGCCTTGCCGTGAGCACATAGTTGCGTGAGATAATCGAACCGCCACAGTTATGGGAGCCACGAATGCGCAGCGAAACTTGAATGCGGAAACTGCGCCTTGGTCGCATCCTCGCCGCCTACAACGCGGCCGTCGTGCACAGTCGCCGCCTGACACGCGGCGGCCAATAGCAGAACTGAGCCAACAACGGGCAGAAAATTGGTAAACATCTTAATGCACAACTGAGTCGCTGCGAAAGCCAACGCAACTCTTTTATAGACACGGCCAGCTACATCTTTAAGCCATGATTATTTATGCGGCCAGAGTTTATCCAATTTTACTTTGAATTTCACCTTGCTTCGATAACTATCGTTTAACTGATTGAACTACACGATTTACGGTGATCGAGCGTCAAATGTTTTTCTTATCATTATCATTATCATTAATCGGGTGGCTCTTCATAAAATAGTTTGTTGACTCTTTCAAAATCATGTCAATGATAGTTGCAATATATTTTCCTTTAAACTAAAGTCGATTTCCAGTATATACATACATATGCATATGTATGTATGCTTATCTATAAATCTGTCAGACTCTCCACCTCCACAGTGGGGTAACATTAATATTCGGTTTTTTGTTTTTCCAACTTCAAACTCAAAATAAAACATAAACTATTTATTAAAATAAAAAAGTGTAAGTGGTAAGTTTTAGATTGAAAAATTACCTTTCAGAGAGGTATGCATAAAGGTATTATATTTAACATAACTAATAGAAATATACATAAACAAGAAAAACACCAAATTTGGCGTTACGGACGTCAATAGCCATCTCGTTCTCACACAGCAACACGCTGAACTGCGGTCGCGTAGCTATCTTTGTCTCGCTCGCCCCTCAGCCTAATGAAGGAATAAAACAGAAATGAGCGGCGTTTAGCAAAGGCACAAACGCATTTCAATATTATTAGACAACAACCCTCAGCCTACATATGTATAACAGTTGGAAAGCGGATCATGAATTAATGAAAAGTTACCAAACAGACTCTTTGCTATTAGTTTTACGTATCACTTAATAATAGTATATAATTATACAACATATACATTGTATGTACATATATGCATGTATTTATATATACATACAAATATATTAGCAATTTGACCTTTTCATTTTGCAGAATAGCAAGTTGCAAATAATATACACACATACAATGTACATACATAGTACATCGATGTCTTTTACTCACACTCAGAAAAACGACTCCATCTCTGCCCACTGTCGTACTATTATATTAAGCAGAGCTTACAAACATCTTTTAAGCGGCTCTCAATGTCAATGCACATAAGTGCCTCCTCACTCACACTTTCAGCCAAATAACCTCAGAATGCAACGATTGGCACATCGGTTCGTCAACGAGCTTGTTCGCGATCAACTCGCAACTTTTATTTTGTTTCGCTCTGGCTGCTCCCCGACCATTCGGTTGATTAATGAAGCAAAGCTTTTTAGTATTGGTGAGTCTGCGAGAGTTGTCTTCGGCAACACAGCATTGCTTAGGTGGGTGTGAGTGGTGTGTAGTGTTATGCTGCATGTGAAGAGCATTTTGCATTGGCTCTTTGCTTTGTCGGCTCACTTACTGTACCTCATTGCTCATGTGAGCGTCACTTGTTTCTACGAGAGCGACTGAGTATAATTTGTTCGTTGTTTGATCTTGTAAGCAGAAGGGAAATAAGTTATTATTTGAATGATAAATACATACATATGAAATATTAATATGTAGATCTCAATCAGATACAGCTGTTCGCCAAAAGGAATCGAAAAGAAAACTCATACATTAGCAAGTTTATATTAATCATGTCTACATTCATCATTAAATGAACATTTCAATATAAGTAGCTTTGTGGTGAGAGAGAAGGACGCGCGGAGAGAGAGGGAGAGTGAGCAAGAGAGAGAGATAGATCAGACAAGGCAAGAAAATGCTGGAGTGGCCAACACATTTGTCCTAGAATTAGTTCCATTTACAAAGCGCCCAAATGGCCATTTGCCCAGCGAGCAGAGCTATTTGAAGCGATTCGGTCATACGAGTGCATCTTGTTGGGACAAGATGGAGTGGAGCACGTAAATTACAATATGCCTCGAGTTCGAATGGTACTAGCTGGGCAGAATGTGGGTGAATAAAGTAGAGGGACAGTTGGATCCATTACAGGGAAGATGTCGGTGGCGAACCAGCTGGAATTTTGGGGAAAAAGGGAATGAAACAAGAGCAAAGTTAGCTATGAGCTAAATATATTCCTAAGCTCGCTGATTCCTTGTTATTGCTCAATAATATATTAAATACATTTTAAATAATATAAATACAATGAAATATATTAAACAATTTTTGTAAAACAATAAAATTGAAATAAAATTTTTAAAAATAAAATTGATTTCATTGCTGTTTATTGTCGGTCATATATGTAACTGTTTGAGTCTACTCAATTGATATCTAGGATAGCATGGTTGATATTACCAGGTAATAGGCTTCTCCCTTAACTTCTTTCAACTTAATTTATACATAATAAACATATCATATCATATATCAACATGTCGAAATGTCAATTATATCCATGTGAGAAGCTGATTAAGTCTGAAGTTAGTTTTTAATGTATTACCCAATGCGAACATATTTGAAGCCTTCAATAAACCAATTAAAGTTAAACTTTCAATGTTTGAGTTTTCAATTCAAAAGTTTTAACTCAATTTTTTTTATTTTGGACAATTTTCAGTTAAACTTGGATAGTTAAATAACAAACATTTGGCAAACATTTCTCAGTTGTTGAGATAACGGTGTTTACAATTTGAAGGATCACACACATATACATATGTTAAATAAAGTTGAGCGTGTGTGTGTAAGCACGCACAGAAGAATGCGTCCAAGTGTATAGATGATATTAACTCTCGTTCTGTATGTAGATGTAAATACACATAAATAAATACGCTTGAAATTTTCATTTGTGTACATCAATCCATCAGTGAGACGTTCCACAAATCAATTTCGCTCGCATATTTACATTTTTCACTATGCAACTTAATATATGTGTTTGTGTCTGTGGTGTGTTGGTAAAATTGACAAAGTTCAGCATATATTATATATGAAATTTAAAAATATATAAATATTATTCATATACAACTTATTTATATTGAGTATAGCTAATAGTAGTAAGAATATATTAACATTATGTTATTAACAGTGCGCCATTAAAAGAGTCTTTTTTGCATTCTATGCAATTAAGAATAGAAATTTAGACAGAAGATAATTTTTTTGAATCAAAATCAAATTATAAGTATATAACTATATCATAAAATCTAATATCTATAAGCTGTGCACAGCATACAGTAGCTGTGACAAGATAATATTAACCGTGCGCCATTAACAGAGCATTGCATACAATGTTATGTTATGTAGAATTCAATGGAATGAATGTTTGAAAAGTATGTGATGTATATCGAAATAAAGTATATACATAGATATGAATATGCAATATATGTAAGTACAATTAATAGTAACAGCAGTCACAGAGCGTTAACATAGCACGTACTTTTTCTAGAATGAAATTTTTGTTTAACAAGAAATAACAAAAAATATAGAAGTAATAAATATATAATATAATGTGAAAAGTCCTAAAGTCCTTGAAATATATTAACATTATGAACTTAATGTGATAAAATAAAACTGTTCAACATTATATGATATATATGAATGTTGATATATGAATACATGAATATGAATTTTTATATATGAATACAAAATATAATTTTAATACACTCAACAGTTGCTTTATATCATTAACATGACAGGCTTGACAGTGTGGAGTTATTAAGGTATTTTCCTAAAGCTACAGCTACTGTAAGTGATTAACATAAGAAGCTTAACATTTAGTTAACATGTTAACTAAGAGTAACTGCAAATGATTAGCATACTAACAACATAAACTTAACAGTGCGCCGATACAGAACATTGCTCTTTCGTGTAGAGCAATTTAATTAAAAATTGAAAAAAAAAAAAAAAATGAAAATTAAAGCATCTTCAAGTTCAATTTTATCTCCCCTCTTAACAGCATACTCCTCAAGGGGGTTTCTTTTAGTTCATGCTCACCTAAAATGCTTGAACTATGTTCTATGTTAAACATGTTATGTTATGTCTCAACATAAAAGAGTGAAAAACAAGCGTAGGGTAAAGGTAAATGGCTTGCTTTCGACTTTCTTACATTTGTCTAGCTTTCAATTGTCGTATTTATTATTTCGCGCCGTTGAATTTTTGTTGGAGAACATGCAGCTAGAGCAATCACAATCGACATACGCACATGGGCACAATGGACACGCACAAGCACACGCACACGCACACGCACACTTATACATGTGCAGATTGGCATGTATATTCACTTACTCATACGTATGCATGAGCGTACTCGCATTCGCATTCGCATTCGCATTCGCACTGAAGTGTGGGATGCTACTTTTGCCGCAGGAAGCGGTCGCAGCTGTGGGTTTTAAAATTTCAATTCATTTCCGTTGTGCATACGCACACGCACACGCCTCCAACCAACACTTTTCAGCACATAGACACACGCACCTACAAGCTATTATATAAATACATATATATATATGTATATATATATATATATATATATATATATGTATGCACTCATGTCAAATATATGTACATATGGACATATTATATATATAAATATATGTGTGTATGCAAACACAAAAACAACAGCCTGCGCCTAAAATGGAAGACAACAGCGGTAGCAACAACAACACCCACAACAACACAACAGCACACCAACAACAACGATAACAACAACAACAACGATGAAACACATATAAACAAGCAGAACTACAACAACAATCAGCAGTCCTGGGGCAGACTGGCAATTTATGTGCCGAAAATATCGAAAGGACCGACGGATCGGGTACAGCGGCAGATGCGTTGCAGTCGCCCGTAGCTATAGCCGTAGCCGTAGCCGTAGCCCGTAGCCGTTTGCCATAGCCGTAGCCCATGGGCACGCAGCTACGCAGTCTACGGCTTGTAGCTAACGGGTATTATTACGGATGCGTGCGACACTTTTACGTTTAAATTTTAAATGCTTCAAGTCAAAAATTCAATAATGTCTGGCAATGCTGTGGGCGTGGCCCAGACTATGTTTTCACCCGCTCTCCATCCGTAAACCCGCACAGAGCCGTTGCGGCCACAAAATTAAACAAGCGGCAATGCCATGCCCACTGCAACTCACTGCAACACCGATAACCAACCTCACCCCCTGCCCAATGCAATTTGAAATAGCTTAAAGCACCTGACCCTCAGCCCGCACCAAACCACCCAAAGCCCAGCCTCTCATATTTCTTAAATGTCTGTGCTTGGGTCGTTCAGCTAGCGTTCAGCTGGCATATTTATCGTTGCACTTTTCGATTCACAATTGAATTATGAATTATTTCAAATAGTTCTCAGATATTTGAAAACTGTGAACTGAAATCGAGTTTTCTTGAATTGAAAACGGAAATTTCTTTATTATAATATATAGAGCATCAGTTAACGTTAGTTTTATGTTTCTGACTGGGCTTTAGCATTGTAATTGTAATTGGCAAGGGATCATTTCAATGGAGTGATAATGGCACATCATGAAAAATATATGTACATACGTATAAATATTATATAAATATGTACGTCTCTTATGCACGTCTCTGTTTGCTTTCATACATTCGCCTCGTTCATTAAGTATATTCATTTTTTGTTATGTCCATCTAGAACTAAACAATTAAAGGCTTGTAAAAGGCTTTATCAAAAATGCTAAAAATATTTTTATTTTTAGCTTATTAATTCATAATCTAGGCGCAATGTCCCGAGCAAGCACTTAGTATGAAGATGAAATAATAATCAAATTTAATTTATTTCTCCCAAGAGAGGTTTTACACCTAGCCACAAAACGACAATAAAAAAAGTTTTTATAGCCAATCAACAATTTTGTTGTTAAGATACAAACCTAACTAAATAAATAAAATAAGTGATAAAAATAAACAAAAACATGCACATTATAGTAAATTCACAAACTAAAAAAAAAACATGCTATTATAGTTTTAAGAAATTGGCTTAACCTAAGGAGCATGAAAAAAGTAATTGGGACAAACAGTAAAAGTTATATTATCCATAAATACAATCTTGCGTTCTACTTTTTCCTCCAGTTATAAGAGCTTGAGCTTACTTATTTCGATATATCTACATTAATGTAGTTATCATTAAGCAGTTTTATATATATTCATAACCATTAAATTATCCATATATATATATATCCTTATATAGGATAGGAACTATGTTCTTTTGTGGCAAATGTAAAATATAATAATATGTAATAGGTAATTTAGCTTATATTGAATTTAAGATTTTACAAGATTATTAAAAATATTCAAGGCAAATAAACACACAAAAGTACAAAGTCAATGTTAAAAAAATAAACAAAATAAATAAATAAATAAAATAAATACAAATAATATAATAATAAAATAAATAAATAAAATAAACTAATATGAATATAAATATTATAAATAACAAATAAATACAAATAAATAAAATATATATAAATATTAAAAATAAAAAATGAAAATAAATAAAATAAAATACAAAAATTAAATACAAATATTATAACAAAAAATAAATTAAATTAAATAAACATAAACATTATAAATAAAAAATAAAATAAAAATAGAAATATTATAAAAAAATAAATAAACTAAATATAAATGTAAATATAAATATAAATATTATAATAAAAAAAAAAAAAAATTTAATAAAATAATAAAAAATAAATAAAAATAAAATAAATAAATATAAATATTTTAAATATATTTATATATTTGATTATAAATATATAAATATAAATTTTATAAACAAAAATAAATAATAAAATAAAATAATAAATTAATAAAATTATTTTAATACAAAAATAATTATTTCAGTTTCATTAGTTATTTTCAACATCAACGAGAACTAACATATTAAAAAAAAATAAATAAAACCATAGCAACTATATAATCACAGCTCTGCGCTGGTTAGCAGGATATCTTCAAGCTGATCACTCCCCGTTTCTGCACTCTCATTTGCTTGGCTCATTTTGAACTTCTTCTAGAAACTTGTTCTCTAGCAGACTTATGAAACTATATTAGAAGTCTGCAAAGAGTTATTATACTCAATAGCAATTAAATGATGGCAATCGGGTATGCACAATTGGCCAATACTCTGCTCATCAGGCTAAGATATTTAATTAGACTAACTATTGACAGGCAATCATTTGCAACTCTTACAGCTGCAACTCTATTCTATCAACGGGATCTGATCAGATATTACCCGAAGACTTGAGCACTTAGTGTTTGGCATGTTTAATTAACTATGGGCCAACAGGATGTGAAGTTGCATAAAATGCTTCATTAAAATACACGTACTTGTATCTTGCATTTGTGTTTGTTGCAGCAGCCACAATGGCTGGCTAGCTGGCTGTCTATGCTGGCGTGTGCTGGCCATGTCTATAAAGGTAACCTTCTTAATTTGTTATGGCTGCCATTTTTGGGTCACACGTAAATGGGCGCGGCTCTTGGTGGCCTCTGTGGCAGGCGCCTGGCACTGGCCGGGCATGCCCTGCAGCAACCTCTGCTACAGTCCCGTAACGCCCGTAACGCCCGTTTCATCCCCTTGTCCTGGCTGTCCTGGCTGTCCCGTCTGTCCCATCTGTCCTGTTGTTCTGTGTGTTGTCCTGGATGAAGCGTCCCAGCTGCCGTTCGCAACGTCCCATCTTTCTAGGAAGTGCCTCAAGCGTTGCGCTGTATGCGGCTTGTCACTTTGCGTTATCCACGTTTTGTTTCAGCGCTCCTCGGATTGTTATTGTTGTAGTCGTTGCCATAGCCGTTGTTGCGCTGCTGCTGTTGTTGTTGGCATATTTGCATTGCGGTGTCGCCGCCGCTGCTTTTGCAACTTTGCATTGTTTACTTTTTGTTTGGTTTTCAGCTACAACTTTGTTGTTGCTGCTGCCTTTTTTGCCACTCTGTCAGTTTTTTGCCGTTTCCATTTTGGCAGGCTCGAAAGTAAACTAAAGCAAAAACCAAACAACTTAACAGCCAACGCAACAGCGACGCTTGCTGCGGTCAGATAAGCAATACGAATATATATATATATATATATATATATATATATATACATACATACATATATATATATATTCTATATACTATATATACTTGTCTATATATGTATAAAAGCAAGCAGCTGCCTTGCTGGCTGTTGAGTTGGAGATCTTTATCAGCTCTGGAGTTGGGTTTGAGCTGCAAATAGGCATTCAGAGCTGTCATACTCACACACACACACAGGCATCACAAAGATTATGAAATTCAAAACAAATTAAACAAGGAATGAATTGATTGAAATATTAATTAGTCTCAATACAATATTTTGTAAATAAAAATTTTACTCTCGATTGCAATTAAATATTCATTTCGAAACTAACAAAAATATGTAGTTAGACTTCCATTTGAATTATTAACACTCGCGTTTATTGACTTGATTTATTTAATTTAAATTTATTTAATATTCAGCATCAAATTTATTAAATTGAAATTTATTAAATATTTATTTCTCTAAATAATTTTTAAAATTATATTCATAGCTGTTTCTTTTGTAAGCCTCATAAACTATTTAAGAAAATTAATTGGAAATGGAAAAATTTAGCTCGAATTTACACTTTAGATAAGAAAATAAATGTAATGCTTATTAGTCTTTTTTTATAAATTAATTAATTATTTTTTTTTTATAAATTTGAAATAAAATAATAAAAAAAAATAAAATAAAATTAAATAAAATAAAATTCAATAATTCTAATAAAATTATTGAATTTTATTTTATTTCTTATTTTAATTAATAATTATAATTTATATTCTTATTGTTATTATTCAAATTTGACTAGTATATGAATTTTAAAAAGAAAAATCTATGTTTATTTATTCGTCTATTATTAAATTGCTAAACATTTATTTTATTATATATTTATTATTATTATTATTTTCCCATACTTTTATACAGCAAAATATTAATTTGTTTTAGCAAAATATTAATTTATGCATTTGAACAATTTTTTTTAAATAATGTGTATATATATTAGCTAAAAATAAATAAATATTTATAGACATCAATAAAAAACTTCCTTGTTTGGTAGAAAAAATATTTTTTTTATTTTTATTTTTTACTTAAATAATTGATATTTATAAAATTTTATTTCTTGTTGTTTGTTTTTAAGCGTATTTTTATTTAAGCAAAATGATTAATCTATTCATTTGAGAAATTCAGCATAAAATCGTGGCAAAGCAACTAAATTTTGTATCAAATATGCTGCTCAGCTTGTTCTCTGCTTGAAATAGCTTTTGTTGGCTGCCTCTGCCTGAATTGCTTCATGGACACGTTAGCTGCTGCGTGTTTATTATAAGATGGTTTGTCACCAAAAACCAAAAACACCTGGCCAGGTGTTTGGCGACAAACATTTGCCAAGCTGCTTCAAGCAGATGCTTCTGCTTTTTGCTTTTGCTTGCTTTCCTGTTGTTGTTGATGTTTTGGCTGAACCGACGCTAAGCAAACAAAAACATAATTGGTTTGCTTGTCATTTGTGGTGAAATAGCACGACAAATGCGAACAACAACAACAACAGCAAAATGAATTTAGATAAACAGAAAATTCAAGCTCAAATATTTAATGTATTCAAGAGTCTAAAACGTTTCAAAACTTGATGTACTTTTGAAAATTAAAATTCAAGAAAAACAAAAATCAAACTTTAGTTTGTTTTTATGGAAAATGTCAATTAGCAATATGATAAAGTAGATTTCATTTCATTTATTGTTTACTTTTCTATGTAGAAAAGCAAAGTGACTCAGCTAGACTCATACTATTTTGTATAGCTGTATACTAAAAGTTATTGATCATAATTTATTTTTAAAAAATTTAATAAGATGTGTCATTTAAGCATAAAATATTAAAAGGCTACTTCAAGTTTGAATATAAATTAAAAAAGAAATTTCATTGTAACTATAATAAACCAGAGTTCATTACTTGAATGCTTTCATATTGCTTACAAACTGTCATGAGTGCAGCCTCAGAATACAGACTGAAACAATGTTATATCACTTAGCTATATATATGTATATATATTGCTCTTGGTTTGGTCATCCTGATTAGATCCTACCACGGCTTGTGGTTCCCATGCCATCCAGCAATATGTGGCTGGAACATGCTCTGGGCTTAGAGCATGCTAGCCAGGCCAAAAGGCGACTGTTGCTGGACAAAGTTATCGTGCTTACGAATTGGTTATTACATTGAGCATGCTGAGCAGCAAAGTGACTGAAGCTGGCTGGATAAGAGTAAGCTGTGCTGCTGGACCTCTAGCCAAAATGGTTAAAAAGGAGAAACTGAGTGCAAAATGTTAACAAATATTTTATGACGATGTAGTTCAAACGCTTAAATGTGACCCGAACATGCTGCTGCTGCTGCTGCTCCTGCTGCTGCTGCTGCTGCTGCCGCTCCTGCTCTTTCTTCTACTGTTGTTATTGTTGTTGTTATTTTTACTGGTAAATTACCCACAAGCCCAAGAGCAACCAACTATGTTGTGAGCAACAACCAACACACACACACACACACACACTCAAAAATCTATCGTAGCTCAGCGCCTGCAGTCGGTGTACTTCGTTCTGGTCCTCGACTTGCTGTAGATGGATATAATGCGCTGCATCGCTGCCGCCAAAAATTGTTTGAAATTCCAAACAAAGCATTTTAACAATTTGCTGACATTATAACGGCGACAAGTTGTGTTGAGAGTCAATAAACTGTTAACTGAAAATGACGAAAAAATACAAATAAAAATAATAAAAAAAAAAATACAAGAAAAAGTCCGAAAAAAAGGCAACACTGAAACTGAAATCTGAAAACAAAATGCGCCAAAGTGAAAAGTGTATAAAAGTGCTGATAGTAATAGAGTGCAGAGAGACGCGCATCAATAGTGCCGCAAATAACTACCATAACAGCTTGTCGCCTACACTACGCCCAGCCCCTCCCCATCAGGGCATCAGCGAGAAGTTTGGCACAAATTCCTTTGCAGCTGACGATCGACGATAACATCTCGCTGGTATCTCGCAGCGTAAATATGTAGCACGAAACTTCATTACGGCGATAACCATCACAGAGACACAGCTGTCAGCCCACGGTCGATACAGTCGACTCTCTCTCTCTCTCTCTCTCTAGCATTGTACTAGGGAAGGAGCAGAGGCAGGCTGTGATTTCAACTGGAAGTTGTAAAAAGTTCATGACCCAACATTAGGCTTAAAAGATAATGAGACGTTGTTGCATTTCTGATTTAAAGAAGTGAAAAAGGGAAAGAATATTAAAAATAAACTGGGAAGGAGTTATGATTGGTGTTGAAATGTGAAATGTGTAGAGAATTGTCTATTAGTTATTTATTTTTACAGGGAACATAAAATATATTATTATATGATAACAGAGAGTGAGAGTGGAAAAAATACTAATACAAGAAGTGATAGAGTGAGAGAATGGAGGTAAGGGAAGTCATGCAGAGAGATATAGAATGAGTAAACAAGAAAAATGATATGTGGATATATGGTATATGGATATGGATAAAGACAAAAAAGACCAAATGAAAGGGACAGAGCGAGTTGGAATGGGAATGAGATGGAAAAAGAGGGAACGTACAGAAAGAATGAGGGAGAGAGAGAGAGAGGAGAGAAACTAAGCTGCTGTGGAAGAGAATGGAATAGAGCGGAACAGATAGGAACAGAACGGAACATAACGAAACAGTGCTGAACAAAGCGGAACAGAACGGAACAGAGCAAAACAGAGCGGAATACATAGGAACAGAAGAAGGTGTGTAGTGACAGAAAAAGAAAAATATATAAAAGATAGATATCATTTATCAATGAGCGAGTAAATGGGAGAGAATCAATTACAGAAGGAAGGGGAGTTAGAAAAATTAAGGTAAGGAAGGATTGAAATGAGAAAAACGAACCAGAGAAAATGAGGTGAAAGAGAGAGAGAGAGAGAGAAACTAACTGCAGTGGAACAGAACGGAACAGAGCTGAATACAGCGGAATAGATAGGAACAGAGGAAGATGCGGAGATGCTTCTTCAGATATACACGCATCACAGTCCTAGACACGCATGAAAACTCATTTGCTGCAAACATTTGATGCAGCTCTCTCTTTCTCTCTCTCCTCTCTCTCTCTCTCTCTCTCTCTCTCTCTCTCTCTCTCTCTCCTCTCTCTCTCTCTCTCTCTCTTTAGTCCTGTATCTGCCTCTGTCTCTCCATTAAAGACCTTCATTATGAGTAGTCCAACAAACATTAGGAATATTCAGTCATTGAAGGAGTATTGTGGCTTCTATCTAGAACTTCATGACTGTAAGAGCTAAATTCCTACCTCAGCTAATATGATTGCTATGGATTGAAAATTATAATCTTTTCGTTTCTGTTACTTGAATCAAGAATATATTCAGCTATTTGATATGTCGTTTCATATATTCTAATGAACTTTATATAAGATGAGATAAATATTGTGGCAGAGTGCATCTGCAGTTGTGCTACTTTCTACTTTTATTAGTTACGAAATTGGGAAATTGAAAATTTCAGTTGTGTTGCTCTGACAACATCCTCAGCATCGGCATCAACATCAGCATCAGCATCAACATCAACAGCAGCGCCATCAATAGTAGAATGCGCTGTGGATGCGCCACAAAGTATGCAACAGAAAGTTATTAAGGCTTTTGGCTCCTGCTCGTGATAAGCCTTGAGCTTTGGGATTCTACCAACAGTTTTTAAGCTTTTTATGTGTCTGTGTGTGTGTGTGTGTGTGTGTGTGTGTGATTACATTAGATGCGAAATGTTTGTTTTCAACGTTCGTCTGTGCTAGCTTCGCTCTCACTCTCTCATCATCTCTCTCTCTCTCTCTCTCTCTCTCTCTCTCTCTCTCTCTCTCTCTGTCTATCTCTCTGTCTATAATTTAAAGCATGTACCATGCTAGCCATGAACGCATATTAAGTTATGTATAATGAATGCTCGTGGCAGACAAATAGCAGCAGGCAGCTAGCCATATCCCAGCTACTTAAGCTAGTTTCAACCCACTTTTAGGACCATATTATGGACTATCATAGAGCAAGACTTGAGTCAACTCAACTCAACTCAAGTCAAGTCAAGACAACTTTCAAGTGCATTTGATAGTCGGCTGAAGCTGCTGTAGCTGCTGCTACTCGGCAAATAAATCGAAATAATATCAGAACGAGTGAAAGAGAGCAAATAGTGTTTGGATTGGGTTGGGTTTGGGTTTTGGTTTGGTTTGGGTTGAGGCTCGGCCGGTCAATGAGCCTGGATCAATCAGGATGCTGCGATTTTAATTAATATTCCTGACGCATTGTTTAAATTAAACTCGGGCTGGTAATAAACCAGCACAATTAACGCATGTGTTCCACAAAACCAATCCACACAATTGTGCTATTAAAGTGACCAAGCGAGAGGCGGGCAAACAACAAAAAAAAGAAGTGAATAAATAACGGAATTTCCATATAAATATGATAAATCAGCTCAGCTTGAGATAAATAATAATAATACAAAAAAAAAAAATTCTTATTGAAGAAATGAAATTTATATAAACTCAATTTCATTCACGATTTCTCTCATTGGCTGCAATTAGTGTGTAGGGTATTTGATGCTATGTTTGCTCAACTTTGCCTCTTTTCATAATTATTATTATTTTTTTGTTATTTTTTTTTTTACTATTATTATTTGTATCCACAATTTATGCACGTAGGTGCGCGAGTGTATTGCGTGGTGACCAAGCCATTAATTGGATTATCTAGTAATCAGTACACTGAAAATAATATTTTATGACTACAGCTGCAACAACAGCGACGAAAAGAGAGCGAGAGGGAGAGAGAGAGAGAGAGAGAGAGAGAGAGACAATGAATATAATTATATAGATAAACACGTGTACCCAGTAATTGTGAGAGAAGCGAGGATATGATGATTGCTTAAGACTGTAGGTGAGGGTGTAGCTAACTGAAATGAGCTAGGGAAAAATCTTATAAAGCTAAAACTTACTTATTAAAGAACTGAAATTTAGTGTGAATATATTTTAAATAACATTAAAAAAAGATTCAAAGAGAACTATAGAAACTACTCTTATACTAATATGTGTCAATTTAATGAAACTTGAGAGTGTGATATGGCATGTGAGAGCGAAGATAACTAAGATATATATGTCTAAGAAAATTTAATATTATTTAGTTATCAGAAGAAAGTAGTTTCAAGTGAAATTGATTTAGACGAAAAATCCAATGGCAGATCTTAAAAAAAAAAAAAAAAAAATAATAATTAAAATAACTTTTCTGTGCCCTTTAGGTAAGACTTGAGAGGGTATTATGTCAGTCGTAAGGGTTACTGATGTCATTTAAATTTTTTTCCGTCATTTATAAAACTCCAATTGTAGAAGGATCTACCTTTTCAGCTATACAAATATATTCTAACCATGTCTAAGCCTTTTTTGTGACTTTCTAGCTTTATCTAGCTTTTAATTGTTTGAAAAAAATGTTGCTACTGGTAAAAGTGAAGATACACTGTTGAGTTAAAAAAAAAAAAATTAAATAAAAAAAATAAAATAATTAAAAATAAAAAGAAAATTTTATATAGTTCGAATTATAATTTATTTATATTTGTATAAAATTACTAGAAGCTCTTAAGAGCTAAATATTACATAATTTATTAATATTTATTAATATTATTAATATTTATTTAATTTTTTAAATTTTTTTTATATATATTTTGTTTTTTTTTTTTTTTTTTTTTTTTTGTTCAGCTCATTATTTTGCAGCTTATATTTTTTTAGAGTACTAAGCGTATTTAGCTATAGCTCTGAAATATTCAGTGATTCTGTAAGCCAACATAACTTTAATTTGTTCTTTCTTATTTCTTATTCTTTTTGGGCCACAATAATTTATGTTTCACTCAACAGAATGTTGCACTGATTATAAACAATATTTATAGATTTATATATGTTATTTATTCATAATTATTTTCAAATATTTGTGTATATATAAAGGAATATTCATATATATTCATATTTTTTTAGGCCTATCCTTTCTCTTGCATTCCATTCTCTTCCTTAATATCTATTTCAGATTCCTTTGTGGTCCACAGGATGTTTTAGCCATAATTGATTTAAATATGCCATTGCTAGATTCCTGCTGAGCACAGAGCTCCTCATGATCCTTTAGCAGTACTTGAATTTCATTGGTGGAGAGTGCCGCAAAGAGATGTACTGTCTACTGCCTATGGAGAAATTCCATATGGGATGGTTTCGACACGCCATGTTCATGGTTGCGTAACGATGCTTGTATCGGCCAGTAACTCGAGAAATTATTTTGCTTATTAAAGGATTCATAGGTATCGCTAAAACGTCCGATCAGTTTGAGTTTCAAATCAACTATGCCAGTATTTAGTTTGCAAGCGAACATAGGAAGACTTTGCAGAGCGAGAGCGAGAGCGTATTGCTGTCTCACAAATCTCACTTAACTCATTTCGTTTAATTATTCAAATGATTTAACTGGTGATTTTGTTGACTGAAGATCATTTGCGATTGATTTGCGATAATCCAATTTAGCTTTTTTAGTTGTGATTTATACATTGCTCTGAGCTGGCTCATAGCTTTGTGTATTGAAAGTCAGCCCTCTATTAAAGGCAACAGTATGCTACTGGCACTCGAAATCTCTATGATATATGTAATTGCTAGAGAAAGCCAATTTTTAATTAAAAAAAACTTAAAAAAAAAATAAATATATTGAACAAATGAAATATTAACAAAAAATGAATGTAAAAATGAAAGATAAATAATTCAAAAGATATGAATATAAAAAAAAATAATAATAAAAAAAATAATAACATAAGAAAGCAAAACATGAAAAATAATGATTTAAATAAATAAATAAATAAATAAATATATAAAAATTAAAAAAATAGATATGAGAGATAAATAAATAAATATAAAAAGAAATAAAAATAGTAATAACAAAAGTAATCAAAATATAAAAAATAATTAATTAAATAAATAAATTAATAAATATTTAAAAATGAAAAAAAAAAAAAACAAAACAAAAATGAAAATGAAAGATAAGTAAATAAATATAAAGGAAATAAAAACTGTAATAAGAAAGTAATCAAAATATGAAAAATTTGATTTGAATACATAAATTAATTAATATTTAAAAATTAAAAAAAAATTTTAAATAAAAATGAAAGATGAGTAAATGAATATAAAAAGAAATAAAAAAGCTAATAAAAATAATAAAAATAATTATTTTATTAAATTAATAAATTAATATATAAAAATTTTACAAAATTAATAATAAATAAATTTTTATAATTTATGTTTTTTTTTTTCAATTTTCAATATAGCATATTTACTAAAATTAGCAGCAACTAAAAATAAATGTAATGTATTTTAATCTATTATATATTTACTTTTTAAATAATTGAATTAAAATACCTAAACATTAGTATTTAAAAAAATTTAATAAATACAAAATGTTTGAAATAAATTAATTATATGAAAAAACATATTTTAAAAAATAATAAATTGAATAAAAAAATCAAAAATATAATTAAAAGTAAAATATACATATATAAAAAAATAATAATTAAGGATTCATTTATTTAATTTTAATAATTTTATATTAAATAAAAAATATAATGAAAAGTCAAAAATACATATGAAAAACATTGTAAATAAAAAACATATAATAAAAAATATAATAAAAAGTAAAAAACATATAAAAAAAAAAATTGAAAATTAAAAAATAAATTCTTAAATTTTTATAAATATATTTTTAAATAATACTTTTTTATTTATTTAATTTGTTATTTTTTATATTTTTATTATATTTTATTTACTTTTTTTTTATTACCTTTCTTTATATTTATATATAGTATGTAGGCTAAATAAAAGATAATCATGTTGAGCAGGTATATAATATTCAGCTCTCAAATGAAATATTCAACTGCTATTCATGCCTCGCTCAACTGCTGCAAAAGTCAAGTCTAAAAACTGTTCGAATGCCTTTGTTAACTTAAATAATGAAAAAATGATTCCAAATGCATTTGAATTATAGGGTATTTGCCAGTTGAGCTCACTGACAATATGTTTATACGAACTCGGTTCATTTTCGCCATTGCAGGTGTTGCATGTTGCATGGCTAAATGCTGTTGCTGCTGCTGCTGCGGCTGCTGCTATTGTTGCCGATGATGGCTGATGGTGGTGGTGGTGGTTGGGGATTGTTTGTGGACCGTGTGAGAATGCAGCAGAGGCACGTAAATGTAAATGGAAAAACGCATTAATGAATAATTTAAAATTGTGAGCGAGCATCAATCAGGCCGTCCATCGATCAACGTCCGACATCTTGGCTGTTTCTACGCATTAGTTTGCCATGCAGCGCCACGCCCACTACTAGTATTATCATGCACTTACACACATACACACACAGAGATATACACCCCTACCGACGCCATCAAAAACAGTCCAAATGCATTTGGACAGACAAATAGACGGTTGGCGAGCATAGCTGGACAAAGCGACAGCACTGCTCTGCACTGACGTACACACAATTTTGGTTAGCACTGTTCATTTCACGCTGCGCTCGCCGATGCTGGTCAAATGTGTGTTTGACATTTTCGTTATGTTTTTCGCCCAGGATACGTGCGCCATTTAATACTTCAGCTAGTTTTGCTGCCGCTGCTGCATTATTATTGTTGTTGTTTGGGGCTACGACGACTCTGCGGTGGCTGGGAGCAAAAATGGCTTTTGCATTTGTATTTTGCATGACATTTCTCTAAATTGTATGGGTGTGTGTATGTGTGTGTGTGTGTGTGTATTCGTTGAAGTTCCTGTTATAATTTAGTTGAAAATTCTTGTTGCATGCACTCACACACACTCGCACACACACGCACACTCACGCACCTACCTAGATATGATGTCGCATCGTTAAGCCAATTAACCCATTGGCATTCCATGTCCAATTCTAGATGACATTAGCTCAAAAGCTAATAGAAGGCATGCAAGCTAATATCAACTAATGAAAAACATATATACTACTATATATTTGTATATGCAAAATATAATTAGTTTGTTAATAAATAAAATTTCATTATGCAACATTTGCTTTTGAGGAGTATTATAATATTTTATTTATATAAAATATGAATAATTTTTAAATGAATAAAAAGCTAAAATAATGTATTAACAATAATTTATTAAATAATTAACATTCATACTAATAATTAATAAGTAATAATAATTAATATATGAACAGTCTCAACAGTTAACAGCTGTCAATTAGCATTTAACAACAGCAATGTTAAGTCAATGTTAATTCCAAGTCAAACAAGCCAAGTATTCCTTTCCAGCTGCGACGGGTTAAATGCCACATACGTTACCAATTAAATTTGTAATGCAAAGGCCAAATACATTCGCTTACGCGTTTTCGTCTGGTTTCTAGTTTTAGACACTCTTTTATTTTTTTTTGGAGAACTCGTTGCCAAATTCCCAAGCGTTGCATTGAATCTAATAAGCATCGCGGGTACAAAAGGGAAGTTACCTGTCCGTCTGTTCACCTGTCCATCTATGTCTACCTGTCTGTCTGGCAGTCCCTCCCTTGTCCGTCCGTTTGGTAGTTAGCTGAAAATAGCACAGCGAAAATGTTTTGAAAATTGTAATTTTGGATTTGCGGCTTCTGAGCACATTTATAAATAAGTGATTCATCTCTGGCCCGTGGAAGCGACAAGTTTCGTTGGTGAATAAATTAATTACAAAATAAATTATAGCAGAGCTCGGCTGTCAGGTGTATTCGTGGCAGTCAGTCAGTCCAACTCTGCGGCAACACGATTAGCTGCTCGGTATCTTCTTGCTTTTAATTGCGTATGATATGGAGTAGATATTGCTTCGCATCAGCAACTGCTAGGGTTTATGTAATTGTATACGATATATATTTAGTATACATAACTATTATTATTATTTGTTTACTCAGCTAGAGCTGAAAGGGTATAAAATATATGCACATACAGTGCCGGTGAAAAGAATAGCACCAAAGCAAGCAGCTCACTTTATTTTACAGGAGAACTTGTCTAACAGAATTTTGCTTTGCAGTCTCTTCTCTCTTGTCTTACTGTTAATCTCGCAAAAGAAGGAGCTAAAATGTTATCGGTTCTGCTCAGTTAGAGTAGTACGAGTAGAATTGGAAGTTGCTATAAAATGCAAGTTAAGCTGGCCTAGTGTTGCTTGGCTGAACTAAAGAAGTTTTTTTATCCCTAAATGGAGTTTGCATAGAAGAACTAAGAAGAGTTCATGGGTAGATAGAGTTTTCAGTTGAACTACTTTAAATAATAGTTGAAATATGTTTGTAATTTATTTATTTTTCGTTATTTTACATTTTTATACTACTATAAAAATTTAAGAATTATCATTATTTTTTCTTTATTATTTATTATTATTATTATTTTTAATTTAAATCGAATAACTCTTTAACTGAAATATTTATTATATTTACTAGTTTGGAACTTTCTGTGTGTTATTACTATATATTGATCAATTTAGCTCACCATTTTGTTTCTGAAATAATTTTGTTAGATATGTATATGTCGCGTCTTCATCTATAACTCCGATTACATCGTCTGAGGAAATTGATTCAACATCCATATTTATTGTCTTCTTACGCATGGCGCTGGAGCTCTGTGCATTCCGTGCACGTGAGTTCATTGTCGCTATTTTTCTAATTGTCTATCTCTAGAACTTTCTTTAGTTCTACCTCACTCATGGCCATTCTCCAATACTACGAACACGGACCACACTCAGCAATTAGGTTAACCCTGACTGCCACCCACAGTATGTAACTATCGATATTGCCAATCGATGCCTTTATTTATATAATTCTCTGACATGTATATATATTTATAAATAATATATCTCTAGTCTCTCTAGTCAAATATTCCAAATGAAAACAGAATCAATTATGCTGATGTGCTTCAATTTATATTCGTCCAATTTTAGACTTATTATTATTAAATTATTCAGTATTATATCATTGAATTCAAGTTTATTTGCCTAGGCGATTATTCAAAATAACATATATCAAATAAATCTTGTTCAATTCAATATTTTATCGCAATATTCCCATATTATTTATGGTATGTTAGTTAAGAGCGAGAACAGTATTGTCATATTGTTGAAAATACAATTTTGTGGCCCTTTAATGAATTGCACAAAACCTATGTATTCATGTGCATTAAGTAGTGTAATTTGGCGTCCTTGACCAACTGACCAAGTGACCAATTGGCCGACAACAACAGCAACAACAACAACAACAACAACAAGCATGTGGCCAATTCAATTGATCAAGCAGCGGCTATTATGGTGGCTTAGTGCTTGTTATTGGCGAACTTGTTAAACACAGCCCGAAATGAGTTCGAATCAATGGCGGTTGGGCGGCTTAAATCTGTTGTGGATATGCTGAGATATAATTCAAATTTAATAATATAAAGTGAATGGAAATTATATAAAAATATGCCTAATCTAAGCATAAGCTGAATAGCTATACAGGGTATTTATAGATATTATAAATCCATATAATGATTGCGAGTAAATGCTGATTGTGAAAGTGTTTGATAAATTAAGTTGCAACGATAAGAGTTGCGATAATGCAAGCTGGCAAGATATGCCAACCAGATAATACCCTGTAATGAAGTAGACAAGTGTCAAGTGTATCGAATGCGAAATGAAATCGAGCAATGATTGAAATTGAAATTTGTATAAAATCTGCTTGTTTTGTTTTCAAAGTATTTATGATACCCTGTAGAGAAAATAACATGAAAAAATGATGTTTATTGACTTAAAAATCTGGGAATTAATTCTAAATGACCTTTATTTGCTGTTAAGGTGTTTGAATGAGTAAGAGAGAGAGACAAATGTGTATAAATGAGAAAGATGCAGAGAGAGAGAGGGAAAAGCAGTCGTATTTATACACATCTAAGAGATAAAGAGAGAGAGAGAGAGAAAGAGAGAGAGAGAGAGAGGAAGAAGTTGTCAATTTTAGTCTTTAAACACATTCTACAATTAATATACCCCATTAGCTTAGCTGAACTGCGTGCAGGGTATTAAAAAATGATTTTAAGGCTAATTTAAATGAGAAATCATAACATTTTCAAATTAAAGCTGACATAAAATGGAAATGAAATTAAATAGCAACACAGATTTAAACCAGACAGAGGGAGAGAGAGAAAGAGAGAGAGAAAAAGAGAGAGAGAGAGAGAGAGAGAGAGAGAGAGAGGAAGAGCGGGAACAGATAAAGATACAAAAACACAGAGAGACAATTGTGCATTGTAAATGGGCATTTGTACAAACCGAATAGCCGATTAATAAATATATATATATCTATATACATACACACACACACACACATATATAGCATATATAGACACTTAACATATCATTTAAATGCCCGCCTGTGCGCTATAAGCGCCGTGTATTACCGGCTAATTCGGTCCAGAATCTTTTATGGCCACGCGGCGAGTGCGCAAAATTGGCCACAAATCGTGCGCAAAATTGCCGAAATGCAAAAAAAAAAAAAAACGAAATATTAAAAAAAAGAAAATGAGTAGAGAAACAAACAAATACCGTGTGCTACACACGCTTTTCAACTTAACTTAAATTCCTATTTTGAAATTTTCACAATTAATTTCAACATTTATTGCCCATTCGCGTCATAATTCATAAATGCTTTTCGTTGCTGTTGCTTTAAAGTGGATTATCTCCGAGCTCTGTTGCTAAAATCTTCAAATTGTTCTAAGTAATTGAGTTGCATATTCAATTGGCTATTTGCTAATGTTTAAAGATTTCAATTTTCAAATTTTTTTAATAAATGAAATTTCGATTTAGCAAACAAGAAGGGGCTAATAGACTGACGAGCACAATTAATTTGTACTATATGAAAAAAGAAAGGAAATTAAATTAAAATTTTCTAAAATAATATAAAGTCAGGTATATTGTTTTTGTAAATTAATTAGTTTTGTTCGCAATTTGAGTACAGCAAATAATTTATTATAATATTAAATAACATGGCCAATGTAGTACAGATTTTTCAGTTAAACGGGTACATATACAAAGAATATGTATGTATTTTTTTTAAATATTTTTAAAATACTTTAAATTTAATTATTTAATATATTTACTTTTTTAAATTTATTTGTTTAAGGGAATTCAAGTCAAAAGGAAAATAATTTAGATAAAATATAATTTAGATAAAATTTGGCTAAAAAAGCGGCTTATTATATTTATTTTTAGTATTAGGTCGTTCACTGAGTAATTTCGTTTTTTGACATCAGCTGTTATATATTTCAATATTTGATATAGTAAAGCTTATTTGTAAAAAATTTTGTTGGATTTTGTGAAATGGTTTTGATTTGGTGTCCTTTTGAAGATGGAAGATAAAAACAACATTTTCGGCATATTTTACTGTTTTATCATCGAAATGGCAAAAATTCAGACAAAGCAAGGCAAAAATAATGCGATAAGTACGGGGAAGATGTATTGACAGAACGTCAATGCCAAAATTGGTTTGCAAAATTTCGGTTCGGCAATTTCCATCTTAAGGATGCACCACGTCCTGGAAGGCCTCTTGGAGCAGATGTGGAAAAAATAAAGCCGTTAGTCGATGCGAATCGTCGAATAACAACTCGAGTAATTGCAGAAAGTTTAAATCTATCAAAATAAAAAAAATATCGTGTTTGAATTGCACTAAAAAAAACGAAATTACTTAGTGAACAACCTAATATATTATTTTTATAGTATTTAGTATATATATTATATAGTATTTTTATAGCATATAGTTTAAAAGAGTCAAACGCGCAAAACAGAAAGCTATATAGCATAAATTTTGTATTTTATTGTATAGTAGGTTTTTATATATAATAAAAAGGGTTTTTTAATTATGAAGAAAAGTTACTTTACATTTGTAGAATCTAAGCGGAAGAGGCTGAATTGAAAAATTTTAAATGAAAAAGATTATTCGAGATTTTTTTTTTTTTTAATTCGGACTCTACACTTCAGACTCTAAGTCTAAGTCAGATCGAATATGGCGTTATTCATGTTCTATTTAATTAAAAAGTGTTTTTAATTGTGAAGAAGAAAAATTAGTTTTCAGTAAAGTTTTCCAGTGCAGATTCTTTAGTTTATATACTCCATTTCAAACTCTACAGATTTTGATTTTTAAAGAAGAAAAAATAAATTAATTTTAATGGATTTTACAATTCATTTTCAGTTCAAATTCTCCATTTCAGATTCTTCAGTTCAGATTTTTCTCATAATTTTTGAGCTTATACTCTACACTGCAGATACATTTAAGTCTCTTTAGTCAGTTTGAATATAATGCTATATTTTTCCTATATATTTATTTTCAGTTTAGATTCTACACTTCAGGTTCGCAAGCTACAGATTCTTGCTAAGTCAGATAGAATATATCGCAATATTTTTCTATTTGATTAAAAAGTGTCTTTAATTTTGAAGAACACTTAATTTACATAGATTTTTCAGTACAGATTTCCCAGTTCAGATAAACAATTCAGATTTTTGTAGTTTAGACTCTACACTTCAGATTTTCAAGATGTTGACTTTTGAAGATTAGAAGTTTATTTACATAAATTTTTCAATTAAAAATTTTTCGTTCAGATTTTCCAGTTCAGCTTCTTCAGTTCATATTTGTCAATTAAGACTTTACACATCAGATTCTCCAGCTACAGATTCTCCCTAAGTTATTTCAAATCCAACGCTAACTATTTATGCATTTTATACTTTACTTTAATAATATTCAAACTTGGTTTTCTATTTCTGTTAGCAAAGTTAAATACTTTAGCTTTATCTCTGTCTTATCCAATGAGTCCTGCATTATTATCCATTATTTTTCATGCACAATTCTGTAGCTCTTCAGCTTCAACTAGCTCTCGACATTTGTCTCTTTGACCTTTACCTCAGTCACATATAGAGCATACTCTGCACTCATTACGCTTCACTTTGCCAGTTCTCAAACTAATTTTTTTTATTCCTCTATTTTCTTATTTTTATAAGCGTCCGACACCATTCCGAATGGGGGCTGTCAGATTTAATTGAAATTTAAATATGAGACAGACCAAATTAAATTGTTTTAATTCAAAAAAGGGGGAAAAAAAAAATGAATAAATAAATAAAATAAAAAAAAGCAATACGAAATGAAAGAAAAATATTCCACATTAATGAGTTAAGGAAAGATTTATGATCGTGCTCAGGCTGATTATGTGAATACATATGTAAAGCAATATGTTAGAAGACTTTTATATATTGGACTATATATATATATAGGATATAGATAGAGAGGAAGAGTATGATGCCTATGGATTGAAGACATTTGTGCATAGAATTGCTTTAAGCGTATGCAAATGTCGGTGCTCGCTTTGCTTGACTAATGTGTGCTCTATTTCGTTGCTTCATTATCATCATCATCATCATCTATTTCTTTTAATTAAAATTTGGTATATATAACATTAGCACTTGGCACTGTCAGAGTTAAGTACTTGGAAATGGCAATTAAGTGTTGGCTGGAAAAACATTTGGGCCACAGAAAACACAGGCTGACTCGATAAACGGCCACTTCACTTTTCACTTCATCTGCCTTGCCGGTGGGATCTACATACACACGCACTCACTTACACTCATACGCACACTCACTCGCACACTCACATTTGCGGCTGGTAATTGGAAATTGATTTGGCCATATGCATTAGTTGATACATTTATAATTATGCTTTTCAATTGCGTTGCTTTCGCAGTGGCAAAGTCAGAATCTGGCTGACAGAATATTTGCTGCCAACCAAGAGTGGATGAGTGGTTGAGTGGGTGAGTGGCTGAGTGGGTGAGTGTTGGGTGGCTGAGTTGGCTGTGTTGGCTGCCCGTTGTGTTAGGGCCAAGACGCTTAACGTTAAACAACAGCCAAGTAGCTAAGCACCGAAAATAAGCGTAGCTGCCACACAGACAAGCTGCACGAGGCACTCAAGTAGCTGCGACGACGACGACGACGAGGACGATGAGGCACATAAAAACCACTATAAACTTTATTAATTTTAATTAAAAACACTACACTCATTCTGAGAGTTAAATTCCCGTGCACATCTCTTGCCTGTGTGCGTGACCATTGGGTAATGTTTTCTGTTTTGTATTCTTTTTTTTTTATATTATTTTTGTTGTTGTTGTTCTTGCTGTTGTTGTTTTACTTGCTGCTGGCGTCTCGCTGCGTGCTGTAAGCCGCAGAACGCGTCCTTTGGCCAGCAGGCGGTGAGCAGTTAAAAACAGGAAAGCCCTCTAAAATGTCTGCATGCAGTCAGCTGAATTTCGAATGCTCTCATCAGCTAACAGCAATTAGAGCAGGACTGAATACCTGGCTCAGCACCTCCTAGAGAACATTTGAGATTGATTTGAAAATTAAATGCAAATGTTATTATATATTTAATAAAATAAAAATAAAATAAATTAAATTAAATTTAAAAAAATATATAATTATATATATTATAATTTTTATTTAATAATGCAAAAATTTCTTAGATAACAATTAAGATAAATCATTGAATATATAATATGTAAATAATATTTAATATTTACTAAATATAATTAAAAATGAAAAATTATATATATTGAAATTGATAAAAAATTAAAAAAAAAAAAAAAAAAATATAAAACAATTTACTTTGCCATATTCGCATTGACGTGTAGCTAGACAACAATTGAAATTTATTTGAAACTTACATATATAGTTGCAAATGATATACATATATTTTTTTTTATAAATTAAATGTAAATCAAATTTGTCGTATTCAAACTAAAATAAAATTATATCTGATGTTAAGTATTAAATTAAATTAAAAATATATATCTAGCCAAGTTTTTCAGCTATATTAGCTTAGACATAGGAGATTGAGAACACTTAAAATGTATCTTATATACATATGTATATGTATCTAATTACAGTCAAAAATGAATGAAAAAATAAATATTTAATAAATTATTTTTTATCTATAATATTATGTACCTATAATATTTTAATATATATTTATTTTTTTGGGTGCATTTAAATTTTTTTTTTTAAATAATATTATGTACCTATAATATTTTATTATATATTTATTTTTTTAAGACACATTCTTGGTCTTCTAGACCAGATAAGGTTCATATGGCTTAAGAACTTGTATCATTTTATTGTTTTTGCTTTAAAGAATCTTAAAAACTTGATACAATAATAAAATTTTTTTTATTTAAAAATTAAAAATTTATAAATATATATTTAATATAATTTTTTTTTAAATATTGCTTTAATATGTGAATACTTTTTATTTTTTTTATTTATTTTTTTTTTTTTAATTTTTTTTTTGTATTTAATTTTGATATAATATTTAAAATTGTTTTTACAAAATTGAATATAATTACAAAAAAAATTGCTTTATTGTTTTGAAACACTTTAAAAATTAGATTTAATTTTGTAAAAATATTAAATAATGTTTTTTTAATAATTGTATATATTTTTAAAAAATAATTTTTACAAGGGTAAAAATTACATAACATTTTTTTTTTTAACAATATTTAAAATTTATAGATCAAAATAAATATTTCGACAAGTTCTTGAGCCATGAGATGCTAAGTTTATCATCAAGTTTGTCATCAGCTTGAATTTAGTTTTCATCAGATTTAATTTATGTCTTATCCTTGACCTGTCGAAAAGTAATGAAACAGTTGATGGTATAATTATAATTTATAATTGGACTTATGAGAGTTCTAGACTTTGCCTGAGTCATTCTTAAAATAAGAAAAAATGTAATATGCAATAATATCAAATTCAAATTTATATACATTTATTTTTTATTTAATTTCTTTGTAATTTTAATTTGATAAAATATTGCAAAATATATATTTGAAATTTCTATATACATTTTATTCAATTATTAAATGCATTCACATTTCTAGTTAGAGTGCGCCCTGTGCCATGAGATATGCCCCGATTAATTAGTGTATCATAATGAGGAAGCTGCAACTGAAAAATCTGGCCAAAGTTTTTGCTGAAAAGGCGTAAGACGTTTAGGGGAGGATTGAGGTGTGGGTTGAGCTAACGCTGACGACTAACAGCTCAAGGCAGCGCGGGCCAAGGGTGGGGGCTGGAGTGGGGATGTGTATGGGTATGGGTATGAGTGTTTGGTTGAAAGTTGGGGTCGCTTTGGCCACTGCGAGTTTCTTATTTATTGTTTTGGCGGTGCGCGGCAGTTGGCCGCTTAATGCCATAAAAAACAAAGGTGCCATGGCGATAAACAATAAAGAGGATACAGATGGGGGTCGCTGCCAAACATTTTATGCAAATTTATGGCTTAAACACAAATTTTTTTCTTCATTTTATTTTATATATTTTTTATATTTTATTATTAATTTTAAATAGCAAGTGTTTTGCACTTGAAACATATATTTATATAGAACAGAATATATATATATTTAGCACACAGTCTTACTGGAAGGATAAAAAAAACGAAAGATCTAAGCTAACAGCTAAGGTCTTAGTGACTATTTGAATTCGTGGCTGGGTCAGTGCAGGCTCACGCTAAGCGACTCGCTGCTGGATCTTTTGTTCAGGCTTTTCAGCGGGCCGAGCAGACTGAGCAGCACCGGCAACAGAATCAGGCCATGCGCCGCACCAATGAGCACAATGCCCAAGTACATGCGGAAATAGAAGATCTGGAAGACCTGAGACTTGGAGAAGGCCAACACCACGATGCCGGCGAATTTGGTTAGCGTAATGCCGGACAGGACACTGCTGCCGGTGACGCTGAGCGAATGGAGTGCCCGCTGCTGGGCATTGCCTGTGGCCTGCTTGAACGAGCGCACAATGTGCGATACGAACTCGACGCCGATGCCCACACAGACGACCAGATTGACCAGCGAGATGGCGTTCAGCGATATATCCCAGGCCCACATCATGCCGCCCATATTAATCACAATGCACAGGACCATGAACAGAACGATGAGAGCCGATGTGATGTCCAGTCCGGTAAGCAGCAGCGTCACCACGAATATGGCCGCCAGCGAGACGCCGAGCGAGAGGAGGGCATCGTCCCAAATGGTTAAATACTGCTCGTAAAATATGAAGAACACACAATAGGGAAAGACCTCCGTATCGATGCCGTTGCTGGCAAACATCGCATTGATATCGGCCTGTACGCGACGCGCCTCACGCAGCGCCGCCACGAATTTGTCCGATGTGGTCGACGTTGTCGAATACTGCATGAAGTGTGTGTCCAGAATGGTGGCCATACCCTCATCATCTAGCGTATAAATAACAGCCTGCCAGCGGAAGAGAGAAAGTTTAGATATACACAAGTTCTTTAAAATGTAGTAAGTGTGCTCTTGCCGAGACTGCTTGACATTTAGTGATGTACAGCATATATGAATGTAGTTCTAATATATATTCTTGAACTGGCGGATGGACGATCCGAAAGATGAAGGGATGGACGGCTGGACGAACGGAAAGATGGAGGGATGGACGGCTGGACGGTAGAATGGATGGACGGATGGACGGACTGATGAGCAGATGGACGAATAGACGAACGGGCGGGCAGACGGACGGACAGTCGGTTGAGCGGACAGGTGGACGGTCGGATGGACGGAAGGACGGACTGATGAGCAGATGGACGAATAGACAGACAGGCGGGCAAACGGACGGACAGTCGGATGAGCGGACAGGTGGACGGACGGATGGACGGATGGACGGACTGATGAGCAGATGGACGAATAGACAGACAGGCGGGCAGACGGACGGACAGTCGGATGAGCGGACAGGTGGACGGACGGATGGACGGATGGACGGATTGATGAGCAGACGGACGGACAGTCAGACAGATGGACCGACAGACGGACGGACAGATGGACTGACAGATGAACAGATGGATGGACAGACCGACGGGCGGGCAGACCGACGGACAGGCAGACGGACAGACGGATGGGCGGACAGGCGGGCAAACGGACGGACAGACAGGCGGATGGTCAGATGTATGGACAGATAGATGTATGGATGGAAAGACAGACGGACGGTTGTAGAAATGGACGGACGGACGGATGTATGAATGGACGGATAGATGGACGGACAGATCGACAAGGACAGGGCGAGATCGATACAGATTTGCACATTAGCTGCTCTGCCACGCCTTCCAGTGCCATGTAACATACATTTCCACAAAACCAGGGTATATACTCCGATTTCCCATTTCTAATGAGCTGAGCACATAAACAGATATACTGTCTTAGCTCTAGCTGCTTAGCTTCCACTTACATCTGCATAGGCTGCTCGTCCCGCCTTGGCGCACTCAGCATCGGGCAGATCGGAGAGAAACAGTGGCACATACTTATCGAATGTGCCGGGCGTGGGTCGCAGACCATCTTCGGTGAATTCGCGCTCGCACGGATAGCAATTTTCGCTCTTCGAGTCTGTGAGAGAAGAATGTAGATATACAGCACTCGCATTTCTCTGGCATAGGTCAGCACTTACTGCTCGGACAGAAGCCTCCCGTGGTGGCATTAATCTTGCAGCAATCGGGAATGCTGAGCCAATCGATGTAGTCGTCGATCCACGAGGATGCGGGCCGTGCTAGCGATGTGATCTGCGGATAGCGTGACTGTATATAGAGCTGGACGGACAGCGAGTCGTCGTTGCACTCAACGCCGCCGCAAATGATATTCTGATGCTCCGGATTGCTGTAGTTGAGGCCCGGCTTGAGCACCCAATAGACGGGCGCGCCCATGGCCAGCAGTTCGTCCATGTAGCGGAAATACTTGACCACGTGCGAGTCCTGGGGCATGGACGTCTCCTGGTCCAGGCCCGGCTCAATCGAGGGCGTCACCATCAAAGAGAGCGCCGTGACCACAGTGAACACCAGCAAAACAATAATCTTGACGGGTCTGAAAAGGCAACGCAATGCATTAAACTTATCTGTTGACATCGTGTGACCTGCACTGAATCGAATCCAACTCACTTGGAGAGCAGGAAGGGCGCATAGAAGTTCGTAAAGAGTTTCTCCAGCACACCAACGTCATGGGATTCCTCCGGCTTCGCCTTGCTGCGCACACAGCACAGCATATCGAGCCGTCCGCTCCGATAGCGCCGCTCATCGATGGCCATCAGCGCCACAAAGGCTGTGATCTGCAGCAGGAAGTCCAGCAGAATGGCGATCGCCGAGTACATAGCGAAGGTCTTCACCGCCGGCATCTCGGATATGGCGCCAATGGCGAAGCAGGCGAACTCGCTGCTGGCCGTCTGGAGAATGGAGGGTCCCACCTGGCCAATGGCCTCGCCGATGGCCTCGTGGGTGCTGGCAAATTTCTTGTGATCGAGCCGCTGATACGTGTGCACCATGATAAAGATATTGTCGACGCCCACGGCCAGCACCAGGAAGGGTATTACCTCAATGGCCAGCATAGTGGTTGTCACGCCCACATAGCCCCAAAAGCCCAAGCTGCAGACGACGGAGGCCATCACAATGACAATGCCGCTCACAGCCAGCATGATGCGTGATTCGCGCAAGAAACCCAAACAGCTGCGTATGCGTCCTAGTGCGATGGCCACATAGACAAACATCACCACATAGCTGATGACGACGGTGCTCACCTCTCCCTCGGACAGCTCCACAATGGCGTCCTGTATGGATCGCTCCGCCGAGTAGGCAATGTCCAGATAGTCGCTCTTGTAGTTCTTCATAAAGTCCACGAACAGTTTCTCCCATTGCATGCTTACTGCCAGCTTCGATTCGTCCAGCTGATTCTTGCCCAGAAATGTGAGCACCAAGCCCGTGGCTAGCATATAGTCAGGATCCTCGCCATTCTCTGCTGCTGGCATGCCGCCGACAGCAATGCCCGGCTCGATGGGTCCGCCATAGGTGCTGAAACAGTCCTCCATCATCGGAACGCTATATGGTGAGAGATTGGAATGAATTTTTCAATAAGTCTTATTGTGTTACATGTGAATGGAACTGTTTCGAAAGTGCTTCAAATATAGCTTAAAGTCCTAAGGGTTTCTGTGAGTTTTCCTCAGATTTTTTGCTTCGACTTACCGCAAGCAATCCTCCAGCTGATTGAGATAATTTATGGTATAGTTATTGTTGTCCACATAAGAGGTTTGGAATTTTTCCATATCATTCTGGAAGTAGCCATAGATGGACTGAATGACACAATCGTCCACGGTGGGTTCGAAGCCCGGATACAGGATGGGCGCATAGCAAATTTTATCCAAGCTCACGCCTTCCGAGACGCCAAGCTTCATGATTTGTTCCTGTAATTCGAAGACCTCCTGCAGGAATTTCTGCTCGTAGGCAGGACCAAAGGTCAGTGTACCGCTAGCTGCTTCGTGAGTGAACTGAGATGAAGAGAGAGAGAGAGAGAGAGAGAGCAGGAGGAGGTAAAGTGTTAAATGAGTGTTTCTCTGGCTGGCTCAAGTCGATCGCCTACCGTATCTTTGTTCACAGGCTTTACGAACAGCTGATTGGTGCGATAGAAGGGCCCGAAGTGCTGATCGAAATAGTTCTTCTCAATGCGCGTTTGGCTCTCTTCGCTGGCCCACAGCTCGACGGGATCGGTGGTCACATTCATGTAGCGTATGCCATAGGCCAGCCCCCCAATGACCCATGAGCAGAGGGCTAGAACGAGCACCGGATGCTTGGCACAGAAGGTGCCCCAGCTGCGACAGCCGCGATACAGAAACTCTCCATATAATGTCGGCATGCAGATGTTGGGCCCCTGGCGATTGCCAAAGCTGCCATAGCAAATGAAGCACGCGATCAGCAGGGCCAGGACCAAGGCCACAATGAAGGTAATGCCGTACAGTCCGGCTATCTGCCAGGGATCCTCATAGCCGACCGGTGGATCGGTCAGCGGGCAGGACTCGTCGCAATCGATGCAGGCGCAGGCGTAGTTACCCTCATAGCTCTGACCGCAATCCAAGGGATTTACCGACAAGTAGGCATCCTGCGAGCCCTCGGCTGCATCCTCGCTCCACATATAATTGATGACGAATGGCACATAGTCGTTGTCGCCATCGCCCATGAACTCGTACCAGCGACGATAGTTGCACGTCCGGGCATTGTACGCCCCGCAGCCGAGATCCAGGGCCGGGCGACCTGTCTGCGGATGCTGGATGTTGCTGCAGCTGTTGTAGATCTTCTGAACACTCTCGTCATCTATGCGATAGTCGATGTGCTCCACAAAGTTCACGTTCGTCGGACTCTTGGCAATGTAGGGCGTCAGGAAGAGGGAGTGATTGTGGGCACAGGTCATCATGCAGACGGTGAGGGCCATGTTCAGTGTGCATGTGGGACATCTGCCGTAGACACCATCGCCCTGATTTAGGCCCGAGTTCATGCTCACAATTTGATTGGCATCGCAGCAGAGCAACAGCTCCTGATCGCCATCGGGACCCTTGTACTCCTCATAGAGCCTGGGGCAGCGCCTGGCAAAGGTGGCCTCCGCCTGCGCATTATTCAGCGGCAATGGCGGTCCATTGTACTCCAGATTTTGCCAATGCTCGCCAATCATATGGCTCTCGCCATACCAAATGCAATCGGCTCTTGCACCCACCTGCACAGCCGTCAACAATAGCAGAGCAATCAACTGAAATTTCATTTCCATTTCAGCAAACACACACACACACACACTCACTCGACAAAAAAAAAAAAAAACGGAAACAGAAACGAGCCAAAACAATGCGTCAAGTGCAAAGGCTCAAATAATTTGATTTGATTCGCTACACAGTTGAGCAGCAGCCACTTGAAGCGCTCCACCCGACCAGCTCGTTAGCTCGTTAACAACTGTTTAATCAATTGAAATGGAAACCACGGTGTCCCCAACCACCGGAGCCACCACTATCAGGCCAAAGTGCTCTCTGCGTCGTGACATTGATAAGATTTCAGAGACTGATTTGCCGATTAGCTCTGAGCTCCATTAACAATTAAACGCGGTTTATCTGCCCTCTGCCCAGATAAGCCGTTCCGTTGGCAGCCAAACAGTTAGTGAATCGATTGGGGCTTTTTTTATTACTTTTTGATTTTTTTTTTGTATATTATTTTTATTGGATTAGCAACAATGCTAATTATGTTAATTGCAAGAGTTGGATAGGATTGAATATATCTGTGAATAAATATTTAATTTTTATTGGCGATTTGAAATTATATAAAGGGAAAAGGGAATGAGGGATAGAGAGAGTGTGTAAGAGTGAAAGAGAGAGAGAGATAGAGGGAGAGATAGAGAGAGAGGGAGGGAGAGAGTGAGAAAAAAAAGAAGAGAGAGATGCATATATAGAGAGAAAGGGAGAAACAAACAAGGAAAGGGAAAGGCACAGAAAGAGAATATAGAGGTAAAGGGTATAGAAAGGGAAATTATGAGAGAGAGAGAGAGATCGAGAAATTAAAAGAGAGAGAGAGAGAGAGAGAGAGGGTGGGGGACAAAAAGAGGGAGAGATAGAGAGACACATGGATATATAGAGAAGAAGGGAGAAAGCGGTAAAGAGAAAGTGAAACGCATAGCGAGAGAGAGAGAGAGAGAGAGATAGAGAGAGAGAAAGAGAGTGAAACTGAGAGAGAGACAGAAAGCGAGAAAGACAGAGGAGAGCTAACAGCTAGTGAAAGGGAGAAGGAAAGTATGAGAGACAGAGTAAAATGAGAGTCTGTGAGAGATAGTAAGAATAAGACAACGAAAGAGAATTTAGATGTATAGTTAGGTATATTGAGATATATATATATAGATAGAGAAAGGGAGAAACAGAGAAAGAGAAAGGCGCTGAGTGAGAGAAAAACGTATAGCGAGGGAAAGGGAGAGAAAGCGGAAAGGAACATAGACAGAGAGAGGGAAATGTAACGAGTGAGAGAGATAATGAGAAACAGAGAGACTTACTTTCTCTCGAGTAAAAAAAAATTAAATCGGAACAAAAAAATAGAAACGAAGATAAGGATGAAAATACGGATAAATGAGGAAGAGAGAGAGAGAGAGAGAGAGACCATGATGAAGAGTGAGTGAGATCGGGAGGGAGAGAAGTTAGAGGGAATAAAACAGTAAAATAAGGGGAAAAGTAGAAAAGAATGACCGCAAATGAGAGTCGCAAAAATAAATGAAAGAGAGAGGGAGAGTAAACATAGACAGATAAGAGAGAAATTCAAAGTGATAGAGAAAAGTAGGAAAGAGAAATACAATCAACAAAGTGACTGTTAAAACTAAAAAAACGGAAAATAACGACGATAAGCAATATAAATCTCACTTGAATCCATGAGAATCTGATATAACTTTCACCTTCAACGCCATTTGAAGTACGTCAAAGACTTGCATTAGGCGTTAAGTCAACTTTGATTTGTGGCAATTGGAATGCAATCTACATTAGATATACATTCAATTGATGTGGGCAAGCCAACTGTAAATAAATAAATCATATATGAGTCCATTTCCAGTCGTTCTCCGGCCGTACAATTAAGTCATCGCTCAAATAGCAATTACAATGGGTAACTGGTTCCCAGTCTGCCTGTCAGTTAGCTTGAGTACTGCTATACCACATAGTATACAATAATAGATCAATAGACACAGCTTGTACATTAAACGGTTCCATTGGCTCTGTTGTTGTTTGAGTCATTTGTTCATTATTTTGTTGTTGTTGTTGTTGTTCGTGTTTTACACGGCCTTTTGTTACCTTGTCGTGTTGCCTCTGGGCGTTTTATAGTTTTTATGGTGTGCAAGTGTTTCAATAATTTTTTAAGACTCCGGCAACTGTCGCTTATCGGGAATGGGTCTAACAGGTGTTCACTTGAGAAATCGACAGCTAACGACGGTTCAACTGAAAGGCAAATCATTTTATAGCGATTTGCACTTATCGCAAACAGCTGCTAACCCACTCATCGACAGATCGCTGCCGTTGCATACCTCAATAATCTCAATAAGCTAACCAGGTGTTAATGAAAATCTTCGATAAGCTCTCGATATACCAATCTTAAATAGCACTCACAGAACGTTTACACAGAATTCAAAGCTAAAGACGAACAACTAAACTATCATGTTTAAGCAAACTCTTATCTAATGCGAAATTAATTCCAAATTGTAGATGTTAATCGTATCATAGCTTAGTTAGCCTCAGCGACCTTATCTTACCTTATCGATAGTTCATTATATATAGCTCAATTTATATGCAATATCATTTTTAGTTTAATATTTGCGCTTTATATAGAAATGATTTTAACTTGAAATATAAGTTATATACGGTATGCACTTAAGTTCCATTTTAGATTCTTCCAACTACCTCTACTTCTACTATTTATTTCATTCTTTTCATACCCTGAACCCATTGAATATGGGAATTAAGGATATAATGGTTTTTTGAAAATGTATGTAACAGGCAGAAGGAGACGTCGTAGACCCCATTAAGTGTATATATATATTCTTGATCAGCTCAAAAAATTAAGTTGATATAGTCCTGCCCATCTATCCGTCCGTCCGTTCCGTATGAACGTCGAGATTTCGGAAACTACAGAAGCTAGAAGAGCTGAAAATACACATGAATAGTCGTATGCCAGTTACGCATTTTGTTTTTCGATAATTCCTCACATTTCCAATTTATCGATAAAAATAGAAAATTCGTTTACTTTTTGCAAATTTTTTGAGCATAACTTCTACACCGTTTGAGCTAGAGACTTCAAAATTGTATATATAGATAGATATTATGGATACGCTGCTGCGAGAACTTATTTGATTAACAATTATGTTTCTAGACGGAGAATCGTAATCAAATTTTCAGATTATGATCATGACATTAATATCTATATGCCAAACCAAACTGTATGTCTCTAGTATTTGAAATGAATTTTTTACACATTTTGGGGTGTGGGGGTGAATTGCGGACCGGAATCTAAAATCTGACAAAAACCGAAATTATATTAAATTAATATCTGCTGAAGACTTGGAGACTCTAGCTCTAAAGATGAATGAGATATAATTTTATAACTGCTTCTCGTTAAATATTTTAATCGATAAGTCGGAAACGGAAATAGTTATCGATTTTCGAAAACATACGCGTATACCGTGTGCAATTTACGGACCTAACACAAAAAGAATGAAGTCTCCAGCTCTTACAGTTTCTGAGATCAACGCGTTCATACAAGGACAAGGCTATACTTTATACTTTACGTGGTCTGCCGCGCCTGCTTCTGCCTGTTACATACTTCTTACAAAACCATTATACCCTGATTTCCCATTTTCAACGGAAAAATCCCTTAAAAAATAAATTAACTTTAACAATTGTATAGCAAATCGAGACGCTTTGATAAGGTAGAATATATGTAATCAAAGTAGTCGCTGGAGTTTGAATTAGCGCGTTTAGGTTAACGTCAGCTCGCATTGAGCATATATCAAATCATATAGTTCAGTAAGTTATGGAAAATAAGTTCAACAACTCGGAACAAAAACATTTTGTACACGTGGATTCAACAGCAACTTCGCAGGGACATACGACCACAACTAAACACCGTAATACGAGTGAAACTGACTCTCAAAGCTATTACACGCCGGACGAGTTCGAGTTGATACCGTCGAACCAAGAGACATCGAGCACAACATCAAGTACCTCAAGTGAGTAGCTGAGCAGATGAGAGAAGGGTCTAGATCAATTGGTTTAATCATTAATAGATCTCTAGTTCCAGCTGAAAACGAGCGACGTTGTGTGCTCCACGGTTTAGCTGACCCGTATCGGAATCTGGTGCGGAACATCGATTTTCCTTTGCCGGGGAATTCGAATAGAAAGTGCTGCGATAGGCTAGAGGTGCCGTCTGACGAGCAGGATTGGCAGGACGCGACAAGGATCTATACGTTTGACTTTGTCGAGCTCTTTCGTCAGCGCATGCACTACGAGCGAGTCGGCATTCCGTTGACATCACTTGAACTGCTCCACATGGCCGACAACGAGCGTCAGTGGCGTCGCCAGTGCCGCAAGCAGCGCAAGTATGTAGCCCGTGAGCGGAGGTGCCAGGATCGTTACACCCAAACGGAGAGCCTGCTGATGCAGTCGCGTCCACATCGCCTGCATGGCGGCAATGCCTGCACGTGCGGCTTGATCGAGGCCGAGGCACGTAAATGCAATCTCAACTCGCAAGTCTACGATCGTCGGGGCAATAAGATGATCTACGAGCCGGTGGGCGATGCTTCCAACAACATAAACCCAGCATCGAGTCAGTACTTCGAGGCCGTGCCATATCCACCCAGTGGCTCGGAGGAGCGCAGCCGGAATGCCTATCGCAAGCGCATGGAGCCGGAATACTATAGCTGCTGTGGCTGTCAGGCAATGCGCAAATTGCAGGAGCGCTTGAACAGAAAGAAACACAGGCCAGCACCGGCAATGACCGCAGCAGCAGCACATCGACCACCCACTACACTGAAGATCCTATTGCCGCCGCCAGCGTTGCGCGCGAGTCACTTGGAGCATCGCCGGAGTCGGGAGCTGCGCATGTGGCGCAAGAGGCGGGAGCAGTTTATACTTGAGCAGGACGACACGGAAGAGGACAGAGCTCAGTCTTCGCGGCGCTACACCTATCAGTTCCCAGTGAAGTACAAGACCAGGGGCAAGCAAGCAGATCATCGAGAGCACAAGGATAGACCCGAATTCAGTCATCTGTTGCGTCGCTCGCCCAAGGCGGTGCATCTGCCCAGTAAGGTGGCCGCCGAGCTGAGTTCCGACAGCGAGAGCTACGATGACACCGAGTCGAATTCGTCGAGCAAGGTCCAAGTGCTGCTGGCCCCAGGCTCGCCTCGGCTGCTGCTCAACGAGACCGAGATGTCCGGTCGGATGAAGACGAAGAGCATTGTGCTCACGGAGAGCTCCTCGCTGCTCGTCAGCGAGCACACGCTGAGCATTACGAATGCGGCTCGACTGTCATTCGAGGCGGGCGGCCTGATGCACGGCTCGGCGGACACCGTGAACGATGTGTGGTGCGATCCGGGCACGTTCCTTACCACGCCGGCAGCCATGCGTGAGTGGAAGAAGCATCTGTCCATTGATGCGCTGACCGTCGGCAGTGTGGGTGCCCCGGTCCTTGGCGAGCAGGCGGCCCGTGCGGCGCTCGAGAAATGCGCCTATCTGTCCAGGGAGTTCAACAGCCTCAGCCGCGAGGAGCGGGCCAAGGCGATCGCAACGCGCATGCAGCAGCTGCGCTACTTCCAGGATAAGGCCAGCTGGGAGTACATCTGCATGATACGCGCCAACGAGCCGCGGGATGGCTATCAATACAACTACAACCAGACGATTCCACGCCTATTCGACTGTCCGCTGGACAATTCCAGCTGTGTGCGTTTACTCAACGAATCGATTCTGGCCCACTTTCTGCACGTGCACTTCAGTGAGCCCGGCCTGGCCCTGAACGAGCTGTTCGAGCGTGATCAGGTGCTGATCATGTTCCAGCCGCGCTCCTTCAAGCGCTCGCGCAACATCTGCCTCTCGATGATCGTCTACGCTGGCGCTAAGAACAAGGCAAACGGTCTGCCCATCTCGAGCTACATGCTCGACTACAATGTGGGCTTGCCCAGCAAATATAGCATGTTCACGGCTCACATGCCGATCTTTGTGATGGCCTGTCGCACCCGTCGCCGCTACAAGGACACCAATGTTGATCTCCAGCGACGTGACTCGTCCAATGCGACCTACACGGTGCGCGACAGGCATCGCGTGGGCGAGAGCGTGATGGCCCTCTGGCTGGTCAGCGTCGAGCTGGTACGTCCCGTGCACGTCCAAATGACCGTATTCAATCGGCGCGTCGATATCAGCCGTAGCTCGATCATGCAGGTGCGCGGCCTCAACAAGTGCCACGATTGCGACAAGTTTATGGCAAAGAGCAAGAACTATTTGCGTCTGACTGCACAGGACTTGCGTATGTTGACCAACAACTACAAGGAGCCCCTCTATATGGAGCTCTCCATTCAGGACTACGCTCATCCCGCTGCACGCGAAAGATTCGTTAGGCTGCGCTGATCTTGGGAACCACTCTGGAACCAATCTCTCTCACCTATCCTGACCTATCCTGTCCTGTTCTATGCCATCCTGCTGCGAAGTTTTCTGTTGCGATCCGTGCTTCAAGATATGTTCACCAAATTCATTTCAATGTTTAGCGACTAATTGCATCTATTCATCTTTGGCAAACACCTAAAGTCAATTACGATAAACCCCAAGCTAAAATTACGCGAATGCTAGTTTTAAATATATACACTTATATATTTTTATATATATACATACATATATAATACTCGAGACCAACATATTCTACAAGGAAAGAACAAAAAACAATATATCAAAACTTTTTCAATTTGAATAAAATGATCAACAAATTTTTGTTAAATTTTGTAATCGATTGTGTTTTATTTCATTTTATTTGAAATATTTTAAAATATTAAATTATATATATATATATATATATATATATATATATAATATATATATATATATATTTTAAAATTATAAATTTCGCGAGAAACTTGTTTCGCTTCTTGATCTTCTGCTGCTCCGTCTACTTATTCCGTCCGATTGTCTTTCCTTTAGTCCATTCCGTAAATTTCTTTTTTTTGCTCTCTCACCGATTGTAGTGGATGAAATACCAAATATATAGTTAAACAGTTTCATAAATATATTGGTTTATATTCATTGAAGTTGATATTAAGTTGAATTTATGATATTTTTATTTAATTAAATTTCCAATTTTTTTTTTATTTATTTATTTATTTATTTATTTTTTTTTTGAGAAGCATTTACTTTATTTTTCATAAAAAATGTTAAATATATTTTATATATATATATATATATCTAAATTTCACATACATTTTTAGCAAGGTGATCTTGCTGCAGACATTTTTAGTCCAAGTCCTCTCTGCCCATTATTATTGGCTGCGCTTTAACAGCGCAAAAGCTTTCGTTCGTTCGCTGTTAACTGTTAAGAGAATGTTAAGCTATCGTTCTCTTTGGTACGTTCTCTGCTGTTGCTGTTGCTGCTGCTGCAGCTGCTGGCGTCGCTGTCGCTCTCAAACAGCGAAATGCAGCAAGCGGCGGCTTTATTTATTTTTTAATGCCGGGCAGAATGCTATTGAACTCGCACACACACGCACACGCACACACACACATATATAAGTATTTATATATTAATGTGTGCGTTTGTATTAGTGGCGAGTGTTTAGCATTTTGGCAACTGCTGCTGTTGCTGCAAAATGCATAATGCATGAAATTGTTGCCGGCATTTAGGAGGCAGCTAATTTGATTAGCTCAAGTTGGCTGTCATCTTAGGAAAATATAAAATGCGAATGCGAATGCTAAAGTAAAAGAGGCAAGAAATCAAGTCAGTTAATAGCGAATGGCTGAATTGAGCCACTGTCAGATTATTTAATTGCGAAACCCTGAATAAATGCATTCACAGTGTGCGAAGTGTAAGACACGTGTTCCCAAAATCCAGACCTACATGAACAATCTGAAGCAGTGGCAGCGGCAGCGACAGCGACAGAGGCAGAGACCGAGGCAATGGCAGCAGAAGCGTTAGTTTGAACGCATCTGCAAAGCGGCCCCCTCTTAAGCCCAGCAACGCAATGTTCCCGAAAATCTGCACCCGTTCCCGCTCACTCTCCTATTCCCTCTCTCATTACCTCTCCCATTCCCATTCCCGTTCCCGTTCTCGTTCCCGTTCCCGAGAACTAGCTTCGTACGTTCCAGGCGCATTCTGGAAAATTGTGTCAAGCTGACGACACAATTTTCAAATCGCATGCCCGGAGTTGCAGTTGGCTTCCCAAAAACAATCACAAAAAAAAAAAAAGAAACTAGAAGAAGAAACAGAGTAAGAGTGTGAAGAGAGCGCGCCAAAAAGAGAGAGGGAGAGAAGGGGAGAGAGCGAATGCGAGCGCGAGCGCGATGGACGGCAGAGCAATAGACAGACAGACAGACAGACAGGCAGGCAGACATAGACAGACAGAGAGAGAAAGAGAGAGAGAGAGAGAGAGAAAGAGAGAGAGAGTAAGTGGGAGAGTGAGAGAAAGAGAGTGCGAGAGCGTCCAAATAAACTCTGGCATCGTAAGCTGCCGTTGCACTAATAACGGTAAAGGTATATCGCTCCGGTACAGTAGCGTAACAGGAAGTGGTGCATTAACACGCACCGCAGCTGATGACGACGACGTCGCCCAAAACTTCAACTGGCCCGGGCCCCAAAAGAGCGCGTCATTTCAATTGATAACAATAACAACAATAATAAATTGGTAATAAATTAAAAAAATATATAAACAATATTAAATGAAATAAAAACAAAAAACAAAAACATAAACAAAAAAAAAAAGTTTAAATGAAAAGTGCGCGAGGTTCAAGTGTATATATTTTTTTTAATATATTATTATTACATATATTTAAATATATATATGTGTGTGTGTGTGTTTATAGCATTTGATTTCGCGCAACTCCCTCCGATTGCATCACCAAAATAGTCAGCTGCAGTCTTAACTTTTAACCTAACGGATTAGGCACAAGCAGCGATGTGACTTCGACGTCATCTGTGACGTCGCTAGTGGGCGACTGTGCGTGTGTGTGCGCGCTGCTCGTGCATGTCTCTTGTGTGTGTGTCATCAATTTTTTGCATTTTGCAGCCTTAAAATGAGCAAACGAATGACGTAGATCCCCATTGATGTTCCGTTGCGTTTCATTTCGCAATTCGCAATTCGCGTTTCTCATTTGGTTGCGGCAAAAACAGCCGAAAAACCTAAAAACCGACAAAACCGGCTACACATACAAATACATATGTTAAGCAAGAGACAGGAGAAAGAGAGAGAGAGCAGGTCAGCGTGCGCTGCTTGTGTGTGTGTGTGTGTGCGATAGGGAGAGCGATGCGGATGCCGCTGCTGACGCAGTCGCTGCCGAATCCCGCCGATTGCCGAAGCGACAAATGCCGAACTCAAAAACGTGCACACGTGCAGCATGCAGAGACGAACGGGCGCAGGCGACAAGAACTTTTTCGGTGTGAATGCCTTCTGCACAAAAACGTGGTTTTTCGGCTGTCAGCGTTGCAGCGAACGTCGCAGTTGGCGTCAACGCTGGCGTTGCTGCGTTTCTATATTGTTGTTGTTGTTTTTTCTTTCTCTTTGGATTGTTGCAAGTGCGATTCACCCGTAACTGTTAAGCTGTCTAACAGCCTCGCAGTCGCTAACAGTCGTTAACGTTCAATGGCGCGTCGCTGTTAGCTAACAGTCGCCGTTCTGTAAGCGCATTTTTTCTGTTGCATACGCTGAGGCACAATCGAAAAACTGTTGTGTGAGATCGTTGCGCGGCGCGGAGAAAAAAGATGCGAAATTATTTTGGTAGATTTAATGTGCGAAGTTTTTTGTATAGAGAAATATAATTTGAATTTAAAGAAACATTTATGAAGTGATTATTAATGAGATGAATTGCAAGAGAAGCATAAAAACTCTTATAAAATATCGCTCATACGCCAGGTAGAGCAGAGAAGAGTTTAGCAACAAATATTACTTAACTTAAACCTGTATAAGAAATTTCATGAATGTTTTGAAACATGTTTAAAGAGCAAAATAAACATGTTTATAAACTATCACTCATACGCCATGTGTGTCAAACAATAAATAACCGATATATGTTGTTTAGTTTCTTAATAATAAATATATAATTTATTGTTATTTATTTGTGTTTTATTGTTTATGATAATAATTAATTAATAATGTAACTGAAAAGCAAACAAACTATTAACAACAACAGACAACACACAAGACACAACATGCAACAACAACAGTTGCAACTGCAACTGCAAAATGTTTCTGTTCTCTTTTGCAAGCAATGCCGGCTCCGGCTGCGGCTCCGGCTTTAGCTCTGTTCTCAGCTCTTTGTCATTGGCTTGCAACAACAACAAAAAGTGTTGCCGTTGTTGTTGCTTGCTTGCTGCTTCCGTTAGTTGCCGGAAGTTGCACGAAGTGCACTAAAGCTTTCGGCTCTTAGTTCTCTGGCCCTGTTAACAGTTAGCTGAGAGTAGGAGCAACGCCAACCGAATGCAAATGTTGTTTGGCCTGCCAAATTGGCAATGGCCAAAAGACAAAAGCACAAACACCAACGACAAAGAGCAACGCAACAGCCGTCGGTCGGCGTTAGCGTTGGCAGAGCTCGCTGCTAACGCTATTGCTGCTGTTGTTGCTGCTGCTGCTGCTGCTGCTGTTGTTGCTGCTGTTCTTGTTGTTTGACTAATAGTGTAGTTGGGTCCCATCGCAGTCGCAGTCGCATCTCGGTCTTATTCGTGTGCGGCGCTTCACCGCTAAGCGACGTCTGAAATATATTTCGCTGCCTATACTGCTGCTGCTTCACGACGTCTATACAAAACGTATGTATGTGTATGTGTGTGAGACTGACTCTGTGTGTGTGTGTGTGTGTGAGTATCGTTTCGGTTGCCTTCGGCTTGTTGTTCGTGCGCGTAGTTATTATTCGGCAATTCGTTCGCTTTTCAACATTCGTTTGTTCGTTCGTTCGTTCGTACGATTCGTTTGGGGTCGTCGCTGCTGCTCTGGCTGCTGCTGCTGGCGCTGCTGCTGCTGCTGCTGCGGTAACGGCTGCTAATGCTTGCTGCTGCTGCTGCTGCTGCTTCCAAACGTTCGCAGGCCATGCAGCAAAAACAGTTTACATTTGTTTTTCCGCGTGCTCGCACACGTTGACTGACACGGTCTGCGACTCAGCGAGCGAGCTTTGTCTGTCTGTCTGTCTGTCTGTGTGTGTGTGTTTTTTGTACATATATATATACATATATATATATAAATATATACATATATTTATGTGTGTTTATGTGTGTGTGTTTGTGTGACCGGAGTGCCGACCCGGAGTTGCCAAAGACTAACCGGAGTTGCATGGCCGAACTAAAAGCACTCGAGCTTGCTCCAGTTACTGGCCTGGTCCGCTCGCTGCAACTGCAACGGCAACAGCCACAGCCAGAGCCACATTTGCATTAGATCAGCTAATGGCAACACCAGTACAACCAGTAAGCCCCAAACCCCATTCCCAACCGACCCGACTATACAGCTACTATAACTTTAAAATTATCTACAAATTGTTTTGGAAAACTTTCGTTCATATTTATTTGCGTTTTCATTTTCGATTGCGAATTTGGATTAATATTTTTTCTCTGATTTTGATTTTGATTTTGAGTTGAAGTTCGTCTGCTGCAGTTCGGCTTCGGCAGGCCGCGCTCGTGTCTGCCGGCCGAAGCTGCTGTCAGCAGCAGCGAAGGTGGAGTTGCAGCTTAACGCTGAGCGCCACAGACAACGCGTCGTGAGTCGTGTCGAGATCGGAGCCCCGCGCGGAAGTGCAGTGTTAAAAGCGGCTGCGGAAACGGAAGCTCAAAGAACTGTTAACAAGCACACACTTGCCACACACACACACAGTCGGCCATCGATGCTTAGTAAATTAAGGACAGCTGTGCGCAAACGCACAGACCGAGCAGGACTTGTCTGAGGACATTAGCTTGGACACAAGTTCTGCTATTTCTACTCTGAATTTATTTACTCGCTACTACTTTTTTTTTTTTGGTTTGTTTGTTCTCTGTCTCGCACAATTTTTTTTCACAATTTTTTTTCATGTGATCCACACGAAAATCAAAAAATCAAAAAAATAAATAAGAGCAGCAACAACAATTCGCGATGTTGTCAGCTAGCAAACGTTCGAAATCAATGAGAAATTTGAAACAAAAATGCAGTGCATAAAACAAATGAAACACAAGCGTAATTACGCCAGCAGCAGCAGCAGCGGCGTCAGCGGCAGCAGCAGCAGCAGCAACAACAACAACAACTGGCCAATTGGCCACGACAATAACTGCAACAACAGCAACAACAACAACAACTATCGAGCTGTAAAAAAAGTGTAATTAATCCAAATAAGAAACAAACTCAAAAGAAAGCAAAACAAAAAACAAGAAAAACACTGAAAAGAACAACGAAATCAAACACAAACAAAATAGGATTAACAATAGCTTGCTTTAAGCATAAATTGAAAAGAATGTTTAGTAAATGAAATGTGTTTGTTTCTCCCTCTCTCTTTCACTATTTTTCTCTCTCTCTCTCTCTTTCATTCTCTGTGTGTGTGTATGATCAGCAGCAAGATTGTTGCTAAAAACGTGTTAGTTAAACGTCTTTTTTTAAGTGCATTTATATAGACAAACATATACAACAAAATATATATTATTAAAAACAATATCTTTCTTTAGTACGTTTTTAGCGTACTGTTTTGTATATTTTGTTTAAAGCTTTGCATGTGAAATATATAAAACAACAATTTAATTTAGAAATTTATTAAAAAAAATTATATGAAAAATGCTACTAAAATATATATAATACAAATATATTTCCTAAGATACATTTCGAAATATGAATTTTGCTTAGTTCTTTATAAAATCAAAAACCTTGCATATAGAAATCTTGAGCTCAATTTGAAGTGTGCTGAATGTAATTCATTCAAATAGGTTTATTATTGAAAACTAAAAATATAATTAATATAATTATGTTTATATATGATAAATGTAAAGTGTTTGACAGCTTGAAGTGTATAAAATATAATGAATATGATTAGTATATATATGTATATGGGTAATTCTCCAGAAGAGTCAACTTTTTGTCATGTTCGACACTTTTGTTTTTTGTAATTATCATGAAAACGGATTAATTTTAGTACTAATCAAGAGCAATATATTTAACTATTTGTCAAAATAAAGAATTTTTTGAAATTAAATTGATGTATTTTCATGATAAGACCAAAGTGTCGAACGTGACAAAAAGTTGACTTTTCTGGAGAATTACCCATATATAATAAAATAAACAATATTATTATTTTATGATTGGCATATTTTAGTGTTAATATAAAAATGAATTTTATATATTTATTTATTTTTATTTTTTTAATGGACACTTTGAATATATAATTTTATTTTATTATTATTTTCTTTATTTAACATCAATTTATTTATTTTTTATTTAAATATATAATATAATAAAATATTTAAATAAAAAAAATTATATAATAAATATAAACATAAAATTGTAATATTTAATAAATATATATTCGAGATTAAAGGCACACTTGATTTCATTATAAGTATTTATTTTTGTTCATAAATACTTATATATTTATAATAATTATTATTATTTTGAAATTGAAGATATTGAAAAATGTTAGCTAAATTTAATATGCATTAGAAAATAAAGTTGTTTTTTTTTTCCTAATAAATCTTTATATTTTGTATTTATTTATTTATTTATTATTGATTTTATTTTTAATTGAATTTGGCTTTAAAATAAATGAAAAACTTTAACTGAATTTTGAGAAAACTTGTTTGTTTGTGAATATATTTAGCATTTATTTATCTAGGAATAGCAAAGAAAAAAGTTTTTTTTTATGATTATATTTAACATTTATTTATCTAGGAATTGCAATATATTTTTTTCTACTCCTGATTAAATAATTAATATATTTCTTTTCCTATTCTTAGATAAATAAATCCAGCATATATTACTTTAGCTAAGAATAGAAAAAGGAATATATTTATTTATTTAATCAGAAGTAGAATAAAAAATATATTTTACATTTATTTATCTAGGAATACAAAAAGAAATAGCAAATTTTTTACTTAAAATTAACTACATTGAACTAATAACATAAATTAAACAAGAAATAGAGCTCGAAATTGAAAACTTGAGAATTAGTTCAACTATTATTTTATATTATATATATTATATATAATCAACTAGAACTTATATATTAATATATATTTATTCATTGAACAATAAGATTTCAACAATTATTCAATAGAATAAACTTATTTAAATTCCGCACACTTCAAAGAGCAACAAAAGCGAACGAAATTATTATTAATCCAAATAATTAATTGTGCAAGAGTTTTCCTTAAGATAATGCTCGCTCATTTAGTGCACAAAGGGCGTATTAGTTGCTCAGCAATATATATGATATATATCCATGTATTCATAGCCCCTGCTTTAGCCAGGTGTATTGCAGAAGTTTAGACTCAAAGTTGAAGAACTCAAGTATTCCAATCTAGATAAATGTATATATATGTATATCTATATATATGTTTATTTCTGATCAGCGAACGAGTATTACGTAGTCGATTGCATTTTTTTTTTTGTTTTTTTTTGCTCTGTTGTTGTTGCTGTTATTTATTTTAAACACGTTTTGGACAAAAATTATGGCGTCAGCTGCGCTGCAAAATATAAACAATGAAAATAGGCAAAAAAACAAAGGAAGAAATAAGAAGAAGAAAGAGAGAGAGTGAGAGAGAGAGAGAGAGAGAGAGAGAGAGAAAGAGAGAGAGAGAGCACAGTGACTATTTTCTTGCGTGTAATTATTGCTATTTTGTGCGCTCATTTCGCTCAACTTGTCGAAATCAAATAAATCTTCAGTTTGAAATGATTCTTCACGTCTTTCCCGGCAAGCATTTCGATTTGTTTCACGTTCCATTGTATTTGTCTACCACTCAAAGCGTTTCAATTGGGGTATATCAAGTAGATTATAAATACCATTTACTAGCATTGAAGTTCATCGAGAAATTTCCCTTGGCCTATCTAGAGAATTCGAATTGAAAGGTCTTTCTTTGGTTTTATGCTAGTTTCAGTTTGTTTCAATTAATCGATAACATTTTATCGAATTTTATTACAAGCAAAAGTTAAACTTTTCAAGTTGCTTAATCTTATAATTATATAAACAAATAAAAGTTTATATATCATAAGTATTTCCATGCATTTTCACGCTCTTTAAATAACTCTAAATATATATTTGCACTCTTTGGAATGATATATAAATGTATCTTGGGTATTTGCTATTCGTACACTCCCCACTGAAGCATTCTTGTTTTGTTTTTTGTTTTTCGATTCTTTTTTTTTCTCTCTTTGTTTTTTGTATTCGAAATTCCGGCCATTCCGTGCGTTGCTCACGCAGCAGCTGACGGGGGGGAGCATCATTTTGGATTTCACATGGATCTATTAATAATTTGATGCATTGCCCTCATCGTCATCTCCGGTCAGTGTGGTCGGTGTCTTTGCTCATCGAATAAACGCCCCATATGATTTCCCATTTGTGTTTAGAGCTAATTAGAAATCTCTTTCATCTTTTTGACGAACTCTCACAACACTTGAGACAAATACAAATTCACATTCCAAAGGGGGCTACGGAAAATGCCAGCTAATCCGTGTGACCTTTAACCGATTTGTCAAATTTGTGTTGATATTGTGCAATCATAGAGAATTCTGTGAAGAATTGACTAAACCAGAGCATTGCGTATTTCGATATATATCGATATAGGCATGGTTGTCTCTTCGGTTGCCCAGTTCTCGTAGACCCTGTACACTTTTATATATCTGCATATAATTTGTGGCATATAATTTGGTTTTGGTTTTCGTATGATTCTGTCAATTTCTTTCGTTACATAGTGACATCTGAGTTGAATACCAGAAAAGCTGGGGAATACCAAATATTATGCATATTCTTCTATGCACAGTCAATAAATGATTCAACTTCTGATTTCTATAGCAAATCGAAAGAATTTTCAAACTGTAAAGTTTTTTCTTTCCGCAACAACAAAATCTATTTCTATCTATTTCTTTCTCATAAACAAAATATGAATTCCATGAAATAGCAATAAAATATATTTCAATTTTACTCTTTAGCCATATTTTGTTGAGAGTTTTTTTTTTTTTTTTTCTTTTGCTAATGAATATCAAATACTGACTCATTCATAATTTATATTGAAATAAAAGGGAGTTGAATCTGTCAAATACTTTGATTTATTCATATCTATCGAAAGATTCTGCAGATACTAGAAATTTTAGGGTAACTAAAGAATATTTTTATATAGATATGACAACGAGTTCTTCAATAGTCATTTATTTTTTTTTTTTAATTATTATTTTCTTTTCAGATTTATTTTTATTTTTGAAGCTCAGACAAAGATTCCAAATGCCAACAACTTTATTTTAGCTAAAGCAAAAGCTGCCTTGATGCAAAGCCTGAAACAGAATTAGAAAAAGAAAATATTTTGATATTTTATAATTTTATAATTTTAATTTAATTTAATATAATATTCTATATTATTTTTAATAAGTAGAAACAAAATGGACTTCATTTATTTGATAAATAAAAGAAAAGTGTGAATTCTATTATTCATTTAATTATTTATTATTTATTTATTTATTTTTCATTTTATTATTTTTAGAAAACGGATTTTACTTATTTTTTTAGTTTTTGCTTCTATATGTTTTTTATTTTATTTTTTAATTTTTTTACTTATTTTTATTTTGGGAACCGTTCATGATATACGAAAAGAGTGTGTGAATTATATTATTTATTTATTCATTATTATTTATTTATTTATTATTCAATTTAATTCATTTTAATATTTAAAAAAAAAAACGGATTTATTTTTTAAATATTTTTCTTTTATATTTTTTATTTTATCATGTTATATTATTTATTTATTTTTATCTTCGTGAAAAATAAAGGAAGTGTGCGAATTTTATTATTTATTTTTTTTTTTTTTATAATTTATTATTTATTTATTATTAATGATTTATTTATTATTCAATTTAATTCATTTTATTATTCTTTGAAAACGAATTTTATTTATTTTTTTTTTTTTTAGTTTTTTCTTCTATAGTTTTTAATTTTATTTTTTTAATTTTATTTATTTAATTAATTAATTATTTATTTATTATTCAATTTGATTCGATTTATTATTTTTAGAAAACGAATTTTATTTATTTATTTTTCTTAGTTTTTTCTTCTATGATTTTTTTTATTTTATTTTATTTACTTTGTATTTTATTTATATATTTATTTTTTTATTTTGGCATCCGTTCAAGATTTTAATGTGATATATTTGTATTCTGAACCTTTTTTATTTATTTCATTGCATTTGAGAGTCGATTAAGCTGAAAAGGAATTGAGAATATGAAACCTTTCACGTTTTAAATAATTCTGTTTTATGCGCTTAAGTGAAAAAGCGGCAATTGGTGACATTAACATGCACAGGCATATATAAATATATATATATATACATATATCAATATGTATGTGTATAAACCATCGAGTATTTTCACATAAAAAAAAAAAAAAAAAAAAACAAATAAAATGAATAACATGACATATGAAATTTAATTTCAATTTTATTTTAATTTGTGCAAAGGTGGAGTATGAGTAAGAGAAAGAGAAAGAGAGAGTGAGTAAGAGAGAGAGAGAGAGAGAGAGAGAGAGGGAAAGAGAGAGAGAGAGAGATAGAGAGAGAGAGAGAGAGAGAGAGAGAGAGAGAGAGAAAGAGAGAGAGAGAGAGAGAGAGAGAGAGAGAGAGAGAGAGTGGGCAGAGGGCAGAGGGCAGAGGACAGAGGACAGAGATAGCGATTACGATACGAAATCATAACCGTAAACTGAAACTTTTCTGTATGCAAAATAAAAAGTTAAAAAAAAAAATGTTGAGCGAAAAAATTGCAATTACAACAAATATAAATTATAAAACGTGGCATTAAATTGATATCTCATATTCCGAAAGGACAACAGCTGCACAAGCGATTTTTTTCAGTTTTTTTTTTCGTATTTTATTTTATTTTTTTTTGATACCCTGAACAAATTGAAAATGGGAATTGAGTGCATAAAATTGCTATTGAAATTGTTGTAGCAGCTGGTATGGGGCTGACATAATATAAAGTTCAAATATATATATGTGAATATATATTATATATATGAATATAATATAGGTATATATGAATATTTGTATATATATGAATATATTCCTGAGGTACGACGTTTGGTATTAGCTCTGCCAGACTTAGCTATGACTAAAATTCTAAAATATCTTTAAAAGTTTTTTATGATCATGATATGAAATGTGAATATGAACATATTAATATATATCTATAACAATAATAATACAATAACAATATTAATATGAATATTAATATTATTATTATTGTATATTAATATATAAATATTTTTACATAGATATTCACATAATGTGACTTACGTCAGACGCTCTTCAAGCTAATCTTTAATAATTTTTGACATTCTTATATTAATATATCATAATAATAATATAAGTGTATTAAGATAATGTCATTATACATATATATTGTATAATGTTATTATATTATAATATATTGGTATTACAATAGTTGTATACATACTTTGATATCTTACAATGCGAAATAGCATTAAGTTCGACTTCAAAAGGTCAAGATCTAGTATAGATAATTCAAGATTTTCCTTTTTATAATAGCTCAATTATGCAATTACTTTAAATTACTTTGCTGCATAGGAAATCAATATCTTTTTAAACTAAATCTACAACTCAGCACTCAATCAAGAACTAGTTTTTGCTTAGGGTATCTAAGCTGCGACTATTGCTACATTCACCTATATACGAGCATAAATGATTATTTATATACATATGTGTATGCATATATGCATATAGAGCTATTTTTTTGACCTAATATATATGCTATAGTTTATATATATGTATGCGCATTCACATAGCGTGGCTGTTGTTGTTGTTGTTGCTGTTATATGGTAGGCTCGGCCTAGTCGGCATATAATGCGGGCTTAAAACAAAAGTGACACGGCTTCCTTTATTATCTGCGACACATCCTTTCATTGTGTTGGTATTTCGGTTGTTTCGTTGTTTTGTTGTTTCGTTGTTTCGCTGTTTGTTTGGCCCCGTTGTCCTACTTTAAATGGTCTTTGGGTCGCCCCAGGCTAGAGAGCACGCATTAAACTCTCTTTAATACACTTGCACTTCATGCATGCCTGCCTATGCATATCATTCTCTCGCTCTCCCTCACACACTCATCTATTTGCATTGTTGTGCATGTGTGTGCGTGTGTGTGTTTGTGTTTTGCTAGCGAGGCTTTGCTTGCTTGCCGCAGCTATAGCCATTAAATCAGACAGAGACGCCGCTCACACTCTTGCCCGCTCGCTCGCACACAAACATAATTGTATGCAGCCGCCAGTCTAAATAGCAATTACATATGCTCTGTCTCGCTCGCACTAGCTCTCTGGCCCAGCGTCGCCTGTGTGTGTGTGTGTGTCTCTGTCGCTCTCGTTATGTATGTGATTAAGATACGTCGGCTTTTGCCAGCGCATCGGAAATGCAGCAAAATAAAAAACAAAAACAAAAAAAAAAAAAAAACTATATACAAACAAAAAATTATGATAAAATAAAGGATAAAGCAAGAGACAAACAAGATGCGCTGCCTAGGAGGCTAGGGGGCGTGTTCGACTGTGCTTAATAGCGCCGCGTGAACTTACTTAAAATGCATTCTATGCACTTGGAACACAGTGTGGCACAAGCAAGCACATTGGCAGCATGCGAGGGGCGTACGAGCAGTTCGTGGCACACGAGATGGACTGGGGCACAAGCAAACAAATGTTGTCTAGTAGTCACGAGGCCAATGGGAACAGGCGTTTGCCGTTTGCCATTTGCCGTTTGTTTGTCGTTGCCATGTTGCAGATGCTGCTCCGAGCCGCAGCATGTAGCAACATGAATGTGGCGGAGTCTGTGCCCCTGCGACTCGCTTTGCCTCTCACTCTCTCTTGCTTGGAGGCGTTGCCACAATGGCGCAACACGCAATAATAATAATTTGTGATTCTTGGGTTCACAATGAGCTTGACTCGAAGACGCTCGGGCTGTTCATTGTGAATTGCATTAAGCTTTATATAGTATTTAATATCTCTTAAGGTGACAGAGCTTAATGAATTGAATAACTTTAATTTTATTGTGACGTTCTCTTATTTACTTTTGTATAAGAAACTTCTCTTTGTTCCTCTAAACTCTCTCCGAAAACATATAAATATCACATATCTGTTGAGATCTATCTAACTCTATCTGTAGTTCGTGGTTAGACAGTTGTAGGAAAATTAAATTGAAATTGCTATTTTATTTTATTTTTATATATATTTTTATTATATTATTTTTATTTAGTATTATTATACATATTTAATTACATATTTATTTATTTTTTATTTTTATTTAGTATTTTCATACATATTTAATTACATATTTATTTATTTTTTAAATTTGCTTTATTATTATTCATATTTCATATTTTTTATAATTGAATGTAATATATTTTAATAATTTTCTAGGATTATTATTAATTACTATTAATCTCGTTCTTTTGCGTAAAAAACACAAAGATCTGATTTTGCTCGCTCTCTAACTAGAAAGATCTAGTTTACTATATAGCTCTAGCTCTGGGTCTGCATAGCTCGATAGCTGCAAGGCTCAGTATAAATCGAACTAATATTAAGGGCAGGCCAAGTCTTTCATGGTTCATGATGGGCTTTATATAAGTTTGCATGGAATGGCATCAGTTTGTTATAGCCAAAGTCGCGTTGGGGCCAACAGCATTGCTGACCGACATTTCCATTGACTAGAACTTCGTCATCGTCATCGTCATCGTCATCGCTTAACGTCTTTGTGTTTGTCGCGAAAAACGAAAGCAGCCCGGAAATGCTGGCTCCGTGTATTGCCCCATATTGGTTTGGCTCGATTTCTGTGAGCGCGAGGTGTGCCTCATTATGCATATAAGCGCTTTGGCCCCAACTGAATCCACAAAGGTGTGTGTGTGTGTGTAAGTGTGTGTGTAGTAACTAGGTTTGTCTGAGAGTTTCACCTCGTGGCCGTTGCCTCATTAAAGTGTTTTCCATTGTTACCTCATTTCGCTCGTTTCGCTCACTCGCTCGCTCGCTCGCGCCAAGACTCAATCAATTTTTTCGGCTTCTTCTTTTTGTTACATTTTCGTATGCAATTTTCTCATTTTCATTGTCTGTGCATGTGTATGTATGTGTGTGTGTGTGTGTGTGTGTGTGTGTTAAATAGCATTCTTATTGCTGCACTTGTATTTGTTGCCAAAGTAGGACACTCTGCTGCAGGTAGGCAGTTTGCTCTACGCTGGTTTGGGCCATAAAATGTGCAACACAAAAGTTTCGTTATTATTGGCTTATGAGGTGAAATTTATTGCAGCATAACTCTGCACGTCTCTCACGCCCTCTCGCTCCATTTCTCTCTCTCTCTCTCTCTCTCTCTCTGTAGGTCTGCCTTCTTCAGTCTTAGGGTAAAGTTTTTAGTGTTTCCGGGTCGACATGTTGCGAAAGTTGTTAGATGAGAGAATTTATACTAGAATAGGAGAAAGCTGATTAGGCTTGAAAATGTAATTATGTGCTTTAGGGAAAATGGGAAATGTGTATATGCAAAAATTATAATAAATATAGCAAAAGTAACATAGAAAAATAAATAATATATATATTTAAAAATAAGTTGTTAAAAAAGATTTAAAATTTCTTTGCTAAATTGTTTTATATATAAATATAAATAAATTTCTTAAAAATTCTCTAATGCTCGTTTCTAAAAGATTTTTCAACTCTTTCTCTCATTGTAGCACACAAAGATGTCGGAGTGAACGATTTGAGAATGAGGCGAATGTGAAAAGATGAAATATTAAAAAACAGTTAAAGACTTGCAAAGAAAAGAAAAGAAAAGAAAGGAAAGAAAGAAAAAACAGATTAAAGACAAAAAAACAGACAAGAAGCAAATATTGAATAAATTATATTTAATTAAATAAATGAAGAATGCATTAAGTACTCGAATATTTAATCATTAACTTATTTCAAAAAAACTAAATTAATACAAACCAAATAATAAAAAAAAGAAAAGTATATTAAATTATTTAATTAAATACATAATAAATACATGAAGCTCAAATAGACTGAAATAGAGTCCAAATATATTACGAAAGTAAATGCAATTAATTATACATATCATAAAATAATTAGCAATTGCATTTAAGTTATTAATATAAACAAATAGAAAACAACAATAACAATAACAACAAAAACAAGAACAACAATATAAGACAAATCCATAGCCAACAAGCCAATTGCAACTGCAAAAAAAAAAAAAAAAACAGCAAAAAAAATAAAATAAAAGCAAATCAACTGCAATTCGCAACAAGAACAAAACGCGAGTGACATAAAAGTGAAAAAACAAAAAAAAAAAACAACGAAATTTGTTTGTTGCCTGTGGCGCACGGGCGTCATGCGACTCCTCGACACACACACAAAAACAATAACAATTAAAATGTGTTTACAACAACAACAACAACAGCATTAGGCAGTGACATGTGGCGCCAAACAAACAACATTTGATTCGTTCAAGAAAAATGCAAAACAAAACTTTACGCGCCTAAAGCAACAGCAAGAAAAAAAAACACGAAAGGGAGCAACAGCAGCAACAAACGTAACAACAACAACAACAACAACGACGACAATAATAATTTAAAAAGCAACAACAAGAACAACAACAAATCAAAGCAAACATCAGCCAGGTAAGTGACGTGGGCGGGGAAGGCATAAAACTGCCGTTGATTGATATTCTACAATATTTGAGAGTCGAGCAGAAGAAAAAAAAAAAAAGAAAAGAAAGAGAATGAGTGAGAGAGAGGGAAAATTTGCCTTCGCAGCGAGTTTTCACGCTCATTGACAGCAAGGGAAATTGTCTGTGTGAGTGAGTCAGTGAGTGGGTGGTTGGTTGGGTGGTTGTGTGAAAGGAAATTGTATTGCAGCTGAAGCATTTGAGCTATTCATGCCATCAATTGGAATCTCATAAAATACTCTTTTAATATTAATGTAATTTTCTCAAGAACACACAAACTGTGTGAATTGCTTTATATACATACATACATATATATGTATATCATTATATAATATATATGCATATATAAAGATATATGCTTATATAGAGTTATTCAATGAAAACAAAAACAAGCACACAAACCACATTTTTATTTTTTTTTTTTTTTCACATATTTTGCTACAATTTGATGAATGAATTTGTACATATAAAACATTACTTTTTATATATATAATTATTATATATATCAGATGAGATGAGATGATAAATTGATAAAGAAAAGATTGTGTGATAAGCAAAGGATCAAAGGCAAAAGCTCCACGCTCCTTATATGGGTGTAAAACTTCAGCTATCTTTAATCAATTTCAGCGTATATATTATTCAGTATTCATATTCAGCATTCATATTCAATAATCATCTTCAGATAGCATATTCTTTATCCATACTCAATTGTAATATTCAGTATTTATTTTGAGTATTCATATACACATTTCATTTGTAATGATTTATACTATTCATATTCAGATTTTAAATTCAATTTAACTATTCAGTGTTCATATTCAGATCATTTATTCATCTATTTGAGAATATATTATTCCGTATTTAAATTCAGCATTCATTTGCAATATTCGTATCAGCATTCATATTCAATAATCATCTTCAGACTGCATATTCATTATTCATACTCAATTCTAATATTCAGTATTTTATTTGAGCATTCATATTCACATTTCATTTCTCAGATTTTAAATTAAATTTTCAGTATTCATATTCAGAATTCATATTCAATTTTACTATTCATTTACAGTGTTGATACTCATATTTATATTGAAGTTTATTATTCAGTATTCATATTTAATTTAATTTGAGTACTCATATTCAGAATTTAGTTTCAATTGAACTATTTAGTATTCCTATTCAGAAAATTCTAAAATTCAAATTCAATTTTACTATTCATTTACAGTATTGATCTCATATTTATATTAAATTTTATTATTCAGTATTCATATTCACTATTCATATTCAGAATTCATATTCAGAATTCATATTCAGAATTTAAATTCAATTTAACTATTTAGTATTCATTTACAGTATTGATACTCATATTTAAATTCAGTATTCTATTCATTATTCATATTTAATTTGAGTATTCATATTCACTTTTCATTTCAATGACCTTTACTAGTATTCATATTCAGATTTTAAATTCAATTTTATTATTCATATTCATTCATATTTGATTTGATTATTTATTATTCATATTCAGATTTTAAATTAAATTTGACTATTGGGTATTTATTTTCAGTATTCATACTCACATTTTATATTCAATTTTACCATTCACTATTCATATTTACAAAATTTTAAAATGCAATTAAAAAATAAATAATTGCACTAAAATATAAAGTCAACTTAATAATTTGACGGCTCGTAAAAGATGTAGCATAAAATGAGTATAGAAATCTTAGCGAATTTTATTCAAGTTAATGAACTTCCTCTGATTTACTCCACACCAAGCTAATCCCGATCAGCGTTTGCCTCAATTCACACACATGTTTAAATTGAGAGCTGTGAGAGTCTTTTGCGGCATATTGATTAGTTGAGTCAACTCAAATCAAATGGAACCACATCAAATGAAATGAGAGGCATTATTTCGATCCGTCTGAAAATGCGAGTTAATTTCTAAGCCAGTATCATTTCATGCTAAGGCAAATCAATTGCATTGATAGAAAAACGAAAAATAAAAAAAAGAGGAAGTGAGAAAAATAAAAAAATCCTGAAAATGGGTGGCGAAAGGGAAAAAAACCCAAATACATTATGGAGCTGTGTGAAAATCGCAATGTGTGAGGGGAAATTCATTGGCATTGGCATTCATGGGATTCATTCATTGAGCAATCGAGCAGCTAGTCCCGGGCAATGCCAATCAGTCACACACACACACACGCACACATATGTTTGTGTATGTGTGTCACTTTGAGGCTTAATCAAATCAAAGACTTGCCAAATCATAAAAGTCACAAACACTTCCGCTTCAATATGTTGGCCGAAACAGGGCAAACGAACTGCGAACTGCGAACTGCGAACTGCGAACTGTTTGCAGGAAATGCTGACGATTGGCCCAGGCATGGGCGTCGGATGGCATGGGCGTGGCCATTGCCAAACAGTTTCAAAATTAAATTAATTATACATAAATTGTGTAAACAACACGCACACACACCCAGGCGAGCCCAGCAACATAAGCATGTTTATTTATACAGTAGCTGAAATTACCCGGCATTGCCCGTATCTAATTTTAAGAAAACACAATGCCATCGTCTCGCTTCCATTCCCATATCCATTTTTCTTTTCATGCGATTAGCTCTTAAATTAGCCAAACAAAAAATACAACTAAGCAGCATAAATTTATTGATCTTTAACCAAGCTCTAAGTTCTTACTCAATGATTCTTTTCAATGCTTAAGCAATGTACATGAAAGTGAACTACTTTTAATTTTTTTTTTTTAATGCCTAATCTTAAGCAAATATATAAAAAAGCTAGAAAAAATTTGTTTGACATTGCAGAAACTGTTTATAATTCAAATTTATTTCAAGTTCTTCTAACAAGCGCCTATCTGAGCTCTGAAGCCTTGGCTAAGCCAAGAACCTATTAAATAAGTTCTCAGCTTGAACTTAAGTTTGAGATTAATCGATTTAATAGCTTGGAACTCAAGTTAGCAGAACAGAGAAAGAGAGAGAAAGAGAGAGAGAGAGAGAGAGAGAGCGAGATAGAGAGAAAGAGAAAAAGAGAGAGAGAGACAGATAGGGAGAGTGAGAATAAAGAAAGAATAAATTTAAGAACACTCAATATTATTATAGATTCTGATTAAGTTTTTATGATTTCAAAATAGAAAAAGATTTTAAGGAGAGTGCAAAAACTTAAGTTTGTCATCGATTTTTATCGATTTCAATTAAATTTATAATAAATTTAGGCTATAGCTTAAAAGCATGTAAAGCACATTTATGTGTAGTCGAAGTTTTAAACGAATTCCATTCGTTTTTATCATAGTTATTCCAGAAGGTAAGACAGCGTTGATAAGGATGCAGTGCTGGCTGAACTTTGCTATCGATTTTGATCGATTTCAATTGATGCTGAGTAAGCAGAAAGTCGGATACAGCATGAAAGAGAGCACAGAAGTCTGAAGTTTACTATCGATTAATCGATAAGAGAAGATGATAGTACTAACAGTAGTCGTAACTAATCAGTCTATAAATAACTGATCTTAAAACAGAAGAAAAATAGATAGTTTTAAAATGAGTCTAAAAATCTTAAGCTTGGTATTAGTTTCTATAGATTTCAATGAAGTTAAAAATGAATAAAAAAGTTAACAGTGAGCCGAAAGTATGTAGTATATGATAAATATGATATATGTCTATGAAATACATCTATGTATTAGCTTATATATAGCTAGCTTAGCTAATTGATTAAATTGAGTTAGCCTAATGGACAGGCAGATGGATAGGACTAGATCGACTGGGCTATTCGCTGAATACTCCACAATTGCTGCTAGATTTGAGCTGCTGATGAGGCTTCAGACTTAGCTCGAATGATCTATAAATCGAATTGATTATTCGAGCTAAGTACATCAAATATATAATGTAATGTATAATTTTATTAAATATTTTTGCTCTTGAGATCAAAGTTGCTTTCGCATTTCGATTTTATATCAGCTAACTTCAAGTTTAAACAATTATTTAGTTAGTCAAATAAAACTGTGAAATGGACATAGATTAAGCAAACTCAAATGCTTCAATATATATTAGAGATATTGTGAAAACAATTGCGGTTGGGAGTATTCTGTGAGCGAGAGAGACAGGTGAGTGAGCGAGTGAGTGAAAGAGCAAAAGTAAAATATTTTCCACTGCACTTGAAGCGAATCGAACTTTTTAACTTGTCAATTGAATTTGTTTCGGCGCACAAGAAATGCATTCGAATTTCGGTCGTGCCGCACATAAAACTTTCTGTGTACCAGCACCACAACGACATACACATATACAAGCAATATACATAGATATATGTAGGTATATATTCATATATATATATATAGATCATCCACCCACCCGGCACTTGCTCTGTGTGTGCGTTGAACATTTCTGGCTTGTCGCCTGCCACTTTGTAGCAATAAAAAGTTCGTTTATAAACAAGCAAACATGTCTAGAGATGTGTTGTTGGCTCTTATTTATATATATATATACACACGTGTGTGCTGTTGTTGGTTTTTCTGTATTTTTTTTTTTATTTTTTATTATTGTTATTGTTGCTGGATATCAGTCAGCGCCATGTCGGCTCCAACAAGCGTTTGCGTTGCGAAAATATATAGTTACTTATGGCCACAGAAACCATGAATGGGCCAAGTAAAACTGAAATCAAATCAAATCAAATCAAATGAAATCAAATCGAGACGAATCAAATCAAATCAAATCAAATAATATAACATATCACAGCTAGAGAATTTGTCACATCTAAACTAGAATTTGGACATGAATTGTTGAGATTTATTTAGAGAGAAAGACACAGAGAGAGGCTGATCTTTGAGGTGTTGGAAAGAGCTACATTTCTCACATAAATAAATTTTGTACAAATATATATATTTAACATTAAATGAGAGATATTTCTCACAATAGGCCAAGTAGTCACACTTCAACTTTAGCTGTCTCTAGCCATTGCGTATACGCCCCACAAGCCTTTGATTAGCGCATGCATATGCATAACATATTTCTCATGTTACGCATTTTGGTTGGCCATTATACAATGTGCCCATTGTTATTCATATGCTTGTGTGGCAAGTGTATTATTTTAGCAATTAATTTTAATTCGAATTGCGGCTGTGGCTCGATGCATGAGTCGAACAATAGGCCCAATGGGCTTGTTATTTGATTGCGTCCAGCAAATGCTGTGGCTGCTTTTTGCTTTTTGCTAATTTGGTAGCTGGCATAATGAATGCTTGATTGATTGATGAATGCCTGGATGCATAAATGCCAATAGGGCGTTGATAGAATTGCCTTCTCATTGTTGTTGCCATGGGCGCCAGATTAGCTCGGATCAAACTGCAAAACGAAACAGAAGCAGCAGCAGCAGCAGCTAGTTTTAGTTGAAATTTCCATTGGGAATATAATAAATAATTGCAGATCCAAGCAGCATGAGACCAATGAATACGTGATAAGTGATTGACCGGATGTGTAGGGAAAATATATTTGTCTACAGATTGCTTGCTGAGCGACAAGCATTCGGCGTGAGGCGTCTAGGAAAGCAAGCAAAGAAATTCTTCAAATTTGTATTGTTCAAGTAGTTTCTAGATATTGCGAGAATATATGCATGCAGTGAAATGCTGTTCAGCTTAATCAATTGAATTAAATTTATTTGCTCGCCAAGCGAAAACTAGTTGAGTGTTATTTAATTATAATTTCTAGACAAAGAGAGTCGAAGCTCGTGTAGTCCATGTATTTAACATTCGAATTACAAATGGAAATTCAGTTACGTGAATTGAGTATGGGTATAATAGAATGATGCATTTTAATTAATTAAATAAATATATATAAATTTAAGCTAAACATGTATTTATTACGGATGAATAATAAATACATGCATTTAAATTTAATATGAATTTAATTTAAATATAAACTTTAAGAAATTATGTATTTGCGAACAGGCTTAGCTTAGCTCTTGCTACAGCTTTACAAATCTAGAACAAGAAAGTAAAACAACAATTATAAGTTGACCTTATACATTTATTAATTAATATTATAAAAATAATTTTAATTATTTTATTATATTTATATAAATATTTTTTAGTTATTGTATTTATAAAAATATATAATATAAATAAAATGGCATATCTAAGAATTAAAAACAAATTAAGTATTATCATTTTGTAATTCTATAATGCATATATAATTTTTCGTATATTAATTTAAATTACTTTTTTGTAATACTTAAAAAAATAATATAGTAATTATAATAATAATAAAATAATATAAAAAAAAATTAAATATAAAATAATAAAATAAAATATAAAAAATAAAATTAAATAAAATAAAAACAAAAATTTTAAAATGTAAAAAAAATAAAAAAAAAATAATAAAAATGAATCTACATATATTCTTATATATATTTATATTTATTTTATTTAATATTTTTTTTTTCCATATAATAATTAATTTAATCTTTCTAGTACTTAGCACCGATAATATATTATTATATATAATATATAACATAATATATAATAATATTGAATAATATATATGTTAGTTCCAACTCAGCATCGCTGCTCCTTTCTGACGTTAGAGCGTTCAGATTCAAAGTGATTTCAGAGCAGAGCATGATGAGAGTGCTCTTGCATCTTGATTTTTTTTCAAGAGCTCTCCTGACTTTTCTTGAATGCAAATTAAGATTGTTTTAATATAATTGCAATTTAATTTCAAATTAACTCCAATTTGAGCGGACTCTGCTTAGAGTTTAGCTTGGCATTAAAGTAGATTTGAGAGATGTTTGTTGCATGAGCTACAGCCCTTTGATGACGGAGCTGCAGCCATCTATTCTGATCTGTTCGTTAATTTAATGCACGATGCCTTTTATTTAAAGTGCTTATGTCATCATTTATTCCTATTCCAAAGTTTTTCATGGCGCCACGTGTATTTTGAGCATTGGGGACAAGCGTTTATCCATATCGCTCTCCCTCGATCGTTTAGTTGCTGTGGACGATCGTAAAAATCATGTTCATGCTTGTACAGCTATAAAAACGTAATCTTTTGAGAAATATGCTCAATGTGGTCGAAGATAATTTCCATTTTGTAATAAAATTATATTCATAATTATTTGAATGCGATCGTCTCTTGAGACCTTTCTTAAGTGATGGAAATCTTTATGTCTTTCAGTATCATATGGGAATACAAATATAGAGAACAACTCTTTGCTTTGAAATCCCTTATTTTGATCGCTTCATGCGTGCTTCCCTTCCTTCTCTTCCTTTCCACAATTTGCTTTCAAGATATTTGAAATTTAAAGTCTGGCATTTGCCATTCTTTTTTTTTTTATTTTATTTTATTTTATTTATTTATTTTTTTTTGCTATACTAATGGCATTCAATGAGATTTTCACAATCAGTTGCACATTTCACGTTTTTCTTTCTCGGCTCTCCGAGTCGATAATTTATAAAGTTGTCAAATACGTTGCTCTATGGCCATGTGCGCTGGGTTTGTGTGAATCGCTTTTATTTGGCCAGACGAAATTTATTCATGCGTCGCTGCAGCAAAATACAATAATAAAACAGCTTTATTTATTGTGTGAGCAGCAAAAAAATAAAATAAAATAAAATGAAAATAAAAGAAAAATAAAAGTAAAAAAAAATAACAACTGCAAAAAACTTAACTTTATGGATGGCTGGGCGGACCTGCCCAACAAAGGCGCATCACGCCCCCCGACTCCGTGCAGCCTCTTTCTATTTGTCATTCAAAAAAAAAAAAAAAAAAAAAGGGAACATCAAGTATTTTATGGACATTGCACAGAGCTGTGTCTCTGTGTGTGTATCACAAATATTGTGAGACAAAAACTTGCTTCCTCCACGCTGGTCAAGAGAAAAGCCAACATATCTGCCATAAAGACTATGTGTGTTGGTGTGTGTATGTGTGTGTGTGTGTGTGTCGGTGTGTGTGTGTGTGTGTGTGGATACATGTTTGATCTGTCATCAATGGACGCTTAATTAATTTTGCATTTTTATTGCATCGACTAAATGTTAATATGAAGCATTATAGCTGACCGATTCCGATTCCGTTACCAATTCAGATTCCAATTGAAATTCCGCTCCAGCTGCATTCAAAGGCTCGCTGCGGTCGCCATCTGAGTCGTCTGACACGAAAATTGCTATTTTTTATGCTTTGCTGCTAATTTCAATAAAATTCCATAAAATGTGTGGCAAACGCAAAACTTCATTCAAATTGCTTTTTTTTTTTTTATTATTTATAATATTATTTTGCAATTGACATTCGCTTAATAGGTTTCGCTTCACAAAGCGAAAGAGTATATTGGTTTTGTGCCATGTTCGCTTTGGCTGTTTGCATTCGCATAAATTGAGAAGCTAGAAGAAATATAAAATATATATTGATATATATATATATATTCGTGGCTATTCGAGAAAATTGAAGAAAGAATCTGTTTCCAATTGGAGTAAAATTATATATGAGTGTGATAACTATATTACTATATTTTCTATAGTTCTTCAATTCTTCACGCTCTGTTCACGAGATCAAGCGAGTAAAGGCATATTCTCTCTCTGGCGTGGACCTTCAGGCGATCATTATATCGACTCGAATGGAAGCAGCTTTGTTCTTCCACAGTGTCCAGGTTGACGTATCTATGTAGCCCAGAGTTGCGAACGAACCAGGGACAGCCAGTAATTTGACTTAAAGCCTTGTTTTGTACAATTTGAATCTTATGTCTATTAGACTTTGCGGCGACGTGCCTTGTTTGATAACTAAAAATTTATTAAATAAATTACTATTGATTTTTTCTATTGACTTATAAAAATTATATAGACTGGCGACAATTTTCCTAAGGTTTTGTAGCTGGAGCTTCTACATGGAATAGCTAAGTAAATAAGAATTTATATATTTACTTTATTTTGCATCTTTATTGTGTCGGCAGCGCTTGACTACAATTTTCTTACATATTTCTCATATATTTTATTGCTGAATTGACTTTCTCTCTCTCTCTCTCTCTCTCTCTCTCTCTCTCTCTCTCTCTCTCTCTCTCTCTCTCTCTCTCTCTCTACCTCTCTCTCTTCCTCTCTATCTTTCTCTCTCTGTCTTTCCTTTTCCTTATCTGTCGTTTAACTGTTCTTTCACATGCCGAAACTTCTTTGAGCTCTCTCAATTCACGTGCCTTGAAGAAGTCGAAGAGTTGATGCATATTTATAAATGTATAAAATATAATATATTATTTAATAAAATAATAATTAATATGAATATAGAATATTGTGAGCTCCTTCTTGCTTAAAAAAGGAAATAACATTAAAGATTTCTTTTGGGTTTTCTCTTTTCCTTTTTACACTTGCGACTATCATCAACTCATTCTCTCACTATTTTCGATCATCAATGGCTCTACATTAACTCTCTTCTGCTCGACTTTGCTACAATTTCCATTGAATTGAGCTCTTAGATCTGTGTCTCTTTCTCTTTCTCTGTCTCTCTCCCTGCCTCTGTCTCTTTCTCTTGCTGCCTGCAGCTGCTCAAGCCTTTCTCGTTCATCATACGCTCTGTTGCGCAACTTGAATGCAAAACGAGTGCAACGCTCATTTGCCACTGAAGGAAATGACTTGACACGGACTTGACTTGAGTTGAGCTGACTTGAGTCGAGTCGAGTTGATTCCATGACCATATTTGGGCATATGAGCATATATGAACATAGTACATACGTGCATCGTTGCGTTCAAGTGGCGCCTGCATCGGCCTGGTGTTTGGCTGAAATTCTTGGCTAGCATTATTATCGCACCATTATTGAGCCAAGACACAATCGCACGCAGACATTGTGTGCGGCCCAAGAGGAAGCTGCTCCAAAGTGTACAATGAATAATGGGCGTGCGGTTGGTCAAATTGGGACTGGGTGGGCGGTGCGACAACGGACTGCTAACAATACAATAAAAATAAGGAAGAAGCGAAAAGGCGATGACGTCGCACGAGTAAAGTCCGATAGACGGAGAGAGAGAGAGAGAGAGAGAGATAGGAAGGGGCGAGCATGAGTTGGGCATTCTGTGGGGCACAACTCAAGCGATGACAATGATAGAAAATATTACTAAGATATGCGGCCATAAAGAAAAGAAAAAGGCAACTAAAAGAGAAATCGTTTATTGCCAAAGAAGCCATAAATTGATTTTTGCAAATAAAAATAAAAATAAAATATCGGCCAGCAGGCGGGCCCCAAGGAGGCCAAGCCGAGAAGACATTGCTAGACACCGCAGGGCCAAAAGAATAAAATAAGACATCAGAATGGCTCGAGTTACAGCAGCAGCAGTAGTCGTAGCCGTAGCCGCAGTCGTAGCCGTAGCCGCAGTCGTAGCCGCAGCCGCAGCCGGCAGTCGACAAGGACATGGAAAAGGCATTGCTTGGCAAATGGCTGAAATTGTCGCGCCTACAGCAACAGCAACAGCAACAGCAACAGCAGCAATAACAACAACATGCATAGTAGTAAACGACTCGACTCGCTAGTCGTACAGTCCATGGCTGCCGCCGCCTAGACGCCAGACATGGCCAACCGCTCGTCCCGCTCCGGACCGCTAATTGTTGGCCCATGCTTAGGCGAAGGTATACGCCGAATTTTTGGCCCCCATTCATGTTAAAAACTATTGCGAACTTACCCTCAAGTACATAAATTAGCGGCACGCCCCTCGCACTCAAAAAATAAAGAAGAAGAAGAAGGAGTAGGAGAAGGCAAAATAAATGGAAGAAGGCATCGTTCCAGAGTTTCTATCCGGCATCTTATTGAAAACTATGGCCTAGGATTTAATATAGCAACCGGAGCTTAACAGTGAATGGAGCTACAAAATTTTAGCTTCAAAGTCCTGCGACCATAAATAACACACACACACACACCACTCGAGTTGGTGAAGTAACAGAAGAAAAAAAAAGAAAGTCGGAAGCAAAACCAACGCAACCAAAGACAAAGTAGTTGGGCCACAATGATGGGACATCTAAGCGGCGCAGCGCATATGGAAGCTGCGGCTTTTTACGAATATGTGTAGCTGCCACTCCTGCTCAGCTTCGTCCTCTTCTTCTTCTTCTTCTTCTTTTTCTTCGTGCCTCAATTTGTTTAATACACTGCAAATGGAGAGCAACAGCAGCAGCAGCAGCTTAAGTTACGCGGAAGCTGCTCAAGATTTGCTTCTGTAGATTTCTATTGTATTTGTGATGAGGAATTTATTGAGCTTTATACTATTAGTAAAATATTTGTTTAATTTGATATTATGGTATATTTTTATATTATTTATATCATTATTTTATTTTATTTTTTTTTTTGACATATTATATTATTATTATTTATTAAATTATATTATTATATTACATTATTTTTATAAACTTTTATATCTAGATGATATTACAAATTATATTTAATTGTCAATTTTCAATTTTTGTATATTTTTGTAACTTTTTTAATTTTTTATATTTTTTATTTTTTTTTTTTTTAAATAATTTTCATGACTTATTTTTATTATATATATTACAGTTTTATGTTATTTTGTGAGCTTTTATAATGTTGTCGATATAATCTGAAGTGGAAAAGAAATCGTAAGACTCTTCCCTAACGATTGAGCGCCGTGAGCTCGTAATAATTTTTTAAATCTACACTAACAGCGGTAGCATAGGATTCCATATAACTTCAAGTCTTTGGAAAAATTAGCTTTAACAGAAATTCAGATATCTGAAGATAGGAAGTGTGCATTACACTTCTTGACGCTAGGTGAACCTCACTAAGCTATGCTTGCAATGTGCAGTTTTTGAGAGCTGAGAGTGAATCGAGTTGAGCTCGAAAGATTCTCTTTGTCGACGATGTGAGAGCTGAGAGCTTAAATGCTGATCCCAATAAAAGTGAATACAAAGTGTGTAACGTCTCAGAAAATATTGACCTGATATTCAGCTGTATATTTAACATTTTCATTGCATATCTTAAACTATCTTCAAACTTAGTTTGACTTTCAATTGAACTCAAGTCTGCAACAATAAACTGTTTCATTCTTCAGTTACTGCAACTTTTCAAGCTTCGCTCTTAGCTCCTTTGTATTATTTTTTGTTTACTTTTAAGTTTATCTCGCCTTTGTTGGACTACAACAAAGTTTAGCCGCCTGAAAAGTGATTGCTGATATTTGTTTATCGATTTCTCTCGTTAGGTACATAAATTTACTGGCTCTAACCCTTATCGGTGAGGTTACAAAGGGATTCGAATTATTTTATTTATTTTTTGTGGCATTCGAGTTATAAACGGAAATGCAAAGAACATAAATTGGTAGCGGCAACTAGGAATTATTGTAAAAATATGTTAATTTGATCGCCGTGCCATTCGTTTTGCTCCATTCCAACGAGTGCTTCGGCTATAAATCAATTTTCAGCTTGTTTTTCCGCACACAACAACAACAGAGAGAGAGAGAGAGAGAGAAATAGAGGGAGAAGAAGAGAAACAAATTAAATTGAAAATGGGCCAATGCGATTTTAATTGATTGAAAGTTTTTGGTACGATTCGAGAACACCAAATCTGAACTGAAACGAAACAAAATAAAATCCAAAAAATATGGTCGAAAATGAATGAGTTTTTGAGGCATGGAGTCAGCTCAACTGCTTGTTTCAGCCATCAAGTTGATGGCCAATTTATGTTGCGGATGAGCTTGAAAGCGGTTTGCACGACTCGCAACGCAATCCTGCATTCATATTCTTATGTTTATTTAACGATGCTTTTTACGCTGCATGCGATATGCAAAAGGATTAAAACGCTCCTTCGTGTGATGGCAGCTGCCAGCTTACAGGCAGGTGGCTGACGCCAGATGGCAGGCTACAAAACTTTCCAGGTGCTTCGCCTGATGGCTGTAACGGATGTTGCTGCTGCTGCTACTACTCCTGCTGCTGCATCCTGCTCGCCTCCTGCTGCTGCTACTCCTGCTCCACATCGCTTCAAGTGGCGTGAAATTTGGCACGTCAAGTGGCGAATGCCTAACTTTTAACTAACCTTGGCTGGGCATCAGCACTTTCAAGTGGCTACATCCATCTAAATTCTCTACACACACCCAGAGTCACTATCGTCTCTCCCTCTCTCTGTGTATGTGTGTATGTGTGGGTGCCTAAAATATTAAAAGCACCTTTTACTTAACACACATCAAATGGAAAAATGCTCAACTCCCATCGCTGCGCGTTTTTGTGCGTTTGCTGCTTCACTTTAGCCTTTAACGTCGCGTCGTATCCCAATTTGATGGCGCTGCCTTTATACCCTCTGCACATAAAACTGTAGTGCATATATACATATATATATATATCTACAATATAAGTACATATCTGAGTACCTCTATAGGCAAGTTTATATAAGAAATTTTTAAATTCTTTACTGAAAGGTCAAAATTCCCATCCACATCTAACTAAATCTCTATAGCAATAGCAAAGAATTTGTATTTATGTATCTCTTCTACATTATATATAAATATAGATATATATGCAATGAAATGCTTATTGGTTTCACTTATAAAATACAAAATAGGTCAGTTGAGCTAGTAAAATAAATTTCGAGAATTTCCAGTTCAGAAAATTTAATTACTAAATTTTATAAAACTTTGTTTTTCTATATATATATAAAAAAATAAAAATAATAATAAAAAAAAATAAATAAATATCAGAATTAATTCAAATTATATTTTAAGCATAATATTCTTTTATTAAAAAAACATTTGAATAATTTCCAAATATATCGATCATAAAATTCATTTGAAACATTTTTAAAAATATTGTTTTTATCTTTAAATTATAAAAAAATATTTTTATTACCTTTAAATCACATATTATATAATTTTATATAATTTATGTTCTATATATATTCTAAATAAAAAATATTTTAATGTATTTGGAATATATTAAACATAAAAGAAATTTCAAATTGTTTAAAAAATAGTGTTTTTACCTTTAAATTAAATATTATATAATTGTATGTACTTCATATTCTATATATATATATTCTACATAACAAATATTTCAATGAATTTTAATTTAAAAATATTGTTTTTATCTTTGATATGTGTATGTATTTTATAATTTTATATACTTTATTTTAATAATATTTGAATTAATTCACAATATACTGATCATAATTTTCGTAAAAAAAAAAACATTTTAATAAATTTCAAATATTTTAATCATAAAATTTATTTCATTTTTTTTTTTTTTTATGTTTTTAGCTTTATTTTATATATTTATATAATATATTATTATTATATTCATAAACACAGCTGCATATATATATTTTGTTATATTTTAAAAATATTTTATTCTTTTATTTTATTTATTTTATTTCACTCTTTCTGTGTCTCCTAGTAACATATTTGCTCACAAATGAGAGGCCTCTCAGCTTCGCTGCACTACATATACTCCATGCTCTCTATAGAGCTTAAGCGCTCTTGGGTAGTCGAAACAGCTCTGTGAGTTGTTGTGCTATAGATTCAGATTGGCGTCTGCTTGGGCGTTTCATTTCCATGTGAAATTTCCTGAGTTCGTTATGAATAATTGGTTGCGTTTTAATGATTTTTCTCGCCATATTGACTGGGCTTATTATTAAGCCTTGCTCTTTATACCCTGTACGAGTGGAGTAGCAAGAGAATGGAGTTGTTTGCAAGGGGCAGAGCTCAGCTCAGAATGGATTAATCAGCAGCCGAGCTGAGTTTGTGTTTCTGTTCTGCTCTGCCTCTAGGCAAGTCGTAGTAGGGTCAGCTAAAGTCGAGGGTATCTGCTTGTCGTGCTTGCTCTCAGTGCTTGATGCATGGACCAATTATCGTGGATAAAGGCAAAGGATGCGACTCGAGAGTCAATTCGCGAGACAATTGTCAGCGATTGTTTCTGTTGCAACAACACAAGCCAGAGGGAGAGGAAGAAGGAGAGAGAGAGATGGAGAGAGAGAGAGAGAGAGAGGGCGAACAGTCAAGTATTTGCAAGGTAAACTGCATGACAACCGATATGAAAAGCAAAGGAGCAGTTGCTACAGATCTACTCTATATATACACACAGATATCTATATATATATATATATATATATAAGCTGAATACACATATAAGTTCATATAATATACTTCTCTGTGTTGAAACAAATTAGGGTAAGCTTCACTCCATGCTAACGCGAGGCGAGTCGAGGCGTGAGAGCTGGGCGCGCCGGTTGAGCCGGCTCAAGTGTCCTGGCAATTAAAAAGCTAAACTAATTAGATGCATTTTGTATGATTTCCGTATAATTAAATGGCCCATTAGCCGGGTGTAGTTGCTATTTGGCTCAACCCAAGCCGGAAGCGACAAAAAATAAAAAAAAGAAGAGGAAAATTGGAGAGAAAACTAAACACAAACTTTTTCGCTTGAGCGGATGTAAAGCGTGTGACATAGCTAGGCTAACTACCCATCTCTTTCGCACTCTCTCGGTCTCTCTCTCTCTCTATCTCTCTGTCTCACTCTCTGAGTGTCGTATAAGATTCCGGCTAACTATCTGCAATAAGTTACCCGCAACAGGACACGAGATACGCAATGCCAAGGCACTAAATGCATTGCTGCTCATCAGGCGCATTTTAGCTGTTTTCCAGCTAAACAACCAGCCAGCCTGCTGCAGCAGACCATGTCCTGTACCCTGTGTCCTGTGCCGTGTGTGTGTGAATTGCTCAAGTTGTGCTCAAGCAGCTCATAAAATGGCGTTTGCCTCTCACTCAGCCTCATCCTCTCTCTCTCTCTCGCTGTGACACTCTCTTGCTCGCTCTCTCTCTCTCTCACTCTCTCTTTGCTAGTTTGGCTAAAGATAAATAAACAAATAGGCAAATAAATCTTCATTTCAACTTTTTGCGGGCTTTCTTTAACTTTGCTCGTACCTTCGGCATTCTGCATTCACTTTTTGCATTTCATCTCATTTTCTTGCTGCTGCTGCTGCTGCTGCTTCTTTCTCGTCTTCTGCTGCTTCTTGTTCTTCTTACTACTTATTCTCTACCACTTTTCATTTGGGCGTCTTTTGGCTTCTCTGAAAATTTTACCCCAACTTAGGCTGCTAAATTGTTGGGTAACATGCACTTAACTGTGTTGCCACGCCCCCCTCCCAACCCGCACCAGCTCCTCTCAGAGCCCCCATCAACTTGGCTAGCTCTCTGTGCAGAGTCTACCCTTTGCTATTCCCTCGTTTCCCTATAGCCCGCAGCCATGACATGTGTTCCATGCACACGCTTGTCTCTTTGCTCTTGCCATTAAAAGTTGGACCTTTAGGGCTCGCCCTCTCTCTCTCTTACTTGTACTCTCTTCTCTCCCTCTCTCTCTCTCTGTCTCTCTGTCTGTCTGCCTGCTTTACTTGAAAATGGAGGCCCATTCATTGTGCTAGAGTTCTTCTTCAGTACTTTTGCAGTTGGTATTTTACTTTGGCATTTCGAGTTTGGTTTCATTTCGTTACGCTTTTTATTTATTTTTCGGCATTCACAAGTGCAACAATTTAGCTACTCCCCCGAGGGCTCACGGGGCTGGCGCTTGGCTTGGCAGTTGGGGCTGCCAGCTAGGGACAGCATGTGAATAATGTGTGTGTAATAGTCGATAGGCGATCACACTTATGCACCACAACTGTGCGGGACTCGCTCCATCTCCCTCTCTCACTCTGTGTGTCAAAAGAGTTTCGAAATTGTTTGCGGTTCCAAATGGATAATATATTATGGCACAATTTAAAGTTAAGATCTTCTTCTTCTACTTCTATTCTTCTTTTTATTTTATTTTTATTTTATTTTTTTTTTTATTTGCCATTGTCAAAGAATTTGCATAGCGTTGGCAATATTTCCAAATGAAAACTTACGATGCTGCGCAACGCTTTTCTTTTTCTCTTTTTCCTTTTTTTTATTGTCCTTTTTAACACATTTCCATATATTTCGTGTAACTTTTTAATGCAATCTTTCGTTTGCTCTAAGTGAAATATGCAGCCGCATAGCAGAGGCGACAGACTTTTAATGAGGAATCAAATAAAGTTCAATTGAATTGCCTAGCAGTTAATCAATTGCTGTCAAGGACTATAGAAGGCGTAAACTATATATGTGTCTCTTAATATATATCTTCAAATAAATATGCATTATACAAATTAATTTTACTAAATTAGCATTGGCAGCGACACATTTATGTATATATAATTATCATAGCTATTATCATTATCATCTACTCTCATCTACTTCGATTTAGATATTTCATTTTCATTTTTGCTGGGGAAAAAGGCAAGCAGCATTATATTTATCAAAACTGTTAACTATTTCTGTTCGCGAGATCAAGAAAAGAAAGGTATACATATACTATCTCTCTCTCTCCCTCGCTCTAAGCAACACCCTGCGCTTCTTCTCGCTTTGGTTTGTCGATTGAGCGTCTTGAGTTGAACTATTCGTGTGACGAACATCGTTTAGGGAGCGAAACGATTAATGCTCGCTCAAAGAGGTTCAATAAGTGAGCCGAAAAATAGATACAAATCGTATGCAAACGCTATTCATATTCACATGCAAATGCATACATTTACACTCACGAAGATAACCCTCGCCTACATACCAATACATATACAAGAGACTTTAACTCAAGCAACCGCTCGTGGAGCAACGAGAACAAAATCGAACGAATGCAAGCCGATCGCGAACGAGCTCGTTAAAGAACCGCTGCAATCGGTTGCTCTCTGAGTGTGAGTGAGAGACACTTTTTTTGCAGGCATCGAAATGTGCTATACAATTATTAGCGAGCTCTCATATTAGCATATTTGATATTATGTTTTTATATCAGGCGTATGTCAGGCCTCTGCCTGTTACATGTATTTCCATACAATCAATATATTTCAATATTCAATGGGTTTATGTTATTAAATTATATAGAACATTATAGTAACAATAAATCTGAACTTTGTCTTGTCCGAATACTTGACTTGACGCATTTCAGGTATACTAGTTATCTTCTTCTCCTGCAATGTCTGATTGAAGAAAACGGGCTACTTAGCCTTCTTAACTTAGTATTTTTACACTTAAATATGCATTGACGCTGATCTATCATTCTATATATGCAATTATATCTCATACTCTGAGACTAACAATGCATATTGTATAATAGATAAATAACATTTCTGTTTCGAAAACGATGCAAGATATCCAATACAAACAAAACGTCTTCATTTTAAAGTTTTCCATTGAATTTGCCGCCGTGTGCGCTGTTTAAACTCTCTCGCATTTTCTCAACTTTTACCCAGAGCCTGAGAGTGCAATTTTTGTGTTTGGCCGTGACGTAATTTGTGTTTTTAAATTGATTAAAATTTATTATGTTCGCCGTTGAGTCAGCAAACGTGGCGCAAATATGATTATAGAGATAAAAGTTTATTTGTATTTTGTTTGTTCTGTCTGAGTTGTCAGAGTTTTCGGCTGTCCGTCTGCCCGTCTGTCCGGCTGTCCGGCTGTGCGGCCAGCTTAGCACTAATTTCATTTCCTGGCCGTGGCAACTATGAGCTTAGCTAGCTCACTGAACGCATCCAAATGGATGCGGCTGTTGGCTCTGGCTGGGCACAGTTTCGAGTTGTTTTTGTGGCACTTCAATGAGACGAGTTGGCTGCGCCTTCTCCTCCTCCTCTTGCTGCTGCTGCTGCGCCTCCTGCTGCTGGGGCCAATCTCATCTGTTTGGTGAGCTTCGCACGGCTAAACCAGGGTAAACCACCGTAACGGCCCCACACTAACCACCCAGCTCCACTAGCTAGTCAGTCCGTCCGCTCGTCACTCAGTTAGTCCGTTAGCCAGTCCGTCCGTTCGTCAGTCAGTCAACCATACGCTTTTCCGGCTGCTGGCGCTTACCTTTGCATATTTTTGCAATTCAGCGCAAAGCTTGCTTGACTTTGCCTTTGGCTTTGGCTTTGGCTTTGGCTTTGGCTTTGCTTTTGCAAGCGTGTAGCATGTTCGCATTTTCTCTCCCTTTCTCTCACTCTCTTGCTCAACTTGCTTTTTTCTGCAATCCCTTTTTTTTTTTTTTTTTTTTTTTTGCCACTGCTTATGTTAGTAAACTGTAAATATTTAATTAATTTGCATGGATATTTTTATGCCGGCAAGTTGAGTTTATTAATCGGCGTCGCTCGACGTGTCCACAAAATGTGGCCCAAGCCCAGTCCAGAATAGTTGGAGGAAGCGGAATGAACAGGAGGCGAACTGCGCTGAAGTGGCCGTTGCGCGATTTCCTTTCATGCACTTCCATTTGGCTTTTCTCTTTAATCTTCTTCTTGCCAGTTTTTCTCACTCTCACTCTCCCTCTCTCTGTCGCTCTCTCTGTCTGTGTGCGGCTGCAGCTGTCTGGTCAAATCGCTTGTTTGCTTGACTCACACGCTTTTTTTTTGTTTTTTTATTGCTCAGCTCTTTTCTGGTTTTCTTTTTTATTTTACTTTTTTGTGACGCTTTTTTTTTTTGTCGCTATTCACATATTGCTTTGCCTTTGACCCATCCGCCTTTGTGGCCGTCGCGCATAATTTGCAAACAGATTTAAATGTTTACATGCGTTCGCCATTTTGTCAGAGCTGCCAGAGCCGCAATAGCCACAGTTGATCAGAGCGCAAAAGAGATAGATAGAGATAGAGAGCGAGAGAGGGAGAGAGAGAGATAGAGAGAGAGAGCGAGAGAGAGGCAGCGCACGCTTGTATAACTTTCGCCTCTAGTCTATGGACTTAAGGTTGCATTGGCTTTGACTAACCGCAAAGCGTTTTCTCTTAATGCTACCTAGATATATAAATATATTTAATACATATATATTTAATATATATAAATATATCGTATACATAGTAAATATATCTACTTTATTTTCTGCTCTTCAGACAATTTGCTTTGAATTCTTCTCTCGCTGCGCCACAAAGTATGCAATGTGGGTTTGCAGCTCATCTCTCGTCTGACATCACTCATTGCCGCTAAATGCTATTAATTATCTTAACAGACAGCTTTTGCCACATCATTTACGCACAATTTTTGAAGTGTTTGCTCATGAAAAAACATGATTTGACACATTCATCTGGTGCGCTAAACGCAGCCTATAATTGTACTTGCTCCGCTTAGTGGTTCCATTGTGCGGCTGACACGGCTATGGAATACGTTTTTGTTTGAATATGCTATGAGTTATGATATTGTATGGTAAAATTTGTTATAAATTAATTTTACAGAAATTTATGACAGTTGTAGAACTGAATTGAAGCAAGAGATAGAGAGAGAAATTAAGAGAGAAAGAGAGCGAGAGAGAGAGGCCATTAACATTTTAAGTAATAAGAAAAACTCTTTATTAATGTGCTCAATCTTTAACGTTGAGCCGTAACTAAGAATATTCGCCTTTGTCTTGAATATCAACTTATTTACTAGTTAGTAATCATCAGCTCACTAACAAGAATCAACATATTCCAGATAATATATAAGGATGTGCAAAATAAAATAAATGTGAAATAAAAATAAAATTTACATATGCTCATTAAGAATAAATAAATAAAAAGAAAAATATAATAATATAAATATAAATAATAATATAAATATTAAATATAAATAATAATATAAATATAAAAATATTGTAAATATAACATAATTAATACAAAAATAAATAAACAATTATTTAAAAATAAAATAAAAAAAATAAAAAATAAAAAGAAAAAAATTAAATATAATAAATAAATGATAAATAAAAAAAGTAATAATAATAAATAAATAATTAAAAAATGAATTGAAAACTGGTAGAATTAAGTATGAATTGAAAACTAAAATATAAATAAATTTAATTAAAAAAATATATATAAATAAATATAAATATAAATATAATTATAATCAGCTATTGCAATGACTCAGCTTTAACAAGCTTTCTTTAAAATATATTATTTTTAGATTTTTCAAAATTATATTTATGTGTATACATCTATATATATTTTGTATTTTATATTTTATAAATTTAATTTTTTTTTTTTTTTTTTTTAATTTTAAAGTATTGCTGATTGACTTTAGCTTTCTTTTCTTTATTGATTTTTTTATTATTATTAATTTGATTTACTCTTGGTATTTCTCTTGAGCTTTAAGTCACTTTCATCAATTTTAGGACTTTGGTTACTTTATTGTTCGTATTTATGCACGAGCACCAGCAATAATCGAACGATCGATCAATGAGGCTCAGTAAGATAGCAGATGATTGAATGAGTTTATGCAAATGGTCTTTATATTCACGCACTCAATGCAGGTACAATATTGCATGGCTTGGCTAGCATAGCTCTCGCCAAAAGACTTTTATCTTCAATAATCTCAATCAAACAGTCGGAGAACAACGAGAGCGAAACAAAAGTTAACGAATGCAAGCCGATCGCGAATGAGCTCGTTAACGAACCGATGCAATCGGTTACTCTCTGATTTTTTTTCTCTGACTGAAAGACTCTTATTTGCAAACATTAAGAAATACACTAAAATTTGCTGCAAGCTATGATAGTATTTTCGATGCAAGCTTTTAGTATTAGTAGAAGAAGTTTCTTCTCCTACTACTTACCTTGCACTTTTCACATTATCCCAAACGATTTTAGCTGTCAGCTCATTGTTGTTGTTGTACTGTGGGAATTTCTCGAGTTTAACTGGCTGTCAAGCTGGCTGTTGAGAGTAGATCTTTAAATATTCAGCTGCTTGATGCGACTTCATTTTTGATGCTAACGATGCAGATACATGCTAATAACTTCTTTCATTAAAAATTCCATGGCATCAGTATACTTACCCACGCTTTGCCGCGCAGCGCATTATACACACCCATCATTATCCACCACACACACACACACACAGAGAGAGAGAGAGACAGTCTCTTGCTTGCCCCACAACCCCTTAGAAGGGCCTAAGCAGCTCAACAGTCGCAGACCATATACTTGAGCGCCGCTAAACTCGTCCAATTAGTAGCATTTAATTTGGTAAACAGCAACATTTTCGTGCTTTTGCATTTTTTTTGTAATTAACAACAACAACAAGTACAGAAACATGAGCGTGTAATGATGATGATGATGATCCCAAACAGAGAGAGAGAGAGAGTGAGCGAGAGAGAGAGAGAGGGAGGCTGTTGGAGGTGGCTGTGTTGGGCGCATTATATGCTTTAGCAAGCTGAAGCCGACTGATGAGTGGGGCAAACTGCTTGGCTTCTGTTTTATGTGCCACTTGTACTTGTGTGTGTGTTGGTGTGTGTATTATATATATATATATCTTGTGCATATGTTTGCTTTGGCGCCACCATAAACGCGCTTGTTGTTGTTCTTACTGTGGCATTTTGGGCCATGCTGCCCGGCACAATCTGCAGCTACAGCCACATCCGCATCCCCATCCGCATCGACATCGCCCCCATCCAGCAGCTTGACAGCAGCCCCAATCCCCAGACCGACAGTCATTATTTTGATGTCAACAACGTGCCAGCAGATGATTGCCTTCGCCCCGCCTCCAATGGCAGTGCCACGCTCGCGCGTCCAACACTTTTTACTTTATTTTTGCACCTGTCCACAACGAAGCTTATTAAAAAACATAACACAACAACAACAACAACAACAGCGACAGCAAAAAAACAAAAGCAAAAAAAAAAAAAAAAACTCAAGCGAGCACAAAAATTGTTAGGTACAGCTTTTCAAGTGAACCCCAAACAGAGCAGCGGGCAGAGCAAACAAATTAACCGCAGTAATGAACATGGACAAACGCGCCGCACTCACCCAGCAAACCGCTGGCCTAAAGTGCGGCACGCGGGATGGGTGTGAACAGGACACGGATGGACACAATCACACACCAACACACACACACACACACCAACACACACATACACACTCACATATACATATATATACAGCTGCAAACAGTTAGGCGACGGCTGTGCCATGTCGTGTACGAGCGACCTTTTTCCACCTGTCAGACAGACGCTGTCTTTTTAGTGAAATGCCCCAGTAACCAAAATACATTTGGACTCGGGGCACTGTGGCTCCACGATTATGCTTGCGGATAGCTCATTCAATTTGACAAAGGTTTCCAACCCAAAAGAGGAACCCAAAAAAAAAGAAGAAGAGGAGCATGAAAGAAATAGTTGTCTCTTACCTGGCACAAGAGTTTATAGCCAGAGTCGGAGTCAGAGCCCAGCTGAAGCAGTATTCAGCTAGAGCCAGAGTTAGAGTCCAGCCGAAGACTCTTATTCAACTATTTCTATGGCTCAGACATTTTCAAAGTCATTAGAGCTTCTGCTGCCGCCCAATAGATCGTAATGAAATACATTTGATGCATCAAAATGCCAAGCCAAAGATCATTTATTATATATCATCATTTATATATGGTATATTTAGTTAGATTATATATGAAAGTCTTAAGAAATGCTTTCTCAGATAATTGATATGCCACAAATTGAAGCAGATATAAAGTTAGGGCATGCAAAGCTGCGAATTTCACAATTGTTTTTCAGCTTGTTTCTTGCTCTAGCTTTTTTTTTTGTTGCCCATTTTTGAGTTGTGATAATTGTGAACAACTCAAATTAAAAACTTGAATAAGCGAACGAGTTGGCGCTCTGGGAATGTTTGGAATGTTGTGGAAGCTGCTGCAACAGTGGGATCTGCTCATATTGTTAGCAAACGAGTCTTGGTCTGGCTTTTCTTTCTTTGCCTTTTTTTCACTTAAAATATCAATGAGAACTTGAGACTCACACAGCTTGAGGGAAAAAATAAAATAAAGACGTGTAAAAAAGAAATTTATCAAAAAGAGAATTTCTTATATGTATATTAAAAGTATACAATGTTAATTAATTTATCTCCCTAACTCTCTCTCTCTCTCCCTCTCTCTCCCTCTCTCTCTCTCTCTCTCTCTCTCTCTTTATCTATCTTTCTTTAAAGCTATTGTCTGACATATGATACATTTTATAATCAATCATAAAAATAAATTTTAAAAATGTATATAAATATAATAAAAAATATAAAATATAATAAAAAATATAATATATTTAAATAAAACAAAAGATTTACAATAATACAATGTAAATATAATATAAATAATAATACAATATATTTAAATATAAATTTATAACCAATAAAAATAATAAATAAAATAAAAATTTATATAAATATATTTTAAAAAATTTAATATAATAAATAGTATAATATATTCAAATATAATAACAGATTTATATTGATATAATGTAAATATAATATAATAAATAAAAAAAATACAATAAAAAATAAAATAACAGTTTTATATAAATATAATAAACGATAAATATAGAATTATATAGATATATATATTTTTTTATTTCCAAAATATTTTCTTACTTTCTTCTAAAATTTCGTTTCATTATCAATTAAATTTATAACTATATTTTAATTTCTTTTTTTTTTTTTAATGTAAATTTCTCAATGAAGTTAATCAAATAAGAACGAGCAATGTAAGTAAAATAGAAATTTATATAAAATATATATTTTTTATTTATTTATTTTCGTTATTCTTATTTTTTACTTTTCATTTTTTATATAGTTATTTATTTTCGTTATTTTTTTTAGTTTTAATTTTTTATTTATTTATTTATTTTCGTTATTTTTATTTTATTTTTTTTTTTTCATTTTTATTTATTTATTTATTTAATTTTTTTTAACTGCAATGGAAAATGGTCTCATATGTAGTATGTGGAAATTCGTGTGGCATATTTGTGGACAGTCGATTGGCTGTTTAAGGACGTGGGAGGCGCTAAAGTTTTTTTTTTTTAAATGTTGCTAATGGTGTGCTGCTTGCGGTTTAGAGACGTTGCTGGGGCAGAGATGTGCCAACAGAATGTTATTTATATTTAATAAGTTTGTGAGTGTTTCGGTATCTTGGTGTGTGCGCTTGTTCGAGCTTTCATTATGATGTGCGCCATTTTTATAGCTGCTCCCAAACACACACACACACACACACACAGAGAGAGAGCTGGATTTATTTACACAAAATAAATAATTAAAAATGCCTTCAAAAAATACCAAAGCGAAAAAGAATATGATGGCTAAGCGTGCTACGCCCTCGTGAAATTGTATAAAATTTAATAAATAAATAAATAGCAAGCAAGCCGAATTGCAATATACATGAATACATACATGATCCCACACACACACACACACACACACACAGGCAGAGCAACGGCTGCACGCTCCAAAGTTAATTAAACTTGTTGCCCGACAAGCAAAAGGAAGAAAAAACCAAGAAAAATATATAGAGTCCAGAGAGAGAGAGAAAATAAAATTAAAAATAAAAATGTAACTAAATTAAAATAAATCAAATTTCGAAATGAATAGAAACTGAGACAATCCCAACAATGCTGCTGGCGCTTATGGCATGCTAGAGCTAGAGTAGCCTGGCTGGGAGCAGGTCAAGCAACTGCTCTAAGCAGGGATTACAGCAGGTCAAAATTAAATGCTGACAACCAAGAATTGGCCAGGCCATGGGTAGAGCTGAAGCAACTCGGGCCAACGATCGACTGAGAATGAAATGTAGGCAGAGAGTTTGCTCGAATATTCTAGTATTTTCATTTATTAAATTTATATTTACTTATTATTATTATTTTTTATTATTTTTTGTAGCTTAATTAATATTATTATATTATGCAGCGGAAATGGCTTTGCATCGGAGCGCACACAAAATGTAAATAAATTAGCGAACGCGCCAACTTTCGTACAGCTGGCCGCCATTTTGTTTGCCAGCGCGTGTGTGTGTTTTTGTTTGTGTTTGTTTGTGTGTGTGTGAGTTGCTGTTGAAGCAAACACAGTAAAGTGTTGAAATTTACTGCCAGCCAGAGGCCATTGAACCTTAAAGCTAATTATTCATGAGCATTTGCTGAAATGGCAAATGCAAATGCGAATTATTATGAAAATAATAAAAACTAATTTAAGTATTTCAAATCGTTGAAATAATAATTCACCCAATTAAAATAATTCAAATAATAATAATTTAAATTACTTAAAATAATAATAAATACAAATATTAATGTCAGTATTTGAAAATTTTAAATTACGCAAGAATAAGACAAGTTAAATTTATGAAAATAGCTAAATTATGTTTAGCCATTAAAGAATTTAAAATATTTTAATGAATTGAAATAATCGAGACGAATGAAAAAATTATAAATATTTGGAATAGTTAAAAAATGTAAATAGTTATGTATAAAAAAGTGCAGTTACTTAATTAAATAAATTAATAAAATAAAATAATATAATAAAAATGATTATGTTTATTATAGTTGATATAATTAGCATTATAAAATAAAACAAAAGAAAAACATTGTATGTATCTAAAACAACTTTTAAATAATTGTTTTAGAAAAAAAAGTTTAATAATAAAAAAATGTAGACATTTAAATTTAGAAAAAAAATAAAATAAATTAAAAAAAAAACTGTTATTAAAATAATTGTTTTTTGTTACTTATCATTATTAATTATGAAATACTGTCAACAATTAAAATATCTAAAGTTTAAACACTTTCAATAAACATAAAAAAAAATATATAAAAATATTAAATGTTAGACTTAATATTAAAAAAAAAATATTAAAAAAAAGTTGATAATAAAAAAAAGCTTAAATAAAAGAATAAAAATAATAAACTATAACAGGTATAACAATTGATCATAAAATTTGTTTATTTATTTATTTATTGTTACGAAGACTTAATTCTAAATAACAATTTTCTTTTAAGCCAGAGCGACAGAGGCCTTCAGGCAGTGATAATAAAATAAAATACCCTAAATAAAGAAATAAGAATAATTAGCTCTAATAAGTAAAGTAACTGATAATAAAATAAAAAACATTAAATAAAAGAAAATTTTAACTATAACAATATATATTAAATAAATAAAATATAAACTTATATGTCAAATATATTTTTCATATTTTGTAAAAGATTTTCTAAAGGAAAATTCCAAGAAATACTTTCAATCGATGTGTGATAGATCAGAAGTAATATGAGTACATCACAATAAGTAATACTGAATGAGTTTCGTCAAATGCGAAACTTGTGTAATATTGATTGACTTTTTAAGTAAAGAAATCGCATGTGGTTACAGGGTATCTCGTAGTTTGTCAGCTTGCTGGCGCACTTTCACTTATTTACTGTGAGATTTGTTAGTTTCGCCTCGAACTGTGTCTATAAATTTGATTTGCATTTGCTAAATGCATTCTGTTGTTGCGGCTGCCAATGTGCCAATGCATCTGGGCATTTAATGGCCTGTGCAACGGATGCTGCCCCAGTTGGTGTTGTTTTGATGAGGTTGATGGCTGTTGGCTGTTTGGCTGTTGGCTGTTTGGCTGGTGTCTGGTCTTAATGCAGTTGCCACCATTTCACACTCGACTCCGCTGAGCGTCGTCCGTGAATGTAGCATGTCCAAATAGAAATTTATATATACGTATATGTATATATAAATACGGCTGTTGCTGTTGCAACTATTTCGCATTTGGCTTTGTGTATTTGTCTAGCATTTCATGATGTTTACTGGTCAAATAAACTTTTCACACATCATCAGGAGAAACAATCAATGCCATTCGAGCGCAGCTACGGCCGCAAGACAGTCAGCCAGACAGACAGACAGACAGACAGACCAAATTTGCGAACATGCTGAAGGACTGACTGACAGACAGACAGATGAATCCACAGACAGGCATTGCCCATTTCTTGATTTAGTCAGCAGCTGTGCTAATTCCGTTACCAGAAAAAGAGAGAAAGAGAGAGTGAGAGGGAGAGAGAGAGAGAGTGTGTGTGGTAGTGGGAGTTGGACTTTCCCATTCTTCGAAATTCCTGTTGCCTGAAACGTGCCAAGTGCTGGGCAACAAAATCAAAAGGTACGTTGCACGATCAAGTGAGCAACTTCATAATTTTTTTTTAGGCCACTGACTTTACAATGACTGGAGCTGGCGACATGGCGGCAGCGCAGCAGCAAGGACTCTCGCATGTGCCCACTGACAAAGGCAGCCAGATACATGTATATGACGGGCCAGACAAATGGACAGACAGTGGGACGGTTATGCCACTGCAGCCAGCCAGCCAACCAGCCAACCAGTCAGTCAGCCTGGCAGCCTGGCAACCTGGCAGCCTGACAGCGTAGCTCGTGCAGCCTTGTAAATAAGAAATTTCTTGTTATTGGTCACGTACGCCAGGCAAAAGTTGCCTCTTGCACTTTTGGCTTCTGATTTAGCCCTAAAGAATTAATAAGTGAACGTTCTCAAGTGGATTTATTAATTACATCACGTTGCAACTTGGGACAAGAGACCAGCCCCCATCACTATTCCTTATCCCTATGCAGCAGTCCTTTTTGCGTCTAATGCATATATCTCAATCGAATCTCTAAGGTCCTGCTCAATGCAGATGTGATTGATGCATGTATCAATTTCATCAATTGCAATGCAACAGTCATGCGTAATAGATAGCTTAAATAGTATAATAATAATTAATTCATATTTAATAATGGAAATAGTTTACACAAAATTCAACTGAACTATCTATAGATAGTTATATGTATATCAAAGCATATTAGTTATTTTATGGAATATGTATTAAAGACTAGATTTATGATATGATTAGCGGAAAGGCGACCCCTCAAACTTCACTTTAGCTTAGTAAATCTCTAAAGCATGTTTCATTCTCTTGATCTCTGCTTATCTCATCAAATAAACTTTGCAATATAATTGATAAATAGACACTTGTTCAGAAATGTGAAGCACTTCAAGCTGTTCGCATTAGCTGTAGTATCTATAGCTGGCATTTTTATATTGCAATGTAGCTGAAATCTGTGCTGATGACTGCCGACTGCCGACTACTGCTGATGGGGGCAACAGCTGTTTTATATGCGAATACGTTAGTCGTAAAGGCCAGCAAATGCGGGAGACAGTTTGGCATGGAAACTACTTGGAAATACTAGGAAGAGCGAAGCTCTGTGCGACGGTGTTAATGCTCGCCTTGCTGCGTTTATGGCACTGTTTGAAAGGGCCTGGGGGCAATGGGTTTGAGGTATGAAATGCGTTAACGGCAATCACGGCATATACATAAAAGCTAAAGCAGAGCAGGGCATGACAAAGGCCGGATCTCGGGCAGAGCCAAAAGGCATTTGGCAAGACTTCTAGTTCAAGTGAAGCGTTTACAAATTCATTTAATGGCTCGTATAATGCCCATTTACGATGCTTTAAATATTGCCACAGAGTTAATTATGTTGAACGTTAAATAAACATCAATTAAAAAGTACCCAGCCAACCAGCCAGCCAACCAGCCAACCAGAGTCAGCCAGCCTAGACTCATTGCCTTCTGGTGGCCGGCGGGGCGTATGAGTAATGCTGCGTGTCAATTTGTTTAGCCGAATTGTTATTGGCTCTGTTGTTGTTGTCGCAGCTCTGTGTTTTTTCTATTTAGCATTTACCATTTGGCATTGCTGCCATGACAGCGTAGTTCGTGCATTTTAAAGACTCTGACGAGCGCCTGAGCACGAGCATGACAATAAATATTCATAGCTGGAAATCGTAAAACAAATCAAAAGTCATCAAAAAGTGCACTTTGCTCTAATTCCTAAACGCGCTCATGTCTTCCGCTTGGGCCGACCTTTATTCATTTTTGTTTTCCATTTTTTTTTTTTTTGTATGGTAAGCTCTTTTTCCTATTTCGGGAGTCATTTTCATGTCAAGTCATGCCAGGAGCCAGGTGGGGCGCCAGGTGGAAAAACAACAGTTCCAGACGAATAGCAACAGCAGCGTAGCAACAATAATTGTGCAGTCAAACTTATTAATAAGCGTTATAGCTATGACGACAACAACAACAACAACAACAACTACTACAACAGTAGCAGCAAGCAGAAACAACAAAATAACAGAAGCAACATCGACGACAATATTGTAGTCAAATGAAGTTGGAGCTGGCTTGGCTGGCTGGCTAAAAGTTGTTTCACTTTTGTCGACAATGTCCAAATTGGCAAAGTTGGAACAAAAAGCCAAGCGACAACAACAGCAGCAGCAACATCAGCAACAACAACAACAACAACAACAACAACAATGAGCAAGAAGCAACACCGAAGCCGTAGTGGCATAATTACAGAACTGTTTTTACAAAAGCCCGAAGCAGCCAGAAGCCAAAGACCCAAAATGGCACAAAGCGAATTTTTCCATATAAATAGTTATACGACACAGGCCACAGGGCAACAATTCAGGAATTCAGGAAATAACTATGTACACACACACACACACACACACACACACGCATGGCCAAAGATACATCACAGTGCGAATGGATCGATAGCGAGCTCTGCTCTGATTCGATATTTTCTATATAAATTCAAACCCGTCAGCTCTCCGCTAACTAGTTGTAGTTGCAAATTGAAAATCAGGCAAATCGATTACAATTCAAAGTATTTCAATTACAAACTTTGCTATTTGTTTCATATAGAAATATGGAAGATACTTGACGGAAATGACTTTGTGTTTAGTAACATTAGAGTTGAAAGTTTCGAATTCGAATTTGAATTCAAATTGAAGTTGCGAATGGGCAAATTGAGCTTGTAATGTGAGGCTGATGGAGTGTGATATAAATATATGTATATATAAATTGAATGATTGATTGACTATTTGAGTAATTCATTTACTGTCTTATTGTCTCTGATTGAGCGGGTAGACTAACTGAACTACTCGCTGATTTGTTGATTGATTAACTGATTGATTAGATTACTGACCGATACTGTAACTGATTGATGGGCAGATAGATTGACTAAGTAGTCAAAGACTGACTGTGATGGGTTGAGTAAAAAGTTCACTGACTCTGATTGAATCTGATTGATTGATTGATAGATTAATGGATTAACTGAATTATTAATTTACTTGTTGATTGATTAACTGATTGACTAAATTACTCACTCAGTAATCTAGTATCACTGTACTAATACTGATTGATTGATTGATAGACTTAACTGATTGCTGATTGATTGACTAAATGATTGATTTATAGACTGAGTTGACTGAGCTAACTGAGTGAACTAATGATTGATTGATTGCACTACTTATTGATGGATTGATATACTTATTTCTTTAATGATTGAATAATTGTTTATTAATATAATGACGATTAATTGCTTGATTGAGCGGCTGATTGATGACTTATTGCTTGATTAATTAATTGACTGAATGTAATTGATTGATTGAGTTACTAATTGATTGCATGATTTATTGTTGATTCGTATACAGACCAATGATTGAGTGAGTGATTGATTGAATGACTGATTCACATTTTGATTGATCAAATTTATTTTAGACTGATTAGTTAAATTGTTCACTGGCTGGCAGACACTGATTGATTGTCTAATGGATTGATTGATTGCATGATTGACTGACCAAATGATTGGTTGATTAATGACCTATTAATTGATAGACTGTTGTAATTATCATTTTATTGTGGGTTTATTATTTGTATGATTTATTGACTGATTGATGTGCTGCTTGATTGGCTGATTGATTGATATCTGATTGTTATACTATTTGAATAAAGTCGAATGACTTATCATTGATAAGCTGATTGATTAATTTACTAACTGATTTATATAGCAAATAATTATAATGGATAGATTGATTGACTGAAGTCTCTCACTAAAGTCAAAGACAATAGAATATTTCTAGTTAATTTAAATCATCATGCATATCTATGCATCATACAAGCACGCATTACAGAAGTATTTGCATGAAATTCATGAAATATGAAAATTGGCATCAATATTTAATTAGCTTGAAAATGGTCGCAATGCTAAGTCCAATCAGAGCAGCAACCGTAGATAGCCAAAAACCAGCCTTTGCCTCTGTCAAAGTTGAAGTCTGTTTTGTATTTGGAGAAGCCTTTGTGGCCAGACCATTTTGTATTCGTGCGTTGTCAGGCATAAGTTAAACTGCTGTCAATCTCTCTGAGCTGGAGGAGCTGTTGGCTGCAGTACTGCTGCCGTTTGCCGTTTGCCGTCTGCCGTTTGCCGTTTGCCGTTTGCCCTTAACTGGTTGATTGATTGATTGGCGCCTTTAGCTTGCGGCGAGTAAACAATTTTCAATTAACAATCGATTTCCTGCCCGCACACATATCTCTCAAGCTGTTGCTGCCAACATTTGTACGGTTTGGGGATTTTTGATTGTATATTTGCCTTTTGTGTTTGCTTGGGGTACGGGCGAATAGGCGCACTGGATGGGGTCGTGCACGCAGATATTTTGAAAATGAAATTAGTTAAATCGTTAAATATTCATTAGCTGGGCCCCATTGTAATTTGCATTAATTGAATTGTTTGTTAAATTATAACAATTCCAACACGCCGCCCCGACCCATTCTGGGTGGCGCACATGGCATCTGCGGTTGGGTTCCGCAAGGCAAGTGCCAAGCGCCAAGCGCCAAGCGCCAAGCGCCAAGCGGCAAGCTCCAAATGCCAAGTGCCAAGAGCCAAGAGCCAAGAGCTGTGGTGACCATCAAACAATAACCATTCCAATTACGGCAAACGGGCAAACGGACAAACGGACAAACGGGCAAACAACCAAACAGCAATTGTAATAAAAAATGAATTAAATATGACCGTAATGTGATTAAAGCACAGAAATTGTCGCCGAAATGCGAAACTCCAAAAACATTCTCAATTTGCGCGCCGAAATTGAATTTTAAATGAGGCGCTGCGCTGCTTCCGTCGCATGCAAATGGCTTTAGTTTTGCAAATGTTCAAATTCTCAAATCATAATAATAATAATAATACAATATTAATAATAATAATAATAAAAATAATAATAATAGCAATAAAATGGCATTAACATTATTCTCACATTTCTTTCTTTACTTTCATTGCAGGTAAGAGACTTGAAATTTTTCTGCATACAAATGCGAGTAAGTGAATAATAAGATTTTCATATTGATTAAATTACGCATATCATGCTGCCCCTCCCACTCTCTCTATCTCTTTTACTCTCCCACTCGCTGCGTGTGTATGTGTCAATAAATTTGCCAGACAGCTGAATATTAAAACACAAATATTTCCTTACCACATTCCATTCACATACGCTGAGCGCACTTGAGCGAGTCAAGCGCTTGGCTAAGCAATTCAATCAAATTTGTTATTTTATTGTTTTCTTCTTCTTTTTGTTATTTATCACATAAATGATTCGAGCTTGAGCTTGTAAATCTAGCTGAGGCGCAAGCTACACAGTCAAAGTCAACTCGATTCGATTGACTGCAATAGCTTAAAATATTTGCAAATTTCATAAAAATTTATATAAAATATCAATCAAATAAATCTGGCATATATATCTCAACTAAATTCAATGCATATTTTATTAGTTGAAAGCAAAACTGAATATTTAATGCACTCGATTTTTAGCATAGCTCAAAGTTTTTCCTTTTTATTTTTTATTTATTTTTAATTATTCTTTACATACTTTTTTTTATTTTACTTAAACTACAATTAAAATAAAGCAGCAACTCTATATGCAGAGCTTTGGCTAAAAGAATTTCCCAACTAAATTCTAAAGTTGCGCAACAAACTATTTGATATACGCCATGGGGCTCACAGCAAATGCCTAAACAGGAAATACTTTTTTTTTTTATGGGCAGCTATGTGGGGAGGAGGCGTGTTGTGTGGCAGGAGGCGGGTGTATTTAGCCAAGTGAAATATGTAAAAATGTTTATTAGAGTAAATAGTTGAGGCGATGCAGCACAACTGCCTGAAAGCTGGAATGCTTGAAGCATGCTGCATGCAGGAGGCTTAGGCTAACTAGAGGGAAATTATTAGAATTCACTTGATCACATATGAAACAAAAAGAAACCTTAAGCACTGATTTCCCATTTTTTAATGGGTTTAATTAATTATATTCTTTTATTTGTGAATATTTAGTTTAAATGAAAATTAATTCAGACAGTTCTTAAAATGGTAATTGTGAGATTTACTGATTTATTTATTTTTATTTAATTTTATTTAAATTTAATTTTTATTTTATTTATTTATTATTTTTCTTTTTATTTATTTATTTATTTATTTATTTATTTATTTTTTTTAATTTCTCTTTACAGCTTGATGTTTACCACATTTATTATTATTATTTGTTCTTCTTATAAATTTTAAATGAAAATTAATTTATTTTGTTCTCAATAAGAATAAAGTTGTAATTGTTAGCTTTACTGGTTTATTTATTTATTTGTATTTAACAATTTTTATTTATTTATAAAAATAATATATTAATTTTTTCCTATATATGTTATTGCAGTTAATTTTATTTTTTATTTTAAATGACTCCATAGCATTTATTTATTTTTATATAATTTACATCAATTTTAAATTTTGTTGAACTTGTCTTTGTCATGGGACATGGACATGATAATAAAATAAATAAATTAAATAATTAAGTAAACATACTATTGAAGGTTTCCTTTTTTATTTTATTTATTTAATACATTCTTTTTTCTAAAATTTCTTTTTTCAGATTTTCGTCTATGGCTCTAAAGCCCATTTATTATTTTTATATATTTTAAATGAAAATTATTATTATTTTTTGTTCTTTATAAGTGGCTATTGAAGTTGTAATAGTAAGATTTATTTATTTATTTATTTTTTATATATTTTTTAAAATTTATTATTGAAGCCTCTTGACTATGTACTCTATAGCGCACTTATTTATTTTTATATATTTTAAATGAAATGATTTTTTTTTATTTTGTTCTTTATAAGTCCTAATTTTTTTGTTTAATATATTTTTTCTTTAATTTATTATTGCAGCCTTTTTCCATAGCGCATTTATTAATCTTTAGCCATTTATTTATAAGCCTTGAAATGTTTTGCTTATTTTAATATTTGGCAACATTGACATGTTTAGATTTATATTATTCATATAATTAATATTTCATTTATTTAGTAAATCAGTGAAATCAATTGTTAAATCTACGTTAGTAATCGCTCTTCTAGTAAACAGGCTCACTCGCCTTGGCTTTGCAGCTCTCCTGCATAGAGTATTTAGTCTGAGTTTCTAGTGCTGCTTGTTAACTGTAAACAAGCATTTAACAACTAACTAAAGTGAGCAATTTGCACTGTGTGCTGCTCAGTTAGAAGTGGCGCAATTATATTATTAATTGTGCTGGACTTTTCATGATACATAACATCCGTTTAAATTCCCATATTGCAAACTGGGTTACGATTGTTTTTCACGTTCAGTTTTTGTTTTCTTTTTGCGGTCATACTTAATTAAACCAGTTCGCACGCACAAACAGAGTGAAAGAGTGAGAGAGAGAGCGAGCGAGAGAGGGAGAGAGAGAGACATGTCTTTGGTGTCTGCTTTGTACGTCTTTTGGTGTGTTCGCCATTTGACCGCACATGCATTTTATGGGGCGCACGTAAGCATGCTATTCTTTTGTTTGTTTCTTTGGCTCGCTCAGTCTTTGCGCCAGTCACGCACAGCCAGAGCCAGCAGAGAGAGAGAGAGAGAGAGAGAGTGGGAGAGAGTGCGAGAGAGACAGACTGTCAGCAGTTGCAACGTCGTTTTTCAACTATGATCCCAAACACGTAAAATAGTTTTGATACCCATTTAATAAAAATGCTATCTATGTATTTGGCTTGGCAGCCCCACTCACTCACACACACAGGCAACCTTTGGCTGCCCTCCTGTATTCATGTGAACGTTTTGTCATTTTTATTGTTGGTGGGTGAGTGGTTGGGTTCGAACGGGGCGTGGCAGCGCCCACCTTGCCAGCTGTGTGGCCCTGTGGCAGGACAGGCAACACTTTTCAGCACGCTGCGACACAGCCGGAAAGTGAAAAATCCCAAACGGAAATACATTCATTTGCTTGTTTTACTTTTCCAATTCGAGTTTCTTTCGTTAGCATGGAACGAGACGAGACGAGACGAGACGAGACGAGACGAGACGAGTCGAGTTAAGCTAAGCTGCTGAGAGATACAACTGGTCACAGGCGTTGCCATTGGGCAGCTGCCCCAACTGTCGAGTGTTGTAGCTGCTCCTGCTGCTTCTGCTACTCCTGCTGCTGCTCCTGCTGCTGCTGCTGTTGCCTCGTGCCGCAGTCACGTTTGAAACATTAAAGTTAGATTTATGACTCTTCGGGTTATAAAATGACTTTAGATTGATTCCCGTCACATGATGACAGTTTTTCGTTTTTCATTCAGTTCAAGGCAGCCACCAAGTTGCTTCCTCTCTCTCTATCTCTATCTATCTATCTATCTATCTATCTCTCTCTGTGTATGTTTGCCCACGGGCTGAACACGGCGTCCAAGTGTTGGGCATCATGTGCACACAATGAATTTTTAAGTTGTTTATAAGTTTAGGCGTTGCTCTTTTCTCTCGCTCAAGGATATTAGTATATATATGTTTGTGTGTGTGTGTGTTTTAGCTGAATCTTGGCATGCCCAGCTTGAGTGCGCCTATTGCGGCATTAATTTTAGTACGCACCAATTTCAACCCACTTGAAATTTGACAAATTGTGCCGCAGCAACCACATTGACACACATAAGCCCACACAAGCAGAGAAAGAAACAGAGAGAGAGAGAGAGAGTGAGAGAGAGAGAGAGAGAGAGTGAGATAGGTAGAGCCGCATTTGAATTCACTTGCCGCACCGCCCCGGCCACAGTTCGTTTAGTCATTTATTCGTTTATTACCATTTTGGCATTATCAAAGGCAATTTTTAATTAGTCGCAGCTGATTGATGGCGCTGATATAGAAATGTCATGACAGCAGCCGGAATTCGCCGCTGGCTGCTGCTGCTGCTGTCGGGGTGGGGAGGCTGTAGCAGTAGTTGTAGCAGCTCCATTGAAAATGCGCATTGCAAATAGCTAAATGGGCAAATGGGTCGCGTTCATTAGCGTATCGTCCAGAACCACAGCGGCTGACAAAAGGAAGCTGAGTGGGCGGCTTCTGCTGCTCCTGCTGCTGCTGCTGCTGCTGCTGCTACTCCTGCTGCTGCTGCTGCTCGTTGGCCGATAGATTTATCAAACATGACCACAGTTGCTAAAAGGTGTATGAGCGCCACACACACACACACACACACACACACACACACACACACACACACACACACACACACACACACACACACACACACACACACACACACACACACACACACACACACACACACACACACACACACACACACACACACACACACACACACACACACACACACACACAGATACACATTGTGGCGCAGCAGCGAGCCAATTGGCTGCCGCCTGCTTGCAGATTTCAAGCTCTAATTACGTGGTCATTAATTGCGCTAATTATTTTTCATTTTCTGCGCTTCTTCCACTATTTTTTTTTTTTTACTATTTTCTCTCATTTTTTTTTTTTTTTAATGCACAGCCTCAACCCCAGCTCAACATTGACTTGCGAGCTGCAACCACTGTCGACCATCCACTAGCAGCTGTCATCTGCCGCCTGCCCTCACTCAGCTCGTCCTGCCCATTTTCATTTTCATTCTCATTTTCAATTTCATACATTTTATTTTGCGTCATTTGCATGGCGCATTTACATTTTCCCCCGCCCTTACTCAGCCACCTCAGTGTCGCTACTCTCTCAAGCTGGCTCGCTCTCTCCAGCTCCTATGTGATTTTCTGCTCTGATTTTTGAGCACAGAATACTCTAAGTTAGAGTTAGACTGGAGTTGTAGTTGAAGTTTATGGTATGATATTGTATATACTATAGATATATATAATGTATATTTATATTTAAGCTTAAGAAAACTTATTACTAGCAATTGTTTAAGCCTTTCTTATTGCATCTACATCTCGATCCTTCATCATTCGAGCTCTCTTTATAGAGCATTCTCTCGTCAGTCTTGCCCTGGAGCTCGTCTTACTTTAAGCGCTGAGTGTTTTTTTCATTACGTTCATTTTCTTATGCACATTTCTGTAATAAGAAAATGCGCATTAGGTAATTTTCCTCGCTATTTGCACTATTCGCAGTTTGCTCGCAACAGAGGTCGGACGAGCGGGCGTCGCAAGTCGCACGCGGTGGACCGTAGGGGGTCGTGGCGGTAGCTAGATGGGTGTTGGGTGGTGTTTGGTGTTTGGTGTGTGGTGTTTGGTGTGTGGTAGGTGGGCTTGGCTTTTAACCGCAAGTGACCGACATTTTCAGCCGTCGTCATCGTCAGCGTCAGCGTCGTTGTCGACCAGAAATGAAAATGGCTTAAACTGTGCCAACGGAAAGATGAACACACTGTGCCCACATCCCGTGTGGCTCGGGGTGTGGTGTGGTGCGGCTAGCGGTTGGTCGGTGTCACTGATAATTTGATAAAAATGATGCTGCTCCATATTACAGTTTACAGTTAGCGCCAATTGAATTTTCATCATTAGCAGTGGGATTTTCATTTCGTTTCTTTTGTGTCATTAGCGCATTTGGAGCAGGCCAAAAGTGGCTTGAGCTGGATGCAAGCTGTGTTCAATAATTAAACAAATATATCTGGGGTTCACAAGTTGTAATAATAATAAAATAATAATAGAATAAATTAAATTAATTAAATAATGAAATGATTTTAAAAAAATTTAATGTATTCAAAATAATACATAAATTATAATATGCAATAGTAAAAAATATATAGTTTTAAAAATTACTTAATTAAATTGTAATATAAACATTTAATTTATTAATTAATAATTTATTATTATAATTTGCAATCATACAAAATAATAAAAAATTTTAAGAAATAAAATAATTAAAAATTATAAAAATAAAAAATAATAAAATATATTCAAAATAATATGTAACTCAAAATTTTGCAAAAATAAAATAATTTATTATTATATATACAAATTAAGTATAATAATAATACAAGTACATAGTTTTTATTATGTAATAATAAAAAAAATAATATAATAATTTAATGAAATGTAATTAATTAATTAAATATATACATATATACATTAAATATAAAAAAACAACTTTACGACCAAAATTGATAAAGAAAATCAGAGCTCCTAAAGTCCAACCAAGTAAAAAAATAATAATTTAAAAATAATATTTGAGCATTATATAATTATAGAAAAATAGACTGAAGCCGAGAGAAACTCAAGTTTGGTAAACTGTTCAGCTCTGCTCAATATTTACTTTGAAGTTTGTCAGATTTATTTTCAGTTTGGAATATTTTCATAAATCAAAAATGTGAAGTCAACGTTCAAAGTTGAACAATTTATATGTGCAGTTGGAGTGCGCTCTGCAAGTAGTTAATAAAAGCTTGTTGGAGTGCGGACAGAGAGAGAGAGAAAGAGAGAGAGAATGGGAGGGAGAGAGTGAAATTTGAGAATTATTTCTTCTTATTTTTTATATATATATATACATTATTTTTTTTTTCTGTGCAGTCCATAGTTTGCTCACCCATTTACAGTTGGCGCGCGAAAACTTTTCGTTTCGTTTCGTTAGGTTTTGTTTGCTAGGCCAAAATGGCTCAGTTCTCAGGGCCATTTTCGACGGCTTGCACAAAACTTCAAATGACTTCATCAAAAAATATTTGCCTGGCCTCTGAGAGGCCGACTTCAATTTGCCGTTTGCTAGCCGCTAAAGATGAAAGCAAATATGGCATGGTATGTTGACACAACACGCTAGCACCACGCTAGCACCACCCAACCACCCGCCCAATCGAATGAGCCACCCAATCACCTAGCCAACCCAGGCCACCCACGGTTAGCAACACTTTTGCGGCAAACATTTGGCAACCCCTCGGAGGCGCATCTACCCCATGCGGGCAGCCATTAGCAGTTGTTGCCGAATTGCTGCAAGAAGGCTGATTATGATTTATGCCACGACAGTTCGACTCGTCTGGCCGACCGGGGATGGGCGCATAATCTGAGCTATTTTTAAAAAGCGCCCAAAAGACACAGACACACTGAGCTCGCAATGTGTCCTGGACGGCGGCACGTATCTAATTTATGCCATCTGACAAAATGCAAACAACAGCAACAAGAACAACTGGAGACCAGCACAAAACTTTTCACAGTTTTCCCAGACCATGTGTGACACATGTCTCTCTCTCTCTCTCTCACTCTCTCTCTCTCTCTCCGAGTGTGTGTGTGTTAGCCTTTCTTAGCTTGCGGCATATCTAGTTATTTGAGTGTTGCGTGATTTTGCTATCTATAAAACGTTTTGCTGCCAAGTGCCTTGTCCAACTTTGTCTTGGGCTCAACTTTGTTGGGCTGGCTGGCTGGCAAATGTCTCGGGGTTTGCTTTATGAATTGTATCTTTTACGGGCTTTTGGTCATATATTCGTGCGGCTATTGTGTTAGATGACGCGGTCGTCGGTGTTCAGCTGCAGAGATGGGGAGGAGGGGCTTATTGACGGCCGTAAATAGCCTCAGATATCATTGTTTATCTATGCGTGTGCGTGTGTTCCCTCGCTTCATATTAAATACATATAAATATTTGCGATTCGGCTCGCAGCTCTAGCAGCAAAATGAAGAAATTAATGGACAGTTGAAAATTATTGCAGAAAAAGGGGCAGGCAAAAGGACAGCAAGAAAAACAACGAAACGAACAAAAAACTGATAACCAGACGGCATGACAAGACAGATTGAACGCCATCATCCGTTGTCGCTGCAAATGCGTTACGCTCCAAAGTTTTTCATCGATATATACTATTATATAAGTATTATGTCTATATATGTGCTTGACTACCTTCAATAGATACCCTAGGAACACAGCAGCTGAAGGCAAGGTGACACTGAAAGCCGCTTCAACATGTTTCTTTCACATAATGAGCTCCTTGAGCCCCTTTCTCACATTTATCGATACATTTATCGATTTATGCAACATTCAGCCCTAGGCATACATTTTCATATTCAATTCCAGTTTCCAAACTAAAGCATAACTGCAAGTCGTTCAAGCCGGAACTTCAGCTTAACAACATCTTCCTTTTTTTATTTCTCATTTTTATTTAGTTTTTGGGGAAATTGGTGTGCAGCGCCTATGACAGACAGGGCGTGTAATTTGAAACTTGGCACTCGATGAGCAGCATCCAAAAAAGATAAAATAAAAAAAAAAAAAAGCAAGCGTTGCCTAGGCCAGGCAATCAACGGGGTGCAATGGCAACCAAACATGCTGAGCGCAATCAATTGCTAACAAATGTGCTCGAATTCAGGCCAGAGCCAACTTCAAAGCTTTCAAACATGTGCAGCAACAATTTCCGAAGAGCAAAAATTGAAACCTGAATCAATAAGTCCAGCCGAGCATTATTTAATAGAGAGCTCGCCTCCCAACACTCTGGCATGCGAGCGCCCATTTAATCAAGTGATCAAATCAAAAACAATCGAGGGTTGAGGTATGAGTGCGACCAGCAGTTGCTCAGCAGTTGGTTAGTTTTCATTTGGACTTTTATCAATTATGAATAAACTGTTCATAAGTTGCGTCCATTGAATTTGTGAATTCATATTGCTTTTTCCCCTTAATATGCTGCAAAATTGAAATTGCAAATCTCGTAGATATACTATGATTGTTAAACTCACTGCAAATCGGAATTCGCGTTATTAGAGTTTTGCTAAAATGATTCAGTCATGTATAATAGTTTTATTCAAATTGCAATTTATGTTAGATGTGTATAAAAGACAGCAGGAGGCGCGGCAGTAGCTCTGCACTAGATATATGTATCTATTACTGAGCAGAATCAGCAGTGGAGTCGATATAGCTCTGTTTGCCTAAGATGGACATACAGATACAGATACAGATACAGATACAGATACAGATACAGATATAGATACAGATACAGATACAGATGCAGATACAGATACAGATACAGATACAGATACAGATACAGATACAGATACAGATACAGATACAGATACAGATACAGATATAGATACAGATACAGATACAGATACAGATACAGATACAGATACAGATACAGATACAGATACAGATACAGATACAGATACAGATACAGATACAGATACAGATACAGATATATCTATATCTATATCTATATCTATATCTATATCTATATCTATATCTATATCTATATCTATATCTATATATATATCTATATCCATATCTATATCTATATCTATATCTACGTTTATCTATATTTCTTTCATAGGCCTAGTCGAAATTGAAGTCCGTCTCAGTCTGGTGCTCTTCGGTTATTCAATTTCTTTCTCTACAGCAACATTTAGCAATTTGCAAACTTTGACTGTGTCAATAAACTTGTCTCTGGTGTGTTTGGGGCTTGAACCCAAAATGAACCCGAACTGTTAGTCAGACTCTGAAATGAACTGTGTGTAAACAAGCCAATGCAGTGGATATTGTGGCACGAAGTTGTTGGCCATTCAAATGGCATCACATAATGTAAATATTATTTGACAACATATTGGCTGCGGCAGCGATTGAAGTGACCGTAAATTGTGAGCTTTGCAGTTGGCTAGAGCTACCTGCTGCAGCAGCGACTGCAGTGGGGCCATCAGGCACCAAGCTCCACCCAACCAGAGCCCCCAGCAGCGCGCTTCGAGTGTGCGTTTAAGCATGTGTCAAGTGGATGCCAGAATCGTTGCCACTGCAGCCACTCGTGCCAGACCATTTTGCAATAGGCACATCCATGTCCATGTCTCTGTCCAAATCAATGTGTGTATGCGAGTGTGTGCGTGTGTGTGTGTGTGTGTGTGTTTCGCTGTCTGCCAGAGTCATTTTGCACTTTGCATTTCGAATTCGAACTGCAATCGCAGTTGACGGTGCGCCGGCTGGTTGCATTAATCAAAATGTTGAATAAGAAATCGAATTGATTTCCGCAAGCAAATGTGCGATATTATTTAATTTTCTTCCTCTTTCTCGATTTTTTTTGCCCCAGCAAACGAGAAACGTTTTTCATTTTACAAGCTCGTCAGAAGAGAAAAAAAATAGGTAAAAAACGGGCAACAGCTGCCATCCATGCAAATGGCAGCGACTGCAACAACAACAACAGCAATAAAAGAAGCAAGCATGTTCGGGTATGCACGACTAGCAGATACTGTAGGTGTTGCCATGAAATTTTTATTTGAAGTCTTTTTAGGGCAAAGTACTTGAAGTGAAAAAGATAGAATATTTAGTTTGGTATCGATTTTTATCGACTCCATGAGAGTAAAGTAGATTACTCGATAATTGTAAATCAAAATTGAACTAGACTAGAAAGATAAAGGCATTTGTCTATATGCCTGAGTGTATCTATCTCTATGTATGCCTAGTTCTTTCTATAACATTCGTAGATCAATTTTGATTCACAGCTAGCACAAGTCTGCTCCAACTCTTCACACCAGCTTCAGCTATGGCAGTCTAGGGTATTAAATATATGCATGAATTTCCTCGATGCTGCAAGGCCAACATCTACATCATTTATCAGGCAATTGCATTAGGTCGTGGCTCACAAGCCGAAAAACCGATTCAACTAGATGTTGACTCTTGCAGAGTAATTGAATATTTTAGACGCAGACGCAAAGCAAATTCCGTTTCGTATATGATTTATAATTTTTAATATATTAATTTATATATATCGAATCAGAGTGTGTTAAAGTGTGCCCCAAAAATATGACAGAGCTGACGTGGCATTAATGTATAGAAGCGACGAGCTAGGCTATGGTAGTCCAATAATGTTAAAATGTTAACATTCTGTTAAGGTATTTGTAATTTCAATTGAGCTGAAGCAGAGTCTGATATTCAGGCAACATCTATAGAGCTCCGAGACTTTATCGTAAATTTAATATAAAATGTATTCAATAGCGAAATGAAAACTCAGCTGACTTCAATTTACACAAGTGCTTTGCTATATTATAAATGTTAATGTTAATATGTTAACACTCTGCCAAGTTATTTCAGATGTTTAGAAAGCTGTGAATCTTATATAACTATCAAGTTAATCAAGACTGAAATATTTAGAGCTTCGAATCTAAAACCATTTCAATGAAGACAACTTCTGAGCTAAGCCATAATCTTGTGAACCCACATATGGCTCATCAAAATTTCTGCATTTCAATCTCTTTCTAGTTATCGTGCTTAAGCATGTTTTCTTTTGCTGCAATTTTTATCAGCTTCAGTTAGATCGCCATGGGCTGCCCTTAAGCGTAATGTGTTGACTTGGCCCGTTACATACGCAACAACTGCAAGCTGCAACTGCGAACTCTAACGTCACTTTAATTGATAGCCAGCTAAGTGTTCCATGAAGGAAGAGTTCGACGTGGAGCGCCGAGTTCGCTTCTTGTTTTTTCTTTCTTTTTTGCAGACGAGTGCATTGATTGGCAATTTGACCAGTTCCTGATGATTTCAGCTAGCAACTCGACTCAAGTGCAGTCCATTATGAAAATTTTATGTGTCCAGAAAAAAGAGAGAGAGAGAGTGAAAAAGAAAAGAGGGCGAGAGAGAGAGAGAGGGAGGGAGAAAAGGGAAAAAGTGCCTTTTTATTGGGGGTTTTGGTGTCGTTTAGAGTTTTGGATGAGTTTGCGCTAATTAAAAGAACAGCAAAAATCTATATGTGTGTGTGTGTGTGTGTGTGTGTGTGTGTGTGTGTGTGTGTGTGTGTGTGTGTGTGTGTGTGTGTGCACATACTAGTGCTGGTCTCGGTCTCGAGCTGTGCTAAAGTGAACGGGCCACTTATTAACTTGCCCTAAATTATGCTGCTGCAATAAAAAGGAACAAAAAAAAAAAAAAAAAAAAAGAACCGAACAGAAACGAAACAAGAAACGAAACGGTTAACATACCGAAACGAAAAGACACAAAACGGAAGAGCCAAGTGGAATGTTCAGAGCAAGTCGTTGCACGTTGATGGCTGTGTGCGCTGCGGCTTCCTCTAGCCTGGTTTTATTCTAGCTGCCGTTGCAAAGTGCAAAGTGCAAAGTCTTGCAAAGATTTTTGCCTCATTCTCTTTTCTTTTCTTTTTTTTTTTTTTTTGCTGTAATTGCTTATTTTTTTTTCTCTGGCAGCAGCGCAGGAAGCGCTTCGATGCAGCCTTCGTCTTACGCACTGAAGCAGCAGCAGCAGTAGCACCTTCCGCTTGCACTCATCACACACATGATTCTAATCCTATATGTTAGCCACTGTATCTGTGTGCTTGTGACTCTGGAACTGACTTACCCCCGGTCTGACTGACGACCGTTACCATTAGCTGCGTCAGCACGCGTAAACTTCATTTCCACCAAAACTGAAAGCAAGTGGAAAGAAGTAGTAAAAAAAAAAAAAATGAAATTGTAGTTGCGAATAGAGAAATGCGGCCAGTAACAGCAGTCGATTGTCTGCGCCGTGCGCCCCTCGAACGGAACGAGAAGTCATTTATTTTAAGCTGCAGCAGAGCCAATGGCGCTGCAGGCATTAACCAACCTCCTCTCCCCTCCCCTAGCACTGCCTTGGCTGACTGAAGCTTACAAAAAGTTACATTTGTAGCAACTAAAGCGGCTTTAAAATCCACGACAGAAATATTATATTAATAAATGCAATGGGAGAGAGAGAGAGAGAGAGAGAGAGAGAGAGAGAGAGAGAGAGAGAGAGAGAGAGAGAGAGAGAAAGAAAGAGAGAGAGAGAGAGAGAGAGAGAGAGAGAGAGAGAGAGAGAGAGGGAGAGTTTGGGGAGCTTGAGATACTTTACCTGCATCTGTATATACATAGTTAGAGTTCTCTATGTTTCGCCTGGGCTGTATTTGAAAATAACTGTATCTATAGCAATACTTAGTTATATATGAATTTATTCTCTGTATATCTACAAAATTTATTTCACAAGCTGTAGCTGTATCTATTCTTCTATATGTATCTTGATCTGCAACAGCGATCAGGTTATATTCTCGCGTAGGTAAATACAGTTTGATTCATGGAAAGAAAAGTATTTTATACAATACTGATATAGGATATAAAAGTCGAATTCTTGATATAGAATTCCATGACAAAAAGTCTAAACTCTGTCTCATTCGAATATACAGTGAAGCATATTAGCTGAATTGATTGAGTTCTTACTTGGAATATCTAACTGGAGAATCTAGTGTATTGTTAACTTATATCCATCTATCCCCTTACCTATAACTGTATCTACATGTATCTAACTCATATACATATATGTATATGAATTGTATGCTTGGAGAATCACCGAATAACGTAGATTTCTGAATATTCACTTTTTTTTAATGAAAATATGTATCTATACTTATGTATATATCTTTGCATATATCTTTGTATATATACATATTATTATTATTTATATTTCTATCTTTATGTGCATCTGTATATTGTTTTATTTCTGTATCTCTTGCCTTAACTGCATCTGAAAATGTTTTTCTATCAGTATCTATGTTGTATATCTCTATCTGAATCCACATTGATATCTGTGTACATAAGAAAATGTATTTGAACCTATATCTCTATCTGTATCTTAATGTTTAGATCTATAACTTGATGAGTCTATCAAGTATGTACATCAGCATCTTCCTACATTTCTTATTCCGACTAAGTATCTATATTTCGATATATTTATCAGATTTACTATCTGTATCTATATTTATTTACACTTATATATCAATCTGTAAATATTCTGAAAATGTGTAGCTGTATTGTCTTATAGATATGCCCTGTACCGTATCCTATAACAACTTCAGCTTAGATTCCTCACTCAACATAAATCTTTATCAAGTGAAGTTCCCATCTATTGCTGCATCTCTATCTGCACAACTGAAAATGTATCTACAGCTGTAGCTTCAGCTTTTCCTGTAAGTTTCTTTGCAGCTGTATCTGCATCATTTTCACTGCTTGTCTTTGTAACAATTTCTGTATGAGCTACATCTGTATCTGCTACAGTTGACGTGTCTCTACTTATGTATACCAGGAACTTGCTCACGCTCTCACCTTGCAGCCAACTTGTATATCAGTGTGCGTGTGTGTGTGTGTGTGTGTGTGCTCCTTTCTGGTATGTGCTGCAGCTGCCTTTGTGTTTGACTTTAATTTGACGCGTTCTTTCGTCTACTGCCATTTTTTGTTTATCTAATTTGAGCTGCGCATTTTATGCTTTTATTGCTTTCATGTCCTTGCAAGCTTTTTGTTATTTATTTATTTATATTTGTGTGGGTGTGTGTGTGTGTGTGAGATACACTTCCCTACTTACTGGCAGCTCGCCGCATTTCGCTCGACTCCGGTGCCTTGGTTTGGTTTCATTTCATCTCATGCCAACTTATCTGCAATGCAAACGGGCAGAGTAAAAGCGACTTCAACCCAGAAAAGCGAAGCGCAATTCTAATGGGAATTACAAATTTTTCGCCATAAAGATGTTGCTGCCTGACTGCTGCCTCTGACTGCCTCCTGCCTCCTGCCTGCTGCCTCCTGCTTGCTGCCTGCTGCCATCATGCCTCCTGCTCAACTGCTGCTCTTCACTCCAGTTCCTGTCCAGTCCTTGTTTCTTGCATAAAATGAAATTGTATTGCATTTTTTCGTTTCATTTTTTTTTGTTATTTTTTATTTTTTACTCTGCCTCGCCTCTCGCAGCGTTTGCTTCGCGTGTGTTGCTGCTTTATGGCTGGACACACAAATTGCTGCCTCAGCAGCAACAGCAGCAGCAGCAGCAGCATCCCGAGCAGCAACTACAGTTTGGGACGGATTCTGTCTTGGGTTTCGCATTTTATGCCAGTTTCATGGCAGTTTCAACCGACCCACCCACTGGCCAAAAACACAATAGAAAATCGCAATTCGTATTTTTGGAGCAACAGCTAGAGCAACATGAAAATTTATGATACATTTGCCGCGTCGCATCACGGACCAGCGAAAGGGATAAAGCGAAAGCGAGAGAGACAGAGAGAGAGAGAGAGGGAGAGAGGGAGAAAGTGAGCTCTTAACTCGTTTGCTGCTTTTCAAATTATTCGAGTTAAATAAAATGTTGATAATTGTAATGGAATTTCGTATTAGATTTGCACAAGCTACGCTCCGCTCCGCTCCTCTCCGCTCTGCTACGATTCGGGTCGGGCCATAAAGAATAGTCCAAAGTATTCGGCAAACACGAGCTGGCAACGGAATAGGCCATGCCTCAACTGCTACTCAACTATTTGTGCTTATTTATTTCGATTACTTAAGTAGCTCAAAGCCGAGCTGAGCGTAAACACAAACAAATAAATTACCCAAGAACTTGAAGCATTTATGGGTAGGGGGCGTAGTCGATAGCTAGGGCGAGAACGTAGACGAGGGTGAGGGCGAGGGTCGCTTAACAGATTTTGGTTGATTTAGGCATATTTATAGAAATTTACATATGCAGAATGAGAAGGATGAAGCAGCTAATAAATGTGACGCAAATTATTACAAATTTACTTACAGAAATGGATAATATTTCACTGTCTTTCTCTCTCTCTCTAACTATCTCCCTCACTCTATATGCATTGCACGTCATCAGAACAGAGCTTCATTCATGTTCTCCATTAATATTGAATATTTTATATATTATTCAAGCAATAATCTTGTAATTTATAAATATATATAAACTAAAGAAATTATTAAGGTAGAACTTTTATCATATTTTTGATATACTTAATACTTGATAAAACCTGGAATCGTAACGTATATTTATCAGTAGCCTAGTCTACTGAGCCGAAGGCTTTGTCTTGGAGCCGAATTCACTAAACCCTTAGCTCGCAGTGTAGGCAAAATCTATGCGGGAATGAAACATAACGCCCACTATCATTTTCACTTGAATATAAATTTATTTTTGTATTTTATTGGCGCAAGGGGTACAAATGCCATCAAATAGTTTTCCGTTCCGATTTGGCAGCACAATGGGAACGGAATAGGCGAACGGGCGAATAGACACACGAAAGGCAAATGGAGCGTGGGTGTAGGTATAGAGAGAGAGAGCGAGAGAGCAAGAGAGAATCAGGGCTATATATGCCTTTATCAATTTTATCTGTGAAATATTTCCGAAACATTTGCCATTATATTTGCATTAGTGGCCACAGCTTCCTTTTGCCGTTGGTTAACTATATTCGCTGGCGGCATCAGGATCCTCCCACTCGACACGCCAGTGCGACGCCAATGAAAAGGAAAATGGCCAGTTGTATGAAAAGAAAATGGAAAATGACAGGCGCAACGAGTCGAGCCAAGCAAAGCAAAGCCAAGCCAAGCTCAGCCCAGCCCAGCACAGCACAGCACAGCACAGCCCAGCCTAGACCAGAACTATGTACGCTCTATGGGTTTTGTTGTTGCCCGACTATTCCCAGGCGGAAACTGCTTATCACACATTTCCACACAGCCACGCAAATTCACACACAAGTGCTGCAAACGAAATACAATACAAAAAATTAAAAAAAAAGGCGTAGAAGTAAGAACGAAAGGGAGCACAGAAAAAAAAAACAGAAAAAAAAAAACAACATAAAGAAGAAATATGTTGAAAAATGAAAGAAAAGAAAGAAAAGTTTTGCCATACAGAGTGCTGCTGCCTCAGCCTCCCTCGCCCTCCTGCTGCTGCCCAAGTCCTCCCTCTGCCTGCTGGTAAAGTAATAGCGCACAAAGAATGATGCGTAGACATGATTTCCGTGCGGTTGATTTCCCGCACAGCCCATACTAACATCTCTCCCTCTCTCTCTCTCTCTCGCTCACTCACTCTCTCGCTCTGTTGTTGCTTGCTGCAAAACTATTTGCTTGGGGATTTAGTTGCTGGTACCTTTTTGTGCGTATACGTAACATCTTATCTACATGTCTTTCACTGGCTAACAGTCAGAGTCAGCTGCGAATCGGGCCGGGACAGACCCGCTGCAGTCGTCTTCTTCTTCATCATCGTTCGCAGCATCTAAGCTGGCAGCTGCCTGAAGTAGCATGTAATTCATCTTATTCCCCAAAGACAACTCTGACGACGACGATAAAGACGATGGTACGAGTGACGACTCAACCTGAGCCAGAGCCAGAGCCAGAGCCAGAGCCAAAGCCAGAGCCTCAGCCTGAGTCTCACTCACTCTCTCTCTCTCTCCCACCTCCTGCTAGCGAGGCGAGGCGTTCGCCCCGATGCTAGCCGGCGGCATCGGGCCTCGAGTCGACTGTCGTCGCGCTGAGCGTGTCTCCATAGGGACATAAATGGCATCTGGCAGAGCTCAGCCGGTCGCTGGCTGGCGAAGGCACGCGTCTCATTACTTTGAGTCGTTACGTGTCGAGTTCGTGTGTTCGAGCTCGAGTTCGGGCTGCTGTCGCGTTGCCTTTACCCTTCACCATAAAATGCGTAATGAATTTTAGATTTCATTTCGATGCCGGCAAAAAAAAAAAAAATAAAACTGAATCTTGTCCGATAACATAACTCATACAGAGTAAGAGACTACGAGAGAGAGAGGGATAGCATTCAGCTTGTTTCTCTTACACAAATTCAAATGCATTTTACGAGCAGCAAAACACTTACGTTTCCTTTGATGGACCACAAATAGTTTAAAATCTCATCAAACAAATCCTATATAAAGCTCTTTGTGAAGCAGAAATATTAGCCAGAAATTTCATCAATTTACAAATTTCTGTTGAATTTCATACGCGAGTTTGCATTCAAATTCGCAAGAGCAAAAAAAAAATGTTCAGACTCACGGATTTGCCATGATTGATCGTTTTATCTTTTAGACTTTGTGAGTTGTGTAATTATTTTAAAAATATGTGAGTAAATAAAAATATAAATAGAAATAAATTTTTATAAATAGAGCTCAAGCTAAAAATATATAAATAATATATTAAATATATTTCTATAATTAGAGTTACATCAAATTACAGAAATTATAGCATAATAATATATATATTGCTCTAATAGGACTAATCGACTAGCAAATACCCTGAACACAGCGAAAGTTAATATTTCAATCATTCTAAACATATTTTCAAGATAAACTTTATTAATTAAATTTCCAATGCAAATTTAAGTCGGAAAGAATTTGGTATTCAGAATCCCAAATAAACAAATTGTTATATTGACAAACTCCAGCTCTTAAAGTATTTAAGTTATGTTTCAAAATAAGAGTCGTTACAACGATTGATAATATATTTATTAAAATGAGTTGAGTTCATGGCGCGCAAATATCTGTTTGCAGCTGGAACCTTCGCGCTCTGAAGAGCAACTCTATGAGCTTATGCAAAAGGTCTTCACATTTACACATTCACACTCATTTAGATATTAATGTCTCTCGCATAGAGACGAATGCATAAGCAAAAGACTTTTTTCTGCATAACACTCAATCATAAGACGAGAGCGAAACGAACATAGAAGAAAACGAATGCGAGCCGATCGTGAGTGAAATCGTTGACGAGGCAATGCAATCGGTTGCTCTCTGAGTATTTCCTCCAAGTGTGAGTGAAAGAAACTTATTTGCAGACATTGAGGTACGTTTAACTGATGAAAAATAATAAGTTCTTACTGAGCTTGATATGCATAATTATATATTTACAAATATATGAATGTATATATAATCAAGTCTCTTGTTTCCATTTATTTATTTATTTATTTTTTTATTCTATTTAATTCTTACAGATTTTTTGTCTAAGATTCTAGCACTGATAGCTCACTTAGCTCTAAGTTTCAACTAATGAGTGTTTCGATTAGCTCAGTCCATAAATCTTAGATCTAGATTTAATTGTATATAAAGTTTCTTTCTCTCACGTCTCTTGCTTTTGTTTATTAAAAGATTGCAGAGCTCATACGAATAAAAACAAGCTCACATGAGACATATGAGCTGAGCTAAAACAGCTCAGTTCATCGTACTGAGCAAGACATAAATATAAATATATTTATATATCTTTGTATATCTTTCACGCCTCCTTCTGCCTGTTACATATTTATTTTGGTAAAAGCAATTTATGCCGAAATCCCATTTGCAATGGGTTCACGGCGTAAAAATAATCAAATATTCGAATTGAACTTCAGGTTGGCTTGGGAGCTGTGGGGGTCTATGGTCGAATGACTAGTAAGTGTTGGCTGCTCGCCTCTTAGCCAGACACATCATTTTTCTTGCCGCTAATACCACATAAATGTGAATAAAAACTAAAATAAAAGGCAATAGAGAAAGCCAAAAGAACAAGTTTTTCTCCTCCTCCTGCTCCTCCTCCTACATTTTTTTTTTTTTTAAGTGCTTGCACAAAGTTCCTTCACCTCAAGCTCGCCTGCACAGTCGTCGCTGCGAGCCGTCCTTATATTATTTGGAACATTTATTTGCGAGGCGAAAAAAAAAAAAAAGAAAATAAAAATATATGTAAAAAATAAAAACGAATCGAAAGTTGTGGGTGAGTGGAAGAAGCAGAAAAAAATGCAAAAAAAAAAAAAAATGGCAAATGGAAAATGGCTCACTCAATAATAAAGTAGCGCTGCAGTTAGAGCAGGGGGCGTGGCATTTTAGATAAACATGGCCCAGCAGGAGTCGATTGGGTGCGCTGCCTCCTGCTGGCTGCAGCCCAGCAGACGTAAATCGTGCACAAGTTTTTGGCAGCCAAAAGACTGCGCTTAGCCGCTCCTTGGCAACGGCAATGGCAAAGGTCAGCAAACTGTTTGAAAGCCAACGGCATTGGAAAACTGCTGAACGCAGTTGGCTCTGGAAACAAATTCTCGTCGATTTCCACCTAAGCTCATTTCTAAACGAATTTCGTCAAATTTATAAAACACTTCCACATTGGCATACACATTTTTTCTCTCAAGCAAACACAGGCCTATTCTAAAAAAGTGAATTTTATCAGGTGCGTAAATGCATTTCGCATAAACAACCAAACACACACACACACATACACACATACACACAGTGACGGTGCTCATCGATTGCTGATTAAAATAAATCTTGTAGTATGGAAGAGCAGCCACCACAACCGATTAGCATTGAGCGAGACAGCTCGGGAGTCATTGGAAACGGGTCGGACGCAGCACCGGGCTCGTCTGGTGTCGCTGGGACAGCCGCGGCTGAGGACAAGCCGAGCGTATCGGGCGTCCATTTGCTGTTGATGTGCTTGGACACGGAGCGCCATGTGACGTTCCAAGAGGGCGTCATCGATAACGAGGGCATGAATCGTCGCAAATCCAAATGCTGCTGCATCTATCGCAAGCCGCACGATTTTGGCGAGAGCTCATCGTCCTCGGACGATGAGTGCGAACATTGTTGCGGCCATCCCGAGGTGCGTTTACGCAATCGTCTAAAGAAACAGCAGCAGCATGGCTGTCAGTGCCGCTGTCATGAGAACATCATCCAACCGGTCAGCCCAGCTCCGGAAGAACCCATCATATCCACGGAGATAGCTGGTGACTCGAGCAGTCTCAGCGTGAAGGTGGAACCGCCAGCAGAGTCGCAGACCCTCATCATGGTCGCCTCCAATACCGTTCAGCACTAAGACTCTGAGCAGCCCCTACTTAGTCCCCCAACCCCCACCCAAGTGGCCTCAAGTCCAACCCTCTCCAATCCACCAACATTCTCGCCGGCAGCCAACTGATTCATTCACTTGTATCATTAATTCTACTATTAATCTGTTTAGTACGCGATTAATTGTAAAGATTCACATCAATTGTAAAATTTACGATGCGACTACCCATTCGATGCGGACCATGCACGAAAGCTCGCCAAATTGCAAAATTCTCAATAATTTTTATTGTCAGCTAAGACCATGAATGTTTTACACATTGAGACAAACTTGAACAAAGTTACATATATGAAATCAAAACTTTTGGCCTTTTTAATGCGGGAGGCAGCGCAATGATGAAGGCCCTAAACTCAAATCGTATTATCTTTTATGCTATATATCGAGTTAGTTGTAAGCTTTTTATCTTGATCAATTTTTATTAATTTTGCTTTTGATTGTTGGCCAAGTTGCTAAGAAATTACTCTAATAACTTTCAGTCAATTTGAATTCACTGCCAAGCTAAAGCTTTCTTTCTGATAGAGGCAAATGAAAATTTTAAAAACTTGTCTTTGATTTTTTTTTTTTTTTTTTTTTTTAATATTTATTTATAGAAATATCTCAATAGTTAGATCACAGTCTTGCATATTTTGTTTTTACATCTATTACAGAAATGTACTTATACAGTATTTGATTTTCATTTGAATTTACTTTTCTTCTATTTTCTTCTCTTGCTCATATTTAAAATCCATTTATTTCTTCTTGCTTTTCATTGTCGTATGCAAATATCTTTCTCTTAGATAGTTTTGTCTTTTTCTTAATGGAAATTTGTTTTTCGATTAATTTCATTGAAAATGCTCTCTTAAAACAAATTGTTTTTCTCTGTAGCTTTTCTTCCTCTTATTATTAAACTTAATAAATCCTCACGCTTCCCTCTTCAGCTCTTTCACAAGCTCTTTTATAAACTCTTATACTTTGTCTGCAGCTCACAAAAATCTCTCTCTTTAATAATGTTCGTTGAATATAAAGCTAATTACATAGATTCTTAAGAAATAAATTCTGTGTTGCATAAAAGGACCTTTCTTATATAGATTTTAATTATCTTCTTTTTTATAAGCATTTGGCTATAGAAATCTTTAAATCTTCCTTATATACGGCTATTACTTTTCATTATCTTTCATTGCTTTATTTTTGGTTTTGATAGATTTTTGCTATACTATAGTTAATACAGGCATTGACTTGGTTTTTTTTTATATTAATTTATATTTTATATTTATTTTCATTTTTGTATTTTTATTTTATTTTATTTTTTATATTATTCGTTGATTAAAATTCAATTGTCGACTTGAATTTTAAGTACTTTTTTTTTCATAAATAATCGTTTTGCTTATTTGTACCTTTCTCTTATAGATGTTCGACCATACCCTGCAAGCATTTTTGATGTTAACAGAGCATAAATGAGTCTTCTATGAGTCACGCACTGATAGTCATATATGTGCTCATTTTCTGATCATAAATGACTCCCCCGTCGGGAGAAAATGTTACCCTAGCCGCAACTCTTCCAGATGAGTCGCTTATGACTCGTCTTTTTAATCACTTATGACTCTTTTTCGAGACATAATTTAATCATATGTTTTTTGTATTCTCAACCAATCATATTTTGAGCATAGAGAAGTGTCATTTATGAGTCTTCTTTCGATCGCTCATGAGATTAATCATTTTTTAATCATCAAGGCGACTCAGAAAAGACTCCTCAAGATGATTTCTGTTGAAACAGTCTTCCAAATGCTTGCAGGGTAGACATATGACTTTCTCAGCTCTTTATACAGATCTATGTCTTACACTTTTTATTGTCTTGCGCTTCAGAGAGAATGTATTTCTGTTAGAGTTATAAGCCTTCGGTTCTTTAGCTACATTAAATAAGTTATCTTTGAGGCAGTTGTTTATCCCTCTTCATAGCAGATCATTGTCTTATATAATCTATTGAGATTTTCGCAAAGCATATGAAGATGAAGAATGTACATCCATATATATATATACCATATATATCCGCATATCTATATGTATATATAGCGATGTATCCATATATCAATGTAACTATTTATCTACATATCGATATCTCGATATATATCTAGATAAATGTATTTTCTACATATCGATATATCTCTTATAATTATCTACATATCTATTTATCGATACTTTATATTTGAAACCTTAACATTGGCATTGTGCACGCCACTTAGCCAAACTCCAACCATTCCACGCACAAAATCTTTCAAGTCTAAGCCAAGTTGTGTTGCCAAATATCGTAATTGATATTTGTTTTGAACATTTTTGGAAAGTGTGCACTGGCTAGCCTGGCCTTAACATGGGCAGCCGCAAAAAAAAAAAAAAAAAAAAAGGAAGAAGAGAAAAAAAAGCCAAACAAAAAATCTGGGCTGTAGCCGCAGCGGGGCAGCCACAGCTCACAACTCACAACTCACAGCTGGTACATGGCTGCCATTAGTCATTGCCGTGCCACGCCCACTGTCCACGCGCCCTCTATTGATTGATTATGCGAACAGTCTGCGTGAACTTGTAAATAGATTAATGAACTGTTGCCCAGTTGCAGTTGCCAGACAGTGAAGGCAGCGAGCCAGGACTCTCTCAGCTCAGCTCTCAGCTCTCAGCTCTCAGCTCTCAGTTCTCAGTTCTTCTGTCTGCTGCAGTTGTTGCCTGCCCTGTTTTTTTTTTTTTTTTTTGTTTCGCCTCTTTTTTGAGTTCTCCTTTCAAATTTGACACGTGGCAGCTGGAAGTCGCCGAAGGCGGCGGCTAAACCGATTCAAATTATGCAATCGTGTGCATGCATAGCGTCGCATATCAGCGCATTGCATGCACCGTGGCACCGATTCCACACAGACTACAAAATATATATACATACAACATCTATATATATATGTATATATAGAAAAAAGGAAATAAAAAGAGTAAAACCAACAACAGCTACAAAAAAATGGAACGAAATACATTTGCTTGTTCCGCGCGCCGCATTTCCCATTTGTCTGCCTGTTTTTTTTTTTTTTTTTTTGGCAAACTTTGAACCCTTTGCCACTCCAGCGTGTGTGTGTGTGTGTGTGTGTGCCATTAAGCCACATTTTAATATGTGTTGGTGTGCTGTGCGCCGTTAGTCGTTTTTATGAGGTCCCTTGGCGCTTGATTCCGCGGCCCAAATGCTGCCAACCGCATTTGAAGTGGCTGCTGGAAATGAAATACGCTACAGCAAACAGTTGCCATAGTTTGCATAACTCAAAAACGAACCAACACACAGAACTCTCTCTCTCTCTCCCACTCTCTCTCTCTCTCTCTCTCTCCCACTCTCCCTCTCTCTCTCTCACTTTATATGTATGTATTTGCGCTTTGCTTTGGCAGAGATATGAAGACATGACTAGCCGCCCGCACAATATATACATATATATACATACCACACACACACATACATACATATATAGGCTACATGGGGACATAGCGGATATTTTAACTTGGTCAATGGGTCGCCCGTTCGGAATTCGACAGACGGCATGCGGCATACGGAATATGGAATTCAGGGTTCGGTTTTGATGGCTGCATGTTGCTTAATCGAGTCAAACGCTTGGGATTCACATTCGAGTTGCTGTGCCAAACCCACACACACGCACACACACATATAGAAATTCCGACAATTCACAAGTTAATACAAATATATTAGACCAGCGCACAGTTGCCAGACTTTGCAGGGCTGCAGCTCTGACAGCTCCAAAACGAAAATGTTGTCAGCACCAGAGAATGTACTAGAGTCAATACTAACTAGCATTAACCAAGAGTATAGTATAGAGGAATATTAATCTATATTTTAAATATATTTAAAAAAAATCAATTTTAATCTCATACTCATATTCTAAGCAATCAAAAAGAAAAGTATAATAAAAAAGAATAAATAAATATATTAAAAATATATTTAAAAAAAAAACTCAATTAGAATCGCATACTCAAATAATTTCAGCAATTTAGCACTTCAGCTGCAGCAATATATTATTTAATATTTTTTTTTACAAATTTATTAGCCTTAGCTCTGTACAGTTTTATAAATATTATACACAAATATTGTCAAAAATTTGCAAAAATATTTAAGTTCATTTTTGATTCAGTCCAATTCAATGCAAAAATTTTAAGCTCATTTTTTGTTGCTTGTTTTTCGGCTCAGTGTAGTAAAAGCAATTTTAACAACTTTTATTATGCAGTCCACTTGGCAAAAAGGGAATGTCCCTGCTATCCAGACCAACAACAACAACAACAATAACAGCAAAAGGCTCGGCTCGGCCAGGCTCAGCTGTCAATGTAAATGTTTTCTGTGTTTTTTTTCTTTTTTTGGTTGCCATTTTGCAGGCTCTCATTGATGAGGTTGAGCATTTTTGTTGGGGCATGCTCGACTTGCTCCCCTCTGCTCCGCCACCTTTGATGGGTTTTAAAATGCGCCCCCATAAATAACGGTAATGACAGATCCTGACTCGCAGTCCTCGTCTTTGGCTCGTATGGTCGACAACAAAAGCAGCCCACACAAAAAAATGAAAACAAAGCGAATGCGAAATCGCAATCACTGGCAAGCCAAGCTGTGGCCGACCAACAACAGCAACAGCAGCAGCAGCAGCAGCAGGAATCTCACCCACCCATCCCATGCGCCGCCTCCTGCTCAAGCTGAGACAAGCGACAAGCGCGCCTTGCACAACCGAATCGTTTGTAGGTCATGAATAAGTCGATTACTAAAACAAACTGACAGCAAAGCAATGAGAGCGAGAGGGAGAGCGAGAGGGAAAAGCCACGCACTGAGCTAGGCCCAGCAACAGTAACAGCAACAGAAATGGAAACATCTCACGCATAGGGCTCAGTGCTCAGCTGCGCCACGCCCTCAGTCACAGTTATAGGCTGACAGAATTTGCATTTTTTAAACACCATTTGTATTAAAATGACGTGCACTCCCACTCTCTCTCGCTCTTTGTTGCACTCCTTTTTGTGAAACATTTAAAAAGCAATTACATAAGTGGAAATTAAAATGAAATTATTCATTTTACCACAATTCTTTCTACAAGACTCGCAACACGCACATACACAAATACATATAAACAAAGCTGCAATTTACTTTCCACCTCCTGCCACTCTCTCTCTTCTCTTGCATTTGTGTAATTTTTGCGGTTTTCATCATTATTCGAGAAGACACCAACTACACAGGCCACAACAGCAATGGCCCCGCCCCCCATCCACAGCCGTGGGCCGACCCCATTTGCATTGGCTCCATTGGCAGCGGTACCTTGTTTGTGACCCTGTTTAGACCGAGAGCTTTTAATTGTGGTTCATTTTGCCTTCGCTTAGCCATTGGCCTTTTCTCATTCTGCTTCTTCTTCATCATTGTTTTCTTTTTGTTTCTTTTTCTGCAGTTTGCTTCGCTCTGGCGCCCCTTTTGTCCGGCTGTCAATGACAATGTTGCTGTCATTTAACCACAATATTTAGCATTATTTTAATTGTTTTTTTCACAACCTCCGAGTCAATGGGCAATATGCAAAAATAGGTTTCGTTCCCTCACACTCTCACGCTCTCTCACTCTCTCGCTGTCTCTGTCTCTGTCTCTTTTTCAACCACTTTGTTTACCACATCGAGACAGCAAACAGTGCAAACAAGCTCCATTGACAGTTTGCTTTGGTTTTGGCATCCTGCTCTATGCTGCGCTTTATCATTGGAGTCTGTGCATAATATTATTTATTATCATAGCCTGAAGCCATTCCATGATCAGCTTTGAGTGATCTTATTGAGGTATAGAAGCAGAAATTTATTATTTATGTTCAATTTTCTTCACTGAAATTACAAAATTTAAGTAAATTTGGAACTTAAACTTAAATTAAATTGAAAATTGATATTGAATTAAAAGTTAGTATTAAATTAAAAATTTAATTAATAAAAAAATATATCACATATTTTAAAATAAAAATAAAATAGAAAATTATATAACAATTTTTTAAATTAATTTTGTAACTAATAAATGGTATAAATTTAAATTTATTTGTTTACTATTTCCTACACAAAAATTAAAGTAAACAAATGTGAGTCAAATTTAAAATTAAATTAAAATAAATATTAAATTACATTGTATAATATAAACTTTTATTTATTTGTGTACAATTTCTTATGAAGAAATTAAAGTAAAAAAAAAAAAATCAAAAACAAAAAGATGCAAATTTAAAATTAGATAAAAAATAATAAATACAAATTTAAAATTAAATAAAAAATAAAATAATACAAATTTAAAATTAAATTCAAAATAATAAAATACAAATTTAAAATTAAATTAAAAATAAAAATATACAAATTTAAAATAAAAAAAATATTAAAATTAAAATACAAATTTAAAATTAAAAAAAAAGAAGTTAAAAAAAATTAAAATTAAATAAAAAATATAAAAAAATACAAAATTTTAATTTAAATAAAAAATACAAATTTAAATTTAAATAAAAAATACAAATTTCAAATTAAATAAAAAAATATAAAAATAAAAATTTTACATTAAATAAAAAATAAAAAAATACAAATTTAATATTATATAAAAAAAATAAATTTAAATTTAAATTGAAAATACAAATTTAAATTGAAATTCAAAATTCAAAAAGTCAAAGTTAAAATAAATAATTAAAAATGTGTAATAGCAACAATTAGATATATTTTTGCGTAGTTTTTTTTTTTAATGAATTTAATAACTACATAATTAATTTGTAACCAACTAAATTTATAACATTTAATGCCAACTGGCAGTGCCTGCAGCTGTGCACAAACTTTATTATATATTATGCAATATATTGCAGTTCAAGTATGCTAATCACAGCCTCTTATGTTGCTTCAGCCTGCTATTTTTTTTTTTTTTTTCTTTAAGCTTTCCACCTAACTGCTGCCGCTTTAATGGGCACATAAATAAATGTCAAATGTGTGGAGCAAAGGCATTTGCTCCCTTTGTGGCTCTGCCCATTTGTTCAATATAATTGTTTTTTATTTGTTATAAATTTTGCAGCATTTTCGGCTTATTTCATTGTTGAAGATGGGGACTGTCAATTGTCATTGTTGTTGTTCTTGTTGTTGTTGTTGGAGTAGCTGTTGCAGGCACAGAGAGGGCCAAACGCCATGTAGACCAGGCAATAATATTTGTCACCCCTAAGAGTATGTACTGCAAAATTATTGACATCAAAATTACAAGCATTCTATACATGTGTGTTTGCTGGTGTGTGTTTGTGCCTGTCGTGTGCTTATGGCTTTGTTTGCGACGTGCCCTGCTTTGCTTTAATGCCACAACTGCCGCACAATCAGTTACAGTCTCAGCTGTCAATAGATTGTTGACATTTTTCTTTATATTTTCATATCTCATATACGCACACACACACACAGGGCCCAGTCGTATGTGTGTGTGTGTGTTGCCCACTTTTTGTGTTTACTGCTAAAATCTGCCAATTTACTCGTTTACGTTTAGGCTTTATGCCCAGAAAGGGAGCTCGTCTCCTTTCTGCCTGTTGTTGTTGTTGCTGCAAGGCAGAGCTCTGATGGCAGGACCATCATATGTATGTATATCGTGACTGCGGGCCCTTCGTGTGGGAAATTAATATCTGTGTCATTTCTTTTTTCTCATTTTGCTCAGTTTTTCTTCTCTTTTTTTTTTTTTTTTTTTTTTTTTTGGGTTAATAAGGCTAAATTGAGAGAATGTGCGACGCACTTAATTATCATCATATTTATTGTCTTTATTTATGACTGGGGCCATCGGAGGGTGAGTGAGAGGGAGGGAGCAGTGTGAGTTAGAGTCTCTGATGTGCGGCATAAAGCGAGCATTTGCTGTTTAGCTTGTTTTTTTTTTTTTATATTTACACACACTCTCTCCCTCTCTCTGTCTGTCTCTCTCCCTCTCTAGCACATCTATATGTTAGGGTCACATTATTTGCAATCATTATTTATGATATCTTTGTACACAATTTGTATACGAGGCAAGACGAGAGAGAAAGCAAAAAGCAAGCCAGATATAATTGAATCGACAGCAGCAGCGCAGAGATTTTGGTATGGAATATATTTAATTAATTTATATAGTGTACATATATGCATATATACATACATTCTGTACCATAATCTCTTCTCTGCTGCTGTCGACATAATTATATATATTAAGGTATATATACTTGTATGGCTACATACATCCTTACTTATATTTATCGCAAGATTGACAAACCAATTAATTATATATATTCTATATTGCTTTTGAGCTTTTAGTCAAGTAAAACAAACTTAAAACTCAAATTGAATTTTATATTAATGCATGTATATATTCAATTTGAGCATCGTGTGCTCTGTGTCAGTCTTAGCAAAACTGAGTTTCGTTACCTGTGTTCATTAACAAATGAAGTTTCTCTTTGAAGACTTTAGCAAATTCGTTTCTGCCAGACGTATTCACTGAATGATTTTTAGTTGTCTAATCTAATCGAATGACTCGCACAACTGTCTAGCCCATGACAAACAAATCGAGTTGGCTTCTAGCTACCTTTAACTTTTGCCCATCCCAACTTGGCTGTCAACTGCTGCTGCCCGACTCCTGCTGTCCCACTCCTGCTGCTGCCCGTCTGGCCTCAATAATTTGACTGTAACTTTTTTTATTTCAATTTAATGGCTTGCCAACATGGCTGGGAATCAATTAGTTTCCCCTTTTTTGCGGCCGGCTGCGTTGCCCACAAAAATCGTAGCAACTTTTCATAGCCATGGCTGATAAATTTGGTTTTCTGTTCTTTTTGGGCCAAATGATGTTCAACTTTCTTGCAGCGAACAACTTTGAGGTTTATAGCTATGCCAGAAGGAGAGCCCAACTTTCTGTGTACGTTAGTTAAATCGAGAATTTCGAAAGTGAAATCAAAATAAATCGAAAGAGTTTTGTGATTTTTGGTTGGCAATTGATTTAGTGATTGACTGATGACTGACTAAGTTGTGGTCTGAGTGATTGTGCCTAAAGAACTAAGTGATTAACTGATTAACTGATATTATTCAGCAATCAGAGAGAGAGAGAGAGAGAGAGAGAGAGGAGAGAGAGAGAGAGAGAGAGAGAGAGAGAGAGAGAGAGAGAGAGAGAGAGAGAGAGAGCGAGAGAGAGAGAGAGAGATCATGATTTGCTCAGCTCTCTTATAACATTCTTTTGATTGCTTTGCCTTTTTGCCTATGTCGGATCGGTTGCAGAAGTAAAAGTCAAATGAAATCTGTGCCGCGCTCTGCTCACAAAATTATGCCCAGTCAGAGACATGTTTTCCTGTTGGAACAGCTTTAAAACAATGACAGCAAGAAGCAACAACAAAAGCAATGCAAACTTTTTCTGTTTTCCAGCTCTCATATTTATTTTTTTTTTGTTTGCTGTTGTTGAAAAGCACCCAGGTGCACGAATGCCAAGCAGCAGGTAAAAAATACAGCAAAAAAAAAAATAAAAACCTGGAACTGTAACAGAAACAGCAGCAGCAGCAGCCGTACAAAATTTACATAACAAAAAATTTGTCAGGACTTGAAACGCGGTAGGTGACACGTGTCGACATAAGTAAAGTAAATACATTACACACACACACACACACATACGCACACTCCATTTAAATATGTGCGTGTATGTGTGCGGCGGACATCAGGCAGCCACTGGGCATAAAAGTCTTAAGAAAATGTTTGCTTCAAATTGTTGTTCAAGGGCCGCCGTCGGCGTCGTCAACTGCAAGTCTAAGACTCGCTGCCAGGTAAATGTATGCATCATCATGTCTGGATTAACTTAACCAAAGTGCAGAGAATACAACAACGTCAGTGACACACGAGTGCGCGAGCAGCAAAGAGCGAAGAGCGAACAGCTGATGGTGCAAATGTGAGCAGCAAATGCGAAAAACAATGAAAATTCCATCATGAAACCTTAAGACACCAGCAAAGCACATGCAAAAATGCTGAAATCTGCAATGTGAATGCTAGTTTTTGTTGCATATAAAAATAAATTTAATTTGATAGAGAAATAGACGAAGCAATGCAAGCATAGGTTGAGCTAGGTGCTGTATCTTCTAAGAAAAGTCTATTGAAAAATAAAATAAATTTAAAGTAATATGGAAATAGAACGAATGGGTGATATATAGTATGATATATAGTAGAATTGATGAATATACTTGTATATTACGAATATGTTATCTTTCTAACAGATATGTAAGGTATATCTAGTAAAATATTATTTACATTATTTTATTCATAAAAGAATCAAATTTATTTTATTTAAAGAAATTCATCTTTTTTTCTGTAGCAAAATTATTCTGGAATTGCATTTTATTTACTAGAAAATTCATATTTTTCCTCCATAAAATGATTTTGTTTATTATAAAAAAATGAAAAAAAAAAAATAAAATAAAATAAAATAAATAAATAAATGAATATAGATTGCATTAACGCCTTTAGCTTAGAAGTTTTTGTTATGTAAATATTTATTTAAAATGTAAACATATAGAAAACAAAAAAATAAAATATAATTTAAAAAAAAATAAATAAAAATAAATATATATTTATATATGTATATCATATTAACAAGTAATAAAAACAAAAACAGATGTATATTTATATATATAAAAACATCGTTAAAGCAAGCACGAAATAGGCATTCGAAAATCTCAGCGCGTGTGTGTGAGAATTTGCTTCGGCTTGTTATAAAAACGTAGCATACTTTTGAGCGCAATTGGCCAGGGACCGTAGGCCTAACGATTTATAAGGCTTTATTAAAAGTGGGCCACATAAAACAGTCAGTGGGATCATAAAATATATGCTTTTCATGTGCGCATTACGCATTCCGTTCATGAAATGCGCAAAGTTCTATGAGGGCAACGCCACTTCGGCGTGTCGAAAGCCAATTTTTTATGCTCCCAGCTCGCTCTCTCTCTCTCTCTCTCTCTCTCTCTGTGTGTGTGTGTGTGTGTGTGTGTTGCTGCACGCTGACATGCTGACGGAAACATGCAGTGTACGTGCAGAAGCAGCAACAACAATGCAAAAGGCATTTAAAATCATTCAGAGTCGCGTCGCAGCGTTGTCCTTGCCGTTATTTGACAGACATTGCTGCAAAGACTTAAGGAAAGTTTACAGCCCCAGACATTTGTTGTGGGCTTATAAATTGTCTGTGCGTGGGCCAAGGTATCTGCTCTGTGTAGTGTCTGCTACGTATGTTCTCTCTCTCTCTGTGTGTGTGTGTGAATGTGCTTTCAGTGTGGCAAAGACAGCGTCGTGACGTCGCACTTTGTTGTTCTCGTTCCTGGTGGCGTCGCGTCGATTGCTGCAGTGTCAGCGCCTCACAATGCAGGACAACAGCAACGACGATGACGACAAGAGCAACAGCAATGGCAGCACAGCAACAACAATCACGAAAGACAACAACAGCGAGAACATAAAACAGAGAACACGGAACACGAAACACGAAACACGTTAAGCGCATTGCCATTTGTGCCACATCATGAAGAATGCCAAGGACCCGTGGAGCAGCGTGTGAAGAATTGCCTCGGGGCTAAGCAAGGGCAACGGGCAACATTTTGTCGACTGTGCGGCAAAGGGCTGAGACTGTAGATACAGCTGGAGCTGGAGCTATGACTGGGGCTGGGGCTGGGGCTGCGGACTGGGGGCTGGGGCTGTGGCGTTGCTTGCATGGGAATGTCTAAAGCTGCTGGCACAATGCAGACAGCTGGAAATGTTGTTCGATATTGTAAATATGCTTTGTGAAATCGCCGATGGCTTAAGATGGATTTTTTTTATATACATTTATTTTATTTTTCTTTTTGCTGCTGCTGCTGCTGCTGCTGCTGCGGCTGCTGCTGCCTTTAGTTCGTCTTGAATGGCGGCGACGTCAAGGGATGATGGGAATTTCAATTGATTAGTCGATAAGGTTGATTGATGTGTGGAACATTAATGGGATGTCAACGAGCACACACTAATGCACTGTCAATTGCAACTATCAATTCCATTTCACCATTCAGCCAGACATACCTGTGAGCTAAATTTCAATTAAATTATACAAGCAACCATTTAGGTTGTGGCAACCAATCGATTAACATTTTTTTATTATAATTATCTATTTATAAAATAATCGACATTTATTTGAATTAGTTTCTCAAACTAGCAGTAGCTTGAATAACATTTAGAGTAATTAGAGGCAAATTAATAGTTGATATATGAAATCGAAAAATCTAAATATGAAATATTAACAAATTAGGGAGTAAAACTTTGTATAAAGAAATTTTTATTATTTTTGTTTGTATTTTAATAATTAGCAACGTATTTTAATGTTGCTATATATTTATGATTTCTTTTTTATTGTGGACTTGAATAATTTATTCCTTCTTTTATTATTATTATTTATTTAAGTGTTTGAAAATTAATTTGTAATCAATTATAATTATATTTATATTATATTAATATTATTTATTATATATATTTGAATTTTTCAATTTTAAACTAATTTTATATATCGAATAAATATTTGAATTTTTTAATTTTCCTATTATTATTTATTTAATAATTTTTAATTTGAGAAAGTATTTATTTATTTATTATTTTTTTTTTTAATATTCAAATTTGCAAACTAATTTTTTATTTTGAATAAATATTTGAAATTTTTATTTTGTATTTATCTTTTATTTATTTATTTATTTATTTATAAAGTAATATATTAGTTATAAAATATAAATTTTGAAATAAAATATATGAATAAAAAACAATTAAATTAATAAATAATTAAGTAAATACATTAATAAATGAATACATAAATAAATAAATACATATATTATACATATATTTATTTATATATTTATTTACTTGATTAATTATTTATTTAATTGTTTTTATTCATTTAATTTGATTTCAAAATTTATATTTTATAACTAATATTTTATTTTGAATAAATAATTGCAATTTGAATTTGAATAATATTGCAGCTCATATATTTTAAATTTTGTTATAAACAATATATTTTTTTATTAAATATATTGAACCGAAATTATCTTTTTTTTTTATACATATATATTGTTTTATTTAATATAAATGCTTTTCTGCTAAAAGAGTTATACTTTTATTTTTAAGATGAATAAATATTAAAGTTTATTTGATGAACATTTCTTAAATACATTCAGTCATAATGTATTTATGAAACTGTTCTTAAAGATTAATATATGCTCTTAAATTGAATATTTGTTCATCTAAATATTTCGAAATATGTATATAATCTCTTGACCCTGTTGATCCAATGTTTTCAGTGATGTATATAAATTTATTTATTGATTGCAATTCAGTTAATCCTTCTTCTGTTGCCTACAATCCAGAGTCTCAAATCAATTTTAATTGAAACTCAACTCTGACTGTGACTCCCTCAAAGCTGTCCCTTCATCTTCACATCAAATTAAGTAAAGCTGACTCTGGCATGAGCCTAAGCTCATTGTGTTCACGAGGCGTGTCTAGCAATTGAACTGCCAATTAAAGAGAAACCTGAGCGAGGGGATGGCTCTATAGCTTTAATTGTGTGAGTGTGAATAGGTGTCTCTTTGTGTGTATAAGTGTGTGTGTCTTTGGCATGGCACACAAATTAACTATTCGCGATTGTTTTACACGTCATCTTCGTCTCGTAATTGCCATTGTCATTTACCCTAGCTCTGGCGACTAGTTAAGACAATGCAGCTACAGCCATTATCTTGGCTCTGCATACATCTATGTGTGTGTGTGTGTTGACTGGAAGTTGCTTGTTTTATGCCAGCCATTTAACAAGTTTATTGCTCTATCCTGCAGCTGAGAGTTGCGTATTTGCCATCGGCTGCTGCCGCTGACGTTGGTGTGAGTGCAAATGAGTAAACTTTAGCTTAAGTGGACTGAAAATTGTTTCAATTAACAGCCGGATCGTAAACAACAGTAGCAACAGAGGGAAACAGAGAAAAAGAGACAAAGAGAGAGAGAGAGAGAGACACAGAGAGAGAGCGGGAGATAAGCTTGTGTTTGTATAGAGGTATTTGCCAAGGATTATGAGTTAACTTTGATATCAAATTCACAAATTGCCATTCATGCGAGCTGAGCCTCAACTCAAAGATTTATTTCACCGTATTACCATGTGTCGAGTATGACAAGAGGCACTTTTGAAAGCAATTAAGACAAATACTAATTGCTTACTTAAGCCCCGATATACTTACCTAAATACACACACACACACACACACACATGAATACACACATATATGTAATATGTATATATCTAGTATTTATATATATCTAGTACTTAAGATTGAGTGTGTCTAACCATAAGACGTTGTAGCCTTTTGTATGTGAAAGTCTCTGCAGCTGTTGAAGTGAGAGTTAAAGCTGAGTTGTATGTGACAGAAAATAAGTGAAGAGTGAACGTATTCAAATCGTTTCAAACGGTATAGATATACATATATGTTTATAAACATAATTTAGTCAGCTCTGTTTGATTGACTGCACAGAGCCTTATTTAAATGTTAAGGTAAGCCAAGGGAAAATAGCTTGCATAGGCCTGAAATCGGTTATGGGAAACATATAAGACCATAATGAGATTTCATAAACAGGTTGAAGAGGCTAAGAGCTCAATTAGTCATTTAACACAAATCGATGCATGTCCATAAATATTCCATTCTTTATAGTTAGCATAAGTCATGACTTCAATTTATGGCAGCTTTAACATTTCTAATTTGACATTACTCGACTTGGCTCAGTTCAAAATATAAAGTGAAGAATATAACGAATTATAACGCAAATCGATAATTATCGATATACAGTATGTGATTCATAATTAGACTAACTCCTGACTTTCACTTGTCGCTGTTTAACATTTATAATTTATCATTAACTCAAGACTAAATGTAAAGGGAATAATAATTTGAACGCAAATCGATAACTATCGATATACAGTAACTTGTTTAACTTCCTACTGCCATTTCCATTACCATAAGTCTAAATAAAAAGCAAAGAATTCATATTTAAAGCAAATCGATAATTATTGATAGGCAGTCTTTAGCTTAAAGTTAGTATATGGCACTGCTTCATTAGCAATACTTTCTGATTTCTGTGAGCAATCTGAAGCTATTCTCTGTTACACACATATTGATGCCAAGCCATGAAGCAAACGCAGAAACCGAAGCAGACCAAGAAACGTAGCTGAAGTAAAAGACGAGCTCGTAGTGAACAACAGTTGCAATGGCATGCAGAAGTATTAGTAGATGTTGCAAAAAGGAATAAACAAATGGCTCAAGCACGTGACTCTCCTAGTCTGCTTTATCCTCTCCCCAGCCCCAGCCACGCCCCACTTGCTGAGGCAGTGTGTCCAAGCGCTTTTCACATGCAGCAAACACATGTATGTGCAGCTGTCCCACTGAGCTGTTGTTTGGTTCGCTTTGGTGCTCGGCTGCATTGTAATCGTCACGGCAATGGCGTTTGGGTATGAGCTGGAGTTGGAAGCGTTGCAAAGGCAATCCGAGATGCAGTTCAGTTCCAAGTAACAGCCAAAGTAGAAAAGATGTTAGAGCTGTTGTTGTTATTGTAGTTGCTGTTGTAGACGCCTTTATGGTTGTTGCTGCTGCACAACAGAAGAACTTTGAGTTGTTTGTTTTTGCTTTGTCATGTGTTGACACATTTTTACTATAACAGTCGCGTCTGTGCACATGTGTGTGCGTACGTGTCTCTGTGTGTGTATGTGTGTGTGTGTGCCAAACCGGAAATTGCAAATGCAACAAGATGTTCTGCGGGAGTTGCCACATTGTTTCTGGTTGCCACATATCCACAAGACCAGAGCACAGCAGCTGCAACAACCTGCTGCCTCCTGCTGCCTCCTGCTGCCTCCTGCAGCCTCCTGTTAGCGTGTGTAAACTCTACCACAATCCACACGGAGAGTTTATGTTGAATGTTTGAGGTTGATTTAAGGGTTTACCTAATCCTTGCTTAAATAACTCGTTTTTTTGCTACAAATTTTATTTTGCCTTAAATTGCTTACCTTTATATCAACTTTAAGTTAAATTACATTTCACATGTAAATTGTCTTTTATTTGCCAGACTTAATTAAATATTTTATTTAAACTTAAAGTTTCGTTCTGAGTTTGAATATATTTGTATATGTTTTGTATACATATATCTTGGGTGCTCCGCTTATTATACATCCTTGGTTAGTGATATAGAGGAAGATATATCTTTGCAATTTCAATTGCTTATTAAACTGAATCCATTTGTTATTTTACGATTTAATACTTTTGCCAGGCTCAATAGATTTAAGTCGAAATAAAAAAAAAATATATATATAAAATTTTTTCAACTATTCCAGTTTAATTTATATGAAAATATTAGGAGATATGAATGTCAAAATGAATATATAAAAAAATTATAATAATAAAATAAAATCAATAAATAAAAATAATAAATAACATGAAAAAAAAATAAATTAAATTAAATAAGGACAATAAATAAAATTATTTAGTAAATAAAATAAAGTAAAATAAAATAAAATAAAAAAGAATAAAATAATTATTATTTTTATAAATTTTATTCTATTCTTTTTTATTTCATATTATTTGAATTATTATTTTTATTAAATTTTTTCATTTCATTTATTTCCTTTTTTTATTTTGTTTATTATTTTTTTCTTTATTTTATTTAGTATATTTATGAAAAAATATCATTTTTTATTCATTTTATTCTAATACAAAATCTTTATCAATATTTTAAAGAGATTTAGATTTATTATTATATATAGTTTAATTATCACATATATTTATCATTAATTACAATAATAGTAATAACAATAATTGAAAATAATTTATTATTTAAAATACAAATTTTTAATGAGTTTTTTGGTCTACACAAAATTCTCATTAAATCTGTAATTTTTTTAATACACATTTAATAGTGTATATAAAAGTCTTTCTTTTTTTTTTTTTTTTTTTTTTTTTTTTTAGTTAGTCTAGTCTCTCGCAGTTTTACATGTTTTTTAATTAAACATTGTTAGCCCAATGCTTGCCACGTGTAGCAGCATCAAGCAGAGCTCTGACTCTGCAGAGCACACAAATTTTTGCTAACGCCGCAAAGTAGCAACACGTTTGCCATATGTGTTTGGCAGCGTCAGGTCGTTGGCCATTCGCTACAGCTACTCTCTCTCTCTCTCTCTCTCTCTCTCTCTCTCTCTCTCTCTCTCTGTCTCTCTCTCTCCCTGCCCGTGGGCAGCAACTGCATCAACAACTTTTTAACCAACTTGCCAGCCAGGCTAACAAGACCACAGCCAGGCTGAAGGATGAGACGCTGAGGGAGATTGAGGCTGCGGACGACAAGCAAACTAACTAACTCGACGCTCGCCAATTGTTATGTACCGTTATTGTTGCAAGAACTGCGAGAGACAGACTGAAAGGGCGAGTCGAGCGAGAGGGAGAGGCAGAGAGAGAGAGAGAGAGAGAGAGCGAGAGAGCGGTACGATAAAGAGCGTTTTGCTTTGTCCGCGAAATAATTTTATTTTATTTTTTGTTCATTTCAAAAATGAAAAAAAAAAAGAATAATAAATGTAAAAAAAATAAAAAAAAACTTGCACAGATTTTTGGAAAGCGTTAATGCAGCTACCCTGCGGCTGCTGCTGCTGCTGTTGCTGCTGCTGCTCCTGCTGCTGCAGCTCATCCTGTCGCATATCCTTAGCTGTTTGACTGTATTTTGTGGTAGTGGTAGCAACCACTGCTGCCGCTGCTGCTGCTGCTGTTGAACGCTTTATGGCCGTCGCCGTCGCCGTTGGACCAGTTTTGTGTCTGCTCGTGTGTCTGCCAAGTTTTTATGCCATGCAGCTAAATAGTTGGCAACTTTTTTATGTTGCTCGACGAACCCCCCTTAAAAAATCTCTTACACTGTAAATTGCACACAAATTGGCAGCACTTTTTACAGCGCTGTTGTGGCTGCTGCTGCTGCTGCTGCTGCTGCTGCTGCTGCTGCTGCTGCTGCTGCTGCCGCCGCTTCTGCCTTTGCCTTTGACAACTTCTCGCCCGACAGCGGCAGCGGCAGGAGCGAACTTTTGTGATTGGCCACTGGCTTTTAATAAAAACTCATTTTAATAAAACTAAGACAGTTCATTTTCTTCTTCATCGTTTTGTTTTGTTTTTTATTTCTATTTTATTTTTGTTCAGACATTTTCTTACTTCCGCCGCAGCAGCAGCAGCTGCACTAAAATTAAGTGTTGGCGGTTTGACTTTTCTTTTGTAGCTGTGCTTCCTTTGTTTTCCTCTGTTTTCACTGTTTACTGTTTGTTTTGTTTGCTAACTGCCAAATATGTTTCGTTTTTTATATTGTTTGCTCCAAATTTAATTCGGGCTTTTCTCTTTGTTCACATTTCCAAACATACATGAGAACAAAGCTCGGTCGCTCGCTCCCTGATGTGTGTGTGTGCAGATGCCCAAAGAACAAAAGCTGAACGAATTGTTCTTATATCCTTCAAGTGCACTTCAAGTTTGAGCATTCGACTTTGCTTGGCTATCATAAATAATTGCCGTTCTAGTACTTGTTTATGCATATTATAGAAACACATAAGATGAAATCTTTATTTGAGAAATTTTAATTTAAATAGAATTTGATACGACAGACGGGTGTTGGCTAGCAATAAAAATATGAGAAATATATATAAGAAAATGAAATATAATGAAAATCATATATGCATAAAATATATCTCATAGTTTTGGTATAGGTATAATTCTGACTTCAAGCTTATTCACAAGCTATTTGTTCTACATATAACTATGTATTTAAATATACATATGCAGTTTATATATATCTAGTTCCAAATGCGTAAGCCACTTTAATATGCATATGTATATATACTATATATGTGTGTGTGTGCATTTGCTTCCATATGTTGTTTCGCATTCCATGTTTCATCATAAGTTGTGATTCCCAGTTAAGCTGACGTTGGAGTTGAAAGCCAGGTGGAAGCTGCTTCTGACGCACGTTTATTGCCTTTCGAGGCACGTAGTAGGCACACACGCGCTGAAACTTTATACATACATACATACATGCATATACATATGTATGCATATTTCAATAACAGCCTCGCTAGCTGACTCTGTCCTTTGCTCTTTGCCCTCTGCTTTCTGCTTTCTGGCTACTGGCACAGCACGCATGCAACTTGGCCAGCTTGCACTTGTTTATCATTTATTACTGCAGTTATCTTTTTGCCTTTCTCTCTGTTTGCTCATGTGCATTGCCAGCCTTTCTATTTATTTTACAGTGTTTTTTCTCGCATATATATTTCATTATGGATGCATGCCAGCGATATATGAGTAAATATGCACAGACAGACAGACAGACAGACAGGCAGGCGGCTATATGCCTCGGCACATAAATGTGTTATGTGCTCTCCCAAGCTAACCTATGCCTATGTTATGCTTCTTAGTTACATATACACATATACATATGCATATATATGCATAAATATATATGTATGTATGTATTGCTCGCACTTTTGCCAGCTCGCTGACTGGCAAAGCTCGCGAATGCAATAAAGAGTCTACAAGAAGCGAGAATTCTAAGCGATTAAAGACGAATATGAATGATACCCTAGCAATGCGTATGACTGTGGCTCACTTCGGAGCTAAGCTCACAGCACAGTTTGCCTATATTTCGCCAAGAATGCGGTATACTAGACCAGTGCATGCTCTGTTTTTGCAGAATTCTAATGGGTAAAATATCAAAAGAAATATCACAAGACATAAGACTTGCATTGCTTTAGCTCTGATATTTAAAGTGAACATTTTCGTTATATAATAATTAGAGTTTGCCAAATAACTGAACTCATCTCTCAAGATCATGAGTTAAGAAAAGATACAAATAGTACTCTCTCATATCCTCTCTCTCTCTTCTAGAAAGCAACGATACGATTGATGCTCCTCGCATCATGAGGTTCAATAGATAACACTGAGTCCAAGAGTCTGTGGAAACGATTTTCACAGTTTCTCTCTGTATGTGCATAGTGAAGAGAACTCTTGCAGTCTAATCAATACCTACACAAAGTACAACTTGCAATTTATAGTACAGGGTATATAGCTAGTCGTGCAATGTTGCCTGTAATTTTTAAGTAAGCAGCAGGCTGTAAGCGGCTTCTGAAGAAAATGCATGGCTCAGCTCCAAAAGGTGGAAAAGTCGCGTTAGGCGCTGTCTGCAAATACATACAAATGCACGTATCTCGCTCGCTCGCTGTCTCTCTCTCTCTCTCACTCTGTATATATATATATATATATATATATTATGAGATACATAGATAGCTGAATATATATATATATATATATATATATATATATATATATATATATATATATTCAGCTATCTATGTATCTCATAATATGTTATTCACGCTGTGATAAAGTTCATTAACCTTTTGTCATTTATCTAAATACTGCGTACCCACTGCAGTGGGAAATGTGTAATTGTCTATATTCTGTTTTACACTCACATGCACACATGTACACGTACGCGCATGCACACATGCACACATGCACATGCACATGCTTAGTTCTCATGCAGGCGCTAACTTTGTTTGTTTGTTTGCATTTGGTTCTGCTTGAGTTGAAATGCCTTACACAACGTCGTCGCCTGACAGCCTTTGAGCAACTGTAAATGTGTGTGTCTGTGTGTATGTGTGTGTGTGTGTGTGTGGGCGTCTCTGTGCATTTGTGTGTGTGCGAGTGCTTTAGTCCATAAGTTTATGCTGTCTTTTCCTGTAATGGCTTGAACTTGACTAGGCTCAAAGTCACAAACATTTGCCCACACAATTTATCTGCCAGAGAAAAGAAGAAGAAGAGCAGTCATGAATCGAATTATTATTATTCAATTATTCAAATTATTAATATGCATTTATTAATGAATTTTGAATAGAATTATTATTATCGAATTATTAAAAATACTCATATTAATTTATTTTTATTAGTTGTAAATATATTTATAATTATCTAATTGTTAAAAAGATTAACATTAATATTTTAATTATTGTTCAAAGTTTATTATTTCTTGACATTTTTTGTTTTTATAAAATTCATTTTCAATTGTCGAAAATATTTTATTGTTTATTTTAAATTTTTTGAAATTTTCTTTTTTTTCTAGCTTTTTTTTCATTCAAATTCAGCTTAATCTCGTATTATTATATTTATCTGCTAGCTCTCATACTTCTTGCTTTTGTTAAATTTAATTCAACAATTTGAGTGGGCTTTGGATCTGGTTTATGAATGTGTTAATGCATTTGCGTAAATGTTGCTATTTATGAATGAAACCAAATGAATTTGAGCCGGGGCTGTTTGAATTGGTTTCGCCGCTGCAATCCTTTTTTGATTGCAATTTGCATTTGCATTTGGCAATTAGTTGGGCAGGTGCAAAGCGCACGAATTTAATTCAATTTGCCGCACATTTCACATACCGATTTAATTGCTAATCGATATCGAAACCACAGAATCTCAAAGCTGCTGTGTTATCGCCCAGCTGCCACAATGATTGCATTGCATTGCCAGCTGCCGAATGCCGGCTGCTCTTAATTAAATGTTGCGCAAGCTTTAATATCAGTCAGCCCATACATAAATAATCAAAGCTAAACTTCTCGATTCGCCCTCGGACACGTCGCGATGACAAAGCAGGCATTGAAAAACTCAAATTCGACTTAAATTCTAGCATTGCAGTCGCTAAGTTTATTAATAATTCTTTTTTGTATTACAATGACAAAAGCACACACTTATATATAAATATATATATACAGATATAGAGATATGTATATACGAGGTCTCCTCGAAAAGTAATGCAAATATTGAGTTTTCGCTTTGTTACATTTTCACTGCTGTTTGCTTCGACATCTTTTGACTGCTCTATGATTTTTGGCTACTCTGCAATATAAAGCAAAGAAATTTTGTCAAATTGGAAGTAATAAATAAAAAAAAAAGCCAGGAAAGAAGCTTCAGCCATTGTCTGCACCAAAGCTATGCCTTTTCTGACTTGAGCACACAAATATGGCATCGAAGTAAAAATATGAAACAGTAAAAACAAAAAAACAAAATAAATATAAATAAATAAATAAATAAAAAGAAAATAATAATAATAATAATAAATTAATAAATACAAAATTTAAATTTGAAACAAAAAATAAAAAATTATCTAAAGAAAAAATATATATCCTTAATGAAGACCAAATTTTTGGTCAACTGATGGCTTTGTAAAATGCAAATTATATATTATGAAAAAAAAAAAAACAAAAATTACAAAGATTGATTATAATAATAATAATTATATTTTTTTAATTTGTCTTATACTAAACAATAAGTAAATTTATGAACAATGGTTCAAACTCCAATGAGCTCAATTCATATAAAAAGTAAATAAAAATAAATAAAAATAAATAAAATAAAAAACAAACTAAGAGACAACAAAAAATTGAGCAAATTTATGTTAGTTTGTTTAACAAATAATTTCTTTTCTATTATTATTGTTTTTATTTCTATTTTATTTTTTATTTTTATTTGCATATTTAAATGAAGAGCTAACAAATTCAAAATGATTTCCTATCGTATCTATCATAGATTTCCTCGTATATATAATAAAATTTTTAAAGAAATTTTTATAAACAACCAGTTTAATGAAACATAATAAACTTGCAAGAACTTTAACTTCAAAGCATTTAGAGATTTGTGTTTTGAGCCAATAATGTTTGCTTGTTTCAGAGAGTCTAAGTTTATTAACATAGATATGTTCTCAACAGCGAAGTTTATGATAGTTTATGATATATGAGAAAGAATCGCTAGATAAAATCTCATTAAATTGTCTTGGCAAGTGAAAAGAGAAGAACTACGGTCTGGGTGGGTTTCAGTGAGACTTCCTTCATTAACATACATTTTTATTGTGCTTGCTATTTAGTATATATATATCTGTATATATATAGAACTGTTTGATCAACAAATAGTTGAATACTCGTAATCTATTCCTCTGTGAATCTATTCCTTGTCCATTTTCAAGTCAAAGCTTCGCATCGAATGACAACTTCGATTAACCTAAACAATCTTATTATTATATATGTCTAGCACTGCTATTACCTTGAAAGCCACTCAATCTGTACATTCGATTTTTATTTTAAATTAAAATAAAGCAAAAGCAAGCAGAGGAAAAGTTATTAATTGATGTTTAGCAAACACAAAAAAAAGATCTCTGCGCTCGCCTCTAATGTTGCACATTTATTGTATTCTCTGTGTGCAGTTACAGTCACAGTCAGAGTCACAGTCACAGTCACAGATACACTCACATTCACACTCACTCACTCACTCACAGTCATCGTCTGCTGTCCGTCGTTCGTCTGTGTTGCAGTCACGCCATCAATCGCTGCTTTAGCGGCCTCTGCCGCTGCCTCTGCGCTTATCGTCTAGCACTCAGTGTGGGGGCCTCACGATTTGGTGCACCCAATCGACCCATAAACCCAGTTATTTACTTAGAAGCGCCTTTTAACATTTTTATGCTGTGTGTTCGTGTGTGTGTGTGTGTGTGTTTCTTTTTTTTCTCTGCCTGTTCTCTGCGCATTCTTCGTCTGTGTTGGCTCTTTTTAGCCGTACGGCAAGTCAAGCAGCCGCCGCGGCGCAGTTGGCGGCTTTTTGCATTAAATCAGCGCCTGCAACAATAATCAACAACATGCAGCGGCAGTGAGAACTTCGACCGCAATGAGCGTTGAGGGCGTGGCGGAGCAGAAGGTGCAGCAGAAGGAGCAGAAGGAGGCACAGTCCAAGCCAACGACGTCCTGTTTCGGTCCGCTTCGCTTCGCTTTGCCTCACCTCGCAGCGCTCCGCCCTGACCTGACAATGCAGTGAAACCAATTTCAATTGCAATTCGAACTCCAATACGGGAATTCGTTTCCATTTGTTGCAATTGCCGCCCAGCCTAACCGCAATAAAGGTAGGCTGTGGGTTGTGTGGTGCTCAGCGTGCATAGTTCTTGTTGTTGTTGTTGTTGTTGTTGTAGGCAAGAATTGATTCGCGGCACAGGTACATGCAAATAAGGTCAAAGTGCTGCTGCTGCTGCTGCTGCCAATCGGGGCCCCTTGCAATAGGCTTACGCTGCGAAAATCCAAACCAACAGCCCCCGAGCCCGCTGAACAGGCCCAATTGGATGACTACGACTAAAAGGAGGTCTCCATGTGAGCGGTGGCCCTTGCAGCCATGCTTGTTTGTCACATGCACATTATGAGGCTGACATGCAGTGACTATTTCATCAGATCCAATGAAAACCAAATTCATAAGCTTAAAAAAATATATATGATATTTAGGGCAAGAAAGAAAAGCTTGAAATAACTAATTAAATTATGTAAAATTATAAATATATTTAAAATAAAATATAATATTAAATATAAAATAAAAATATAAAATAAAAATATAAAATAAAATAAAATAAATAAACATATTTATATTTTAATATATATTTTTTAATTTTTTATAATTTATTATTAAATAATAAATAGCGGAGATTGAAGGCAAGAAAGAAAATCTTGAAAAAAATTATTGGAATTTATATAAAAAACATATATTATAAATTAAAATCAAATATTTATAAATAAGAAATTAATTTTTGAATCAATTAATTTTTTAAATGTATTATATTTTAGTGTTAAATTGAAATAAATAACTTTAAAAAATTTAATCTAGCGGAGATTGAAAGCAAGAAAGAAAATCTTGAAATAAATAATAAAAAAAATAAATAAAAAAATATAATAAAATATAAATAAATAAAAATATTTATTATTTTATTTTATTTATTTTTTTTTAATATATTATTTTTTATTTTTAAATTTAAATAAATAACTAAGAACAAATCTAGCTATAGTTGCTGCTAGTGCAACTATCCAGCGCTAACTATATTTGATCTTTGGTTCAATTTAATCTCAGCTCAATCTGTGCATATATCTGCTTATATATCATTTATTTTAATTGCATATATCCACATTTGCTTGAGCTGCTTCAAGATATCCCATCAAGGTTAATTGCTTGCATAAGTTTTTCATGTTGCCAAATTGCTCTGGGCCCGCTCTAACCACCAAGTTGCTAAATTAATTAGACTTTCAATAGATGCGAATGCGCGATCTAAATCAGAATATTTAAGACAAAATCAACACACACACAAAGCTCAAAGCTCGCGCAACTAACACAAGTCAATGAAGGAGGAAGGCGTGGGGCGTAGGGCGTGGGGCGTGGGTTGGAGTGCGCTACGTGGCCAATCAATAAGCTCGTTCAATTGCTGCTAGCGAACGCTATACAACAATATGCCACTCCACTACCCTTCACCCGCTTAGCGACGACAGGCAAGCTCTGGTGGCAACCCTCGCGCGCGCCGGCACTTGGCAAACATCGTCCCAGAGCCAGAGCTTGCAGCGCTTCGCTTGCTGATATTTTGCATGGCGCACGCTTTGTTTGGCTCGCGCTGCTCCCCGAAACTGTTGTTGCTGTTGCTTTTATTATGTAGCGCCCTATTCGCAAGCACTGTAAATGGAGCAACTGGCGCGGATTGGCAGGAGGCAGCAGCAGCAGCAGCAGCAACAGCGGCAACAACGTCAACGGCTAATTGATTTTATGAAAATGAAATGGCTAAAATGCGCTCTATTTAGCAACGACAATGAATGTGAGAAGCGCAAAGAAGGGCACAGAGTGTAGAGCAGAGAGCGAGAGAGAGAGAGAGAGAGGAAGTGCGAGTGAGGCAACGCAATGTGCTGCAAAGTGGAAAAAAAAGAGAGAGTTACGTGAAAAGTCAGCGAGCGAATATGAATGAAAAACAGTTGGCAGCTTGTTAACGCGGCAACTGCAGTGGCATTTGGGCCCGCTGATGGCATTCAAGCAAAGAATTGCGAATTGAGGCAAGCCCATGGCAAAAGGAAAGCCGAAGCCAGCGCTGAAGGCAATGCTGATGCTGATGCTGATGCTGTAACTGATGCTGATGCTGAATTCGCTTCGTTTCAATCAATTAAGCGCCAATAATTAATTCAATTGATTTCAATTCATTCTCCAGCACAACCACAAGCCATCAGGCAGCAAACCGCCAGCCGCTCAAACGCGCCTCCCGCCCACACCACTGCCCACGCCCACACCCACGCCCACGCAGCCATTCAGCCACTCAGCGGACGGAGCCTGCGACATTAAAATTTTGCGGCTCTTTGTCGTCGATGTCTAGCGCCATTTCGATTTCAAACGCCATTAATTCAGTTTTAAATTTATGGCCTACAAATTGCCGGCGCTGCTCATTTTATGCCACACCCCCCTCCACACACACACACACACACACACACACACATAATGCTTTTTCCCTCCCCCTTGTCGTAACCAAAACGTTTGCCGATTAATTTGTAACAATTTTTCATGGCCTATGGAACTTCTATTTATTACTTATAAAATGCATACACAAAGTACCAAGTGTGTGTGTGTGTGTGTGTGTGTGGTTATATTTATTAAGCCGATAACAGCTGCTGCTTAAAGCCTGGAAAACGAAAAATATATATATTTATATGCATGTAATTAAAGGGAATACCCTAATTAAGCGAGAGCAAGCCAGAAGATGTTTAGGAATTTTCTGTATTCATAAAATTTGTATTTTATTTTATCAGAAGATGTTTGCCTCGCCTAAGAAATTTGCTTTATCCATTGATGCATAAATTTTTATTCTATTTTTTTTTTTTTTTTTTATTATTAATATATTTTTTATTTTATAATTATAAAGTCATTAGATCACTTGGCAATTGGAACTTGATAGATCTGCTAAAAATATATTATAGAAAGTTTATATTGAATTTTTGAATTATTATTTGTATTTAATTTTATATTTGTATCTTAAAGATTTACAGATAATTATTTATCATTTATAATACTGCATTTTTATTTAATATTTATAGAATAAATTGTAAATTATGAAGACAGTTAACAATTATAAGCGAAGCTCTACATCCCTTGAGCTCTAAAGTGTATTGATTGAATTAATTGTGGTTGAAGACTTCAGCTTCAACTCAATCTAAGCTCTGGATCACATTACCAGCAATACTTTAAAATTAAATAATAAATAATATATTTGTTCATTGATATTTACTTATTGTTTAACAGCTTCACTCTCAAGTTAATAATTATTAGCTAAACTCCATTTGAGCTGTAAATCTGCATTAATCATTCTTTTAAAGAATATAAATCGAATCAATTGAATGAGTAGCTCTGTCTCTCTCTCTCTCTCTCTCTCTCTCCTCTCTCTCTCTCTCTCTCTCTCTCTCTTACTGTCTCTCTCACTTGCTCTCTTTTGAAAAGTATTTGCTCAAGCTAACGAACAGCATTTGTGGAGGGCCTAGCTAACGTTTGTGATTGTACTTAAGTTTACCTTAGCCAGCTGCAGGCGGCTAAGACTGAGCAAGAAGACGCTTCTTCTTGGATATGACGACGACGACGACGACGGCGCTAAGGGGCGCCACTTTTAAACAATTTCACACTGTATACTCATAAATTACGACATTTAAGTAGGTCAAATGGAGGAATTTGTGCGGAAAGCGCTTCACAGCGGCCCAAAAAGGGTGTGCAAGACGACGGCGAGGATTGACATGGGCATGCTGATGAGAATGAGGATATGGATGTGGATGTGGCTATGGATGTGGATGTGGATGAGGATGTGAATGTGGATGGGACATGGTGTGAGAAGGCGGCCTGTTGTCGATGCGGCTGTTTTCCATGTTACTGGGTCACTGCAGGCACACAAATTGCGGTGCGACGCCGCATGATGACTGTTAGGCCGGGGGGACGGGGTACGGCGGCAACTTGGCCTGGACTCGGTCTACATAGCGGAAATATGTACAGTCTCAATATAAATGAGCAATGTGTGAGCTCTGGCTCCACTCGAGTCGGCTCGACTCGTTGTAAACTCAAATAAGCCGCAATAAAATAAACTAAACGAAACGAAGCGAAGCGAACCGAACCGAGGAGACGTCGTAAATTGTTGTTGTTGTTATTGTTGTTCCGCTGCCATTGCAGCCGTAGACAATTACGGACAAACAAGTATCCCCCATATACTTGTGCAGTTCGAAAGTGGGTGGTTGGGTTGGGTGGGTTGCCTGGCTGATAGGTGCAAGCCTATGAAGACATTGCTTTACCCTCAAATTCAACGACCTTGTCAGCAGTTTTTTTTTTTGTTTTTTTGTTTTTGCCAGCATTGCCTCGTTGACAGTTTTCCAGTACAAGTTTCCGCAATTGCTGCAGTCAAGCAACAACAACAACAACAAAAACTCCAGTTTTTGCTATAAGCTAATCAATAATTCAGCTGTCCACATGCAGCTATGCCAGTCACATGTGGCACGATTGCATCGACAATGCCCGCATATTTATTCAGTTTTATTTTTACTTTTCATTATTTGCTAAATATTTCAGCAGTGAAATCAAGCAATTGTGTGTGTCGAAGCTTCTTAAGCTACATAAAAAACATAGGCAGAGATGTCTGTCTCTCTCTCTCTCTCTCTCTCTCTCTCTCTCTATGCTATGTCTAGCTCTCGCTCTCTCTCGACTGATCTACAGATCACTCAAGTCTGATTAAATGAATTGAAACTTTAAATAATTTTTCAGTCATGCAGATAATTTGCTATATTTACCAATTGAATTAGATACCAATATATGAATCTTTGGAATTATTTATGAATATATGAATCTATTCAAAATATATTTAATATATATAAAGAGGTTTGGCTTAGCCATAGATGGGTATAACGTCTGCAGAACATTTCCATGTCGCGCTTTAACCACTTGCTGCACACTTCTCACCTTTTATATTATGATAAATAATGCAAACTTCAACTTTAAGTTTATATTATAAACTTTCTTGTATAACATTCACAAGAGCAAGTGATCGAGCAGTGCAGCATATTCACACATGAAGCATTGCCCACTTTAACACTTCCCATTCACTCATATTAATATATTCAATTGATTCACTTTATCATTTCATGCTTCTGCAGGTTATTTCTCATATTTCAAGCATTTATTTCAAGCTCTAGCAGGGTATCTCCACGTCGATCATTGTCTAGTCACACGTCGCTATGTTGCCAACTAACTGGCACAGCTGAAATTTGATTAGCCCGCGCTGCCTGACGTTTTGTCCCGAATGGGGCTTCACTTGATTTGGCCTGCAACGAAACGTGTCAACTCCCGTGCTGCATGCCGCGACGTGTCACGTGTCACGTGTGGTGGCATCTGGCGGCGCTAAACAGGCACGTCGAACATGAACTGTGTTCTCTCCACTCTTATTCTCTCTCTCTCTCTCTCTCTCGCTCTCACTTCTATTTTTTTTTTCCTTCTGATTATTTGCTTTCACTTGCAACTGGCGCCCTTGAACCAAAATCGAATGACCACTTTACTCACTTGCTTAGCAGCAAAGCTGTCAATCAAGCTAGAGCCATGTGTGTGTGTATGTGTGTTTGTGTGTATGTGTATATGTGTGTGTGCTGGACTAAAGCAAGCGATATTATCATTCTGTAAATGCTAGGTTAAAAGAGTTTTTTAAATGAAGATTAAAGAGATTTCGCATGGATATTGTAATAGCATTAGAGAGATTTTTTAATACGAGAAACATTTTTATTTTTTTTATATAAATTGAAAGCCTTTCATTAATGTTAATTGAGATTGACTACACATGTATATAAGCTCTCTAGAGTATAAAAACTAAGTTGACTTCACACTTGCCTAGACTGTAGCAAAAGTATTAAGATTATTAAATCTTGTTAAGTTTGTGGAATATCTCTTAGCTGCATCAAAAAGTTTTTTCTACGTAGAATTAAAAAAAATCATTTGATAGCAATATTTTCTGCCACTAAAGGTATTAGCAAACTTGTTAAAAGTAAAGTAAAAATAAATAAATAAATAGTTAGATAGATAGTAGATAGTTAGATAGTTAGATCATTTGTTTGGCTTGCCCTTAGCATTTAGTCAGAATCAAGCCAAAGGCCAGCCTGTGATTCAGCATTATTTGACTTTCTAATTGTATTTTAATTATTATGAATTATTATAAACATTTGAATTATATTTAGTTTTAATATTAATTATGATTATTAACTACTATAAAAATTATTTAGGATAGCGCAGATATCCTGAAACTTTCTATAATTCATTTCACTTATATTTTATTCAATTTTCATATATTTATTTATTTATTTATTCATTTATTTATTTATTTATTTATTTATTTATTTATTTATTCATTTATTTATTTATTTATTTATTTATTTATTTATTTATTTATTCATTCATTTATTTATTTATTTATTTATTTATTTATTTATTTATTTATTTATTTATTTATTTATTTATTTATTTATTTATTTATTTATTTATTTATTTATTTATTTATTTATTTATTTATTTATTTATTTATTTAGTGATTTAAGAAAGCTTTTACAGCTAGACTTGTTTCTCTCTGTGTAGACGTGACTTTTATCCAGGATAGGGAATTTTTTCAATATTGAGATGAAAATCGAATTGAAGCCATTCGGCAAGTCTGATGGGAAAATCCGTTTGAGTCTTTTAAGTCTTCTCTGACTGAGTCTGCTGACTGAAGTATGCTTGGGGATGAGAAAATAGTTGGAAGTGCTGGACTGTTGATTATTTATTTAATATGTCTTAGGCAAAGGATATGTTGAAGGTTTTTCGAGTTCTTTAAGTACCACTCAGCAATGCTACGACGACTGAGCAGGAGGAGCCGTGTTGGCTGACAATTTGATGCGATTGCTTTGCCTTAATTCCACATCTTGAATATGTATATATTAAATTATGTTTCACTAATTACAAATTTATTGCAAAACTTGCATAAGAAATATAATTAAAAATATATATATAAATATATTTGCCTATCTCTACATTGAGTCTTTGTGGCGCTCACTTTTAGTATACGAATATGAAGTCATTTATATACTATTACTTATACACTTTTATAGACTATGCATGTACTATTAAGCTATTCTCAAAGCTGCATAAATAAACTCTCGTTGCGGGGATGAACGTAACGAGCTCTCAGCAGCATAGCTCCATCACGTCATGATCTATGGCTATATAGGTCGCTCAGCAAACTCACATACTCCATAAATTTGTTATGAAATATATGCTTGTGTATATTGTCGTTCATTTATATTTATATATACTATATGTAGCCACGATTGTAGTCGCTGCAATGGCATTTCATTTCGGATTTGTATTCTACACTTTGCAGTGACATTTGCCTAGTTATTTGCACTCATATTTGCCATTCAAATGTTGTTTTGTGGGACAGGCAAAGCAACAAAAAGAAAGCTACAAAAAAGAGAATAAAAAAACACAACAATGAGCATTCTGGCCATTTCAGTGTAATTTTTAAAAATTTTCACTACAAACACAGATACATTCGCAAGCACACACACACACACTCATATAGTCACACATTCATACACTCATAGACACTCGTTCATTCTATCCATAGGCTTGCTCTCTCGCTCTGTCACAGGCGCACCGAGTATAGCTCTCTCTCTCTTTCTGCCCGGCCACGAGTGCCTCATCATCTATGCCGCACAACCACAGCCAGGCACGTTTCCCCTTTTAACTGCTCACCCTTCAGCCCCCCTTTCGACGACTCCTGCTTTTGCTGCTGCTCCCACCTCCTGCTTCTGCTGCTGCTGCTTCTTCTTCTTCTGTTGCTGCTGTTACCCAATTGCCTCTGCCCTGGCACATTACAAGCCATCGCTCACTACGTTCCTTCCGCTCTGCTTCGAGCTGGCATTCACTTTTACTATTGTTATTATTATCGCAGTTGTAGTCCTCATTGTTATTGTTGTTGTTTTTGTTGCTGCTCGTTGTTGTTGTTGTTGTTTTTCGACGTTGAGCAAGGATCTAGGTCGCTTTTTGAATATATTGTTTGTATCTAAGATTAGTGCGCCAGATATCAGTTTTATATAGCCATACACAATACAATATCATTTGCATATCACTGAGCCAGTCAGCTAGTGAGTCAGTGAGCCAGTGAGTCAGTCAGCCAGTGCGTCAGTGAGTCAGTGAGTCAGTGAGTCACTGACTGAGTGCAAGAGTCACTGATACTTAACCATAAAGAGCGAAAGGGAAAGTTCTTGACACAGTCGAGCCACATTAAAGGTAATCAATGTTGCCAACTGTCTCGAGCTGCGAGTACAAAGCAAACGAACGACTACATACATACATACATATTTGCTTCTTATTTGGGTTTCACTGTTGAGGAAGTCTTGAGTATTGACTTAACATATCCCAACATCAACAACTTTTCATTTACTTAACATTTAAACAGTTTCTGTTTACAGATTTTGTAGAGATATCAAGGAAGTTAACTGCAGAGCTCTTTATGTTCTCTCTTAATGTTGAATATTTTCTATATTACATTTTGTTTTATAATTTTTGTTTATTTTTTTTATTCTATTATACTCTGTTCCCAAAGGAAAAAGAGTATATTGGGTTTGTTTTTTATTTGAAATTTTATTCTATTATATATTTAAGATTTTATGTGGGTGTAGGAGGTTTACTAGGATATTCGACTTATTACATTAAAAAGCTAACAGGCATTTCTATAATACATATATTACATTAGTTATATTCTCTGTAAATTTGTAAATTTGTTAAGCATCCAAATCTCTCTACTTATCTTAAGCAGAAACAAGTCCGGCAAATGTTATAAGCTGAATATTAATCATTAAATTTTATACTAAATTTTCTAAGTGATGAAAAAGTTCTAAAGGTCTTTTGCAATTATTCGCATGCATGCATATACATATGTATATAGAAATATTTATAGAAATATTTGATAATGAAATTTTCTGGTCTGCTTGTTCAGCTATGTAATTTCTCTTTATATTTAGCTGAAATAGAATTAATGCGCCTGGCTGCTGAACATTTAATGAGCTAATTCATATTAGCTATTGTCAGTGCGTTAACAGTTAGTAGAGCCTGTTACACAATAAGCGCAAACATATGTAAGAGAACGAGAGAGAGAGAGAGAGGTTGTGTGGTTGTGGGTGTGTGCACCTATCCAAACACTACATACAATAAATAAGCATTCCGGCTGACTGTGTGTATGCCGCTTCAATTGTAAGCAACGCACTGCCCAAGGCAACAAATAGCAACAATAGTAGCAGCAGCAGCAACAACAACAACAATAGCAACAACAACAATGGCAACAACAACAGCAGTCATAAAATCAAATTACAAACTAATATTACTCACAGTGCGTTTACTTTTCCGTCTCGTTAGTTTTCACTGTCAATTGGCAAGCGCAAACTCAAACGCAAATGCGAATTGCGAGAATGGCACAGACATCAAATTCTATGCTAAAGAGTGAGCGAGAGCGTGGAGCGTGTAGCGTGTAGCGTGGCGTGGCGCATGGAGCGTGAGAGGGAGGGAAGATTGCGAGAGCGAGCTGCAGGCATGGCAAAAGTTGAAGCAAATTACAAGACAAAGACAAGAATAAGCAACAAACAACAGCAAAGAGATTTGTCTGAGCGCGAGTGTGTGTGTGTGTGTGTGTGTGTGTGTGTGAGCAGCTAGTGTAACACAATGAATAATTGTGACGCCGTCATCGATTCGAGTCAAATGACTTGAGCACGAACTCAGTTGGCAATTGAATTGATACCAAATAAAGCAGAAGAAGAAGAAGAACAGAAAAAGGGTCTACAACAGTGACTAAGCAGCTTACACACACACATTGATGGTGATGTGTGTAGAAAAGAGTGAGCGTCTATATGAGACTTCTATGCAGATAGAGTAGTTTGAGGCCCTATTTATAATATACCCAAAAAGGGAGCGTGAGAGAGAGAGAGAGAGAGGAGGAGACTTTAATGAACATTTCAGCAAATATTTTTCAAATATTTGTCAAAGGATAATTTAATAATCAAGCTAAATGAAAATCGCGATAAATTCACGATTTATCAGCTTACGAAGAGCTGCCTTTGGTCAATTCAAATGTTTCAAAATTCTCTTTAACTTTACCTCTGCATAAAATTAATTCAAATTATCTGTCAAAATGTATCACAATTTTAAGACTTTTGGATTTGACATACATAATATTTCTAATTCATTTTATTTATATTTACTATATTATTTTATTTATTTATATATACTATAATACTTCTATTTATAGTAATTAAATTATGTCTGTTTTTTTTTTTTTTTTTTTTTTTTTTTTTTAAATTTTACATGCTTTGTTTATTATAATTAATTATTAAATAGTAAAAATACAATTTCAAAATTTAAAAATGTGAATTTAATGGCAATTAAATAAATATATAGAATTTAAAGAATTATTACTATTTATATTATTACTTCTTTTTTAATTGATTCGTATTTTAATTTTAACATTTATTTGTAATGGGCTTCAGCTGAGCTGAGTATTCTATATGCATAAGTAATCCATGTATGAAAAGCTTTTAAGAGTCAACTTCATATCTCTATTTACATTGTGATTGGAGATGTGATGACCAACAGAAATTAATTAAATAATTAAAATATGTATAAAATATTGATATATACGTTTATTATTTTATTTATTTACTGAACAGCAAGTCGATTGTGATTTACTCGATAAGAAAACTGAGAAAAATATTTTTCAATTTGATATAATTTTTTTCTGCTGTTTATTTTCTTATTCGAAGTGTGCTGAAGGTTTTCCTTTATAGGCTCTGTGCATGATTACAAAAACTATATTTGCCTATGCTTAATTTACTTAATGTCTCTATATTTCATTCTCCCATTCCCCCCCTCTCGCTCTCTCTCTCTCTCTCTCTCTCTCTCTCTCTCTCTCTCTCCTCTCTCTCTCTCTCTCTCTCTCTCTCTCTCTCTCTCTCTTTGCCTTAACAGGTCTGCCATTGCTCCTTGACTAACTCTACTTCTCTTTCTTTTCTTCTCTTTCAGTGAGCGCATATGAAAGTCTGTCTCCCTCCAACCAATAGATGGCAATAAAATAACTGTGCGTGTGTTTCCTTTTGGTTTTTTCCTTCTTTTTTTTTGGGTAAGCACACTTTTTACATATAGCATATAGACATAAGTATATGGAAATATCTGGCGAATTCAATTTCAATATCGTCAGGAAATTTCCTATTTATATAATATATTTAATATTGCTGCTGCTCTGACTCCAATGCAAATATGAAGGCTTTTAACTGTGTTTGTTTTCCTACATACACATATAGACTTTTGTATGTCTTTTCACTCGTGTACTTGGTCAACGGAATGAACTTATTTATGGTCCGCATCAAACGTCATGTATACGCCCCCGTGGCTTATCTATTGTTGTTGTTGGGCCATAATCGCTAGCGCCATAAAAAACGCATTGCTTATGCGACGTAATTGTACACCACCCACCACCAAGCACACTAGCAGCTAGCTAGTCCACCCAACCACACAACCACCGAACCACATTGTTGTTGTCGCTGCGTCGCTTGGTCATCATTCAGGCCAGGCTGTTCCATTAAAGGCGTTGAGCATAAAGCCAAATCCAAACCCGCTGCCAAGCAGCGATTAGAATTGCTCGAACCACAACACACACACACGCACACACACACACGCGCGACTGGCTAAAGAGCATTTGTTGTGCGTTAATCCGTCACACATTTCATGCTGCTGACTTGGCGACAGTCCCAACAATTTCGACACACTCAAACAACAACAGCAACAACAACAATATCGACAACAACAACAACAACAACAATCCTGGCGACTGACCCAGCTTTCTCCACTGACTTCAAAACTTTTTTCGGTCGCTAACGCAAACTTGGCTCATATAACATGCTTATGCTTGCACATCAGCTTATGTAAATAGCTTATCAAAACAAGGATAAAAATACTAAAAACAAAAATTATCTCTTCGTTTTCTCTCTCACTCTCTCTCTCTCTCTCTCTCTCTCTCTCTCTCACACTCACTCTCTCTCTCTCTGTCTCTCTCTGACTCTCTGGCTAGCACGCCCTGTAGGTGCATGAGGCAAAACTTGGCAAACAAGTTTGGAAATTTGCAAAATTTTGAAGCGCTTTAGTCTGTGATGCAACATCATTTTTGTTTTCCCTCCCAAATATTTTCACTCAGCAAACTTTTCTGGCCACACACACACACACACATACACACACACACATGCGAGCAAACTCGGTGAAAAATTTAAATTAAAATTGTGAAAAGTTTCGGCTCGTGTATTTTTGCGCAAACACTGCGCATAATTTGGCGCAAATCTTTGACAAATATTTTCACATGCTAATTTCACGTGAGCCATGAGCCGCCCTCCGCTCCAGTGATTGCCCCAAATACCGCTAGGTATATGCAGGTGCTCATCTATAGGCCATTTGTCGCACTCTTCTGCCAAATGAACTAAAGATTTATTGTTGCATAATCAAATTCCGTTGGCCTCTAAGAATTCTGCAAATGCCTTAAGTTCGGCATTGTCTTTGGGGTCGTGGTGGGCGTGGCTATTAGATGCTGTCCAAAAACTATTCACGAATTCCAGCGAACGCATAGATGTAAGCTGAATTTGTAACAAACGTGTTGCAAACTGGGCCAAAAGCATTTCTAAAGCTAAAATCCTGGCTTGGCTTGCCCTCACCGCCTGACTGCCTCACAGCCTGACTGCCTCGGCACGTAGTTAAAAACTTTTTGCTTACCATTTTTCTTGCACTGGCAAGCCATTATTTTTACACTTAACCCCAGCCGTTGGTCGTCGACTCCGCCTGCTGCCGTCTTGAAAGTGCATCATCAGGCCAAAAACTCTTTCAATTCTGTGCCACGTCCCCCAAGCCGTGTGTGTGTGGAGGGACTACGGAGTGGTGGAGGGGGGGAGAGAAATTAAAATGCGGCAAGCAGAGTTTTCTATGAATTTCGGGCATGTCTTGCATCGCATGAAAGACGCTAGATTTGTGGCCCAGCTCGCCAAGAGATGTGGGGCGGGGCAAACTCTTTCACAGACTGTGCGTCAACTGTTTGGCATAATCTGCATATGAACATCCTATTCCCAGGCAGTGTCTGCAGCTAGTGCAGATGTTTGCACAAATTGAAAAGAATAACGCGAAATTAACATTATGGACATCTGGATGACTTTCGCCACAAACATGGGGATGCGCCCGGGCCTGGGCACATCAAACGGAGCCTCAACTGCACAAGGGCCTCGCCTCGGCTCGCCTCGCCTCGTATCTGTGGGGAGCGAAAAGTTGAAGCACTTACAGAACTCACCTACATACAATGCAAATAGCTTTTGCTTCCACTTTTCGTATTTATTTAAGCTACGCCGAAAGTTTTCAGTTTACTTGAAGCAAGAATTAAACACTTGAGATTAATTACGACTCTCGAGCAATATGAGGAGTTGCCCAATTGAAAGTGTTTGACTAGCAGTCAAACTGAGCCCCAGCTAGATAAATATGTCAGAAAAAGTCATTAGCTCAACTCCAGCTGCACTTGCGCCTGCCTCAGCTGCCAAGGGCGTAGCTTAAGTCATTGAGGACTTTGACTCCAAATGAGCGAGTTGTGTAGAAGGTTTTATCTATGAACAAATTGAGAGCATTACTTGAGCATTTCCTTAATAGATGAATTCATACGTAATGTTTAATTTATTTAATTTAGATATCACATTATACTACTCAACCTACACAAGGAAAGACTTTTGGGGTATTTGACAGCTCTTTTTGGCTAGAAGGAAAAACGAAACTTAGCTCAGTCTTTGTAAGCAGCTCAGTAAAATCTAGCTAAAAGGCAGCTAAATGTTTTGAGCTTCTTCATTCATTCTTGACATTTGAAAGTTTTTTTTTTCATAGGTTTTTCATTCATAAAACGTTATGTTCATCAGCATTAAATGTCGAGCAACAAAATTAAATAAATATTTTTTAATAAAAGTATTTATTCATTTAATTCTTAATTGATTTAATTCTTTCTTTTTATTAAATAATTATTTTTTAATATAAATATTTATTTATTTAATTTTCAATTAATTAAATTCTTACTTTTTATTTATTTTTATATTTATTTAATAAATATATTTATTTTGTTGTTTAGTTATATAATATATTTATTTATAGAATTGCAAATTATTTATTAATTCATGTATTTACTTATTTACCAATAAATTTCTTTACATTTTTAATATTTTCATTTTGTATTATATTTATTTAGTGCTTAAGTTAATTTATTTATTTATTGAAAACATTTATGTATATATTAATTAATAAATAATTTCTTTATTTATTTTTTAAAATATGTTTATTTATTAATATATGTACTTATTATTTGCCAATAAATAAATGTCTTTATATTTTTAATTATTTTTTTTTTTAATATTTTAATTTTATAATTTATTTATTTAGTTATTATATTTATCTGTTGGAAAATATAAAATTGATTGATATAATTATTTGCCAATAAATACATTTCTTTATTTTTTTATACTTTCCTGTATTATTATATATTTATTTAGTTGTCAAGTCTGTTAATTTATTTATGAAAAATTTATTTTTATAATTGGTCTTCAATAAATTTCTTTTTTTTTTTTATTTATTTTTTTTTTCATTTTTTTAATATTTTCATGTATTAATATATTAATTTAATTGTTAAGTTAATTTATTTATGTATTAAAAAAAAAGAACATTGAATATTATTGTTTTATTCATTTTGAATATTTATTTTAAATTAATTTATTTTAGTTAATAAACTAACTAATTTTTTCGAAACCATTTATTTATTAATAAATATATTTAAATACATTTTTAGGACACCCTTTATGATTTTGTTTCTCAGTTTGACTCTTTTTATTTACTTTATTTTTTTAATGTTATTTAATTTTTGTTTTTATTTTAATTTATTTAATTACTTTATTTATTTTTTATATAATAATTTTTAGTTTTGTTTAGTTTATTTGCTTATTAATCATACTTTTCTTATATATAATTTAAGAATTAAATAAAAAATAGTCTCAAGTCTCCTCAAGTTATCAAAGACTTTATCTAGTTTTTACTCTTGGCTAAAAAGTGCACCTAAACTTAATGCATTATCAAATAAATGTAGCACGATTTTATTATATTGTATTAGTTCTATATTTGAAAATCATTATGAATCTTTGCTATTCACTTATTTACAACTCAAACATTAAGTGCATGTGATAAGCAAGGCTTTTACTCTCGCTTCGGCCACTCCGGCGGACCTTATTAAAGTTGCAAGCGTAATCCGTTTAACGTTTGCTGAGGCAGCCATCAAATGCTGCACACATAATCCATATTTACATAAAAAGCCTTTGCGCAGGATTTCGTGGCTGTAGCCGGGCCAAGATTAGACGGGCGCCTGCCTTTATTAGATCAATTCGAATAATGCTGGATATATTTTCATTAAATGCGCTGCAAATAAATTTCGACAGCGCACATAAAAGCCATTGGCCTGGACAATTCCTATAGCCCAGCTGCCCACACACACAATGCCAGATATATGTATGTATACATATATTTGTGTATGGGATATTTATGTGCCTCACATATCTAATCAATATATGTGTATATACGTATATAGTCGCATGTATTTTGTGTATGTGCAGCCACAACCGAAATTAAATGAATTATTTAATGAAAGAACATGTGAGATTACGAAATTATGTGAGTTACGCGCAAGAATGTTTTATGAATGTTTATGGTCGCGTAAAATCTATTACGTCACGCCAGCTGGAATACGTTTGCGCGGAAATGGACGGCAGCACGGATGCGGACATCGACACGGACACGGACGCGGGCATGGACATGGACACGGCCACGAATATGTATACGGAGCACAGTCACAGTTAGCAGTCCAGAGTTCACAGTTCACAGTCGTTGGAGTTGGAGTCGTAAGGCAATGCCAGGGATTGCCCAAGACTGCAATTCGTAAATGCTTTAAAGCCACAGCCAAAAAACGTTGTGAACAGAGCCAGAGCTATGCTCATATGACTGTTTTGTCAGACTGTTAGAGTATCAAGAATTCGTTGCTTGCCTGCTTCATTCTGTGAGCGTATGAAGTGAACACTCTCATCACATAAAACTGACTTTCATGCGCCGCCTGCCATGCATATAAATGATAAAAATACATGCTAATGTCGATGCTTCGACTGAGTGGGAGTGTGCGAATGTGTGTGCGTATGTGTTTGTTTTATGAACTCGCAAGAAACTAAAGCAAAGCTAATGACATGCTTAAGTTTCAATTATTGGTAATAGAATCGAGCCCCCAGCCCAATGCATTGCAATGGAAGCAGACGCTGCTCAAGGCAGCAAAATTTATAGCATACTTTTTAGGGCAATTTTTTTTTGATTGTAGCGCTTGCTGAAGACCTTAGCCTGGGCAGCCCATATAAAATGCTAATACAATTTATAATTACATAATTATTGTAATGAAGCTTCCTTTTTATTAGATAGAGACATTATTGTTAATATGGTTTATATTAAGGGCCAAGTGCTTATATGACTTTGAATCGACTGCTTCAATTATTTATGTTTATCGAGTATCTCTCTGTATTTCATACGATTCGCTTTGAGATTCAATTGAGAATGTTTTATTTAGAGCTTAGCCTAGCTGAGGAGCTAAGGAAGAGAAGCCTATTTATATACGAGCTAGATGGAATAGCAATATAATTAACTATCGATACTTGAGCAACCTGTTATCGATATTTAAGCAGAATCTCATCACGAGAAGAGAAAGAGAATCTATTGGAAATGATAAAGGTAAGACGAGAGCTAAATATGTAGCTCGGATAATTTTAATCAAATTAAATGGAGATTTTTCAGAATCAGGATTTAAATACCCTGAACCCATTAAAAAAGAGAGCCTAATATTAAATAGTTTCGTTTAAGCGTGTGCTGCAGGCAGCAGGAGGCATGGCACATTCCCTAAAACTTATATAAATATATATATATATATATATATATAACTAAAGTAAGATTAATATGCTTGGTAACGTAGATTAATCAGCATTCGACACATCTCTCATTACAATCCCTTCAGCTACTAGACCTTTCTAGTTTGCTAAGATTAGGCTACTTTAGAAACCTGACCTCATCCTCATTTCTCGACTCATTTAGATCTAGATGAACGACCAACTGTTATGACAGCAGTAGAAGCAGACGATGTGAGGTTCTCTAAAGTTGTTGCCGGCCAAGTGGCATAGTTATCAAGTTGATGTTAAGTTTGTTTGAACTGAATCTAGGCTATTGAATACTTGAATTCTTTGAATAGTACCTGAACAGAGTAGCCAGATGGCGATAGTTAGGGCCAACGGCAACTGGCAACTGGCAACTGGAACAATGTCAGTGTCCTGTCCTGTTGCTCTCGACGGGCACTTGAAATGTACAAATTTGATATTTCCTGGCCACTCGGCTGCCTTTGGGCACTCAGACAAAGGTTAACCATGTCAGGGCTAATTAAAAAGTCAGCGCCAGAGGCAGGCAAGTGCTGCAAGCCGATGGCTCTGATCTAACAGGCAAGAGCAGCAGGCGGGGCAGGAGGCGAAGAAGCAGAAGGAGAAGGAGAAGGAGAAGGAGGCGCAGGCTGACGAGGCCAAAGGAGACTAAGCCTCCTCCTATGTCCACTTAGCTGTGCGCATATTTTCAGCAGTCAGCAATTTAATTTTGTTTTTCTTTCTGTGCGGCTGTCCTCAAGGTGCTACAGATAGGGTCTGAAGAGCAACATCCTCCAGCTGCCGCTGGATGGCGTAAATCAAAGCAAATCAATCAATGCAGAAAATAGAAAGCAAACAAAAAGTATCTAAAGGGGTAGCAGGCAAAGCAAACCAAAAAGAAATGTTCAAGGTGAATAGTGTATATCTATTTTGTTGGGGTTGGCTCTGCGGGCCTTCGTACGTTTTTTTTCTTTTTTTTTCTGTGGCATCAGCAGAAAATCTTTTGATGCCGCTGCATAAATGCAAATCAAGTATCCAAGTAGATGCTGTGCATGTATTATGTTTAATGCGGGCGCGTGTTTATCTATAGCCTGGCCTTTAGCCTTTAGATTGCTAATCGGGCGAGATTCTAGGCAGTCCTTTTGGGTGTCTGTCTCAGGCATTGTTGTCAGTCAGGCTGTTTATTTAGCCCCTGGTTCACACACAGCTGCCACTTTGACTAATTAAAGAGCCAGCTGAAATGATCAATTTGCATTTCACTGGCGCCAATTATCAGCCCGCAGCAGCACGAGCAGCAGCAAGAGCAGCAGCGACAGCCACAACAATGGCCGCCACGTCACGTCCGCTCCATATGTCCTAAACAAACTGGGCCTCTCTCTCTCTCTCTCTCTCTCCCTCTCTTTGCTCAAAAGCACAGCGCTCGGGTCCAAAGTGAAAGGGTCGCCAGAATGCGAACCCAAACAAATCGTAAACCGCCCCGCCTCCCAGTCGAAGGGGTTATTTGCTTGGTCAGGTGAGCTGCCATTCTTCATCTCCCTTCCTCTCTCCCACCCTCTCTCTCTGTGTGGCTCTAGCAAAAGACTTGAAGAAATTGAATTTTCAATTTATAGCCACAAATTATGTGCGAGCCCTTTCGAGAGTAAGCGAAAAATTTTATCACTTGACAAAAAACATAAATTTCTCGTTACAAACCCAAGCCAAAGCCCGTGCGGTCGGGCAGCCCCAATCAGGCTGGGCCAATGCTCTATGTCTCCATAACTATACCTCTCTCTCTCTATCTATCTCTCTTTCTCTCTGCCTGCGTGTGTGTGTGGCATATAGAAAGCGCTGAGTTTTATAGCCAGCCGGGCACTTCTTCAAATTCAACTCCCGTCGGGCTAATAAAGCATAATTTAATGAAGCATGTAACAGTCACACGGGCAAGGACTTCCGCATTGTGTAAACAATAGTTTATAATTCACACACAGAGACTGTGTGACAGAGAGAGAGAGAGAGAGAGAGAGAGACACTCGCACACATGGTCATGGGGCTAAAACGGGTTAATACTTCAAGCTGGTTTTAGTCGAGTCATGTGTGGCTAAAGGTAGATTGGATGGCCAGCAGCAGAAGGCTAATTGCCTCGTGTCCCGTGTGTGTGTGACAATAGAGACTGGAGCAGGAGCTAGCCAGCTTGGTTATTTAGTTCGATTGCCCAATGAATTCTAATGCGAGCACTAAACGTTTCATAGACGCGCATATGTCCACGCATTTGAAGTGCAGCTGGCCAAAAGCCTTTCTGCCACATCAACGAAAAAAAAAGCGCTTAAAGAACAGGCCACAAAACGCGCAGCGACACAATATGCTTTCTCCTTTTACCCCTACTGAAGCCAAGGGTCCTGCGGCTCTCCTTTTTTTGTTTTGCATTTGGCCAACTGGTCTTAAAATTTGTGTGAAATTTTTTATGGCCCAACATCGGCTAGAATTTGATGGACAACCCTTTCGCCTGGCTGCCTGGCTGCCTCGCTGCGGCACGTCGAGCTGTGGCTATGCGGCCTGTTCTCTCCTGGTTTTGTGGTTGGCCCTAGGCAGCATTCCAGACACGTTCTGATTTTGCATGACTTCTCACACTGCATTCATTTCATTTCGAGAAAGATTTCTTAATTTTAATTTCTTTTTTTTTAGAAATTTAATGCTCGAGGCTGGCAATGAATTTATGTGAGCTTCAGCTGGGCTTATAAATATATCAAATAAATATTATATTCCAATTTACATTTGATATGGATAGAAAAGCTCAGCTATAATCAACCTCAGTTGCTATCGCAAGTTATCGATAGTTGTTATCGTTGTTACTCATTTCTCTAAGAGACAGAGAATTGAATTTACGTGTTTCTTACACTATAATAAAAATGCTTTAAGATAATTTCTGCATCGCATCTAATACTTATATGTAGCACAGCTATAGGTCCTTCATCTTCTTTGACTGGCTTTGGGAATTCACAAAGAAACTTCGCCTTCAACTCGAAGCGAGCTACAGCCGAAAGAATCTGAAATGCTTGCATCATAATCGTAACATGCATGTTATTCCTGTGCTCAGCTCTATATGTATAGTATATGAAAGTTAGCTGTTAAATGATAGAAAATCCTCAGTTATGCCTCGCACACATTCAAGCATGGGCTCGGCGTAATCCCTTTAATAAAAAGAAAAACGCTCGCTCGATTGATTGTTAGCTGCTTGCTGGGCTTTTGACTGCATGGCATTTCATGTGCCATTTACCATATAGTCATATAGCCATATAGCCATGTAGCCTGGCCTTAAAAGTTGCTGCGCCTGCGACAGGGACTGATGTCGTCCAGCGTGCGGCGTCTCTCAACTGGTGACTGTCGACCATTTGCGGCACTTGAGCCGGCTGCAGCGTTTTATGGCTAATCGATGCTGAAAGTCGAGACGAGGATGCTCTACCAGCAAGTCAGACATGTCGGCATTAAGGCACAGGCAAACATAGCTCTTGGCCAGCTGGGTAGGCAAAGGGAGACGCGAGACGCGAGACGAGAGACTGAGGGCCGAGAACAACAAAAATCTAACGACAGCTTAATCCTTTTAAAACTGAGAGCACATAAAAGCAGCGGCAAAGGCAGGCACACAGAGCATAGCAGAGAGCTGCAAAAAAAGAAGAAAAAGAAAAGGAAAAAGAGACGGGAAAACAAGTTGGAGTGTGCTAGGAAGGGCATGCACGACTTGCAGATACTCTGTGTGAGAGAGAAACGAGAAACGGAAATGAATCAAGCAAAAATTACAAATGAATATAACATAAATACAATAAAAGTGCATTTTAGAGCTAGAGATAGAGATAGACAGAGATAGAGATCAAGCTCATCGTGCATATGCAGCTTATCCAATGCATATGCTGGGTAGAGGAAGTAAGAAAGCGGAATCAAAAATGAAAGCTACTGTTGAGACGGCTGTGACTAAGCCAAGAGAACAATAAGGTGATTTCGGAAGGAAGCAAGCAGGAGAGAAAGGGGAATAGAGAAAGGAAGAGGCATGCACGCATTGAGGCAAGAGTTGAATCGCTAGCGTGACACAATAAAGACAGCCACAACCAACCGCAACTAAGGCAAAGAGTGTAATAACTATAAAAATAAACCGCTGCCGAAACACAGACACAGACAATGGCAACAGCAGGGCTTATATGTATCTGAGCGAGCATGGACAGAGACGGGGCGGGGCGGGGCGGATGGGGCGCCAGTGATGCGTTTGGCTAAAGCCATTTTGTTATTACAAATCTTCAAATACCTTTTAACAAATATCAAAGGCAGCTAAGTCGAAAAAAAGACACGCTGACAGCCAGAGCTGTGGCCGGTAAGTGCCGCACATCTGTGCCACCAAGCAAATCTAGCTAGAAAATTGTGTGAAAGAGAATGAGAGAGTAGCACAATCGAAA